>OX422143.1:127741028-128946989 GCA_949129095.1 Volucella bombylans
CTTACTATGGAAACCGTATTCTCTGTATCAAAGCTGTACAATTGAGATTCCAATGATTCGCTCTGCGCGGGCTCCTAACAACTGATCACTACATCCTTCCGCCCTATGATGACCGACTGAAATTGCTGGGTCTACTGTCTTTGGAAAAATATCGTAAATTCTCTTTTAACACCAGCTCTTAACCGACACCATCGATAGCCCCTCACGGCTGGATCAGATATTTTTTTTAATACCTTCCCGCACAATTTAAGGTCTGTTCCTCTTTTTCGTCCAAATAATCACCGAAAGACATACGGTTTCAACGATCCACTCACTGTCTTGAATGATACGTGAAGCTGATAGAATTTCCCATGTGTTTGATTTGAATTGCAGCAGAAGTAGAAGAAGACCCTGATCGCCCCTGTCTTTTAGTTTTAGTTATAAGAGCAGCTTCAATTAGCTTCAATTTCTATTTACTCGTAGAAGTAAAACACAGAGGAAGATTTATTCGTAGAACACTTACGTGTACAAGCGCAAAAGTGAAAGAGGACTCTGACCAACTTGGATTGCGCAACTGAAGCAGTTTGTCCATTAGCCCTGTTAAACTGAATAGCTTAACATCTGCCAAGTATGGAAAGTAAATACCTATTGGCAGTTTATGGATCTGAGGACCCTCGGGTACCTGAGGGTATGTGGACGAAAGAGGCATAGAATAGCGTCGCGAAAAAGCGATAGGTTGAGTCTGTTTTAGGAGGATTCTTTGAACAAGCTATAGTATATTGTAAAATGTTTGTGTGGGTACAAATAATAGAACTTATTCTTTTCAATACAAATCCCTTTATTCAGTACAGTTACAATTCACTATTTAATTCTTTCTCTCAGTACAATTCAATTTCTCAACCACTTATACTTTTCTTATCTTTTACTTAAACCACTTAATCACTTCTTCTAATTAACACTTCAAATTCAACTTTGGAACTCATTTGCATACCTTTGGGATGCTGGTATTTATACTCGAATGACATACTTCGAGAACAATCCTCGCCACCCAGCGTCCCATACAATTTCCAATTTGCTAGAAAATTCGATTCTACTCTCCAGTCAATGACTTTGCTAATCCAGTTTCGAAACCTTCGAGTCTTCGAGTTTTGACATTTTCTGCTAGATGTCGCTGCTCACATTTGAGTGGTTATCACATTATACTCGAATGACATACTTCGAGAACAATCCTCGCCACCCAGCGTCCCATACAATTTCCAATTTGCTAGAAAATTCGATTCTACTCTCCAGTCGAGACTTTGCTAATCCAGTATCGAAACCTTCTAGTCTTCGAGTTTCGACATTTTCTGCTAGATGTCGCTGCTCACATTTGAGTGGTTATCACAATATGTACAATGTACAGATTTTTTTTATAATTAGCTCGCGCTCAAGGTGGTATTATGCTCTTAAAATGTTTGCACACAGCGCACGAGGTACCGATGTACATTGGTCTTAAATGTTTGCAAGTTATAACGACTAGGAGATAGAGTTTGTAGGGCATTCTATAAGCGAGTTGTACGGCTTGAGAATGAATCGCAATACTTCAGAGTACATATATATATCCGAAAGTGGACTTGAGGGTATAGGCACTGATGACAATTCATAAAGAGTCGGTTAAAAGCTTGAAGGAGGAGACTGCTACTGACGATTTTTATGGAGCACTGATGGTGGAAATAGCGATAGAACAGAGTGAGACACGTCGTTGGTGTTCGAGGGTGTCCAATGTCTGAGTGTTTTAGTATCATCTATGAGTTTTACCGTTCGGTTTTGAATCCTATCTAGCAGGTGCAGAGATGTTTTGCTTCAATTTTGGGCGGATAAACGCCTTATATATTGAGGCCATATCAGAGGGGGTAAAGTATTTCTTACATCGCTTGAGGAAACCTCGATATTTGGCAACATTTTTCACGACATCGAATATGTGATCATTTCAATGTAAGTTGTCATTGACACACATACCGGGAATGGAAAGTTACAGAGCAGTGCTTTGTGGAAGCATTAAATTTCACTCTGTTCAAATAGTTCGCCAATTCGTATTGTTAATATCGGAGTTTAATGAGCTTAACATACGCTGCCATTCCCGTTCTACAGTCTAAGAGCAGGGAAGCGCATCCCGGAACAAATATGAAAAGCAAAGAGTACTGCTGTCAGCAAAGGAATATATTGGATTAGAAGTAGCAGACAATAGATCATTGATGAAAATTAAGAAGAGTATCGGATACAGAATTAAAAGCTGGAGTATTAATTTTGTGAATATCAGACTTGAAACCATCCAAGAAAACTTGAACTGAACGTTCTGAAAGGTAATTTCTAATCCAAGAAAAATGTCGTCGATCCCAAATGCACGCATTTTCGGCAAAAGAGTCTGATGTCAAACTGTGTCAAGTGCCTTAAAAATATCAAATGCAACTATCTTGCTTTTGCCAGATTGATGTACGCTTTGGTTTCACTTTTCGGTGAGACATGCCATTAGATCACCAGTGCATCTGTTGTTACGAAAACCGTACTGTCAGTCATTGAGAAGTTTTCGTGTTTTGAGATATCAATTTATCAGCATTTCCATGGCCTTGGAAAGAAGGGACGTAAGTGCAATAGGTCTGTAGGAGGAGACAGAAGAATGCTTTTTTCGATCTTCTCGAATAGAGTCTTGAAGAGTAGGATTGATGAAAAAGCTTACGCAATGGTTTTGCCACCGAAGAAGAACACCTTTTCAGAAGAAGGGGAGATATACCGTCTGGACCAGCGGATTTGTGAATGTTAAGATCTTTAAATACTCTTGCTACTACATGAGCGGTACAATCTGAAAGTGTTGATCTGGTCGCAAAGAGTGCAGTAAGCGGATTAGCTTACAACTGGAATGTCATTATAAATGCGCATTGGGATGGAGGATGAAACAGAATTTCTAATCTTTTTGACGAAAGACCAACAATTTTTACTACGTTTGAGACATTGTTCTATTTTTTGCCTCAGTTTTTGGTCGTATTGAAGTTTCAGATGAGTCGTACCACGTCTTTTCTTTTGGTTTATTGCTCTTCATTCGATGAGGGACACGTATGTCCTCGTTTCTAACTTCTTTAAAATTGACATGAGTAATGCTTATAACATGTCTTGCAGATTTGGTTAGGAATTCACTCACACGCTATGGTTACAAATTCTAGTCTGAGTAGGCAGTGTTTCTGTATAGCAATAATATTCGCTATGTAGAGACAACTCGTAGCCTAAAATGTTTGTCCCTTTTTCATTTGGTAGGGTCGTTAACATTGATATCATTCATACATGATGTATTGTGTCGTTATTTTCCTCACCCTGCACCGAAATCTAGCGATCTAGATCCGAAAATGGGCAGAGAAGGACAGTGTTATTTGTTGGAGGTTAGGACTATTTGCCCACCGTCAGTGATTTAATTTCACGATGAAATTAAACTTGCTAATCTTGGATAGGTGCATTTTTTACGATTGCTGCTCATAAGCTTTACATTCGTATACCACCTTCCCAAGTAAGTAATTTCCTAAGAAGTTTTTCCACAGCAGAGTAACGAGGTTCAGCGCCTCTTTAGTCGGTTATTATCGGCTCTAATTCAGAAGTGGCCTTCATTGGTCTGGTAATGGATTATGGACCATTGTAGAGTAAATTCCGTGCGAAAAGGCTGAATAATGAATTTGATGAAAATAACTACGAAATTTCATTCGGTAAGACATTTCTTCAAGTTTTATAAAACTGCTCACAGGCACGGAATTATGCCCAATTTAAAAACAATAATTGGACTAATTAGTTAAAGCAATTACTTTACTTATTGTCTTCCTTCCAGCAATAAGTTCTTGTGAACTCCAGAATTGAAAAAGCAAAAATCCCATCTTCTGTCTCTCTGTATTTCATTTCTCATTATTTAATGGCCACGAATCCCCTTGTAACCTTAAACAAGTACAATTCTGGGAAAAATTGAATACGGAAAAAATAAAGTAGAATAAATCTCAAATTTGAATTTCACTAAAATCACTTTAATCAACAAGTTTATGCATTCATCCTGTCGTCCCAGGATACCGTCCATCCGTAGTTCTACTTAAAACCCAAAAGCAAGCGATGAATAGTGTTCACCTCCCCCACGTAGTCCTTGTACTATCAGCACTCGACTCGTACTCTTGCTCAAATTTACTGATGGCCAACAACAAGGATTGAAAAACTACCAGAAGATAACCTTTCCAAGGAACTTCACTACTATCCACCGAATGGAAACAACAACAACAAGAGCCAAACCATTTAGGGGAGGGGGTGGAAAACAAAACAAAATAAAACAAAACAAATCCAACATGGAAATAAGTGAAGAACAAAACGTTGAAAAAATAAAGAAAGAGAAACGAAGAGGAAAACTTTCGAATTAAAATTGCAATTATTCATTTGAAATGTTTTGCATTTATTCATGCGCTAAAACGCCTCCTTCCACTCTGGTAGAGGAACGAACACCCACATCCCACTGACTGATACGAGGTTTAACACAGGAGGTATGTATCTAAGGACCTTCATCGGAGACAAGCTACAAGTCGGTGTGGTGTAGTCGCATTCGTATCTTTAGAAAATTGTTTGAAAAACTTTAACCGTAATTATGGTCTTACGCTTTAACGCATACTCGTATACTCGTATACTCGTACATGCAAGCCATCAGAGAAAGTGTGGTGCGGTGAGCGTATCTAGGAGCATTGTTCCTCAAAGACTTGTCGTCTGCGAATACCGATGTGACGTTCTTGAAATGCATCCCTTTGTGGTTTAAGTTGCCTTAGCAGCAACACTACGAATACTCCTCATTATATGTTACATATCTAGTTGTTGTCAGATTGCGTGGTTTTAATTTTTTGGCGCAGCACACCAAGTTGCCTAACCTACGTTCTGTAGATGTGTCATTAATTTCCGGTCCATTAAAGGTGTATCTGCTGATATTTGCTGGTGCACTCAACTGATAGTGACATTACAATAACTACTTGTGCGTCCTAGTAAGTCATTCACAAATTTGTGGCATAAGTATCCGTACCGTGTATGTAGAGTATGTATACGTCTATGACCACGAGAACAAGAATGACTCAAAATCAACGGTAGGGGCTGGTAGGAACAAAGTCCTCGAATACCAGTTACTGATGGAAACGTTTACCTTGACGAGGAGTGCATGGAATTCACTTCGTAATGTTAAGAATACGACAACAATGCGCAATGGGATTTCCTGTGACTCTCCTTCCCGCCGCCGCGCCGTTGCTGATCGACCAACAGTTTTGAACGTTCTATCCGTTCGTCCGGATTTTTATTTCATTCAGCGCAAATAAAAGATACGAGTTGAAATGAAATAGGTCTGAAGGGCTTAAGAAGGGAGTGACGCTAGAAAAAAAAACAACAAAAAAACCAAAAAAAAAAGGATAAATTCAGACAGAAGCTCCTAGATTTGTTCACTGGGGCGTTGGTGCTGGTGATGACAATATAGTAATGGTGATGGTGGAGGTGGTGGTGGTAAATCAACATCTACTAGACCTTTGTACGGTGGGGGCTTTGAAATGATAGAACTGTGTCCTGTGCTGGTGGCTGGTGAAACCCTTTTACCAACTGGGTATATGCGGTTAAGGATTTACAACTTCTTTTCCCAACCGTACTACGAGTTTTAGTTTTTGTTTCTTGTTTTTCTTATTTACTTTTGTTACTCTACTGCTTTCTCTACTATGTGGAGTTTTTCTGCCGCCAGACGATGACTTTTGTGTTATTAGGATAATGCGGAGCGATGTTAAGAAAAATATAAAAAAAAAACAGAACAAAATTTTGAACAAAAAAAAAAAAAATGAAGACTTTGGCTTCTATGGAAAGATGCAACTTTTATAACAGCATGATGGAAAAATCATTCTCCCGGTGTACGAGTACCTTCCAAGGACGTTTTGCTTTTGTACCACCACTCTCCGGAGTTGTAGTACGCGCAGTGATAGAAGTAGTAGTAGTAGTAGTAGTAGTAGTAGTAGTAGTAATAGTATTCGTAGTAGCTGTACTTCGACTCCAACCCCTAGTCACAGTTATGGTGCTAGGGGTGTAGGAGAAATAGAGAGAAATCTCTTCTTGATTAAATTGGTGTCATTCAGGAGTAGATTTAGGATGGTGATTTAAGGATTTATTTTCAGTTCGTGCATCGTTACCTGCTTCCCATGGAATAAATTGAATTTGTGCCCCGACTCATTGCATTTGGTAAATAAGAAAATTTTCTTGACTTCATCTGTGCATCATGGTCTGTACGTTGTATGCGGTTTTTCAAGTTTTTTTCATGCTATGTGCAGCCTTTTATATGGCTGCTGTTGCTGCTGGAAGAATCAAATTTTCGATGGAAAATAATTTGAGTAGTGTGAAAGGTGGCGGTTTATTATGAATGAAAGATGAGTCGAGGATTCTTAATTGGCACAGGACTGTCATTTTTTTTTATTAATTTCTGGAAACTCTTCAAATATTTGGGAGGATGCATGTATATTTGGCAATAGATAAGCTAACATGGGGCATTCCTTTTGCAAGGAGAAACGATCACGAAACAACTATAAATTTCAACTCCATCTGTTGAAGACAGGCTCAAAGGTCCTTAGACTGAATGGGCTTAATCCGTCAGATGGTAATGGGTAATTCCTAGAATCTAAATAAATATTAAAAATCTAAAAGAAGGAAATATATTAGCTGAACATTATGCAGTACCTACTTCGAATGCCCTCTCAATTGCTCCTCAATAGGGTTTGAACATAAAACTTAGCCCAAGCAACTAACGAAAACTAAGTGAAGCTGAGAAGTAAGTTTTTATTCATTAGTGAGTAAATCCTCGAGCTAGCTGAGATTCATCATGCATACTAAAAGTGAGGCCAGACCCGAAACAAATAAAAATATTTTTCCATCCCTCAACCAGACCACCACTTGAACTAAAAAGAGCAGTAAACTGCTGAAAGTATCTTCACGACATGCAGATACATTGGTACATGGATCTGTCTTATAGGCATACGATGAAAAAACCTTAATTGTTTTACGAGTGAAGATAAATATAATATAGGGTGGTTGTACAAAAAAAAGATGGTTTAAAGTTTTACCCCGGTGTAAAAAAAAACACAAGTTTTTTAAGTTATTTTATGGTATTAGCTTTGTGAAAAGATGAGTTTAGTTCCAGTATAGACATCAGCTGTTGTACTCAAATTGTAGAACTCGATGTTATAGACAATAAGTGGGCGGTGTGTACTAAAGTAGGAAATATAGTGGCGTGTTTCAAGATTATTGACGTGTCGGGAGAAGATGGCATCAATACAGGTTGAATTACGAGTTGTTGAGATGGCAAGATTGTAGTTCATTTCTAAACCAAGTTTGTTGTGCATAAATTCTACAAACTTTTCACCATCAGGGCTACATAGATCTAAATTGAGTTCACCACTGAGAATTATCGGCATATTGTAATAATGATGATATTCTAGATTTTCTAACAAACAAGATTCGGACTATAGGCGAGCAAATTCAGAATAAAAATAAAAACTACCACATTCAATTCTTACAATTATAGAGTCGTTCATAGACCTCGATAGAGGACAGATGTGTTCAGTTTCAGTTCATTTTACGTACATACGAGGGGCGTTCAACATATTCTCGGTATCGGGGTGAAGCTGTGGTTGTATATATAAATTGACTTATTTATCAAGTAATACTATTATTTTAGTGCATTCATGTACAATTTCATATAAATGTGATTATTAATTCGCGTTTTATCTCTAGTTAAACAGAATCGTAATGGCAACTGAGACGATGATGGTGAAAATTGAGCATCGCGCTGTAATTAAATTTCTCACTAAGCAAGGAAAAAGTCAAAAAACTATTCATGAAGAGATGGTGGCTGTTTACCAGGGTTCCGCACCTTCATTATCAACTGCGCAAAAGTGGTCAAGTGAGTTCAAGAGAGGCAGAGAGAGCATTGAAGACGACCCCCGCTCCGGCGCCCCGGCTACTGCTTGTACGGGAGAAAGCATCAAAGAAGTCGAAAAACTTGTTCTTGAGGATGCCCGAATAAAGGTGAAAATGATGGCAGAGATCACCAAGCTTTCAATTGGTACCATTCACACCATTCTTCATGACCATCTTAACCTTTCAAAGGTCAGTGCAATGTGGGTGCCACGAATGCTCACAGCGCCTCAGAAAAAAGTGAGAATCGCATGCTGTAGAGAGCTTTTGGAGATGTGTAGTGAGAACGCGGACGGTGTTATGGATCGAATTGTTACTGGGGACGAAACATGGGTCCACCACTATGATCCTGAAAGCAAACAAGAGTCCATGCAGTGGCATAAAAAAGGAACAGACCCCCCGAAGAAGTTCAAAGTCACTCCGTCTGCCGCGAAGCTCATGGCCACAGTTTTTTGGGACTCAAAGGGAATCTTGCTCATTGAGTACAAAAAAAAAAAGGTGAAACCATCAACGCCACATCCTACGCTTCCACTTTGCATAATTTGCGGGAGGAAATTAAAAAGAAAAGACGGGGTAAACTCGCAGAGGGTGTGTTGCTTCTTCATGACAACGCTCCTGTTCACACGGCGCGAGTTTCCAAGGCTGCTGCGCGAGATTGTGGTTTCGAAGAAATCCAACACCCACCCTATAGTCCAGACCTTGCCCCTAGTGATTATTTCCTGTTTCCGGATTTGAAAAAATGTCTTCGTGGAAAAAGATTTTCGGATGATGAAGAACTCAAGTCGGCAATAAATGGGTATTTTGCAGAGAAAGAGGAAATTTATTTTTTGAGGGTTTAGAAAAGCTTATCTCAAGATGTAACAAATGCATTGATGTTAGGGGAGATTATATTGAAAAATAAAAACAATTTAAATTGAATTCGCATTTTCCTTCATATCGATACCGAGAATATATTGAACGCCCCTCGTATATAGTTCGAATCTCGCTCGCATATAAGTGATTCAGTTTAGCTCGCAAAACTAATTAGTTGCGTTTTGTTAATTAGCTCGACAGCTCGCCGCCAACCGCGTCGGTCGTCAAATCGTGGGACGCGAGTTCGATCCCAGGTCGAACTTTTAGAACTTTTTTGTTTTTTTTTTTTCAAATTGTGTAAATATACATACATATCATCCAAACAAAGCCAACAAGAAATAAGGAAATCACGTGATGGATGGTGGAGAGCGTTCCGTTCTTCCCATAACGGGAAATGCAAAAGGCAACAACAGTGTTGCCGGTACCGTAGGAAAGCCATTAAAAGGAGGAGGAGTTTGCAATCCCCTCCTAAAAAGAGAATAAATGCCGTTCTAACAGAGGATGATGAACGTTATGAGGGGGCAATAACAACTTTGCTTCTCTAGCGGCATCCGAATCGGAAGATGAGGATGAAATGTTAAAAGACATTAGCAGCAGCATAGAAAAGCTGCAAGAAAAAATGCTTGCTATTAAGCTAAAGCAAACTGCATGCAGGCAGAGGGAGAAATTAGAGGCAGAAAGCGCCCAACAAAAAAAGCAACACGAGCAGAAACAACAACTGAAGCAACAACAAAACCAGCAGCAGCAGAAACAACCACTGCAGCAGACAAAATAGCAACAGCCGCAGAAAAAACAACAGCTGAAAACACAGCAGCTGAAAAAACAGCAGAAGCAGCAACAACAACAACAATGGCAGCAGCAGCAACAACAACAGCAGCAGCAGAAGAAGAAGGAGAAGGTGCCCCCGATCAACACCTATAAACTAGAGGTAAATGAAACCAAGGACCTGTGTAAGTTGGTCATTGGTAACAATTTTAATATTAAGCGATTGGGGAACGATCGCCATGCCATCCAGTGTAATACAGTGGAGGGCTACGCGAAAGTGAAAGAGCTCCTAAAAGAAACGACGACGGAGCACTACTCATTCACACCGAAGTGTGAAAAGCGGCAATCGATGCTGCTGAAGGGGTTGGAACCGTCTTCTGATCCTGAGGAGATCCTTGCACTGCTCAAAGAGAAGGAGTGCGAAGGACTCAAGTTTGTGGGGGTAAAGCCATTTACCACAGCTAGAGCCAGGCGGGAGAAACGGAGTCTGCCGTTCTTCCTGGTGTAGCTCAGTCCCGAAAGTCGTCTGGATAGTCTAAGGAGAATCAATGTCCTAGACTACCAGGTGGTTCACTGGGAAAAATTAAAAAGGAGCGAAGGCGTTGTACAATGCGTTCGCTGCCAGAGGTTCGGGCACGCCGCGTCGAACTGCCAAATGCAGCCTCGATGCGTGAAGTGCGCAAAGAACCACAGCTCCGCGGAGTGTGCCCTGGGTGTTGACGGAGCATCCGATAGGACGCAGCTCTCGTGCGTATTATGTGGGGACGTGGGACACACCGCAAACTATGGAGGTTGTCCTAAGTTCGCTGACATTAAAAAATTAAAACTGTCTCGGCAGCAGAAGATGGAGGTCAAACGTTCACCTCTTAGGTTTCAAACACCAGCCGTCACGTCCCAAATTTCCTACGCCCAAATGGCGACAGGTAGGGTTGCTACGGTACAGCAAGCGACTATTGCTTCTCCGGCGCCAATGCCGAGAACAACGGAAGCTACACCTAACATGCTGGCCATCTTGCTCGCAATCCAAGGGCAGATGGCTCAGCTGCAAGAACAGGTACAAGAACAGGCCAAGCAGTTGGACCAGATCTATGCTGCCGGGCCTAATGCAACACATGTCGTAATGGGTACGCACATGGTGGAGCAAACTTTGAAGGTCCTTTCGGTGAATGTTAATTCACTGATTAGGATCGAACGAAGAGCCGCAATGTTTAAATTGCTACAAGACCAAAGTCCTGATGTGCTTTTCGCTAGCGAAACCAAGCTAACCGATAAGCACGAACTGGAGTACAATAATTATATCGTTAGAAGAAGAAACCGGCCCAAATCCAAACGTGGAGGCGGTGTCGCGATCTTCATTAAAGAAAGTATAAAATTTCACAGAGTGTACAAGGGACTGTTGCGCAGGTTCCGGGTGTTGGAGGCAGTTGTCATTTACATCCCACTCCGCAGTGGAAAGCGGCTGTACTTGGCCTCTGTTTATGCACCTGAGGCTTCACATTCATTCATTCCACCCTATTCATTACAGAGCTCGACACGATTTTTCGACTTCTGAGGCTGGAATCGGGGGGGATTTCAACGCTAGATACAGAGATTGGGGAAATAATTTGCCAAATACTAGAGGGAACCTACTACTCGATTGGTGGGGTCAGCACGATGTCATGTACAGACTCTGTCTTAAAGCGACGGATAACCCGTCGTTTCCCAGAGGCGGGTCTTATTTGGATCTACTGCTGTACGACGAACGTATACGAATGACAGGTACGAATTTACAAACGTTAAACTGTCTGCGCACGTTCGTGTATGACAGCGACCATTGCGGTTTTAGCACCGAAATTACGGTTCACAACGAATTGCGGAATTGGAGGAGTTTGTCCAAAGATATTCTTACAACTACAGTAAGACTCGATGGACACTCTTCTCCGCAACTTTGACAAGAGCGCTCTCTTCGAACATGCTCCACCCACCGTCCAATAGGAATTTTTCAAACGAAGAGATCGACAATTACCTAAAACAAATGGACGAGACAATTAAACAAACTATGGACACTACAATACCGCTGTATCGACGTACAACTAACGAAGACCTTTTCCGCAATCCTACTATTGACGCACTGCACCGACAGAAAAGTAGACTTCTGTCAAGACTCAAAAACTTGTACACACAGTTAACTGACCGACAAGACCCGGAGATTAGGACACTGAAGTCGTTGATTAAAAATATTCAAACGCTAATAAAAGAGAATTAAAGAATTTCTGTAAGTTTGTATTGGAACAACAAGGTTCGGGCTGTAAACACCAGCAACCCGCATATGTTTCCGCAAATAAATAAACTATTTCGGAGAAGAAATCAAAACGACCTTCATTGTCTTAAAATAGACCGGACAACAGACAACGAACGGTTACTGACAGGTATATATCCAGGTATATATCCAAATATCCGGTTATAGCAGGTATTGATCCAAATGAGGCCGCTGATGATGATGACTTTTTTGTGATCGAGGAGCCACAGCAGAAAGTTGAGGCCATAGGGGCGACTTTCCAGGAAGTATACAAGGCAACTGATATCATTGGCCCTAATTACGACCTGGACAATCGCGTCTTGGTGGACAACTGCTACATTCGAAATGAAATAGAGAATTGGTGATCCAACGGCTCTGGTTTCACCCGGTTTAGCGACGAAAATATTTCAAATAACGTCATTGCCAGAGAGGGTGGCCTACCCCCGTTCATTTCGGAGGAATAACTCCGTGAGATCTTCGACACAATCAGGGCTAAGAAATCAGTGGGGACTCATGGTATTCCGAACATCGTGCTGCGACATCTTCCCCTAGAAGTGGTGGACATTTACACCACCCTGTTTAATAATGCAATGAATAATGTACAAAAAGGGAAAGGACATATCCAATTCGGCGAATCTCCGGTCGATAAGTCGCCTTCCGGATATCAGTAAGGTTTTTGAAAAAGTAATCAATAGAGCTCTGTCTAGGTGGGTTGAGTACAAACATATAGTTCCGGATAATCAATTCGGTATTAAGGCGGGACATGATATCTCACATGCCGCGTCTAATCTGGTGTTCGATATCCAATGGAATAAAGGAAAAAAACAATGTACTGGTGCCTGCCTTGTTGACTTGGAGAAGGCTTTCGACACCGTATGGTTAGAGGGTCTTTTCTATAAACTGACTAGGCTGGGGATCATTAAACCACTCTTGTACATTCTTTATAATATGTTAACTAACACACAGAGGTCAAAATCAAGAAGAGAACGATATAGGCAATTGCAAAAAGGTGGTTAAGCGGTTTCCGATCTCAAATAGATTTGTGCAGCGACATCTAACAATTCAAAGTAAAATATCAAGTAATGTTAAGGCACGTTTATTGCCTTTGACTCAAACATTGCCGGCCGCCTTGCAGCACTGGCTGCAAAGTAACAAATTCCCGGTTTACTACTTGAATTTTGGAAATCACTTTTGCTAGATACATACTTAAAATTAAGTTTAAAGTTAAAAAAAAAAAAAAAAAAAAAAAAAAAAAAAAAAAAACAAGATTTTTGAATCTTAATTACATCAAGTAGCGAGCAATATTTTCTTTAATCAGTTCAATGAGATTAACAAAGTGTTTATTATGTATTTTAGATAAATGAATTCAATTGAAGAAGTTATGCTAAGAGGGGTTAAGAGTGAGTCAATATGCACAATTTCGCACTCGAACTCGACTATCGGAATCCGGGTAAGCCTTTATAATCCATCCGAGACGCCATTCATTTGGAGGAAGGCCCTCATCTTTGATTACAACCAAATCATCAATAGCTACGTCTCGCTCTGGGAACTTCCATGTTAAGTTCTTTGAGATAGTCAGCTTTCCATTGGCGATAAAATTGATGGTGCAATATTTTTACTTGCTCCCATCTTTCGACGCAATTTAATGACTGGTCATCAAGAGCAGGCTCAAGGGGACTTAACAACGGACCACCCCGCAGAAAGTGACCAGGTGTCAACGAAAGTATGTCGTCTGAGTTTTCGGAAATATGTGAAATAGGGTGTGAGTTTAGAAAGCTTCGATTTTGGCTAGAAGTGTGGCGAACTCTTCAAATGTAAATTTATTGGTTCCAGCCACCCTCCGAAAATGAAGTTTGAAACTTTTAACTCCAGCTTCCCAGAGACCACCCATATGAAGGGCACCAGGACGAATAAACTTCCACTCCAAATTCTGATCCATATATCTTTGAGATACTTCAATGGAGATGGTTTGCATATATTGCTTAAAATCATTTGCAATGACTTTACTGGCTCCAACAAAGTTAGTGGCATTGTTCGAAAATATAGTTTTCGGTATACCGCGCCGAGCAATGAACCAACTCAAAGCTGCTAGAAATAACTGCGCTGATAGGTCACTAGTTGCTTCTAGGTGAATCGCCCTTGTAGTAAAACAATAAATAGACAGACATATGCCTTTGTTAGTCGACAGCTCCGCCCTATAGAGCTTCATATAATGAAGGGACCCGAAAAATCGATGCCCGTATTGGTAAAGGGTGATGAAATTTGAGTTCTTTCTAATGGTAATGCACCCACTATCTGTGTTTATATTTCCTTTTTTTTTTTTGAATGATACTCGTACATGTTTTACAAGAATTGATGTGCTTTTTTACCAGGTTTTTCAATTTTGGTATCCAAAATTCATTCTGAACTAGGCGAATTGCCAATTGGAATGTCATGAACGAATTTTACCAAAAGAGCAGTAATATTCGCTCGATACGGAAGTAGAATTGGGTATTTTCCGTTGAAAGATAACGTAGAGCAGGTAAGCCTTCACCTTGACCGCATGATTTGGCTTTGGTCTAAAGTTGGATTTAAATTTGCCAATGGGCTTTACCGTGAAATGGAAGTAGAGCTAAGTATTTGTTTTGAAAATAAAACGTTTGAGTCAGCTTAATAACCAAGTTCTTTTCCTTTTGAATTATAAGGCTAGTTTCGTAAAGGAAACTATTTTGAAACCTAGGACTTGTTCTGTGCCAAAACCGTAAAATATAGCATATGATGTGCAATAACCTAGACCATGAAGAAAACCTTGCAAAATTGTAAAGGGTCCGCCATTTAACGTTTTTTTTCAACTAGTGCTTGTTTCGTGAATGGTAACACTTAGCTCATGTCTGATTTGACAGATAATTAGTTTTATCCTTCCGGTTAATAATGGAAAATAATTTCATTCAAATAGCTGCCTCGGCTGGCCATGCAGTAGCCTACACGATCGGTCCAATTTTTAAACACATTATCGATTGTGTGCAGCTGTATTTCACCAATGGCTTCACGAATATTGTCCTTTAAAGCGTCAATTGTCTCTGGCTTGTCGGCGTAACACTTATCTTTTACAGCACCCCACAAATAATAGTCCAACGGTGTCAAATCGCAGCTCCGAGGTGGCCAAACGACATCAGCTCTGCGGCTAATAATGCGATCTTCAAAAACAGGGCGCAAAACATCGAGTGTAGCTTCGGCTGTGTGGCACGTAGCGCCGTCCTGTTGAAACCAAATGTTGCCAATATCCTCCTCTTCAATTTTTGTGAACAAAAATTCGTTCAACATGGCCCGATAACGATCGCCATTGACTGTAATGGCCACTCCTTGCTCTTTTTCGAAGAAAAATGGCCCAATTATGCCTCTGGACCAAAATCCGCATCAAACAGTGACTCGTTTTGGGTGTATCGGCTTTTCAATGTATGCGTGCGGGTTTTCTGTGCCCCAAATGCGACAGGCCCACTTAGCGAAGCGAAAACGCATTGGATGGTCAGTTGGCTCCTGAACCAATTGGACTTTGTATGGCGTCATACCAAGGTCTTTATGCAAAATTCGTCTCAATGATGTCTCCGAAATGTTCAATTGTTGAGAACGACGGTGAATTGATGTTGATGGCACTTCACGCACACTTTCTGCCACAGCAGAAACGTTAGATGGCGGACCCTTTATTTAGATTTACCTTTATGGGTTTAATTTCGAGGTATTTATCCGCAGGTCGTTTTAAAATAGACTCCGGCCAAGAAGACTGCGGTTGTCAAAGCCAGGTAGGGCCATGCCACCATAAATTGCTTGCCTCGAGTTCTGTTGGCGAAAGACCTCTAGTCGCCAAATCTGCTGGATTATCGGCAGATATGACATGACCCCATTTGATATTTGGTACAAAAGATTAAATCTGTGAGACTCGATTAGCTATAAATGCTTTCCATGAGCTGGAAGGCTTATTTAACCATGCCAAAATTATTGAACTATCTTGCCAAAGAAATAATTCGTAATTCGGGCAGTTAACCTCAGCTATGATCTTTCGAAAAAGTTTTGACAACAAAACAGCACCACAAAGTTCTAATCTTGGTAAGGGAACGTGTTTAACCGGAGCTACCTTATTTTAGAGCACAAAAGATGGAAAAAACAACTTCCACAATCGTGTTGAATTCGAAAATAAAAAGTGGCAGCATAAGCTCGCTCGGAAGCGTCACAAGGCCCGTGAATTTGTATAAAATCATTCGGTCTGTAATGAATCCAGCGTGGAACCTGAATCTTTTGTATGTCAGGAAGTACTGACAAGAACGTTTTCCAGCGACGACACATAAGTGGCAAAAGAGGTCCCTAGACGTCCCATCAAGCCAGATTTGCTGCATAATGATCTTGGCGCTAACTATCCTGCGGGATCGAAGAGTTTTGCTATCACTGAAACTACTGCTCGCTTAGTAAACAATCGATCTTCTTTCAATATTGAAAAAAAAGAAGTGAAAACTATCAGATCTAGCATTCCACTAAATCCCAAGAGTTTTTCATTTACTTTTTGTCTTCAAGTTTAAGAAAATCTTGGCTATAGAGATGAGAAGCAGGGAATTCTTTAATCAAATCCAAACAATTGGAAGTCCATTTCCTCAAGGAAAATCCTGCTGAGTTTAAAGCATCTATCAATTCTCTTTGCGCCTGGACTGCTGTCTCAACATCATGGGCTCCTGAAAGCACATCGTCAACATAAAAGTCATTTTGGAGTATTGACGAGGCAATAGGAAAAGTCGATTGCACGTCATCTGCAAGACGTAGCAATATACGTATTGATAAATATAGAGCGCCAAAGGTGACCGTCTTGAGCTCATAGTCGTGAAAAGAACTATTACCATTATCGGTTTTCCAAAATAAGAGTCGCTGATAAGACGACTGCTCAGAATGAACAATGATCTGCCGATATATTTTGTCAATGTCGGAGTTAAAAACGTAACGATGGAAACGCCATTTTAAAACGAGTGTTGTTAAACCTCTCTGTAGAACTGGACTAGTATACAACATATCATTAAGACTAGTACCATTGTTTGATGGACAAGAAGCATTAAAAACAACTCGGACCTGGTGGTTTTTAATAATGTCTCCAGATGAAACAGTTTCCATATGTCCAAGTGTGACATATTCTTGGAGGACATCATGGTAATTTGACCGAAGGTCATGATTTTTTTTCCAACGACTTCTCCAAGCGATGGAGTTGCTTTATAGCTTGATTTCTTGAGTGTCCCAGTAAAGGACTTGTGGTTTTAAATGGAAGACGAACTACGTAACGACCATTGTCGTTTCGAGTAGTTGTATCGGTGTAAAGATTTTCGCAATAAATATCCTCGCTTGATTGCGGACTTGTCTCAAATGTTTCGTCACCTTCCCAAAATTTTGGGATTTGTTGATCCTTCGGATCCTTCTCACTAAAATGGGTTAGAAATGTCGAAAAAGAATTTACACGCTCTTGCAAAAGAGGTCCGGAGAGTACCCATCCAAAAATGGTATTCTGGGCTACAAGAGATCCTAAAATATTAGACTTCAGTAATTCCAGTGCAATGGTAGGATATAAGTAGGAACCAATCGCCATATTTATCTTCGAGCTTTCATAAGAGTGGGGATCTGCAAGTTCGAATTCTACAAGTGACGAAACTCTTGTTTATGTATCACACATGACGGCAAATCAAATGTGAGGCGTTTCAGAACTATTGCATTGGCAACATTGTGAAAGTTGGATCATATTTTGAAGTTGCAGTTGCAGTAACCACTGCGTTCATTTCAGATATCTGGGCTTGCATTGGCTTGACGGAGAAATTCAATCTTTTCTGCACCTTTTCGGATATTACCCCTTCGGGTAGGGGTTAGAATATACCCGAGGTATGCATGCCTGTCGTAAGAGGCGACTAAAATGCACCCTCCGTATACCGAGCGCGAAGTGTATACCAAATATGCAATGAGTAAAACAAATGGAATTATTACCCCAGGTGGCAGACCAGCTATGCTGAAAAATCCACCCTCTACGGAGGTCGGCTCGATGGATTCTGGGGCGAGCCAATTATTGCATCTTATCAACCCGTTCGGAAAAAGTTCACGGGTTTCGAGATCTCCACCACCTAGATCTCCAAAACAAGAAAACAACAAAAGAAGTCCAACGACACCAAAAACGTCGTCTTGCGAAGAATGGACTTCAGCGAAAATAAATAGCCTGAAAGACGAAAATACCGAACTTCGTACTAGGCTAACCAAAATGGAAGCGATATGCGAAGATCTTAAAAAAGAACTGGAAAAACTGAAAACCAAGGAAAAGTCAAACAGCGACGTTATGTCTATTGAATCTGTTAAAAATATCTACGAAACAGATGAAGAAGAGCTAGGTCGAGAAACCGACGGGATCTTGCAAAAACGTCCCGGAAAAAAGCGTAAAGCTGCGTCTTCTCCCAAAATCGTCTCTCAACGTGAAGCAAAGGGAGTTGAATCGAAGAAAAATGGCAACAATAACATGAGTCCTGAAAAAATCAAAGCGGAAAAACAACTAACACCCCCGCCAATCAATGTCACTGGAGTTTCAGATTACAAGAAACTCCAAAACATATTGATGACCCTGCCGAGATCGGACTATATAGTAACATCGCGCAATAATAATGTATGGAAAGTCAACGTCAAGGACGCTGACAAATATCGCATTCTTTCTCGCAAGTTAAGCGTCGAAAAAATCCAATGGTTCACATACGAGAACAAGTGTGAAAGACCTATTCGTCTCGTCGCCAGAGGACTGCATCCGTCTTGCCCAAAAGAAGATATCGTAAGTGATTTAAAAAACAAGGGTTTTAAAATCATTGATGTCGTCAACATCGAAAAGCGAGAGAAACAAAAAATTGAAGGAAAGGATATGACAGTTAAACGTAGCCTTCCCCTCTTTATGCTAACCTTTGAGAACACTGAAAATACCCAAAAAATATACGATATTAAGTCAATCCTCAACATTATTGTTAAAATTGAGCCTCGACGCAAAAACTCGAAACTGATCCCGCAGTGTAAGCGATGCCAGGAATTTAACCATACGCAAGCTTACTGCCAAAAAGAGCCTCGGTGCGTAAAATGCGCAGGTAAACACCTGTCCAAAGAATGCAACGTAAGCAAACAAACCCCTCCGACTTGTGTTAACTGCAGGGGTAAACACGTAGCAAATTTCCGTGGCTGTGAAGTAGCAAAGGAGTTGCAAAATAGACGTGACAAGTTGTTTAAGCCACAAAAAGAGAAGCCCAAAACTAAAGAAAAAACATCGGGATCTGCTCAAAATATCGTTAAAAACGCCAAGGCGAAAGTGATTGATTCCAGTGTTGAAAAGAAAGCATCGGAAAAATTTACATACGCTGAAGCTACCAAGCTAAAGGCAAAAGATTCCGGAGATCCTGCTTCCCAAGTATTTTCCGTTATTCTCGCGCAGCTTGAGCAGCAAAACAAAATCAATGAACTTATTTTCGATAAGCTAAAGAAGTTTGAAAATAGGTTCAATAAAAAACGTCCTTCGCCTAAAAAATGAAAAGGGAAAAATTAAACGTACTCACCTGGAATGCAAACGGAATCTTAGAAAAACTTTATGAACTTGAGTTATTCCTAAGGAAAAACGACATTGACGTTTGTTTGATTTCCGAAACCCACTTGAAAAATGGGTCATCTGCAAAAATTAGAGGTTTTAAAGATTACTACGCGTATCACCCTTCGGGAAACGCGAGAGGCGGATCCTCTGTATACATTAAAGAGTCTCTTGAGCACAACGAAGATATAAAAGTAGAGTTCGAGTCTGTACAACTAATTGCGGTGCGCGTAAAATTGGTACGGAACTCCTTTACTATTTCAGCCATCTACTGTCCTCCACGATTTACGCCTTCAAAACATATATTTAAAAATATATTCAATTCTCTTGGATCGGCTTTTATGATTGGCGGTGATTTCAATGCCAAACACACTTTTTGGGGATCAAGATGTGTCTCCCAAAAGGGTAAAATACTCTATAAAGCATGTATGGAACACAATTGTGACTTCTATTCAACGGGCAAGCCGACTTATTGGCCAACAGATACAACGAAAATACCCGATCTTGTCGATTTCTTCGTTGTTAAAGGAATTCGTAACTCGGATATAAACGTTGATGAAAGCTTCGATCTTTCCTCCGATCATTCTCCAGTCATACTGACAATGAACGACACGTTTATTAAAAAACAAGGACCATTAAGACTAACTGGACGAAATACTAATTGGGAAGGATTCAGAAATGAGATTAATAATAACCTAGAACTAGACGTTTCACTTAAAGCAGCACTTGAACTCGAAATCGAAGTGGATTCTTTCGTTGAAATAGTCCAATGTGCTGCGTGGAACAATACACCTTGTCAACGAAAAAGCACGGTTAAACGAAACTTAAACTACCCGCCTGAGGTAAAAGATATGATAAGAGAAAAAAGAAAAGCTCGCAAAAGATGGCAAACAACTCGAGCGCCGCAGGATAAAACACGCCTAAACAGGCTCTGTAATCTGCTCAAGGAGACTCTTAAAAGTTACAGAAATTCCGAAGTAAATACATATGTTCAAAACCTGACGGCAGGAAAAGAAACAAATTACTCGCTTTGGAAAGCTTTAAAATGCTTAAAAAGGCCCAAAATCCCCGCGCCACCAATCAAGGTCGGTAATAACGAATGGGCTAAGGGGGATAAGGAAAAAGCGGAGGTTTTTGCCGACTATCTTGAAGAAATTTTCAAGCCCTCCGACGGTCCAACACTGGTACCCGACACCAGTTCTTTAGAAATAGCATATAGTAATTTTGTAATGACAAATGCAACTCTTGCTGAAATTAAAACTGTAATAAGGAAATTAACACCAAAGAAGGCTCCGGGGTATGACCTTATTACCGGAGAAGTTCTGAAAATGCTACCTCAAAAAGCACTTATAAAGCTCTTACACATTATTAACGCGGCTCTGAGGCTTGAATACGTGCCAAGTCAGTGGAAAGTTGCTGAAGTCATTATGGTACTCAAACCAGGAAAACCTCCAAACGATAAAAAATCATACAGACCCATTTCTCTTCTACCGATCCTGTCGAAAATCTTTGAGAGGATTTTGCTAAAACGTCTTCTCCCAATTATCGAAAACCAAAATCTTATTCCCGACCATCAATTTGGATTTCGGACTAAGCATTCAACAATTGATCAGGTGCATAGAATTACTGATGTAATTGAAAAATCCCTGGAAGAAAAAAAGATTTGTTCGAGCGTATTTCTTGACGTCTCACAAGCTTTTGACAAAGTATGGCATGAAGGTTTGAAGTTCAAACTGCGACGAATTTTGCCATTAAAGCTTTATAATATATTGACAAGCTATTTTGAAAATAGAATTTTTCGCGTTCGATACGGAAATGATGTTTCGAAATTTAAAGATATCCTAGCCGGAGTACCGCAGGGAAGTGTACTGGGCCCACTTTTGTACCTTTTATATACAAGAGATATACCACACGTCGAGGATACTGTTCTCGCTACTTTTGCTGACGACACCGCTATCTTAGCGGTTGGAGAATCAATAGAAGACTCAACGGCGAAACTTCAGACTGCTTTAAATAAAGTCTACGAGTGGACAAAGATCTGGCGAATTACCCTTAATGAGACAAAATCTGTACATGTTGATTTCACCTACAGAAAGATAAATCACTTGCCCATTTCTATAAACTCGGTGTGTATCCCCTTTGCAAACGAAGCTAAGTATTTGGGAATGACACTTGACGCGAAGCTTAAATGGAAAACGCATGTTAAAAAGAAACGAAAAGAACTAGAGGCCAAATACAAAGAAATGTACTGGCTACTTGGTAAATATTCCAAGCTAAGCTTAGAAAACAAGCTGCTTCTTTATAAGCAAGTGCTAAAGCCGGTGTGGACCTATGGTATACAACTCTGGGGTTGTACTAAGAAATCAAATATAAATATAATACAAACTTTTGAAAATAAAGTGCTACGACAATTTGTGCGTGCCCCATGGTTTATAAGAAATAATGACCTGCATCGAGACCTCGGAGTTCCTTTCGTGGAAGATGAAGTCAGGAACTGCGCACGAAAACATAAAGTCCGGTTAAGCGGCCATATCAACAATACAGTCCTAGAAATCTTGGACGAACGAAACATACTACGCCGTCTTCAACGAACTAAACCGTTGGACCTTGCGCGATAAATTGAAACCGCATTAAGAAAGCGGAATATGTAGGGTCTTTCATTGGAAAGTGTCCTACCCAATCGTGATTAACTTATGAAATAAAAACTGCTTGATAAGTTCTACTTAGTTGCGGTATTAAAATTACCGGCTGCTTCACAAGGGCCACTTGATGGACAACGCGTTGTCCCAACGTCCTAAAACCTGGTAAAAAAAAAAAAAAAAAAACCTTTTCGGATATGAACCTCTGAACCTGTATCTATGAGCGCACGTAGCGTAAATTTACTTCCTATATAACGGACTTCAATCAATGCCGTTGCCAAAGGAATTCTTTTATTATTGCGAGAGAAATACGATTGAACTTGATAGGAATTTGAGTTATCGGTGGACTGTATACGAGTAGTTTGAGATTGCTGAACGGATTATATTGGACTCTCCGTTCCTGAAGGTGAAGGAACATTTTGAGATGTATTGATAGGCATCACATGCAAAAGTGTATGATGCTTTTGTTTACACTGCTTGCATGTGTGCACATTTTTGCAATCTTTTGTTAAATGCGTAGAAGAGAGGCAATTTGTGCAATACCCTAAGGAATAACCTTAGAAATTCGATCCCTAATACTCAGTTGCAAAAAGTGTTTGGCATTGCCGGATAGAATGAGAACCATTGCAGAGTTTGCAAACAAATTTGTTTGATTTTGAATGGAAAGCTTTATGCTTTTCTTTATGGCAATAAAGATTTTGGTTTTTAGCTCGGACTTTTAGGTTTGATGTCGATTTGATGTCGGATACTGTTTCGAGCACATGATAACGGCTGGATAACAACGAATTCATTTCACTCCATTTCGGTATGTCTCGTGGTTTCTGTTCTCAATGGACTGTTCCCATAACGCAGAGGTATTTTCGGGTAATCGATTTGAAAATAAATAAACAAGTATAGGATCCCAAGTAGTCGTGGATACATTATGAGCTTCGAGAATCGATAAGCAATCTTTGATCTCGCCAGATTCTATTGTAATCGCGTTTAAATAAAAAACCTTTTGTAATTGACTGTTCACTAGAATTCTCCTATTCTTGTATTGATACGACAACGTTTTTCACGCTAATTGAAAACTATCTGCTATTAGAGGAAACCTTGTAAAAAGGTCATTTGCTTCGTTCTTGGTTTTCGCACGAAGGTGAAATAATTTTTGAACTGCACACAATTTCGGGTGGCTTACGTATACTGCGGTAAACACATCTCTAAACGACGGCCAAGTGAGATAATCGCCATAAAATATCTCAGTGTCACAAGGTGGAACCTTTATGCACTGCACTGGATTAGATACACTTTTAAGACCGTCTGCTTTGATAGTATTTAGCTGCTTCGAAGTTTCAATAATTTCACTCAAGCAATCAATGTAGGTACTAGAAGACAACCGATATTTAGCCTTTATTGCGTCGACATCGTCATCTGTTTCGGAGCGCAAGTAATTGTTATAGCATTTTTTAACATCGCACCATAATTCTTTTAGATCGATCTTACGTGCTTCTAAAGAACTAAGTGAAAAGTCAACTACCGGAATTTTTTTGAAAAGCAGACTGAAATTCTACAAGCCGATCAGCTGCAGCGATAAAATTCTCTAGCCTACAATTTTAGAGAAAATCTTGCCCCGATGAATGGTAAAAAAGGGAAACCCGTGTAAGTAGTACTTTGTCACCGACAGTTGTTGAATCACTCTTCTTGTTCACATTCATGTAGAATACGGAACGCAAATGGAACTTGAATATTATTCTTTCTTTTTTTTTACATTCAATATTGCACTGATTATTATGAAATATGCACGCACCTGTTTACAATTGGATACTTTTGTTGCTTTTGTTGATATTTTGTTCGTCTCGTTGAAGGGTCAGAGTTTGCCTTCGCTTTTCGATTTCTTTGATTTGTTGTTTTCTTCACGTTGCACTTAGTGGCATCAGTGGGCTGTGAGGGCTGATAAGCGATAAGAATGTTAGCACAGTGACGAAGTTAACACCTCGTGGAATTGATTGTTTATGTCGCAATGTATAATGGAGAACACATTGAATCTTCTTGTATCGTATACGTACGATGGATGAAGCACAAATTTAGCGATTAGACGATTAGGTTAGGATTAGGATCACGCCGCAAGTCCCTTGTATGCTTATCTTTTGCTAGGCTTTGGAAAATCAGTTGGAGTGAGATGCTGAAGAGCTTCTATGTTAATGATGTCTCGGAGAGCGATTTGTTCCTTCGATGTAGTTGACTAGCTGCAGAGATCATGTATTCAACTTACAAACGGTGGATCTGCGACGAGTGCAACAAAGGCTTGAGAGATAATTCTTCGAAGAGAGTATGATGTACACATTCGACGATCGATATCCTTTTTTGTATATGCGAGTAGAAATTTGATTCTCTAATACGATGCGGACGATGTACATATATTCTAACTTTTTTCTTGCAAATTTGATGCTTTGCGAATGAAAATTTTGATGAGTATTTTCTGGCTTGAATGGACCAAATGATGGGGTGAGTAGTATCCCCTGCTGGTTTGCTCGATGATTTTTGATTCGACCGAAATTAATAAAAGAAGTTTTTTCGCTGGATAAATCTTTTTGATATGAAAAGGTCTTACCTCGATGAGGTCAATATCAAGAAGAGAAGGATATAGGCAATTACAAAAAGGTGGCTAAGCGGTTTCCGATCTCAAATAGATTTGCACAGCGACATCTAACAATTTAAAGTAAAATATCAAGTAATGTTAAGGCACGTTTATTGTCTTTGACTTGAAGACCATCTGTTACGTAACGAAAATTGCCTATTGACTGAAACTACCGTCGAGTTTCAATCGGATGAAAAGGGAACAAAAATAAAAAAGAAACTTCAAAAAATGCTGGTTCCCGAGAGGAAAACTTTTGTTTTTGGTCTTTTATTTATTTAAAATTAAACGTGTATGGCCGTAGTCTTCCGACCTCAACTGCTCACTTTGGACTTCCTGGTTCTTCCGAAAATTCTCCTTTTTATCTATGTTGACATCATTTATCGAGGATTTAAGAAAGAGCTTATTTTGGTATACCCTAGCCCATGTTAGAGTAATTTCCTCTGTTAATACTAACGGTAGAAACTTCGTTTCGGACCATCGCGTCGAAATTAAGTTAATATCTTGTTTGAGCCCTCAGATATCTAATTTCTTAGCGTGTTCCATTTTTCATGCCCATGGTAATTTTTGACTTTGAGGTAACTTTGCCCAGAAAATGCGTAGTACAGTTTGAGTAGTATGAAAATCCGGTAACACAAAAAATAGCTTCCAAAGTCAATAAATTCTAAACCTCCTCAGGCTGTCCAACACTGCCAACCTCTCAAGTTCATAGCTGTGGAACTTAACTTCGGTAACAGGGGTGCTCTAAGTCCGCATTGTATTTAGATGGCTAATGTCGGGTCACTAGTCAACTGTTTCCGTGTTTCCGCCTCACTTCAAACAAGGATTGCGTCTTTCTTTGTACCTAGGCACGAATTTTAGGAACAATTTCAGACAATCCAAGCAAATTGTTTACGAAACGACTTGATGCAGTTCACCTTACTCATGCCTGGCTTAACTCCTTGCTCTGTCCCAAATAGTCCATTTCCTTATTCAGAAATTCAGACTTTGCCAACTTCAGTGTACGAGTAGTTTCCTCCAAAACCTAAAAAGGTGACAAAACTTCAGGACTCTTTCTGTACTGCTAACAATAATCACGTCGCCAAAGAACTCTACAAGTCCTTTTATATTCAGATTACTGATGATATGATCTGTACGTGTTCCAACACGGCAGGCGCATTCACCAGTCCAAACGGCATTCCGTAATACTCCAACTGTTAGTTATGCGTCTGGAATGCTGTAAGATGCCTTGATTCTTCTGTAACATTTATTTGGAAGTAACCGGAGTTCATATCCAGTACAGATTCCGACTTCGGTTCCACTATGTGGTTTCCTTTTCGATCCTTGCAGATTACTGTTGGGGCTTTAGAGTTTTGCATGCTCATTTCATACTTTCGTAAAAGTTCCGGACTTCATTCTTCTGGTAGCACATCTCAAAGACCTCGATCGAGCGTTTCTTCTGAGGAGCCTATGTTCCTCGCTTCTTTTCTGCCGGTAGAGCTTGCGGGCCCCTCTCGTTCTTTCTGCAATTGTCATACCAAGCGAGTGGTTAAGTACGTACCTAACTGACGTAATACTAATCAGTTGCGAAAAATAAAATGGAGAGATCTGAAGCGCGTTGCAGAGAATCGAATAAAATAGCGCAGGCATATTTGGTATTCTATGCATGACTGTGATTTAACACCGATCTAATGCTGCAAGAAATCTAAGTGACTTTCTCTGCAGTTGGGATTGACTTCAGCCAGAAACTTCACAGACGGCTCCAAGGCTGATTTAGGATGTAGGCCTAGCTTCTTTATGGAGGAGAACATTTTATTCTGCTTTTAATAAAGTTCTCTGTGGAGGCAGACGAAATGCTAATGGCAATGAGCTGCATTCTAAAGAACAGATGAAGGATGAAATGCCTTCTTTCGAGAATGCAAGGCTTCTCTGAACCCAGTCGATAGGTTGAACTCATGTCTTTTTAGGGTTCGCGAGAAATGATATTGGCAATGAACTTATCAAGCAAAACTCAGAGGAGACCTTCTCAGGAATTAAACCTGCGTTAGGACTGCCTGAATACCAAATGAATGCTTTCCATATTGCTTTCCTACTCTTATTAGGACAGAATGTGGCATCCTAATGACGTCCTAAAGGACACTGCGGTTTTGCTAAGTATATGCACTTTCTTTGTGTATTTTCGGCACGCAATTGCATTAGCCTGGAGCTGATGTGGTAGGTGCTGGTACAATAGGCACTTTATCGCTGAAGTCAATCTCATCTAACCAAGGACAAGCTTATCTGAGTACTATTTTTCAACAGAAAATCTTGTGTTAACCTTGATGAAGACAAGATGAAAGAAATTGCAATATCAACTTGGCAGGCTTTAAAATGGAGTGGCTGAAGTCAGATTTAACTACTAATATGGTTGAACATACAGGTATATAAAGCATCGCCACATCTAAGGCGACTCAAACCGAAAGGGAACTAAGCCAATTAACGCGGGATACAGTTTCAAAAGCTTTTTGGTTGAAGCTCATGTCTATTCCGGACTGCTGCTCCTCAATAAACAAAAAGTTTGACTTTTAAAGCTCTATTGATGCCGTGTGCCCAATTTCGCCTTACATCCGTAGTCCATTTTCCATGTTATCAGTGTTAATTAAAAAAAAAATCTCTTCTGTCGTTAATCGAACTCCTTGCACCCAATTAAGTGAAACCCAGGAATTTACCATCATGCATGGGTGCCAACGAGTGGCTACAAAAGAGAAAAACCTCTCTACTGTTGCCCTCAAATCAAGCGTTCAACTTTACTCGATGCTATTCCATTCAAAGTTTAAACTCCTGAAATTCGCATTCCGGCTCCTGAATAACCGCAGGTCGCAGAGGTAAAAGCAAAAATCCTTTCACTCGTGCACCAAATTCTAGGGTAAAAGCAGAAGGCAATCCGATGTTTTTTTTTTTGGTTTTTCTTTTTTTCTGAAATTCTGAAATTCTGTATGCACAAGTACTTACGAGTAGAGCGTACGGTGGTACTTCATGGTTGGACAAGCTTTCCATCGGTTAATAAGCCGAGGTCAAATAATTGCTTCCTTCCTTATCCACAGGCCTCTTTCCCCAGTTTACTCGTCGTATCTACCCAGAAATCCAGAAGGACCCAATGTGTTTCTATTGAATCATGGGACGTTCGGTTTAAGTCCTTTTTTGTTTTGTATTTTTTTTTTTTAAACCCACGCTCTCAATTAGTTGGTTCAGTTACTTGAGGTTACTTGGAAACTTCTGGCCCACTTTGGAGTTCTTTATGGCATGCTACACACCCTTAAGCCAAAAAATTCTGAATGCACATTGTACGGGTATACGATTGTATGCATTTGTATGTGTGGGCAACAAAAACAAATAGGCACTTGACGTTAGCTTAAGTCAAATATTATATTGTATAATGGCCTTTAGGGAAAGACCTACAGGGTGGATGTGTTTATGATTGTGAGCATGTGTCACTGGGATAAGGTGTGCTATACGTACATATTTACTGCACTGCCCACTGGGAAAGGGTGGATCTGTCCGTCCGTACCTGACCTTCCCTAAAATTCGCTTGTTGACTTCTAAAGTGGATACGTAAGTGTATCTGCAACAGGGAGCCAGTCCTTTTAGCACTTCCCAGAGCGAGCGCAATGCCGGAGAAGTGGAATTTTTCTTTCACTAGCCCAAGCACTATGATACAGAGCATGGTGTTAATGAACTATGGAGTGGATTCATAAAATATTTACACAGCTCGAAAAAGGGGTTACTTTTGCCTGGATGTTTGTTGCGAGCAGAGAGGAACTGTTTGTGTGCATATTTCCTTTAATAACCTGTAATTCAATTTCGTTACATTCTGCGAGTGTAAAAATGAAAATGTCATTAACTTCAATCCGCATGAGGCATAGTCGTACCTCTAATCATATTTACAAGGACCGTACTGCTAGTGTACAAAGACGGATGTTTTATACCATATTCTGCATTCTGCTGGGGAGAATGAAATGAAAGTGACAACAGGGGTTGACAGCAAGCAGAAAAATATTTTCTTCTGTTTCCCTCTGGACTTGATTTGTTGAAGCGAGCATGTTGACGTTAACGATAGAATCTACTGAGAGTTGTCAATCAGAGAAAATGGGTTTTTCACCTCTTTTGGTCGCGCAAACATTATGAATAGGCAAGTCTTTTCGTTGTTCAGCTGGGAGGTAACTTATTACCTTACCAGCGAACTAATAATGTCCACATGAAGTTCCATTCAATGGCTGCCTTTAGAAAGGTTTAGTTATTGAAATAATAATGAGTCTAGTTGAAGTGTAAACGTAAATGAATTCAAATTTTTTCCCCGAATTTTATTGAGAAAATTTTGATGGCTCATTTGTCACTTTTTTTAGTATGTATCAATAACAATAGGACAGCACCCTTAAAGTGCAGTTGTGGAGTCTTAGCGCTACCAAATCAAATCCTTTACGGAACCCCAATTATACTCTTCGGTGATTTTATTGTGTGCCTGGAATAGTAAGTATTGGTTCCTAAAAACCCAAATACGGCTTACAGGTTACTCATGTAACTTCTTGTTTGTAGTATAGGGAGATCGATGATCTTGTAGAATTCAACATTTGAAATGTCTGCTGGGTTGCTGAAAAATGGTTCGCCATGTGTATTATACCTGGCCCCGGCTGGAGCTGGCCATTTGGAGAGTGTCATACATGATTTCTCTTATCCTTACGTACTTATACGGTTACGGTTTTGGAATATCTCCATACGAGTTCTATTTTAAGGTAAATTAAAAGTTTCTTAGGTAGGCTATACCTGTCTAGATGTGATATGATACGATTCACTTATTTTTTTCACCCGTGATTAACCGCTGGAAGATTTCTGACAGTGTGTTGGAAAATGCCATCCCACACCTAGCTAGCTTATTGGGTTTTAAACTACTGTCTATATTGGTGTGACCAAGAACTCAGAGGAGAGTGATATTAAGTCAGCTGCTGACCCAGGGGAGCTCTACCTTACATTGTCCTAATAATTTCGAAGAAATGATTGCTTGGTTATTAGCAAAGGTTACTAGATTGGGGTAATTTCTAGGGCTAAGATTGGCTAGCATTCGCCAATACATAATGATATTCTGCCTCTTTTCGACTACCACCTCAGCAAACTCTCCCTCAAGAACATTCTTATTTCCACGTTTAATTTTCTTTAACCGCTCCCACCCTTTAGTTTTTATCTTTAGTTTTAAGTGAAATTGTTAGTTTTAAGAATATGATTGTAATTAGCCTAAATAAATTTGTCCGGGGTTGACCAAATCAAATCAAATCGGATAGCTTATATTTCTCATTCACTGGTATGATGAGGAAAGCCGTGAGTGTTAGAAACGTTCAGTTCAGCTAAGGAGACACCTGATCCTGTGCCACATTTCATCTTGGAAGCTCTGGTAAAAACCCATGGCACAGATATTAAACGCGTTATCATTAAATGAGTCCGAAAACGATTTTTAAATAAAAGGACGTCTGTTTAAGGTAGACAAGGACTCTACATGTTAGGTTAGGTTAAAATTGGGGTGTGATGTGTATACAATTACACAAACACTAGACACCAAAATGGGTCCATAGCGATCCCTGTGGAACCAGTTGAATTTGTTTTCAAATCTAAACAATCTCCCTGGTGAAACATTCAATTTCTTTGCAAAAGCCAAGAAGGCCTTTGCAGTTCGTGTCATCTATTTCCTCTAGGTTTTCGAAAAAAGTATTTTCCTAAAAATACATACATTCAAACAGTATGTGTGTTATATCCTCAACAGATTGCAGATCACCACAGAATCTGAAACTATCCGCGTCTGACAATTTGAGTCTCTTAGCGTGTTTCCGTAGGAGACAGTGTGCTTCCAGGATTCCCATTATTATCCTAAGCTTATCCCTGTTTAATTTTATTAATACTCTAGATCTTTTGCCGTCAAAAAGTGGCCAGAAAGCATTGGATATCCTGTATTCTTCAAGACTTGACCACATTAGGTTGGCAGTCTTTATGATTTTTTCCGCGATAGTGCCCCTTATTATGTAAAGGGATGGTTTGATGTTAGCAACCTCACTATTATCGAGTAACCCTCCTCTTCTTGCGAGCTCATCCGCAAGTGCATTTCATTTTATACCACAGTGTCCTGGCGCTCAGAACAGTCTCACTCGGTTCTAACTGCATAATGCTTTAAGCACTGTGCGACTGGCCCTGACCATATCAGAATTGATGTTGGTCGATTTCATTGCCTTAAGTGCGGCTTGGCTTTCGATGATTCCTCATCTGCATTATTTCAGCCACCCTGAGGACAGCCGGAACCTCTGATTGAAAGTCCGGTAGTCTTATAGATACTCTTAGTTCTGGGTCTTCTGAGAAGATACCGGAACCAGTTCCTTCCACTGTTTTCGAATCATCTGTGAAAATTGCAAATTTGACCTGATTATTGAATTTTTTTGTCAGTCCAGTCGACCAAGGAGGGAATTTCATCCGTTATAATTGGATTACCTGGCAGTAGCTCCGTTTAGACCATATCGTGTCGAAAACTACTGCTCTTGAAGTAACCCAAATTATCTGTAAATCGAGCGGTGTTAGGTGCAGAAAGGTGTTCTATGCTGCCATAGGGTTGGTACGGAGCGCACCTTTAATGGCTATAGAAGCAGTTCTTTGAACAACCTCTAATTTTGCGTAAATCGTTTTCTTGTTTGTTGCTTTCCATCATACTGGTGCGTCATACGAGTATGTAAGTATGGGTCTTACCACCACCGTATATAGCCAATGCACCATAGCAAGTTTTAAGGACCCTAGAAGAAGACAATTAAAAACTTTTGTTGTGAATTTATTAAGCGGAGAGCTGATGGCAATCCCTATCAGAGTTAAATTCATCAAGATCAGCCTTATTCCAACGCTACCAAAGAACATTTTTACGAGCTCCTATGAGTAGTGTAATCGGTGTAGTCGATGTAGTCGGTGACTTTGATGCCAAAGTGGGAATGGAGAGCACCCTTGGTAGCGATTTTTTTTTTTTCCAATTCTTACCCACCGTCAAGTTCGGGCGTGTTTTAATTTCGCTCCGCGATAATTTGTGAATAATTGTTTTTCTGTTTGACTTTTTCTTTTTTGGTTTCGTGTTTGACCCCATTCGAACCACATTACCTGTTCCCATTCACTTACACCATAACTTCTCAGTGTCATCAAAACACAGTGACTTCGTTCTCAGTGTCATCAAAACACAGTGTCTTTAAAAAACAAAAAAAAAAAAAATAATAATAATAATAATAATACTTAATAACCTACTTGCTAATAATTTAACCATGTCTTCCTGTGGATTTGCTGACTGCGCTTTACCTACTAACACAGTGGAAATGGTTACATATAATGGGATATGTGGAAAGAAATTCCATCCCATATGCATTGGTTTGAGCAGAAACGCTAAAACTCATCTCGAAGAGTATAAGCGAATATTCAGCTTTTTTTGTGTAGAGTGCCGGACCATCTCCCTGGCACATATAATGCTGGATATAAAATGTAATAACCAGCAACTAATTGGGCTTGCAGACTCGATTGCAGAGCTGTAATGCGAAATTCAATTCAGCAGTAAAAATTTAACTAAACTCATTTCAGAGAGCCATGACAATCTAAACTGTTCGATCGATAACAGCATAACCACCATAAAATCAGCGGTTCAATCCCTGCACTCTAAAATCATTAAATTAGCAGATTCCGATAAGTCTCTCTGCTCAAACACATTACCAGCGATTCAGTCAACTTCAACTCAGTTGGGAAAAATTATGTCAACATTGGCTGACCAATCAACTCATCTACATCTCAAGCATGCTGAACATACCGAAAACATCGGATCCATCCAACATGACCTCAATTTTCTTAGTGAGGAAGCTGCATCCACTAGATCAACCACCATGCAGATATTGGAGGAATTAAAGCATATCTCTAGTAAGCCGGATTCGCCTCCATCTGCAGTAAGCCCGAGTAACAAATCCTTGCACGACGAGCTATATACATGACCTTCAACCACTTCAGCCCCAACTCATTCAATAACCGCTACCACCGAAGCTCCCGTTCAACCCTCTACGATAAATGCAACTTCGATCACCAATCCCGACCCAAGACCATTGCCAATAATTAGGGCTTTTGGGACATCCTGGACTCTCCCCGAATGGACCAACAGAATTCAAAAATTAAATAAAATGAATTTTGAAGCGATAAAAAAACCGGAACTGTCTACTTTCTTCCTCCAAGCTGCCCCACGTCACGCAAGCCCGTCCTGGATCAAAGCCCTTTTTAGGAGTAAATTCGGTATACAAGACGTCAAATGTAAACAAGTTGGCAAAGTCAAGAGCAAAAACGGCCAGTGTTTTGAAATACGTATACCCACTAAATACGATTGGATGTTCAAATCATCGGACGGCATACCAATAACGGAAAAGATGGTCATCACCCAACGGAAGGATATGGTAGATAATAAGTTTACTATTAAAAGAAAACATAGCCCGAAAAATTCTGCCCCATCCCATCAACATCCCGACTCAAACTGGTCGTTTAAAACCAATATCTTTCTAAGATTCTCCTCACTCCTTCCCCCCTTTGCACCATCTAAAAAGAACACCAGAGTCGCTACACCAAATTCTCTCCCTCCCCTCACCAAATCTTTAAAGCCGCTTCAAAACAGAGTTTCATTTAACCTTGCTCCTGCGCCTTCTACCCAAGTTCCAACTAACAATGCCCCATCCGACAAATATCCTAATTTTATTAGCTCCCATATACTAAACCCAACCACCCATTCCTCATCTTCATCTATCAATCCACCTGATCCAACCCCCCTCACTAGTCAAGATTCTAGTTCCGGGGTGCTTGACCATCCTGTCCCTTCATCATCCGCTCGTGCCTCCGATTCTCACCCAAAATACCTTGACCCACTCCTTCCACCAACTGTCAAACTCACTAAAAAATTTTCTGATATGAATGATGACAGTCGTTATGTAGTATCTCGTTTGAGAGACCGCCGCATTTATGAAAATGTTCGGCTCTACCTTGCCTACTTACACGACAAACCCAACTCCGTTTGCATTGATGGCATAACCAAAACCAACATAATGGTTTCGATTCAACGAGAAGGTCTTCCTATTAAGCCAGCGGAATTAATTCAAATTTTCGCTCGCTACCATGAGAATTTCGACATCTCTTCCGATGAAGTTCATAATGATCTTTCTACGTTGTCTTCGCATGTCAGCTCCAAACGTCTTTCCCATTTGCAAAGAACTCTTTCAAATTTTAAAAACTATTACAGTTCCTAATAAACTGAAATCTGTATCCTCCAGTCCACAATGCCTGTCCATTTACTACCAAAATGTAAGAGTTGCGCTCTAAAATCTCCTCGGTATATCTCAATTCTCAAAAGTTTCCCTATGACCTAATTGCTCTTACTGAAACAAATCTAATTCCAGACATTAAAAACCATGAGCTGTTTCCTCCAAATTTCAACGTTTTTCGAAAAGATGGATTTGAAAGAGCTGATAATCCTTATGGCCGCGGTGTTTTACTAGCAATCCGGAACTGCTTTCACGCAACTCCTGTCGATATTCCCCTCACTGAAAACTTTGAGTTAGTATGCGCCAACATTACGCTCCCCAAACGATGTCTTTACGTACTTTGTTGCTACATTCACCCATCTCAACCCATTGAGTCTTATCAACCTGTAGTTCACGCAGTTGATTTTTTGACTGAGGATGCACAACTTGAAGATTGCATTGTTCTAGTAGGAGATTTCAACCTCCCTCACCTTATATGGGAGCCTTCCGATGATTCGTCTCATTTTGTCTCTCGTAATTCGACATCTGAAATAGAAATATTGATGGTGGACTGCCTAACCAACTCAAGTCTGCATCAGATTAGTGGAATACCTAACACAATGAACAGACAACTCGACCTTGTCTTCACACCCGATTCAGATAACTGTGTCGTTTATAGGAGTGATCATCTTCTTTCTAATCTAGACCGCCTTCATCCCCCCTTGTCAATTATATATTCATATGAAAATTGCAACACATGTGTCGATTCGGAAAATTCATTCTCATTTGACTTCCGTAGAACCGACTTTAACAAACTTAAAAACCTCATCAGCAACATTAACTTTGACTTTAGACGTTAGTTGGTGAGACAACTAACATTGATCTTGCCCTATCAACGTTCTACTCGTTAATTTTCTCCTGCTTTGCCCAATCGGTTCCGTATACCTTCCGAAAGGACTGCATATCTGCTCCTCCCTGGTACAACAATGAGTTGCGCTCTCTCCGTAATAACAGAAACAAGTTGTGGCACAAATTCTTAAGAACTCGATCTGATTCCGACTACAGTAATTATCGATCGGTATATAATCGTTTTTCTGAACTTTGTGAGTCTCTTTACCTTGAGTACCTCTACCGCATGCAATTTAGCTTAGTCTCGGACCCTAAACGCTTCTACCAGTTTATTAATACCAAAAGAAAGTCAGACGGCTACCCATCTACTCTTAAATTTCTTAGTGAATCTTCTGCCGACCCAAAAACCATTGCAAATTTCTGTGCCTCTCATTTTAACAAATCCTTTTCTAAGAAAATAGCTGAACCCGATCCTAGCTACATTAGCTATATGAGAAACTATCCTGAGACGTCAGCCATTTCACTAATTATAACAACAACTTTGGTATCTGAAAACATTACCAAACTTAAAGATGATTTCTCGTCCGGCCCTGATGGAATTCCGGCTATTGTAATAAAAGAGTGTGTTACCCATCTCGGTTCTCCTCTTGCTGCCTTATTTAACTTGTCTGTCTCAACAGGTACTTTCCCTTTCCTATGGATGGAATCCTACATCATCCCTATTCATAAAAAAGGAAGTAAGGCCGAAGTCGATAATTATAGGCCCATAGCGAAACTCTCTTGCATACCCAAACTTTTTGAAAGCATAGTCTATCAACAACTGCTTCCGTACTGTAGGCCAACTATCTGCACAAATCAGCACGGCTTCATGAAAGGTAAATCAACGACCACTAACCTAACAGAGTTCGTCTCTAGGACTCTTCATGCTTTAGAAGACGGTGATGAAGTTGATTCAATTTCCACAGATTTCAGCAAGGCATTCGATAAAATTTCCCACCAACTTATCATCTTTAAACTAAAAAAACTTGGCTTTTCCCCTCATTTTATGACATGAACCAAATCCTATTTAGAAGACCGAGAATACAGGGTCATCTTCAGATCTTCAATATCTGAACCCTTTAAAGCAACATCTGGTGTCCCTCAGGGTAGTCACCTTGGTCCAATCATCTTTATCCTCACAATTAATGATATAAATTTAATTTTAACGAACTCTAACCTTTCTATTTTCGCTGATGACATGAGAATTTCCAAAGTCATCTCATTGCCCTCTGAGTTTTCGGTATGGTGCAATCAAAACTTTTTGGAGCTTAATGTCAGCAAATGCCAAGCGATAACCTATTCCCGTAAACGTCTACCTCCCCCTCCAAGAAACTACTTCATCTGCGGTGAGCATATTCCTTCCACTACCCAAGTACGGGATCTAGGTATAATTTGTGATAGAGAATTGAATTTCGACTCACATATTGACAGCATTATAAATAAAGCTAACTCTTCACTCGGCTTTATCAAACGCTGGTCAAAAGAATTTTCCAACCCTTACGTTACAAAGTCCCTGTACATTACTTTTGTAAGGCCTCTTCTCGAATATTGCAGCCAAGTTTGGTCACCCTATAAACTAACCCACATTCAAAGAATAGAAGCAGTCCAACGCAGGTTTATCCGTTTTGCACTTCGTGGTCTACCTTGGGCCGATCCATATGGATTACCCCGCTATGAAAATAGGCTAAAACTAATTAGCATGCATACCCTAAAAAAACGTCGTGAAGTCGCTGATGTACTTTTTATCCACCAGTTACTGACTGGAAATATCGACTGCTCGACAATAACGCAAAATATTGCATTCACTCCCAATCCCCGTAATCTAAGATCTGTCCCACTCTTCCTGATCCGAACTCACCGCACCAACTTTGAACCCATATCCAGAATGTTGCGTATAACGAACAACTACGCCGAAGTCTTTGACCTAAATAGCAGCAAACAAGAAATAAAAACAGCGCTGCTCAATATGCCACTCCCTTAACATCTCCCCCGTCCACCCATTCTCCTCGCCCCATTAGGTTAAGTATATCTTTGTTAGTTTTTAAGTCTAGTTTTAAGTTTGGCTTGTTAATAAGCTTAATAAAGTTGTCCGGGGTAGACCCGGGCCAATAGTAAAAATAATAATGATATCGCACTCCGAAACGGACTTTGACTGATATACTTTGCAAGTGGACACGTTTCCTCCATCTTAGGATCCACAAGGGATCATGGCGTCTTCTGATCAAAATATGGTAAGTAAGATGGATCACATTGCGGTCCAATATTCTAGAGTTTTAGACATCCTACACAACAAGAGTGATGACTTAGCTGGGCAAAAAATGACAATCATCATGTTTTTTTTAATATTCTACCTTCAAAAATTTGTGTGAACATTCTTGATTTATTTATTTATTTATTACCACAGTAAGGTAAAAGTTAAAACTAATAACCTAATTTAGGTATTTTTGCATGGCTCCGGGGCCTTCAGCTAAATTTCTTAGATGTACTCGTATTTATTTGTAAGATGGTGTGATTACGTTGACGGATGTTTATATTTCATGTACGAGTATTAGTTTCGTAATTTTTAAATATTTTTCTATTTTGTGTATATTTTCTGTTGTAGGTTCAGCTAACATAGATATCGGGTCCTTATTTTGGAAAGTTGTTAGACGGTGATTTGTAAAAGTTGGACATTCGGCTAATATATGTGAGATGGATATTTGTGTATTGGTTGAGCAAGATTGACAGATATTCGATAAGTCTTTGTTTATATAATGTTTATGCGTGAGTTTTGTATGTCCTAGGCGTAGTCTAATAATTTTTGTTTGGATTAATCTTGATATTTTGTCTTGTGGTAGTGATGTTGTAAATTGGTCCGCTTTTTGTGCTATATTTAGATTTTGGTACCAGGTTGATGTTTGAGTTAGACGGTTACTTCTTTGGTCAGCTAATTTATTTTTTAGAAGTTTTGTAATAAAGGTTAGATTGGAGTTCTGCGTATAGATGAGTGGATATTTGAGGACGAATTTGGCAAGGTAGTCAGCTATTTCGTTCCCTTTTATATTCTGGTGTCCTGGGATCCATAATAGTTTGATGTTTGGGTATTGTATAAGATAATTGCGGATTGAAGTTTCGTAGTAGTTAATATTGTTACTGTTGTTGATGGCTATAAGTGCTGATAGCGAATCGGAGCATATAATGTGTTTGGTTTTATTGCCTTTTATCAGTTGTATTGCTTCGTGAATAATTTTGGTGGGGGCGAATGCCCCCATTTATTCGGCTTAATACAAGCTATAACTTAAAAAATAAACTTAAACTAAAACTTAAAACTAAGGTTGGTTGGAGTGGTGAAGGAGAACAGATTTGAGGTACGAAGTGGTGCGGTGAAAATCAAAGACGGTAGGGTTTGAGTTGATTTGACGTAGCATACGGGAGATTGGTTCGTTCGCGCCATAGGAGGTTTGGTGGGTTGGTAGATAGAAGAGTCGAGGGGTACGTAGATTACGAGGGTTAGTGTTGAGGAAAATGGAGTTGTGAAGGGACGCGCATTCAACGTGACCTGAAAGGAGTCGATGAATGAAGAGAAAGTCTGCTGCATCTCTGCGATCTTCGAGGGTGTTTAAGTTGATAAGGTTGAGACGGTTTTGATAGGGGGGCAGATTAAAAGGATCGTCCCAGGGCATACCTCGGAGAGCAAATCGAAGAAAACGGCGCTGAATGTCTTCAATTCTCGAGATATGAACACGATGATATGGGGACCATACTTGACAGGCGTACTCTAGGAGGGGGCGAACAAATGTAATATAGAGGGACCTGGTCACGTATGGGTTGGTGAATTCTTTGGACCACCGTTTTACAAAACCTAGTGCAGAGTTGGCTTTGAGGATTATCTCATCCATATGTAAACGGAAGTTGAGCTCGCTATCACACAAAATGCCGAGGTCGCGAAGAGACTGTACGGAGGGGATAGGTTGGTTATGGAGAAGATAGAGTCGGGGAGGAGATTGGTTCCGCTTATGTGAGAAGGTGATGGATTGGCATTTGGCGATGTTAAGTTCCAAAGAATTTTTGAGGCACCAGATCGAGAAACTATCAAGATCTTGTTGAAGGAGGAAAGAGTCATGGGGAGAGGAAATTGTTTTGAAAAATTTGGTATCGTCGGCGTAAAGGGAGACAGACGAGTGTTTGATGATCATATCGAGATCATTTATGGTTAATATAAAAAGAAGGGGACCGAGATGGCTGCCTTGTGGAACTCCAGAGGTGGCCAAAAATGGAGCGGAGTGGGCTGACCTAAAACGAACACTGTAAAAACGGTTTTTGAGGTAAGAGGATATCCATTTCAACAATATGGGTTCAAAGCCGAGGGCAGACAATTTAAAGATAATTAACCGATGAGAGATTTTATCGACGGCTTTGCTAAATCGGTTGCAACTACATCGACTTCATTGCCATTTTCTAGGGCAGAGAGGGCAAAGGATACGAATTCAACGAGATTTGTGGTGGTTGACCTACCCTTTAGGAAGCCATGTTGTCTAGGAGAAATAAGTGATTTGCATTGGAAGCTTAGAGCTTCATACAAAATACTTTCGAAGAGTTTGGGTATATGAGAGAGTTTAGCGATGGGACGATAGTTGGTTATTTCATTCTTTGATCCTTTCTTGTGGATCGGGGTTATGAAGGAGGATTTCCAAGCCTGAGGAAATTCTCCTTGTGAAAGGGATAGACGGAAGAGATTAGAAAGGGCAAGGGAAAGAGAGGAAGAACATTTTTTAAGAAATATGGCAGGGAGGCCATCTGGGCCGGGTGTGAATTCGTCATTGAGTTGGTGTAATTTATGTTCGATATAAGACGGATCAAAAATATGAGAGAGAAGTGGGCCATTGGAGAAGTTCAGTAGGTAACTAAAATAGGATGGATCTGGTACAAAGGAGTCGTTGGTGAAGGATTGTTAAAAAAAGGTGGCAAATAGGTTGCCAATGGTGAGTGGATCGGTTGATGACCTGTTGTTGAAAGAGAGGGAAGGAGGGTAACCATCGGACTTTTTTTTGTAGTTAACAAATTGGAAAAAGGACTTAGGGTGGTTTATAAAGTTGACTAGCGCATTGTTAAGGTAGTCCTGGTAAAGGGAATCGTAAAGTTCGGTGAAATGAAGATAAGCACCAAGATAGTTGGAATAGTCGGTAAAGGAGGTACGCAGGAAAACAGCCCATAACTTATTTCTTTGATTTCGTAAGGAACGAAGCTTGCGATTATACCAGGGAGGACTAGTAGATGATGTTTTAAGGCGGGAAAACGGAACGTAAAGGGAAAAAGAATTAAATATTTCTTTATAAAAAAGGATAAGGCATCATTTATACTTAGGTTGTGAAAGTTAAAGAGGGATCTGCTGAGATATTCACTGATTTTGTGAAAGTTTGCTTTATGAAAGTCGTGGGATGAGAGAGTTGTGGGGGGAGTGGACTGGAATGAAGAGTTATGAAAAAATGAAAGTAGAATGGTAGTTATCGATTGTTGAGAGAGATAGGGGACAAAGTGAGACTCAGGAGTTAATTGGATCTGTTGTGAAAATAAGGTCTAATTGCCTGCCCATAAAATTGGATATACCACTGACTTGGCATAGACTTGAGTCTGTTAAGCGATCTAAGAAGAGACATTCCTTAGCTGAGTTGGCATTTGAAGCGATGAAAAACGATTGATCATCTGATGGAGTCCATTGTAGTTGAGGAATATTAAAGTCGCCAAAAATAAGGATATCATCAATAGGGTCTGACAGGTCAATTAAATGATCGATCGCATCAATAACAAATTGGTAAGATTCGATAGGTTGAGCTGGTAGGATATAGCAACATATAACGTAAAGGGACTTGAGAGGCAGTGATATTTTTATTGCGACAAAGTCGGCTTTAGAGGATGAAGACATCATAATGGGGGAAGAGTTAAGGCTGTTGTCCATCGCCAGTAGGACGCCTCGACAGGGGGAATCTTTATTTGTGCGGGTAGGATCGTCGTCGCGGAAAACATTAAAAGTAGGAGGGAACAATTCCTGGTTCTTTATGTCGGGAATCAAATTGGTTTCGGTCAAGGCGTAGATATCAAAGGGAAGAGCATGCGATTGACGTAGGACAGCATTGGTTTTAGAGCGAAGACCTCTTACATTCTGGTAGTAAAATGTAAGAGGGATGTTGTGGGGTGGAGGTGTGAGGCAGGATGGTTTAAGCGCTGGCAAGGGAGGCATGTTATGGACGGAAAAATTTGTCGTGGTCGGCTCGGCTTCGCTGTAGGTGCGATACTCGTTTAGAGTGAACATAGTTGCCGAATGCAGCGAGGTCGTCTGCTACTTTCTGAGGGGACATGTTAAAAATGTCGTGGTACCTGACATAAAGGTTCCTGAGACTGATAGGGTCGGTAGGGAGGCCTTCCTGCTGGAAGGAAACCATGACGCTGGTTTTGGTTTTCCCTTCGTAGCAGACCGAGTCCGATTTGTCATGTAGATAGGCAAGAAAGAGACGAATGTTTTCATATATCTTTCTTTCTCTGAGCCTAGAGAGAGCATATCGACTTTCTGTAGTGCCATTGGTTTGCTATGTTAGTTTAACAGTGGGGGAAAAAAGGGGATCAAGGATAGGAGCATTGGAGGAGGGAGATAAATGATTGGATATGGAGTTGGATGAGGGATGAGATGTGGGGTTTAGGGTATGGGAGTTAATGAAATTAGGGTACTTAGCTCCAGTTTTAAGGTCGAAGTTGGGAATTGAGTTGCTAGCTGGGTTTGGTGGTGTATCAAAAATAGGGACTGGGGCCCGTGAAACTGAGGGAGAAGGCGAGCTGGAAGCGGGATTTAAGATAGGTGTTAAGTCAAAAGAGACACGATGACGTCGGGGCTTGGTCTGGGGTGGAATAGACGGAGTTGGAGTATGGGTAGGAGGCTTAAAATTAGGAAAAATTTTAGTTTTAAAGCTCCAATTGGAGCTGGGTTTGTTTTGAGAAGAGGAGGTGGGTCTTGGCAAATTGGGTTTACTTGCTACCTTGATAGATGGTTTAGGTAAAACGGACTGCTTGACTTTATCCTGCTTCTTGGTCGTATTTTCCAACCATTTGCAGACACGCATCTTTCCAAGGTTGAAATTGTTGCTGGCTGGATTATGGAATAGCCATTCGTATTTGGCCGGCATATTGAGCTTGAAGCTGCACTTACTTCTGTGGTGAGATGTTGGAATTAAATTACAGTGGCTAATGGTAATGCCATATTTCTTTATGAAGAAATTCGAGATCCAATCAGCATCAGCGTGTGGTGGGGCGCCTTTTATAAGAAGCGTAGTGACCAATTGATTTTTCGAAGCAAGCTTATCAAGTCTACGCTGCCATTCAGAAGGTGTCCAAGAATAGCGATAATTTCAGCTGAGAAGATAGAACTGAAGTCCAAAAGTATTCCCCTTTTGATGCAGTTCTTTTCATCTGTTATGGCATAGGAGGTGCTATGATCAGATTTGGATCCGTCGGATCCGTTTTTTATTGTTAGGAAGTGTTGGTGATAAATGGCGGGGCTGGTGTTGGTTTTGTTAAGATGGGAGAGTGTAAGGACTATTGCGTTGGTGGGTATGGTCCAGGGGGGTTTTGATGGGATTGTTTCTGGTAGTAATGTAAGTTGGATATTGTGTTTTGAGCAAAGTTTTAGGCAATTGCATATTACTGATGGTATTTTGTTTGTATTATTTTTGTTTGCGTTCAATTGTTTGAGTATGTTGTGTATGGGTGATTGTGTTGCTAACAAGAAATTCTCGTCGTTCGGCAATCGTGTTTATATTAGCTTCCAGAAGTAGGTTGTTAATGGGTGTTGTTCGGAAAGCTCCGAGTGCGATCCTGATAGAGGTGTTGAGTATAGATTGGAGTTTATGTAGAGTTGTTTTTGGAGCGTTTCCATAGAAGATAAGACCATGGTCAATTTTAGGTACAAGGATTGTTTTAAGTGTGTTTATTAGCGTATTGGTGTTGCAGTTAAATCTTGTGCAAGATAGACATTTAAGTATGTTCAGTTTCTTGTTGAGTGATGCTGTCAAGATATTGATGTGGTCGTTCCATTTATATTTATTGTTAAATATTAAACCGAGGATTCTTAGTGTTGTTGTTTTTTGTAGTATAAAGTTGTTGGATTGGAAATAGCAATTGCAGTGATGTTTTCGACATATGTGTAGTTGCTTGCATTTGCTGGTTGATAGGGATGTTCCTGAGAAGGAGTGCCAATCGTTTATATGTTCGAATAATAGGTCAAGATTGTGTTGGTGGTTTTTTTGATTTTTATTGAATTTTACGAGTATGTGAAAATCATCGGCGTATGCTGTGAAACTGAGGTTTTTGTGTAGATGTATAATATTCGCGAGCTTATTGTAGGCAGTGAGGAATAATATGACTGAGATAGGGGATCCTTGGGGTATACCGTTTTGGTAAGGAAATGGTTCGGAGTGTGAATTGGATACACGGCATTTAATTTTCCTGTTGCACATAAAATTGATGATATATTTAAATATTTTTGGACCGATTTTCCTTCTTTGAGTTGGGTGGATATTGCGTGTATGCCGATACGGTCAAATGCTTTTGAAAAGTCCATCAGATAATCTATGTAGAGTAAATTGTCTGTAATAGATTTACGTCTTTTGAAGCCGGTTTGATTAGTGTGGATAAGTTTGTTTTTGCTGACAAACCACCATAAACGTTTAGCTATAATTTTGTCAAGGACTTTACTGAAGCAGGGGTTTAGGGCTATTGGGCGGTATGAGTTAATATCTGTTTTGTTTGAGCTTGGTTTGGGAATCGGGATGGAGAGGATGGTTTTGTAGCTTTGAGGGATGAATGATTCGAAAATGTGATTGTAGTGTATGAGGATTCTATTTAGGAATATATGTGGGGTGTTTTGTATCATGGGGTATGAAATTCTGTCAATTCCGGGGGTATGTCCCTTTACAGATTTTAGTGCTGATAGAAGTTCCACCATACTGATCTCCTTTTCTATTTGATGAGCTGTTTTGGATGCAGGCGATAGAGTGTGCGATAGAGAGGCTTTGGCTTGGATGAAAATATGAGAGAAGTTGCTGTTATCGGCTTGTTTAGACCAATGTGCTGCAAACGTGTTGGCTATTTTAAATTTTTCTGATATCGGTAGGTTGGTTTCTGGGTTTATTATGGTATGGATGTGTTTTATGTTATTTAGTCCACAGAGTCGTCTAATGTTTGTCCAAATTTTATTAGATGCGGTAGTAGGTTGAATATTAGATGTAAATATTGAAATGGCAGTTTGTTTGGCAGTTTTGAGTTCCCTTCTGAAGAGGGCGTGTGCCTTTTTGTATTTCATAATATTTTCTCTGGATATTGATTTTTTTAGGACTTGCCATGTTTGCATCTTATCATTTCTTAATTTTTCTAAGGTTTTGTTCCACCATGGTACATTTTTGTTTAGGATATGTGCAGAGTTTTGTGGTATGGAGTGGTGAGCGCTTTGAAGGACTATTTTATTGATGTTGGCAGTTTCTTTATTAATGTTATCGGAAAGTGGGGTTGTGTTGTTGTAATGTTTTATCAGTTCGGTGTATTTTTCCCAGTTTGCCAGATGTAGTTTAAAGATTGGTTTACTGTGGTTGCTTTGGTTTTGAGTGTGACTATTGTTAAAGAGAGTAATAAGAATGGGAAAGTGGTCGATTGTACTCCATTTTGCGTCTATTGATAGTTCCGGTGAGCAGAATGAGAGGTCGATGTGTGTGAATGTGTTGTGGGTGGAAAAATGGGTGGGAGACTTGTCGTTAAGGAGTATTAAGTTCGAGTTGTTTATAAATGCTTGAATTATTTTCCCTCTGGTGTTGTAAGATGGTGAGCCCCAACTGGTCCCCCAGCTATTGAAGTCACCTAGTATTAATTTTGTCGAATGTTGGTTGAGTACATTATCCAAATCAGAAAATGTGAATTTCTTGCTAGGTGGTATGTATGCTGATATCACTTTTAATTTCTTAGCGGACTCGATTTCGACACAGGATGCCTCGAATTCTTTGAAGATTGGTATTTCTTTTGACTGTATGGATTTATGTATAAGTAAAGCCGTTCCTCCGAAGGGATTAAAATGATTAGGTGAAGGTAGGGTAAAGTTAGTTGGGATGGGTATATTATTGAGGGTGGTTATGTGTGTTTCTTGGAGGGCTATTATGTGTGGTTGATATTTTTTTATGATAATTTGTAATTCACTGTAATTTGATATATAACCGCGTATGTTCCATTGAATGAATTTAAGTGTCATTTTAATATATGGTTATTAAATGTAATTTTGTTAATGTTCGAATGTGCTCGCGCTTTTTGATTTTTTTATGGATTCGATGTCGCTATTGTTGGTGTATTTGTTTTTGTTTGAGGGTTTGGGTTTTGTCTTGGAAGGTTTGAAGTTAGCTGAAAGAGAGTTAGATTTATCTTTAGGAAATATTCTTACTTTTAATTCGTCAGTGAGTTGTGATGTATATGGTCTCGATTTTACGCCAGCTGGGTTGCGACAGTCCGTTTCCATGTCTTCTGGTACGATCTGGTGGGGGTGTTGTTGATGAGATTGCTTGTGTGATGATATTGTTTTGGTTGATCCAGTTGTGTTTATTGTTGTCTTGAGTGAGTTGTGTCCACAGGATATAGATGCAGATTGGGAGCTTGGATGTTGTTGCAATGTAGAGTTGTACGTGGTTGCGTGCTGGGTGTTGGGTGATGTACTTGTTGGTGTATGTGTATTTGGTGATTGGGTGATCGTTGTTTTCTGAGATGTGGCGTTTGTAAGCGTTTTAGCATAGGAGGTTCTCATTTGCTGGCGATGTCGATTGAAGTATATACCCAGTGCAGTTTTGTGGTCAACTGTTTCGATGGTTTTTATTGCTGTCAATTCTTGTTGTTTCAGGAATGTGGGGCATTTGCGGTCGATGGGGCTGTGTTGGGGGTCAATTTCTGAGTTGTTTCTGCAGTTTAGACAGTTTATTTTATTTTTGCAGGGTTCTCCTTCATTGGCGTGTCTTTCTTCTGAACAGTTGTTACATGTTTCTGCGCTCTTGCAGATGGGAGTTGGGTGTCCGAAGCGAAGGCATTTTTTGCATCTGAGTGGAAGTGGGATGTATGGACGCACTCGAACAGTTTCGTAGCCAATTCTTAATGATTCAGGTAGTTTGTGTGTTGCGAATGTTATTATGATACGTCCAGTTTCTACCAGCGTAGTGTTGTTAACTTCATGGTTGGTGTTGTTTGATTGTTTTTTCATGATTTTTTTGACTTCAGTTACGTTTTGTATTTTAAGTTCTTGAAGGATTATGGGTTCGTCTATGCTCCGTAATTCGTGATACTTTGGATACTTTGTCAAATGAGTTGTTGTCTTTTCTTTTGATTACAATAAATTTTGGTTCGTATAATTGTGTGTTGTAGGATTTGGAGATGTACTTGTTAATGTCAGGTGGTTCGTGCATGTTAACTCCTAACGGGCTTACGTTCGGGTTAGATACTGTTGCTGTGTTTTTTGTTTTTGTATTTCTCCTTTTCCTTTTGTGGTTGATATTTGTTTGTCACTAGTTTTTTGATGAAGATTTCGAGTTCTCGTAAAAACGGGGCTTTATACTTCTGTAACACGACTTGTCTCTTCGGAGGTTGAAGTGGTACTGTGAACATTCTTGAGTCTTTGATCAATTAAACGAAAGTGATAATTTTCATCACCAGAATAATTTTGTATGCATCCCCGATTTTGTTTTCGTGTCAGAAATTTGGATTTATAAGTTAGAAAAGGATGATTATAGTCTACCAGGTTTTAATTTTTTTCCAAATACTAATGAAAATTACGCGGCAGGTGGTGTGGGCTGTTTTATAAAGGACGATTATAAGTGTGTTCCTACTGAGGTTGATTTCTTGAGCGCTGAAATTTTGAAATTAGAATTTGAAGTTAAAAATGTACCTTATGTTATTTCACAACTTTAGTTTCTCTGTGTTTTTGGAAGAATTTTCTAATCTGTTAGATAATGAAAAATTAAAAAATCTAATTATTCTCGACGATTTTAATGTAGACATCTTAGAAAGTAGTATCGTTGTCTTAAATTACATAGCCTTGTTATCCCCACATGGGCTAGCTCCTTTATAAATGAACCAACCAGGATGGTTTCAGGGAAGTGCCTAGACCACATCTATGTACGCCTTAATAAATGTGGACTTAATTTATGTGGCAAGTGTTTCTTTGATTTTAGGATCACTGACCATTCGATGATGGGCTTAACTAAAGATAGTAGGAGTGAAAATTGTAGACCTTCTAACATGATAACAAAAATTGATTTTACATCTTAGAACTCATTACATCTCTCCGTCTTGAATCTTGGGATGATGTTTACGCTGAGAATGATGCTTCCAGTTCCTATGATATTTTCATAAGAACACTAACACATCACATTTTTCATTGCTCAGATAATTTCAGTGTCAAAAAGTCATGGAAAAGGCTCAAACCATGGATTACAGCGTGTTTATTACGTAAAATAAAAACTAGAAATAAGCTTAATATAGAATGCAATGTTCAAAACACCCACGAAACAGAAAACTTAAAAAAAGTTACAAAAGATTGTGTTCTGAATTGAAAAAAGAAATTCCTTTGTACAGAGATAAATATTACAAAAACCAATTCAATTTATCAAAAGGTAATACTAAACGTGAATGGCAGGTTGTAAATAGTATTTTGAACAAGTCAAAGCCTTCTGAAAAGCTGATCTCGCTTCGCTCTAGTGGTGCAGTAATATCGGATAAACGTGAGATCGCAGATAATTTTTTTTCTATGAACCTATAACAGCTCTAGAACTAGTGACAATGATTAGCTCATTAAAAAATTCGAATTCTTGTGGAATAGATGGAGTATCAAATAGTATTTTAAAAAATATTGCATGGTTTGTGGTTGATGTACTACCTTTTGTATTCAATAAAAGCACTTTCACTGGAAATTTTCCTGTTGCACTTAAATATGCGGAGGTAATACCACTTTTTAAAAACGGTGAAACAGATTGCGTCCGAAACTACAGACCTATCTCACTCCTTCCATCAGTGAGCAATATTTTTGTAAAACTTGTACAAAATAGAGTTGTTAAGTTTTTGAACAAGGCAAGCTTTTTCCATTCGGCCCAATATGGGTTTCAAAAAGGTAAGCCTACGGAAGATACTCTATTAAATTTTTTTTTCCCAAATATACACTAATCTGGATAACAAAATAAATACAGCAGGCTTATTTGTAGATATAACAAAAGCCTTTGACATGGTAAATCATGAAATTTTGTTAAGGAAGCTAAAAAGAGCAGGTTTTCGGGGGTTTATTTTCGAGTGGCTTAAATTTTACATGGAGACTAGATCTCAAAGGATGAAAATATGTATATGAAACCAGGAGTGGAATTAAATATATTAATATAGGTGTACGACAGCAATCGGTTGTAGGGCTTTTACTTTTCTTAATATTCATAAATTCGCTATTTGGGTTGAATTTTAAAGGAATGTTTGCTGACGATATAGGTTGTGTGTATTGTTCTAAGAGCCTTTTAGATCTGTTAGCATATATAAACTGAGATCTAAGCTTATTCAGAATAGGGTTTGCTGAACACAAATTAATTATTAGTTCTAAAACGAAAGTTATGTTTTTCAGTCTGTCTGCCCAGAATCCTTTTGTAGTTAATATATTTTACCATGCACCTGAGTGTCCTAAATTCAAATTGACTTCATGTTCTTGCAACTTATCGACCTTTTTTTAAGCAATCTTGTCTGCAGTGGTAATTGTTTTCTTATTGAGAAAGTCGATGAATTCAAGTCTCAAATATGTCTTTTTTCAACCACACCGAGGCCTTGAGAAAATATTTTCGGTTTACGCTTCGAAATTTTTATTTTTATTTGAGAGGTGTTTATTCTACAAAACTACTTACGTCTATATACTTCTTCTTTTCCTTTTACTAGCCCTTTCCTCGCTGCACGAACTTATGCATACCGAGTTTCCCATTTTTACTGCATCGCTACTGCTCCGTTTATGGGGTTGGAAAATGTCGCAGATCGCAGAACGCGTCTGCATTCTGCTCGGTCCTGTATCGCTTCAGCGGTTAGCCACAGGCGTTGTTGTGCATTTGCCATCTGAGCAATCCAGGAATTCTTTTTCTTACCTAGTTTTCTTTTAGTAGGAGCGACCGTAGTTGATATTGCCTTCTTAACGGGATTTTCCGGAGATTTTCTTTGAACGTGGCAATACCAGCTAATTCTATCCGACTCAAGTTGTTCGATTACCGAATTCTTTATGTGTAAACTTCCTCTAATGTGCGTAGATCTAAATGCAGTCGCGTTTCGTAACTCCAGTCGACATCCTTAACATTTTCATCTCCGCTGCCGTCATTTTATTTTTAAACGCTTCGTATATTGTCCAGCACTGCGTACCATATGTAAGAGCTGGCCGAACCATCATGGTGTAAAGTTTTCCCTTAATTTAAGTGGAAATTTTCGGTCATTGAAGATTCCCGAATTTTCTCGCAATTTCATCCACCCCACACTTACTCTGTGCCTTACGTCGTCGTCACATTTCGCTTCTACGTTAACGATTGATCCTAAATACTTGAACCTAGTGGTTTTCGGAAGAACTATTCAGTCCAACATTGTATCTGGAATAGGTCGCAGTGGGTCCGAAAATGGGCAGGTCAAATGCTCCGTCTTTGAGCGACTTATTTTAAACCCGTTTTTCTCTAGCGCGTCTTTCCATTTACTTAGGACGTTTTGTAAATCTACGACATTATCGCTTAGAATAACTGCGTCGTCGGCGAAGAGAATCGATGTTACATTTGCTTCGTGCATGCAATCTTTCAAAAGATAGTCTAGTACCACGTTAAAGAGGAAAGGGCTTCCTTGATGCACTCTGACATTTACCGGAAATTCTCTTGTAAGTCCGGCGGTACATTTAACATCAGTTTTGACGTTTCCATACATGTCTTGTATCATTCGTATATACGTTTCCGGTACCCTTTGAGACCTCAACGCGGTCCATGTGAGATCATTAGGCACACGATAGATTCCTTTTTCTAGATCAATAAATACCATGTGCAGATCTTTTGACGAATCCCGATGTTTTTCCATTAATATTCGCAAGCTTTGGATTGCGTCCACCGTCGATCTTCCTTCCACGAATCCACACTGGCTATCGTCGAGCTTTATGATTTTGCGAAGACGTTCGTTTAAAACTCTTTCAACGATTTTCATCGTGTGTGACATCAGCTTGATTGAGCGGTAGTTGTTGCATTCTCGCGTGTCGCCTTTGCCTTTGTATAACGGAACCAAAAAGCTACTTCTCCATTGATTCGGCATAGTTTGTCCGCATTTTATTTTATTCAAGAGTTTCGACAGCCATTCACTGCCGACACATTCCATCTTCGACCAAAACTCTGATGGGATATTGTCTGGTCCCGCCGCTTTCCCAGTCTTCATTTTTCCGACAGCTATACTTATTTCTTCTGTTGAAAAGTCAGCAACTTCTTCTTCGAATGCATCAGCTGCAGGGACACGATCACATGGAAACTGTTTGTTAAGCAGGTCCTTACAGTATTCAAGCCACCTATCACAGATGTCCTTTTCGTTTGTTAGTAAGTGCCCGTAGTCTTTGATGTATTTTGGCGACGTTATTTAAAGTTTAAAAATATTTGGCACTTTACTATTGTACGACGTTTGAACTTCTTGAATAGCTTGTCTTCTATCTGCCGATCGTGAGGATATTTGTTCCAAGTCCTGGTAAAGGTTTTCCGCTGCTCCCGCTCGGGTTTGGGCCATTACTCTCTTTGTAATGTTTTAAAGTCGAGACTTTTCGATATCGTTGCTCCGATCACATTTTGTCCACGCTTGAAATGCTTGCTTCTTGTTGGTCACAACTCGTTTGGTTACGTCATTCCACCACCATGTTTCTTTCTCGATGTGATGATGTCCTGATATCGTTCCTAGAAGAGACTTTGCATGTGTCATGCATGCCTCGTGCATGCTGTTCTACATTTCTTGCGGGCTAAGTGAGTCTGCGATCACGTTTATATTAAGAAGTACTTCTTTAGCGCGTGAAATAAATCTTGTGCCTCGTTCTTTCGATAAGTTATACCACCGGATTATAGGCTTTCTAACAGGCTCTCGTGTTTTTGGTGGTTCCGCTGTGAAGAATTCTGTAATGAGCAGCCGGTGTTGGGTAACTAGCGATTCTCCAGGGATTACCTCCTTGCAGTCCTTGACACTGTTTCGCATCGTCTATATACTACGCTATATTTCATACTAAATTGCAATATGGTAATAGCTGCTGGGGCGGAGTCTATTTTAATAAAATACAACCACTAATAACCATTTAGAAATATATTTTGAGAAAATTGCTTTAAAGATCGTCTAAATGTAGACGTTTTCCATTATTCCATGATTTGAAAATTCTTCCTGCTCGTCATTTATACTGCTTCAAAGTGTTTAAGATATTTTTCGAAAGGTCCGAAGGAAAAGGTCTTCGTGGAAACTCTTTACAGATGGTTTATCTGCCTTCATTTCGCACCACGGCCTTTCGTAATTTTTATACCGTACTTTCTTTTCTATATAATAAACTTCATCAGTCTTTAAGACAACAAATTTTTTGGCATAGTTAAGAGATTGGCTTTTTAATATTAATTATAATGATTTAGAAACTCTTTTAAATGTCCAGGTGTAGATAAACGCACAATGAATACATTTTCTAATATTTAGGTGAATTTCAAATTGTTTCCGTTTTTTCCCTTGAATTGAATTGAATAACTTGCCTGACTTATTGTTTTCTTTGCTTAAAATATGTTTTATTTAAATATGTTGAACTTATTCATCAACTTATTTTTACTGACATTTTCTGTATGATTATAACGTACATAAATAGAGTTTTTAAGGGTCACCAGACCCATATTTGAATTTCTTAGTTTAATTTTTATTGAAGTGGCATTTAACTCTATTTTTACCCATAAAAATATAAAATGCCTCTAATTTTCCTCATTAATCCTATAAAAAATGCGCATATGTAAGATAAACAAAAATGCATTGGAAATAAACTTAAACTTTTAAAAAATTAATTCGAAAAGAATGATTTCGTAGGCGAATACAAAAAATATTTTTTAAATTTTTGTCCGTTTGTCTGTTTGTCCGAGCACGACGAAAAAACTGCTCAACTGATTCTAACTGGAGTTTCACTATTTCATAGCTCTTTTCTCAGCTTAAAAATTGCGATATGCACCATTACGAACAGTTGAATAGAGCCGGACTTACAATTAAAGAAACATTTCAAAATAAAAATGTTTTATAAATGTGAACTACTACTACATCTGCTGTACACGTACATATGTCTGTATGTGTGGATATGTAGATATCATCGTCTTTCTTTCTCAACCTCGTAACCTCTGTTTTGCAAGGTTTTCAGTAGAAAGAAAAAAGTGTCTTAAGCTTGATATAATTTTTTAATTCAAAACTTACAACACGCATGGTTTTCAGGGGTTTCAACGCTACATTCCAGGTACGAGAAGTGTTTTCATATACGTGGTTGCAGTATTAAGAACTCTAGTACAATAGTTTTAGCGTAAATGTGAGATAAGAGCTTGTTGACATAAAACTAGGATTGTAAAGAAACAAGTTTATTATTTATAAGGCCTTGCTATTTAAAGGGTTTTCCAATAGTGACTTGACAATTTTGAATTTAATTTGTGAACGCATTCTATCACTAATTATCAAACTGTCACTGTCAATTTATTCAGTAAACTCAACATCTTTATCATGGTAAAGTACACGGACGAGCAACGTCTTCAACTTATAAAAATTTTCTACCGAAATTCGGAGTCGGTGACTACAACTTTAAGAGCGTTAACTCCACTTTTCGGTCGCAATTCTCGCCCTAGTAGACAGGCAATAACAAGTTTAGTGCAAAAATTTGAGTCTACATATTCGTTGTGTGATGTTTTCGTGTCAGTAAGACAACGGGTTGGTCGAAGTGTCGAAAATATCGCTGCAGTTCAGGCGTCCGTAGCAAACGATCCAAATCAGTCAATTCCACGGCGTTCTCAAGAGTTGGGCATCGCTCAGACCACATTATGGCGTATTTCGCGTAAGGATCTTGGTCTGCACCCACACAAGAACAAGCTGAGTCAAGAATTGAAGCTGATGGACAATTTGAAGCGATGTACGTTCTCCGATTCGGTTCTGGAGAAGATGCGCCAAGATGATGAATTTCATCGCAAAATCATCTTCAGTTGGCTCAATGGGTTCGTCAATAAGCAAAATATGCGTTATTGGTCGGGTCAAAATCCACATGTGCTTCATGAATCACCACTTCATCCACAAAAAATGCATGCCGGCGGCGTTATTTTGCCATATTTTTTCGTCGACGATAACGATCGTCACGCTACTGTGAATGGTCAGCGTTATCGCGCCATGATCACCGATTATTTTTGGCCCGAATTGGAATATATGAACTTGGACGACATGTGGTTTCAACAGGATGATGCCACATAGCACACACTACAATCGATTTATTGAAGAATAAGTATGGTGAGCGTGTTATCTCAAGAAATGGGCCAGTCGATTGGACGCCTCGTTCGTGCGATTTAACGCCACTTGACTATTTTCTGTGGGGCTACGTTAAGTCATTGGTATATGCCAAAACACGGACGACGTTGGAAGAGCTCAGAGTCAACATTGAACGCGAAATAGCGGCCGTTTCGGCCGAAATGTGTGGCCGAGTCGTTGAAAATTGGGTCCAATGAATCGACCGCTGCAAACGTACCCCCATATGAACGAAGTCGAGTTCCATTCATAAATGTTTTCATTTTACTTCAAGCCGATAATAAAGTTTTTGAAGTATCTCAAATGGTCGTTTTATTTAAAAAAATAGTTGTCAACTCCTTTTTGGAAAACCCTATATTAGAATAAGTTACAAAAATATACTCGTAGTTTTAAAGCATTTTTGTTCATGAGACAGGTTGTCATAAAAGGAGTGATAGTCCTTTGGAAAAAGCTCCTCCAAACTCTGAAGATCCTCCATTTCTCTTTTTGTGATTGTTAAGGGTTGATTATAGAGTCTTTCCACTTCACATGATGTATTTCTGTCATAGCGTTGAGGTAACAAAGCCCAATTATTGTCGAAGTAGATCTTATAATGTATTCCGAGTTGTGTGTATTTAATTGCCTTAAGATTAACCACACAAGATTTCTTCCCTGGTCGTATTGACTTATAATAATTTATGGCTGCTCCGAAATTACGGAGACTCATGGCTTAGGTAGCGTACTTCATATAGTTCTCCCAGTCTTGCTTCTTTAATGATACGTACGAAGTCTGCAGGAATGAAAAACTCCTTGTTTTTCTATTTAATTTCAATTGCAGAGTGGACCGAATCGTATGACATCTGGGTATGTCCTACTGCTAAATATTTTTGATATATCTCAGCATTTTGTTTAATAGCAAGTTTTACAAGGCATTTAATAAGGTCACATTACGATTTTGATAACAACAACCGTCACTGAAAATTATTATTGGTTTGGTTTTATCTGCCAATCGAGATAAGAATGAGAAATCAATAATAGATGATGCAAAAACGTTTGAATCGACGCCGACCTCGTGCCATACATAGCAAAGTACACTACCATCTTTGTCATTGTATATTGTGAATTGATAAACGCACAGTTTTAGTTTGAAATATTATGCACCAGCAGCGATATAGGAAATATTTTGCACAAGCTGCAAATCTATAGTAAGCAGTTGCACTTCACCTTTTAAACATCTTTCTTTGTCGTAATCCCTTTCCTGCCTTGCTCTTTCTTTTGCCTGAATGTGCATCTGATGTTCTTCTGTTCCGACATTACCATTTTTAAATGTATTGCATAAATCGCATTGGTCCTTTTCTGGTTTATAAAGGCCGAGATTCATTCCATGCACGATAGTTACAAATCACTTATATGAAGTTTTTTCCTCAATAGGGATGTTGTTATTGTTCATGTAGTTCTCGAAAGTTTTGTATAGTTCCATCCAAGTCACATAATCTATTTACATTCACGTATTCTTTGCTTGTGCTTTTCGACAATAGTAGGATGGCATTTTAGGAATTGCATTCAAAAATATTGCGATTTAAAATTGACCATTCGCAGATACAGAGAGTATTTATGAACATCTTTTTGCAGCAGCTTTCACCTCACCATTAAGTTTTAGGTGATACTGCAACGTATTTGATCTCTTACTCGGAATTCCAGTGGTTTGTTTTTCAACAAGTTTAAGTGCAAGTATCGAATTTGCATATATTTTTCGTTGCTCAAAAGAAAGAACGTTAAGGAATGTTTTTAAAATTTCATCTCTGTCTATATCAGATATAGGGTTTTCCAACAAGTACTTGACAAGGTTTTTTTTTTTAAATAAAACGCAAACCATTTGAGATATTTCAAAAACTTTATTATCGGCTTGAAGTACAATCAAAACATTTATGTATGGAACTCGACTTCGTTCATATGGCCACGTTTGCAGCGGTCGATTCATTGGACCCAATTTTTAACGACTCGGCCACACATTTCGGCCGAAACGGCCGCTATTTCGCTTTCAATGTTGGCTCTGAGCTCTTCCAACGTCGTCGGCGTGTTGGCATATACCAATGACTTAACGTAGCCCCACAGAATATAGTCAAGCGGCTTTAAATCGCACGAACGAGGCGGCCAATCGACTGGCCCATTTCTTGAGATAACACGCTCACCATACTTATTCTTCAATAAATCGATTGTAGTGTGTGCTATGTGGCATCATCCTGTTGAAACCACATGTCGTCCAAGTTCATATATTCCAATTCGGGCCAAAAATAATTGGTGATCATGGCGCGATAACGCTGACCATTCACAGTAGCGTGACGATCGTTATCGTCGACGAAAAAATATGGCAAAATAACGCCGCCGGCATGCATTTTTTGTGGATGAAGTGGTGATTCATGAAGCACATGTGCGATATTTTCGACACTTCGACCAACCCGTTGTCTTACTGACACGAAAACATCACACAACGAATATGTAGACTCAAATTTTGCACTAAACTTGTTATTGCCTGTCTACTAGGGCGAGAATTGCGACCGAAAAGTGGAGTTAACGCCTTTAAAGTTGCAGTCACCGACTTCGAATTTCGGAAGAAAATTTTTATAATTTGCAGACGTTGCTCGTTCGTGTACTTTACTATGATGAAAATGTTGAGTTTACTGAATAAATTGACAGTGACAGTTTGATGATTAGTGAAGGAGTGCGTTCACAAATTAAATTCAAAGTTAGCAAGTCCCTATTGCAAAACCCTTTGCATATGCTGTATAATTATTTTTAATATGCGTCGTAGGTCAGGGATAAGTGATAAGAAGTTAGAAAATGCTGTAAAGTGTTCTTTTAAAATGTACTTCAAGTAAATTAATTTTAGGACATTTTCGGCAATAAAATATAAAAGTAAACATGTACATAGCGCTACAGTCCGGTGTGGGCCAGGGCCTAGCTTTCCGCACTCATTTGTGTTGCTCACGTTTTAATTTGTACACTTCTGAGCGGAGCCTACTGCTTTTTGCCGAATCCGAACGGCTCTCTTGAGAAACTCTCTCATAGTCAGAATTACTTTCAGGGGTTTGCTATTGGCCGTTATGCAAGTGCCACGTTGTGCGCAAACATGCTATGACAAGAATCAACCCTTCACTTGAATTTTGAATTAATTTTAAAAGAGGATTGATTTATTGTCGATTTGGGAATTAAACTACGCCGATTACCACCTGTAACTCTTCCGGTAGTTATGCCACTGAAAGTATGTACATATATAACTGTGAAGTTTCATATGCAAACATTTCGCGACAAAGCTTATGATTAATGTGAGTGTCAATTGTGCGAAGGTGTTCCAAGTCCTCCCTGTGCAGTTTTGGCATCTACAATGTCCATGTGCAACCGGTCTCCCCCAAAACTATGCTAATATTCAGCGGATGTGGGCGCGGGGAGGATGTCACTCCATAAATTTCGCTTCTAACTTCCCTTTCTGGTTTAAACGATTTCCCCGTCTCTCCTTCGCAGTGACCAGCAACAAGTCGCTGGGCAAGAGCTGAAGACGGTAGGCATAGGCATTGTTGGAAAACATCTTTTAAAATTTATTTTAAATTTTCGATATGGCCGCTAATTATGGCACTCAGTCGGTTGACAAACAGACGAATGTAAGCCTGCGGAATCTCCTTCAACAATATTCTCGGAGAAGGGCTTTCTTGGGCGCATTCACACTTTGATATTTTTTGGTGCTGACCTTGGCTTGTAAAATTTCCCATATGGAAAAGTCAAGTGGATTTGCATCTGATTACTGTGGAGGCCATTGTGTCGACGAAATGACGAAATGGAAGTTGTTTTCTAACCATCCTTTGTTGACGCGTGCTTTCTGCTCTGGTTGGAATGTTCATTTTCTCTCACCGAAATGTTTGGTTGTCAGAGGCTATAAAGTACCTTCCAAAACACTTTCGCGGTAAACATTCGAACAAGGGCTATCACAGCCGCCCAAACCAAGGCAAACGGTGGCGCCTGACTTCTGGTGGCCAATCGAAAGTCCAAATTTTCGTATGACTTTTCCATTAAATACACACGAGCTCAATAAGTCCTTTGCTCAATCGAACCTCACTTTTGTTTTGGAACATCGATAAGATTTTGTCTTTTTTGGAATTTGAAAGTCTTTAGTTTGAGCTCATCTTTCAAGATCTGTTGGATGGTTGTCTTTGATATTTTCAGCTCAGCAGCCATATTACTGCTACTCCGTCGAGGATTTCGTTCAATTCGAACCTTCACTTTTCGAACCACTTCTGGGGCGGATTAAGTTTTTTCTGATCCTGCGAAGCCGGCATGTGCTATTCTATACATAGCGTAGCTTCAAAATAAGGCCAGAATCAATTTTATATCTCACACTGTTGTTGTTTTAAATATTTATTTTTCTTATCGTTTTTATCTGGTTACCCTCTATTTACAGACGCGACTTTTGAAAGACCATACACTGTTGTGCAAAACATAACGGATTTTTCAGTGTTATATAGAAAAACTTAACTTAACTCGATTGTGGTCTGTGCCAGATTTTTTGGTTCAGTTAATATTTTGTCCACTACTATTTTTTATCACCTAGTCGCATCTTTTACGCATGGACGAGACTAAATTCTCAAAAACATGTTTTTGGAATGCTTTCGCAGTGACCTCATAAGAGCGTTTTTGGACCTATGCGTTGTTGAGCTTACCCGATTTTTAATCTATTCCACAAGTTCTCAATACGGTTTAGATCCATCGATTGAGATGGTCATTCTTACACAACAACATTTTGTTCCGCAAACCACTCCTAAACCAACTTTGAAAAACGTTGGGGCCATTGACATATTGATAAGGCATCTCTGCTGTATATATATACTGAAAACGATCCATAATACTACTTATTTCATGTAATGTACCACATACCTCGCCCGAAAAACATCTCCACAATATAACCGAGCCCCCTCCGTACTCCAAAGTTTGGCAGCAATGTCGTGGCTGGAGACGTGTTCCCTTCTTTCGTCTAACATGAATATTTCCATCAGAAGTAATCAAGTTGAACTCACTCTCATCGTTAAAAAGCACAGTTTTCCACTTAGTTCCGAACCATTTCAAATGGTTTCTTGCAAACTTCAGCCTAAGAAATGATTAACGTTAGCAAATTTTTCAAATACTGACTTGGACAATAAAATAGTATTCTTTTTGTTTTATCTGTGCTTAGCAGTAAGGAACAGCTTTTTTCTTAATCGAAAAGATACACAAATTAGCTTCTTTTAAACGGTGCTTGCATCAATTGAAAAATTTAGTCCGGTAACAATCTTTTTTTAAGACAGAAAATAATCGTTAACGATAATTTTTTTAATTTTTCTCGGGCGTCCAACAGAGTGAATGGTTTCAACAGGTTTTCTATTCCGAAACTTTTTAATAATAATATTGCACAGTGCCGACGATGGCAATACATTTTTGCTTTAGACCTGCTCTGAAATTTCCTACTACTTGATTTTTAATTACACCTCTGTACAATTTTGAAAAAAACCTGACCTTTCCTACATTGCTTAGTTCATAACTCAATTCAAATGACAGCAAGACCTTGATTTTGTTTAATTCGTAAACTCGAGTAGTATGTTTTCTTATCGGTTCAGTTTCAGTTTTTATGCATTTTTATTTTTATAACTTAAATTACTCTTACTTGCTAGACAAAACAATGCTTAATAATTAGCTTAAATAACTTAAAATTATCTTATACTAACTTAGTGGCGGGCACTCTAAGTTAAACCTAACACTTAAACTATGTCTTTCGACGAATCTTACAATTTTATAATTTTATTTTTATTTTAACAATACTTAATACTAGAATTAAGAAAATAAATTTTAAGTAAAAACTTAGTAAATGGACTTTTTTTTTTCTCTTAAAACCTAACTTAAACCTACCTAAAACTATATAAGACGGCCATTGCTGAAAAAGAATTAGGCTGGCCCACTTTGCTTCACATGAAGCTACCTGTCACTGGAAGAGTTCGACGACGAAGCATCCTATCCTTCAACAAGCCACCAAAAGTGTTGGTGCTGCTGAGCAACATCCCTCATGTCATGACTCCCTACCGCCCTACTGAACCGGAGACGTTCCGCACTTCTATGTGCGACGTCTCTGTCGTAGTTGAGTCGCCTGTGCGCAGCTGTTCGAGCGACGTGGAAGATTAGCGCCACCGCCAATCTGTCCTGGATAAGACTTTTGCTATCTAGATAGAGGAACGCTTCTGGAGGAATAAAACCGTCAAAGCGAACTCTCTCGTGATACATATAATTGGGGTAGAAAGCCCCGGAGATCAGGTTGTTCGACAAGCTCATTGCTCTTGCAACGTGCCTTCGAGTCAATTTAATAAGAAAATTGTCCACTCCTATTAGGTTCACCCTATTGTACAAGACCTCATTACGATAGAATTTTATGCACTCAGACTCTGGTGTTCTGTATAAGCGAAGACAAGTCCTAAGACAAGCCCTCTCAAACACCCGAATCTTTTCCAATAAACTTGCTCTTACGTTGAACCACACGGGACATCCAAACACAAGCATAGGCCTAATAAGGGCCATGTAGCAGATTACCTTCACCCTCGCATCGAGTTGACTGTTATAGAACAGTCTCTTTGTAAGGGCAAAAGCACCTCTGGCTCTGGCCAGAGCAACCCCTATACGTTTGTTAAAATACAGAAATTGATCTAGCCAGATCCCAAGGTATCTGACTACATTTCGACAAGCGAGTGGCTGTCCGTGTTGTCCGACGATAGAAAACTTTCGCCAATTCTTTCTGGTATCCCTAGAGGCCCCAGACAAAGGCATCCTAAACAGAATGGTTTCCGACTTTTGAAAGTTGATTTTCAACTTCCAGTCATCGCAATATCGCTTAATTTTGTCGAAGTCACGCTGCTAAAGTATATTAACGACCTCAATCTTTGGACCTGATCTGTACGCGATTATATCGTCTGCGTACGCTATAGCTTAGAGAAGTGAACCCATCAGATCACTTGTGTAGATGTTGAATAGGATCGGCGAATTTACCGCACCTTCTTGCAGACCGATTTCAATGTTAAATATTCCAGCAGAAGTCACATCGCCATTCTTCACGATGAACTGTCTACTGGAGAGCATATCAAAAAGATAGGAGATTCACCGGATTGGAAGTGTCTTTATCCCTTTTGGGGATGGGATGTACCACCGCAGTTTTCCAATGCGCTGGATAATGTGCATTATTCATTGCATTATTAAATAGGGTGGTATAAATGCTCACCGCTTCTAGAAGGAGATGTCGAAGCACAATGTTCGGTATTTCATCGGTTCCCACTGATTTCTTACTTCTAAGTGATTCGAAGATCGTTTGGAGCTCTTCCTTCGAAATGAACGGGGGTAGTACCCTATCGTTGGTGATGACATTATTTGCCATATTCTCGTCACTGAACTGGGTGAAACCCGAGCTCTCGAATCGCCAATTCGCAATTTCATTTCGAAGGCAGAAATTGTGCACAAGGACTCGATTCTCCAGATGGTGGTTCAGGCCAATTATAGCATTCGCCTTGTAGACTTCCTGGAAAGTCGCTCTTATAGCCTCTACCTGCTCCTGCGGATCCTCGATAGCAAAGAAGTTGTCATCATCAACAGCGTCATTTGGATCTATGCCTGCTGCTACCAGTATTTGTTCGTTGTTCGTCGTTCGGACGATTTTAAGACATGGAAGGTCGTTCTGATTATTTCTCCAAAATATTTTATTTATTTTCGGGAACATATTCGGGTTGCTGATGTTTAGAGCCCGCATTTTATTGTTCCAATACAAACTTACAGATGCTCTGCAATTCTCCTTTATTAATGTTTGGAGGTTTTGTCTGTCAGTAAACTGCCTGTACAAGGTTTTTAGTCTTGACAGCAGCCTACTTTTTGTCGGTGCAGTGCGTCAATAGTTGCGTTGCGGAATAAGTCTTCTTCGTCAGTGTGTTGGTACCGAGGTATCGTTTTGTCCATTGTTCGTTTGATTGTCTCGTCCATTAGTCTTAAATACCTGTCAATCTCCTCGTTTGACAGATTCCTGTTGGACGGTGGGTAGAGCGAATTCGAGGAGAGTGCTCTGGTCAGTGTTCTGGTGAAGTCTGTCCAACGCACCCTACTATAATTGTAGGAATGCCTTTGAACAAACTCATCCAATTCCGCAATTTCGTTGAAAGTGCGTAGACAGTTTGTAGTTTGTTGGTTTGTGCATGTCAGTTGTATTCGCGAGTCGAACAGAAGGAGATCCAAATAGGACCCGATGGACTATCTGTCGCTTTAAGCCCGAGTCGATACATAATACTGTACTGACCCCACCAATTGAATACTAGGTATTTGGTGTATTATTTCCCCAATCTCTATGTTTGGCGTTGAAATGTCCGTCGATAATAAAGTAGTTCTCCTCCAATTCCAGTCTTAGGAATCGAAAAAGTGTCTCGAGCTCTGAGAAGTAGATTGAGTAGCCTTAGCTGCATAAACAGATCCCATGTATAACCGTTTTCCACTACTGAGAGGGATATACACGATGAATGCTTATAGCATCTGGAACCTACGTACTACACGGTTGTATACTCTTTTGAAACGCAGTCCTTTACTTACAAAGATCGTAACGCCTCCTCCCTTAGTGGAGTTGGGTCGGTTTTTCCGTAGTATTTTATATCTTTTGTGCCTCATTTTGTGTCTTTTGGTAAGCTGAGTTTCGCTAACCAAGAGCACATCAGGGGCTTGGTCTTTAAGCAAATTAAACAGTGTGGCTCTTCGTTCGAACCTAATCAGTGAATTAATCAGGGTTTGCTCCGCCATTTACGTACCCATTACGACTGGAGGTGCGTTAGGCCCGGCAGCAGCGCGTATATTTGATCTACCCGCTTAGCCTGTTCCTGTATTTGACGTTGAAGCTGAGCCATCTGCCCCTGAATAGAGAGCAAGATAGCCAGCATGTCAGGTACAGGTTCCGGTGCTCTAGGCGCTGGGGCACGAGAAGCTACCTTTGGTTGTTGTACCGTATTTCCCCTACCTGCCGCCATTTGGGCGTAGGTAACGTGGGGAGTATCGGCTGGTATTTGGGCCTGCACGAGTTTAATTTCCACTTTCTGCTGCTGAGCCAGATTTACTCTTTTGATGTATTGCAATTTGGGACAACCCCGATTTGTGGTTCTTTCCATTCTTCACGCATCGAGGCTGCATTTCGCAGGTCGATGCGGCGTGCCCGAACCTTTGGCAGCGAACACATTGTAAAATGTTTTCGCTCTTCTTTAGTTTTTCCCAGTATACAACCTGGTAGTCTAGGTAGTCTAGTACGTACCCATTACGGCAAAAGGTGCGTTAGGCCAAGCAGCAGCACGTATACTTGATCCACCCGCGCGGTCTGTTCAGGTACTGGTTCCGGTGCTCTGGGTGCTGGGGCCTGAGAAGCAACCTTCGCTTGCTGTACCGTATTTCACCATACCTGCAGCCATTTGGGCGTAGGTAACATGGGGAGTAACGGCTGGATATGTTTTCTTATATTGACGAACAAGTGTACCTAATGTTTGTTTCCTAAAATTCATGAAAGAAAAATGTTCAAGAAAAATCTGGTTTGATAGATTTTTAAAAAAAAAATTCAAATGGCTTAGTGCGGAATTACGTCTGCCAGTCCTGCTCCAGATCGTCAATCTCCAATTGTGCAAATAATATCACCTTAAGCCAAAAAAGATTTTTCAGAAACTTGGAATCACACTAGAGGGCATTCGATTTTGTAAGGATTGTAAGTCCAAATAAATTAATATTTGCTGCGAAACACGGACTAACGAAACAAGGAATGAAAGGACTGTGACCGAAGTTTTGCAATTAATTGAATTATTTAGTTTAAATAAAAAAAAGTTTAAACAAATTAAGAAAGTTCCATCGACATCTTCAGTATTCGCTCCCTATACACCAGAAGAGACCCTTGCATTTTTTTCGGACTCAAATTTGAGTAAAAATGACTACAAATTGGAGCAAAAGCTAGGACCGCGTATATTTGACCTCCCTACTACGTAATTTCTGAGACTAAAAATAAGTGTTATCCTGAAAATATAACTTTTACGGAGAAAAGCGCAAAAATATCATTACAGGATTTGGTTTAACAACGTATAGTTCAAATACAATCAGAGGTTTTGCAGAATTTACTGGACGAAATACTATAGATACCATCGATGTCAAAGAAGGGTACAGAAGGGTCATAGTGTAACTTGTAACTTTTCTGATCTTTCACTTTATGGAGATTTTAGACATACACTAGTCCCATTATACAATACAATAGATGTCTACTGGTATCAAGGGCAATATGAAAATATATTGGAAGAAAAATTAAAGAAAGATGTCTATCTACCGGGAAGCTAATAACTTTTAAACATAAATTAGTCTGTACGATGATTGATGGGAAAACTGTTCATACACGAGTACATATTGACTGACACAGCAGTTGTAATATTTGCAAAGCTACACCAAAAGACATGAATAACTTAGCTGGTGTTCGGAAGAGAAAATGCTGTAAGGATTCGTATAAATTTGGTATATCAATTCTGCACGGGTACCTAGATGTTTTGAGTTTCTTCTTAACATTTCCTAAAAACGGGCGATAAAGCCTATGAAAATACTTTCCAATTCTTGGAAGGAAAACATTCAGAGTTCACAATACAACACAAAAATAGATACTATGAATATTTTACCTGTAACTTCACATCCAGTGACATCTGCAAAATGAAAAACGACAAACGACAAGAAGAAACCTTTTTCGCTACAAGTTATATCAACGCCCTATACCTCGCAAAATTTTGCAAGATACGTCAATGGTGAATGATGACGGTGCGGCCGATAACAAAAACGCTCCCGATGAAAACATAAATTGAAATTTGTTTCACAGTAAATTACATTTTTATTTAAACATGTTTTGTTTTTCTTTGTTATTTCACTAAATTTATTGTATAGTAAGTAGTTAAACCATATTTCCATAGTCGAAGGGGGTCGCTACATTCATAAAGGGTGTTCTACTTTTGACAGCACACGGGTGATTCGTGACATATGTCAAAGTCAAACATGCTCAGTTAGCATTGCCATTTCATCATGGAAATTCTTACACCCGAACAAAGCTAACAAATTATCGAAGTTTATTATCAAAATTCGTGCTCTGTGAAAAATGTTTTTCGCGCACTTCGACCATTTTACGGTCGTCATAATAGACATACTGAACAAGCAATTCCAGCTGGAGTGATCAAATTTTGCACCAATTTCACGTTGTTGGACATCAAGCCACCTACCCGTATGCGTAGAGTGCATACAGAGGAAAATATTGCTGCTATATCCGTCAGTGTTAATGAAGACCATGATTTGTCCATTCGTCGCCGTTCACAGCGATTGAGCTCGTGCAAGAACTGAAGCCGAACGACCTGCCACAGCGTCGAATTTTCGGTGAAAATTTCGGGCCTTAGAAAAGCTGTAAAAGATCCACTTCTTTATCGGAAATTTGTATTCAGCGACGAAGCTCATTTCTAGTGGAATGGGTACGTTAACAAACAAAACTGCCACATTTGGTCCGATAAACAACCTCAGGTAATACAAGAGCTGCCAATGCAAGCGGGTGCAAGTTATAACGACCAGGAAATACAGAGATCGGCAGGGCATTCCATAAGCGAGTTGTACGACTTAAGAAGGAATCACGATATTTTACAGTACGTCCGAAAATAGGCTTGCGGGTATACTGATGAGCATTCAAAGCGAGACGGGTGTTACGGTTAAAGGTTTGAAGGGGCGGAATGCTACTGGCGATTCCAATGGAGCACTGATGGTGGTAATAGCAATAAAACAAAGTGAGACACGAGACATTTCATCGGTGTGTTAGCAACACCTATGAGTTTTATCGCACGGTTTTGAATCTTATCTAGCAGGTGCAGAGATGTTTTAGGAGCACCTGCTTAGATGTGGGCATTGTACTCCAATTTTGGGCGGATGAATGCCCAGATCAGGAAGGGTAAAATATATCTTATATCGTTTGAGGAAACCTAGACATTTCGAAGCATTTTTGGTGATATCAAATATGTGGTCATTCCAACGTAAGTTGTCATTGACACACATACCGAGAATGGAAAGTTTTTAGGTTTCGACGAGGCAAGTGCCATTCATAGATAATGGCTGGGTGTTTAAATTTCGCTTTAAAGACAGCAGACAGCATTGTGTTTTGGAAGCATTAAATTCCACTCTATTGATAGTTCCCCAATTGGTTATGCTGTTGATATCGGAATTTAATGAGCTTAGCATACGCTGCCGTTCTCGTACTACAGCCGAAGAGCAGGGCCGTGAGTCCGGAAACGAATATGAAAAGCAGAGAGTACTGTTATCAGCAAAGGAATATATTGGATTAGAAGTAGCAGACAAGAGATCATTAATGAAAATTAAAGAGAGTGTCGGAGACACAACAGAGCCCTGGGGCACACCAGCATTTATTTTGTGAATATCAGACTTGAAACCATCCAAGAATACTTGAATTAAACGTTCCGAAAGGTAATTTCTAATCCATTGAAGAAGAGAGTCGTCGATCCTAAATGCACGCATTTTCAACAAAAGAGCCTGATGCCAAACTCTGTCAAATGCCTTAGAAATATCAAGTGCAACTATCTTGCTTTCGCCAGATTGATGTACGCTTTGGTTCCATTTTTCGTTGAGACATGCCATCAAATCACCAGTGGACCTGTTGCTACGAAAACCGTACTGCCGGTCATTGAGAAGTTTTCATGTTTCGAGATATTTCATGAGCTGGCGATTTATCAGTTTTTCCATGACTTTGGTATGAAGGGACGTAAGTGCAATGGGTCTGTAGGAGGAGAGAGAAGATGATTCGCTTTTTTTAGGGACGGGCTGGACAAATGCTGTTTTCCATCTGCTCGGGAAGAGTCCTAAAGTGTAGGATTGATGAAAAAGCTTACGCAGTGATTTTGCCAGCGAGGAAGAACACCCCTTCAGAAGAACGGGAGATATACCATCTGGACCAGCGGATTTATGTATGTTGAGATCTTTAAGTACTCTTGCTACTACACGAGTGCGAAAGTAGATTCGTCCCATTGCAGATTCGACGCATTCAAGTGTAGGCGGAGACAAAGCACAATCTGGGAGTGTTGAGCTGGTCGCAAAGCGTGCAGCAATAGATTGGCCTTGTCCCAAGAGCTGAGAGCTGGAATATCATTGTAAATGAGCGTTGGGATGGAGGATGAGGCGGAATTTCTAATGTTTTTGACGAACTACCAAAAATTGTTAATGCCTTTGGGGCATTGCAGTATTTTTTGCCTCAGTTTTTGGTCGCATTGGAATTTCTCACGCTTAAGAAAGGTGTTGCAGTCATTTCTGGCTCGTTTGAACTTTTTTCGGTTTTCCTCTGTCGGGTTGGTTTTGAAGGCCCGAAAAAATATTTCTCTAACCCTGACGGCCTCTTTACAGCTCGAGTCGTACCATGTCTTTTCTTTTGGTTTGATACTTTTTATCCGATGAGGAATAAAGGATCTCATTCCAGTTTCTGTAATCATATCAGCAGCGGAATCCACGTCGTTATCGAGGAAACATAACGACCAGTTAAAATTCCTAAAGAAGCTGTTAAGTCCGCTCCAGTTGGCTTTCTCGTATTGCCATACGGTTCTTTTAGGAATTTTTTCTCTAACTGTGTGGTCAGTATACGAGAAATTAACTGATATATCACAGTGGTCCGACGAGCCTAGAGGGGAGAGCACATCAATGGTGTACTTATCAGGGTGAGAAGTTAAAAACAAGTCCAGGGTGTTGGCGGTATGACTATCAACGTCTGGTATTCGCGTGGGCTCATTTACAAGTTAAGTTGTTAAGTTAAGTTGTTTTCCGCAGCGAAGATCTCAACAAACCGTCCTTCGGGTGTTGTCTGTCCAGTTGAAGTCGCCCGTATTAACGATTTCAGTATGAGGATACAGGGATACAATTCTTTGAATGAAGTCAGGCAGCGCATCAAACTCGTTAAAAGTCGAATTTCTGTCCAGTTTGAGCCTTCTGTAAATAAAGCAGTAGTGGATAATTTGCTTACGGAAATGGAAATTTAACCACATAAAGTTGAATTCCGGATTGGAACATGGATCACATTGTGGTGGAGTTTGGTAAGCTACATCACTACGCACGTAAATGGCGAGACAGCGGTGAGAGAAGAATAATGGCACTAGTTCGTAGGCAGGTAGTTTCAGATCAGAATGATCCGAGAGGTGTGGGCGGGGATCTACCTGTGTTTCGCTAAGTGCCAAAACAGCTGGTCTGTACAATACTTACAGACGTGGACGTACGCCGAAAAGTGATTACTTCTTAGCCCGCGTATATTGGCTAAGTCTACCACATACAGATACCAGAAAATATGCTGCAAAAAGTGTTTCCATATTTGATTTTCCATATGCACCACTAAAACGTAGTCATCGTCGGCATTTTCATGAAATAGTCTTCAAGAAGTAAATGGAAAGCATTGATTTATCCACTCAAATAAAAATTGTGTATTTCCAATTTTTCTGTGTTTTTTTTACAACTAAAAACCAAACGCTTAAACAATCACCCATTATACAATATGTATGTTGTCAATTTGGAAACGGAAAACAGTATTTGTCCAGCCCGTCCTAAAAAGAGGCGAATCATATTCTCTCTCCTCCTTCAGACCCATTGCACCTACGTCCCTTCTTTGCAAGGTCATAGAAACGCTGATAAATCGTCAGGTCATGTCGAAACACGAAAACCTCTCAATGACCGGCAGTACGGTTTTCGTAGCAACAGGTCCACTGGTGATTTGATGGTATGTCTCACCGAAAAATGGAACCAAAGCGTACATCAATCTGGCGAAAGCAAGATAGTTGCACTTGATATTTCTAAGGCATTTGACAGAGTTTGTCATCAGGCTCTTTTGTTGAAAATGCGTGCATTTGGGATCGACGACTCTCTTCTTCAATGGATTAGAAATTACCTTTCGTAACGTTCAATTCAAGTTGTCCTGGGGTGGTTTCAAGTTTGATATCCACAACATAAATACTGGTGTGCCCCAGGGCTCCGTTTTGTCTCCGACATTCTTTTCAATTTTCATCAACGATCTCTTATCTGCCACTTGTCCTTTGCTGACGACAGTACTCTCTGCTTTCATATTCGTTCCAGGATTCAGGTCCCTGCCCAGCGTATGCTAATCTCATCAAATTCCGATATTAATATCATAACCAATTTGGGGAACAGTGAAAAGAGTGGAGTTTTACGACAGCAGATAGCATTGTTTTTTGGAAGCATTAAAGCGATATCCAAACATCGAGCCATTATCCATGAATGGCAGTTGCACCGTCGAAACCGAAAAACTTTCCATTCTCGTTATGTGTGTCAATGATAACTTACGTTGGAATGACCACATATTCGATGTCGTCAAAAATGCTGCGAAATGTCTAGGTTTCATCAAGCGATGTAAAAAATACTTCACCCCCTCTGATCCGGTCCCAATACAAAGGGCATTTATCCGCCCGAAATTGAAGTACAATGCCCACATCTGGTTGGGTGCTCCCAAAACATCTCTGCACGTGCTAGATAGGATTCAAAACCGTGCGTTAAAACTCATAGGTGATACTATGATAGATACTGACGTAATGTCTTGTGTCTCACTCTGTTTTATCGCTATTTCCACCACGAGTGCCCCATAGAAATTGCCAGTAGCATTCCGCCCCTTCAGACTTTTAACCGTAACAACTGTCTCGCTATGAATGCTCATCAGTATACCCTCAAGCCCACTTTCGGACTTACTCTGAAATATCGTGATTCGTTCCTAAGCCGTTAAACTCGCTTATGGAATGACCTGCCTAGCTCTTTATTCTTTAGTCATTATAACTCTCAAACATTTAAAACCAGCGTTTACCGGTACCTCTCTTTCCATCCTCCCTTAAATCAAGTTCGTAGCGAGTTTAAAATATTCGAAGAACCAACTATGGACTCACTGTCGACTAGATCAAACGTTTAAAGGACAACAACCTTCAGATTTTCACGTGGAATCTTCGGACTCTGAAAAGGCCACGTGCAGCCGATAGGAAACGAAAAGATCTGTGGAAGGACAGTTGCTAAGTACGACACACGTACACGATATCACGTCTGGCAACGGACTTACGCTTCTTAACTTTGCAGTAGGGCGAAATATTAATATAGCAAGCATACGGTTTCTTCATGTCAATATGTATGTACAAGAGGACAAGGCGGTTACCGGATCATCAAACTTTAAATCATTTAACTATAGATGCCTCCAGTATTTTGGGCGTCCGAACGTTCCGAAGTATGTAGTGCCGAAGACCAGTGGCAACGCTACCAACGCGCCATCAGAGACACCAACTGATGTGTCAGGTTTCACCCGACCACCACCATCCCTGGTTTGATGAAGAATGCAGATAAACAAGAAACGATGCAGATAAGTGATACTGCAACGAAGGACGCAAGCTGCTCGTGAGTTCTAAAAGCATAAAAGACGGGAAAAATAATGTCTCTGGCTGTTAAGAAGAGCACGATAAGCCAACCCATGGTCTCCTTCTCTCTGATTTCCTTGGTGATAGAACGTGGTAGAGAGCGTGCTGGTCCGAGTTCGTATAACAAAGCAGCAAGCCACCATTTTTGTGGTCTTTTAGTCTCTCAGAAAACGATTTTGAAAAGGCTTTAAGTCTCACTTAAATATAAGTTGGATAACTTGCCGGTTAAAGATTTTTCATCACATTTTTAGGTTAAGCACAACGTGGTTGGATGAACCTTGTGGAGTTTTTTTTTTATAAAGTTGGCGGCTTGCTTATAGGACTGGATTGTTATCCCAATTCAGGCTTCAACAAGGCGGTCGATTCTCTTCCCTGTGCTGGTGGAATTGATTGGTTGAGGCCTTGCCTCAGAGATTTTTGTATTTGAATGTGAATTTTAGTTTCCATGGGTAGATAGGAACAGGTGGTCGATTAACATGGAGTCCCATATCACGCAGATGAGGCTGGTTATTCTAGAAATTCGTCTGGTAACTACAAAGATCCAAATTTTGTTTTAATTTGGGTCCTCAGCCAGGCTGATTGTGTACATGATTCCGATGATACCTGGATCCAGCTCAAGGGATAAGAGGAAACACATAGCAAAGAAAAGCTTCTTGAACAAGATGGGGTTAATTGTTTTTAAGTCTTTGCTGATCAGAGTTGAAGACTAGTTAAGCCTCTATGTATACCATGGCATGGTGGACAATCGTCTTAAAGGCGTTGATAGACTTAGAACTCGTTTGCTTTGGTCTTAATAGGCAACAATAAATATCCTTAAAATTTCTAATATCCATCAAGTTGTCAAGTTTTTGCCAAAATTGATCAAATGAGTCCATCACTTTGGTAAATGTCTCTCAACTATTGCAATGCCTGTCTCCCTCTTCTTCGACATCTTGATAACGAAACTAAGGCCATAATCAAGAAAGAAAAGGAATTCCTCTACAAATAGTCATAGGTTTTTGGCATGTAAATACATACATACATATATATTATAGTTATACAATCTTCTCAAGTTAATTCGCATCTAAAACGGAAATTTATGCAAAAGGATCAGAACGGTGGAACATAATTAATCCTTTCTCTTGGCTGGTCACACAAAGCCACAGGATTAAACGCTCGATAAGAAAATTCCACTTACAATGATTACCATAGAGATGAAGATACTTTACCGGCTGTCTTGTACTATGTGTCAAAGCCAATGCTGATGGTATCCGTTTCCACTACTCCCACTATATGATGAGTAGGTAGGTAGTACCTACGACTGACGACCGTCGATCGATGTCTGCGACAATGAATGGTAGAACTGCAATACTCGTAATGATGATGAGTCCATTCCGATTGCAATCGAATAATGTACGAGTAACTAACAACTGCTGCTGCACTGCAACTTGGTACTATCAATTTCACGGTTCCGTAATCCAGATAAACATCAGACCCCAGTGCAATCGAACCGGTGAAGCAGCAATGAATACATACTCGTACAACACACACATACAATTCCTGCACTGCCATAAGGGCGAAGGAATTCTTTAAACCTCCAGAATCTACGAGCAACGATGCATCAATGTGGCTGGCTGGTTCCTTGATTTGCAGCTATCCAGTAAATTGATGATTTCATTCGTGTAATGGTATGCGATAAAATTGATTTTTGTTTAGTTTAAATTAATTGAGCGGGATACCGCATCTCTAATAGAGAAACACCACCACCACGAAGTGAGGGGAGAGCTTGAGTATTCTATTCGTACATATCTTCGAGTCAGTCGTAGAGGAGGAATGATATCCGTATCTTGGAATTCATTATCTCGATGATGTTTGATTAAAGTGGAAACATTTCTTGTACCAACACGAGTAGGTAGTGGGGTAGCTTGCTTTTTCATTGCCATCAACAACATTGTCGTCTTCATCTATTCCACTATTCCACTATCCCACTATTTCTCTTCTATTGCTAATTATTCAAAGAGTCCTCGACAAGAGAGTTGGTCGTGGAGGGAGGGAGGGATGGGGCGAAAAAATAACAAACTATGGAAAACGCAAATACACAAGTGAAACGTAAAAACTGAGAGCAAGGACGACGAAAACAACGAGAACGACAACGACAACGTCAACGACGACGACGACGGCGACGGCGACGGCGACGATGCGATGTCGTCGCCCCCGGGAAAGACGCATAATTTCGCAAAGATGCATCTTAATTGTCGTTTTGTTATCGCATCTTGAATTGAAATAGCTACTTAGCATTTGCGTGCTGTTTTCATTTTCGTTTTCGTTTTTCCTCCGTTTTTTGTCTTCTTTCGCTTTCATTGGAGCAGGTCCCTTTGTTTCTTGGCCCCTACCCAACGAGGCGTAGTCGTAGTGGTACTCATACTTCCCACCGTGGTAATGGTGTATGGGATACTAGTACTTAATAGGAAGGTAGGGCACTCACAGGATATTTGCTGTCGCTCCATATGTACATTGGTGCCGAAGTAGATGCTACCAGGACGTGCACCTGGCAAAACATAGTACGACTACGATAACGAATACGGGAACGGGTTCGGGTAGTCCGCATTAACAACTAACAAAGGCAGACAATTGGGAGTAGCTGCTGCCCGTTTCTGGGTCATTTGATTCGGATGCGAGATACTCTAGATGGTGCATTCGTAACTGATGCTGCTGTTGCCACTGCAAATGTTATTGCCTCGATATTGTGACAGTTGCACTATACGAGTATGCATAACAGGGTTCATGTCATATGTAGATACCAATATCCCAGCGAAGACCCCATGGATGCACTGCAGAGCACTTTCATGTCAGCATACAACTACTACACCATTGGTTCAATTTTAATACTCCAATACTCCAGTGCGCTCGCTCATCGTACTGTGTGAACAAGTAAGTAGCTCAAATCATGTTTCAGAACGTTTTACCCTGAGTTACAAATAATTTCATGTTAAACGAATTAAATAAAAATAAAAATTTTACTCGTAGTTGGTTCGTATCTGGATTTGTGACTACAGCTTGCAATCAGTCAAGCTTTCAATTTTAAAACAGGAACGCAGTGATGAATTCTTTGTGGGAGGAATCGGCAAATTACAGAAGTAAGGCTACATGCTCAAACTCAAATATAGATTGTGATTTATTTTCCGTAAATAAAAAAATGATTCAGATTCACGCAGGTTGAATGCATGCACAGACATCGACGACTCTGGAAACTGGACAACATTGAATCGAAAAACCAGCTCCTGCTTATTAATGTTGCGTCTTCCTTCTGCAACATGCTAAACCTGAAATTTCAAGAGTGCACTGGATGATTTCAGTGACAGAGCCAGGACTATGTCAGAGCATAGAGACTCACTGACAAAATCTATAATTTAAGTTTTTAAGTTTCTCCAAAAGAGGAATGATGACCAAAAAATACTAAAATTAGCAGTGCAGGCGTGTGATGTGTGACCAAGTATAGGCCTTGGAGAGCGCCCTCTAGGAAATGAGTCAGAGAAAAAGAATCATTTCTGAATGCTCTCCTGGAACTCGACAATTCCGTCAATTCTAGGGAATATCCTGGGTTTAAGGAACTGACAAATGAAGTTTAGGCTCACAAATAGATGTTCGAAGAAGAGACGTGTTTTCAGAGCCGCTCGTCCTACTATTGTGCTGCACCCAATGGATCCTTTGCTCAAAAAGCAAAGTTGCAAAAATGGCTAGATCGGTTATCATGTAACCAGAGGAGACCGACCTTACTCCAACCCCATCAAGAGGGTGCAGTTGCTATTTTCTTGTGTAAGGGCTCCTAGCCATACAGAGTTACTCGTATATATGTAGCATAGTATGCAAAGACGCAATGCGTTCGCTGCCAGAGTTTCGGGCACACCGCGTCGAACTGCCAAATGCAGCCTCGATGTGTGAAGTGCGCTAAGAACCACAGTTCCGAGGAGTGTGCTCTGGGTGTTGACGGAGCATCCGATAGGTCGCAGCTCTCGTGCGTGTTATGTGGAAACGTGGGACACACCGCAAACTATCGGGGTTGTCTTAAGTTCGCTGACATTAAAAAAGCAAAACTGGCTCCGCAGCAGAAGGTGGAGGTCAAACGCTCACCTGATAGGTTTCAAACACCAGCCGTCACGTCCCAAATTTCCTACGCCCAAATGGCGTCAGGTAGGGGGGCTACGGTACAGCAAGCGACTGTTGCTTCTCCGGCGACAATGCCGAGAACAACGGAAGCTACAAGACCAAACTCCTGACGTGCTTTTCGCTAGGGAAACCAAGCTAACCGATAAGCACAAACTGGAGTACAACAATTATATTGTTAGAAGAAGAAACCGGCCCAGATCCAAACGTGGAGGTGGTGTTGTTATCTTCATTAGAAGGTATACAATTTCACAGAGTGTACAGCGGAGTGTTGCGCAGGTTCCGGGTGTTGGAAGCAGTCGTCATTTACATTCCGCTCCGCAGTGGAAAGCGGCTGTACTTGGCCTCTGTTTATGCACCTGAGGCTTCACAATCCACCCTATTCATTACAGAGCTCGACACGCTTTTTCTACTTCTGAAGCTGGAATCGGGGGAGAATTATTTTATAATTGGCGGGGATTTCAACGCTAGACACAGAGATTGGGGAAATAATTTGCCAAATACTAGAGGGAACCTACTACTCGATTGGTGGCAGCACGAGGCCATGTACAGACTCGGTCTTAAAGCGACGGATAATCCGTCGTTTCCCAGAAGCGGGTCTTATTTGGATCTACTGCTGGACGACGAACGTATACGACTGACAGGTACGAATTTACAAACGCTAAACTGTCTGCGCACATTCGTGTATAACAGCGACCATTGCGGTTTTAGCACCGAAATTACAGTTCCGAACGAAATTGCGGAAATGGAGGAGTTTGTCCAAAGATATTCTTACAACTACAGTAACACTCGATGGGCACGCTTCTTCGCAACCTTGAAAAGAGCGCTCTCCTACACCGCTCCACCCACCGTCCAATAGGCATTTGTCAAACGAGGATATCGACAATTACCTAAAACAAATGGACGAGACAATTAAACAAACTATAGACACTACAATACCGCGGTATTGACGTACAACTAACGAAGGCCTGTTCCGAAATCCTACTATTGACGCACTGCACCGACAGAAAAGTAGACTTCTGACAAGACTCAAAAATTTGTACAGACAGTTAACTGACCGACAAGACCCGGAGATTAGGACACTGAAGTCGTCGATTAAAAATATTCAAACGCTAATAAAAGAGAATTACAGAATTTCTGTAACTTTTTATTGGAACAACAAGGTTCGGGCTGTAAACACCAGCAACCCGAATATGTTTCCGCAAATAAATAAACTATTTCGGAGAAAAAATCAAAACGACCTTCAGCATCTCAAAATACACCGGACAACAGACAACGAACGGTTACTGACAATAGTAACAATGAGCCCGTTGATGATGACGACTTCTTTGTGATCGAGGATCCACAGGAGAAAGTTGATGCCATAGGAGCGACTTTCCAGGAAGAATACAAGGCCACTTACTCCATTGGCCCTAATTATGACCTGGACAATCGCGTCTTGGTGCACGACTTCTACATTCGAGAAGTAGAGAACTGGCGATCCGAGGTCTCTGGTTTCACCCGGTTTAGCGACGAAAATATAGCAAATAATGTCATTGCCAGAGACGGTGACCTACCCCCGTTCATTTCGAAGGAAGGACTCCATGAGATCTTAGACACAATCAGAGTTAAGAAATCAGTGGGCACCGATGATGTTTCGAATATCGTGCTTCGACATCTTCCTCTAGAAGCGGTGGACATCTAAACCACCCTGTTTAATAATGCAATGAATAATGCACATTATCCAGCGTATTGGAAAACAGCGGTGGTTCAACCTATCCGCAAAAAGGGGAAGGATATATCCAATCCGGCGAATCTCCGGTCGATAAGTCTCCTTCCGGATATCAGTAAGGTTTTTGAAAAGGTAATCAATAGAGCTCTGTCTAGGTGGGTTGAGGACAAGCATATAGTTCCGGATAATCAATTCGGTTTTAAGGCGAGACATGATATCTCACATGCCGCGTCTAAACTGGTGTCCGATATTCAATGGAACAAAGGCAAGAAACAGTGCACTGGTGCCTCCCTTGTTGACTTGGAGAAGGCCTTCGACACCGTATGGTTAGAGGGTCTTTTCTATAAGCTGACTAGGCTGGGTATCAGTAAACCTCATCAGTGATGTGACTTCTGTTGGAATATTTCAAATTAAAAATGGTCTTCAGCAAGGTGCGGTCAATTCGCCGATCCTATTTAACATTTATACAAGCGACTTGATAGGTTCACTTCCCCGTACTATTGCGTACGCAGACGATTTGGTAGCGTACAGGACAGGTCCAAAAATCGAGGTCATTAATACTCCCTTACAGCGTGACTTCGATAAGATAAGACGATTTTGCGATGACTGGAAGTTGAAAATCAACTTTCAGAAGTCGGAAACCACTTTAGCACGCCATTGTCTGGAGCCTCTAGGGATACCAGAAAAAATTTAGGAAAGTTCTCTATCATTGACAACACGGTCAACCTCTTGCCTGTAGAAATGTAGTCAGATACCTTGGGACCTGATATCTGGGGCTTACTACCCCAATTACCTTTACCAAGAGAGTGTGTGCTCTGACGGCTTCGTTCCACCGGAAGCATTCCTCTACCTAGATCAGATAGGGTTGATGTAGGATAGATCAGCGTTACCGTTAATCTTCCATGTCGCTCGGACAGCTGAGGACAGGCGACCTAACTACAAGAGAGACGTCGCACACGGCAGTGTGGATCGTCTCAGTTTCAGTAGGGCGGTGGGGAATCGCGATAAGAGGGATGTCGTTCACCGCAGCACCAGCATTTCTGGTGGTTGAATGCTGGAGAAGATGTTTCGTCGTCGTTTTCGTCAATTATGGACCAACCTCACTAATGAGGCGGAGCTGACCAATCTGTTTTCTCTGTAAATAGCGATGGCCAGCTTACATAGGTTTAGGTTAGCAGTTAAGGAATATATGCATAAATTGATGTATACAAAGGTATATACTAATATATGTATATTATTGTGTATGATGTCTATGTGTGTGTATGTGTGTACTGTGTATGTAGGTTAGGTAGGCTAAGGTTTATTTTAAGGTAGATATTAAGTTTTTATAAAAAATGAAAAATTATGTCCATATGATAAGTTTTTGTTAACAATTTTTTTTTCTTAGCTTTAAGTATAGTGAAAAAATATCCGTAAGGAAAATGTAAATAAAGTCGAAAGACATAGTCATAAGAATTTAGAGTAGCTTAGAGTGCCTGTGTGGGGCCAGCTAGCACTTAAGCATTTTTTGTTAGTATGTAAGAGTTAGTAAAATTCATTGAAAACTAAAAACTAAAACTAGATTAACGCCAGAACAACGCGTGCAAATTATGCTTATTTTGAAAACCATGGTTCGGTTCGCCAAACTTGTCGACAAAGCTGCCGCAAATGCAACAAACAGTGCGATCAGAAGAAGTTATTGTCGTTGTGGTGCGCAGTGTTGGGGAGAATCCGAATGAGTCGATTCGACATCGTGCGAATTTCCAGTTTATGCAAGAGTTGATACCGCGTGACCATTATACGCGTCGTAGGTTCGGTGCATGAGCCGAAAACATGATTCAGCTTGATCCTCATTTTTAACGCAAAATTTTGTTCTCCAATGAGGCCCTTTTTTGGTTAAATGGATATGTTAACAAGCAAAAGTGCCGAATTTGGAGTGGAGAAAACGCAGAAGCCTTTGTCGAGACGCCCTTACAACCATTAAAGCTCACTGTTTGGTGTGCTTTATGGGTTGGTGGAATCATCGGCCCATATGGTATTTCTTTAAGGACGATACCGGCCAGAAAGTTACTGTTAATGGAGGGCGCTATAGAAGCATGATTTCTGACTTCTTCGTTCCCGAGTTAAATGGCATTGACGTGATAGAGCTTTGGTTTCAACAAGATGACGCATCATGCTACACGGCGCGCGATACCATCAATTTATTGGTGAACTAGCCTCCACGATCCTATGATCTCACACTTTTAGATTACTTTCTTTAGTCTATGCCGTCTTTGCAGATAAATCAGAGACGTTGGACGATTTGGAAGTCAACATTCGCCCCGTGTTATTGCTGATATACGGCCCCAGTTGCTCGATAAAGTTGTAGAACAATAAAGTTCAAGATTGCTCTTCATTCGAGCTAGTCGTGGCGCGCATATGCTCGATATCATATTTAAACACTAACAGCATAAAATAAAGCCAATATCATAGACATTAACATTAGCTTCAAGTGTTTTATTTCATATTGAATTTGTCTACCTCTAAAAAAAAAAAAACACCAAAACACCATTTATGTTGCAGAGCATGGAGCAAATTTTCGAGTTTCATGTACGCAAAACTGCTTTGCGGATACATCCTCTATCAATCGAAAGTATCATAAAATCTATAAGTTTTCTGTAAACTTGTTGACGACCTTTTTGTATTCTTGTTACATTCATAAGAAAAAAAATGGTAAAACGTTATCTTTATTACGCATTTTCTGGAGAAAAGTGACCTCAAAATCAAAAATTAGCATGTACCAGCAAAATGGAACAGATTTAGAAATTGAACATCTGAAAACTCAACTTTATTTAAACGCAGTTACAAAGGCTGTATGTCTTCTAAATATAAAGTCATAAACAAAGTTTCTAGCATTAGTATTAACAGAGCAATTTCCATTAACATGGGTCAGGGTTAAATCCACAATAAATGATGTCAATATTGGAGATAAACCCTCGCTGTAGAGCGAAATTTTACTTAGAATATATCCAGAAAGCATTTTCCAAATTATCCTTGACGAATTAGGGGACATTCTGTATAATCATCGATAAATAGACAGGTATCCACCGGGAGTAGATACTCCCATTTGGTTGGCAAATATCACTGTGCAACAAGTGGAGTATGCCTTTGCTTCGACTTTTGCTATTGGAAAATGGCAGTGTGTGAAGTTTTGCTTTTACTCGTAAGCAAGCTTCACAATTCAATTGTTTTTCACTATTACTCGTTATGAGGCTCAGTCCATCCACAATAAGTAGCTTGAGGTTTAGTTAGTTTAGTTTTTTTTAGTTTTAAATGCATTTTATTTTCTTAATACTAATTCTTACATTCTAACAAAAAATGCTTAAATGCTAGCTTACAATTACTTAACAATCTTATGCTAACTTACTGGCCCCACACAGGCTGTATGTGGGCACTTCCTACTGTCTTAAATGCCGCAAAATATGACGATGACTTTGATAAATTTGAAGATGATTGACAAGACGATACGCAATGCCTTCTCTGTATCGGTTCTTGGACTTGAGTTCAATTCAATTCAATTTATTAAAGTATTAAGAGTACAATAAGACATACGTCTTTTATAGTACTAAGTTATAACAATTCAGAAAAGTATACAATCAGTAAGTTAAGTAAACTAATGAGAGAGAAAAAAGAAGGAAGGATGAGGTTTTAGGACATGGATGAGAAATAAGAAAGAAGGGTAAATTTAAAGCGTTTGGCATTAATGATTGTTCGTATCGTTAACAGCAGAGAGTTCCAAAGTTTAATGGCGTGTATGTAAAAGAGGCGCGATGAATTAGTAAAGCTATGACGAGATGGTATTAGGGCATGTGTTCTGACCGATCGAGCAAAATTAAGTTTCTTAAACAGATACATGGGAGACTTATTTACTATAATATTATGCAAGCATATAAGATTTCTGGCATCCATGTAGTGGTCTAGAGAAGTTCCGAGTGAACTTTTAGAATATTGAGATAGATGATCAAATCTACGTAAGCCATGAACACACCTGACAGCATCATTAAACGCTACCTGCAACTTTCGATGTGACAAGGGATCAACTTTACTATAAACAACTTCAGCATATGTTATCAATGGTAAGATGAGGGTGGTAACAAGCTTTCTTCTAGTATCGATTGGTGTGTAACTGGAGGTCAACCACAACTTCCGCAGGCATCCATAAATACGTCTAATTACGTTATTTGTGTGGTCATATCCGGACAATGCGGGGGCTGACGCCCCCATTTATTTCGCTTAATACAAGCTTAAAGTAACTTACAAACTAGGACTTAAGAACTAACAAGAGTTAGGGGTTAAGAAGTAAGGGAATGGTGGAGGAGATCAAATTTAAGACCAGAAGTGCTCAGGATAAAATCAAAAAGGGGGAGGTTTGAGTTGACCTTACGGAGCATGCGGGAGATTGGTTCGTTAGAGCCATAAGAGGTGCGGTGGGTTGGGATATAGAAGAGATGACGACAGCGTAAATTACGTGGGTTAGTGTTGAAGGAAAAAAGGGTGGCCGTGGTGTAGTGGTAGTAGCAAACGCTTCTCACTCGGAGGGTCCAGGTTCGAATCCTGCCCATGGCAAAATCAGTTTTTCATTGTATAATTGGAACTCAGACAAAAAAATTCTGCGTGTGAAGGCATAACACTGACACGTAGATTTGGCTGTTATAAGAGTTTCAAGCAATGAAAAAAATACTGTGAATTATATCTCGAATCACTCTGAGTGAAGAAAATCTCTCCGTCCTATTCGGACTCCCACCCCTGGAGAGTAAACATAGAAACCAAACACACCTGAGTTTCAAACCACTACAAAAACAATTTTCCTTTCTCTTCCTTCTATCTTTCCACCCGCGCCCTGGCAACAGTAAAAGGGTATCAAACCCCTTAGGCGCGCGTAAATTATAAAAAAAAAAAAAAAAAAAAAAAAAATAGAATTGTAAAGGGAAGTACAGTCCACAGAACCGGAGAGTAGTCGATGAATGAAGAGAATGTCAGCTACGTCTCTGCGTTTTTCTAGGGTATTCAGGTTAAGACGTTTGAGGCGGTCGCGATAGGGAGGTAAGATAAATGGGTCACTCCAGGGTAATCCACGAAGAGCAAACCGAAGAAAACGACATTGAATGTTCTCGATTCGGGATATATGAATTCGCTGAAAGGGGGACCATACTTGGCTGGCATATTCAAAGAGGGGCCGGAAAAGGGTAATGTAAAGTGACCTAATTACATAAGGATTGCAAAATTCTTTAGACCAAGGCTTGATAAAATCGAGCGATGAGTTGGCTTTAAGGATTATCTCATCAATATGCGAACGGAAGTTTAACTCTTTATCGTATAAAATTCCAAGGTCGCGAAGTCATTGAACCTGGGGTACAGGTTGGTCATGCAGAAAATAGGGTCGAGAGGGAATCCCCCTGGACTTACGAGACAAAGTCATAGATTGGCACTTGGAGACATTAAGCTCAAAGCAATTTTTTAGACATCAAGTAGAAAACCTATCGAGGTCTTCTTGAAGGTGAAGAAATAGGTTTCGAGAACTTAGTGTCATCGGCGTAAATGGATACGGAGCAGTGTTTGATAATCTTCTCAAGATCGTTTATAGTTAAAATAAAAAAGAGGGGACCTAGGTGGCTGCCTTGTGGGACACCAGAAGTGACTAAAAACGGGGTTGAGAAGGCTGACCTAAAGCGAACGCTATAGTAACGGTTCTCCAGATAAGAAGATATCCATTTTAACAATATGGGGTCAAAACCGAGGGAAGACAATTTAAAAAGGATCAGTGGATGTGATATTTTACCGAAGGCCTTAGCGAAATTTGTAGAAATTATAACGCCAATTTCGTTGCCATTTGCTAGGGCTGAAAGCGCAAAGGATACGAATCCAACTAAGTTTGTAGTAGTTGATCTACCTTTTGAAAATCCGTGCTGACTGGGTGATATAAGTGACTTGCACTGAAAGCTTAGAACTTCATATAAAAAACTTTCGAACATTTTATGTATGTGAGAAAGCTTAGCAATAGGACGGTAGTTGGTTACTTCATTCTTTGATCCCTTTTTGTGAACCGGGGTTATGAAAGAGGTCTTCCAAACTTGGGAGAATTCCCCTTGTGTGAGGGACAGATGAAAGAGGGAGGAAAGTGGGTGCGAAAGATTGGAGGCACACTTTTTGAGAAATATTGCTGGGAGCCCATCTGGACCAGATACAAATTCATTATTGAGATTTTGTAACTTTTCTACGATAAGGATGTGATCAAAAGGTTGAGATAGAGAGGGGCCAATGGAGAAATTGGGAAGGTACTTGAAATAGATGGAGTCGGGTACAAAGAGGTTGTCTGCTGACAACTGCTGACTGTTTAAAAAAGTTTGCAAAATAGTTGGCAATAATATGTGGGTCGGTCGATGATATATTATGGAACGAGAGAGAGGGGGATAACAGTCTGATTTTATTTTCTTTTGCTATCAATGATAAAACCTAAACTGGTGACCTTATTAACTATTTCAAGCTTATTACCAGAAAGTACGATATTGGTCAAAGAGAGAAAGGACATTGTAGAATTTGAAATAGGAATTACCTGCGACTTCTTCGGATTTAAGGTTAATCCTTTTGTTATAGACCCACTGTGAATATTGGCGAGCTCAAAATTTGTCAGATTTATAAGATCACCCATCTTGCTAGAATCATTTGTTAAATAAAATTGAGCATAATCTGCATATATTATTAATAAATAATGAAAAAAGGATAGGTACCAGAATTGAACCTTGTGGTATACCTTAGTTGACTGGTGAAAGAGCAGAAAAACTGTCAGAGTTAACAACAACTCACTGGAATCTGTCAGACAGGAAGCTGTAAATAAGTCTCACTGCACTGTCACTAAGTGAGAGGAGATTTCTCAACTTCTTCCCTTTCTTTTTTTTTTAATATCTACTCTGTTCTAATATTCAGCTATTTATGCACATTTATTATGGATTTCTTTTCTTCTATAATTTGATCCACTAATCGGTTATTATAATCCTGGATATCTTTTATTAACGCTTGGTTGCAATATTTTGTTAAGTTGGTAAAGTTTGACGCTCTCTGTGCTTCGTCGTTGTTTCCGTGAGTTTGTGTATTGGTTTTTGTTGATTTTTTTCATAATATGGTTTTTTTTTGCTGTACTAAGGATACCTGATTCAAGTTGGGCGTATGATTTCTGCAGCTTTAGCTTATCGAGAACGTCCCAACTGCAGTTTTGCTCAAGATTTTCCAGATATAATCGTATACTTTCTTCATCCAACACTTTTGGTATGTCTCTTCAGTTCTGTTCGGAGCTTTAACCAAGAAAGTTTTCTCTCTTCAAGCATACGTACATACAGATATTCCCAAACGTGATCGGTCGCCTAATATTGAAGACTGTACGTCTTCAAACATAAAGTCACTTAAAATGGATTCTAGAAATAACAATTCTAGAACCAATTATTTCGAACCTTTATCACGCCTACCGGATTCGGACATCGGAGACATAAACTCCGATGAAATTTTAAATTCAACAGTTTCTAATGCAAAAGCAAAAATTCCATCAGTGTGTGTGTTACAGAAAACTTTGAGTGAAATGCACTTCCAAGAACGTAAAATGCGTCAACTGCAGTGGAGCACATAAGTCTAATGATCTAACATGTATTAGTCGTCAAAGCTTCCTTGAAATGAGGCAGAAGCTTTCGGCCAAAAACAAAACTATACCTATTAGAAGAGCACAGCAGTCTTTTGTGCCTAACATCGTGGATTTTCCATTAGTACTATCCCAACGCAATGCATCATCAGGTAATACAGCACCAAAAGCTGCAAACACAGCCTTCCACATAGAATGTGTGGTCCAAGTCTACTAACAACATTTGTATGCAGAACAATCAAGAGCTTTTTACCCTGGAGGAAATAAATGCACTCCCTTCTGAGATGATTATCTTGATTAGTAATTGTACTACAAAAGCGGAGCAATTTAATATTATTGCGCAACTTGCGATATAATACTTATATAATACTTATATAAATCTAAATAATGAACTCTTGTAGCTTAAATATAATTTGTTAGAATACTAGAAGCATTCGAGGTAAACACTAAACAATTAGAATTTTTTTCTCTTCTTAGTACGAGGGGCGTTCAATATATTCTCGGTATCGATATGAAGGAAAATGCGAATTCAATTTAAATTGTTTTTATTTTTCAATATAATCTCCCCTAACATCAATGCATTTGTTACATCTTGAGATAAGCTTTTCTAAACCCTCAAAAAAATAAATTTCCTCTTTCTCTGCAAAATACCCATTTATTGCCGACTTGAATTCTTCATCATCCGAAAATCTTTTTCCACGAAGACATTTTTTCAAATCCAGAAACAGGAAATAATCACTAGGGGCAAGGTCTGGACTATAGGGTGGGTGTTGGATTTCTTCGAAACCACAATCTCGCGCAGCAGCCTTGGAAACTCGCTCCATGTGAACAGGAGCGTTGTCATGAAGAAGCAACACACCCTCTGCGAGTTTACCCCGTCTTTTCTTTTTAATTTCCTCCCGCAAATTATGCAAAGTGGAAGCGTAGGATGTGGCGTTGATGGTTTCACCTTTTTTTTGTACTCAATGAGCAAGATTCAATTTGAGTCCCAAAAAACTGTGGCCATGAGCTTCCCGGCAGACGGAGTGACTTTGAACTTCTTAGGGGGGTCTGTTACTTTTTTATGCCACTGCATGGACTCTTGTTTGCTTTCAGGGTCATAGTGGTGGACCCATGTTTCGTCCCCAGTAACAATTCGATCCATAACACCGTCCGCGTTCTCACTACACATCTCCAAAAGCTCTCTACAGCATGCGATTCTCACTTTTTTCTGAAGCGCTGTGAGCATTCGTGGCACCCACCTTGCACTGACCTTTGAAAGGTTAAGATGATCATGAAGAATGGTGTGAATGGTACCAATTGAAAGCTTGGTGATCTCTGCCATCATTTTCACCTTTATTCGGGCATCCTCAAGAACAAGTTTTTCGACTTCTTTGATGCTTTCTCCCGTACAAGCAGTAGCCGGGGCGCCGGAGCGGGGGTCGTCTGCCTCTCTTGAACTCACTTGACCACTTTTGCACAGTTGATAATGAAGGTGCGGAACCCTGGTAAACAGCCACCATCTCTTCATGAATAGTTTTTTGACTTTTTCCTTGCTTAGTGAGAAATTTAATTACAGCGCGATGCTCAATTTTCACCATCATCGTCTCAGTTGCCATTACGATTCTGTTTAACTAGAGATAAAACGCGAATTAATAATCACATTTATATGAAAGTTTACATGAATGCACTAAAATAATAGTATTACTTGATAAATAAGTCAATTTATATAGACAACCACAGCTTCACCCCGATACCGAGAATATGTTGAACGCCTCTCGTACTTGTAATATTGATGTAGCATTAGTATCAGAAACTTGGCTAAATTCAACCGATTATTTGTCTAATACTATTTATAAATGCTATCGTTTGGATAGGGAAGAGAGAAGTGGTGGCGGTATTGCTGTAGTTATAAAACGTTTGATTGAATACAAAGTACTTCCCATCATAAGTACAAAATTAATTAAAACCATAGGTATTAAAGTCCCCTTTACTAATGGTCTATCTCTGAAAATTTATAGTGCATATTTTCCAGGTGGGTCAACTTCACCACAAAAACAACGAGATCTTCGCAATGATTTTTTAAAATTACTTAATACAAATAATTTATTCCTTATTGGTGCTGACTTCAACTGTCTCAGATCCAACGCCTGGGGTAACATTCTTGCAGACTTAAACTCAAAGCATTTATCCACCAATCCACCCATCTACATTAGATCTATTTTTAACTAATATGCCTGACCTTTTCACTCCTCCCATAACACTTAATGAACTCGGTTCTGACCATTTATCTGTTAAATGTTTTCTCCAATTAAATGCTCAAACCATATATACGACATCAAAAACGCCAATTGGAAGTTATTTAAAAGGTTAATGCGATCAAAACTGGAAAATGCTTGGATTCAAAATAACAATCCAACTCAAATTGATCAAAATGTAAATATGTTTACAAATGCCATTCTTGAGAGCTTTGATCTGTCAGTACCTAAGAAAACGGCCGTAAGTCATGCCTCAAATGTTTTACCGCATTACATTCTTCAGTTTATTATGCAAAGAAACACCTGCAGATCCAGATTTGTACGCACGACAAATGATTTTTATCTCAGCGAATATAAGAAAATGAATTCTTTAGTTAAATTCGCTATTGCTAATTTCAAAAACCAATCGTGGAACGAAAAGCTCCAATGTTTAGACAAGGGTAGCAAGCCATTTTGGAATATAATCAAAGTAATTAAGAAAAAACGTATCTACATTCCTCCCCTTAGAACAGGGGACTCTGTAATGTTTTCTTGTCCTGATAAGGCTAATGCACTAGCAAACAATTCCTCACTCAATCATTCGATTGCCAATAATATTACCCCACCTATGCACATTGAAGCTTCCGTCAAACAGTCCGTAGATTTCGTTAATTCTCAAACTTTAATTAATGATTTTAATCGCATACCTATTAAAGAACCAAAAGATCTTATAAGTAGACTAAAAACTAGAAAATCTACTGGCTCTGATGGTATTAGGAATGTATGTCTTAAGAACCTACCACCTTTTGCTGTTACGAAACTAACGGAACTATTTGACTGCTGCCTAAGATATGAATATTTTTCAAAACATTGGAGAACTGCCAAGATAATTGCCATTTTGAAGCCTGGAAAAGATCCGAATTTAACCTGTAGCTAGAGACCAATTAGCTTGCTTAGTTCTTTGAGTAAATGCCTAGAAAAGATAGTAAAGAACAGAATTTTTTCCTTCTTAGAGAACAACTCTATTCTACTTTCTGAAAATTTGGTTTTAGAGCTTTTCACAGTACTATTCACCAAGTACATCGTATTACAAAGGACATTAAAAACAATCTATCAGATGGAAAAAGTACCGGTATGATAATTTTAGATATTGAAAAAGCTTTCGACACCGTATGGCATGATGGCTTAATACATAAGCTTACCAGTATTAACCTCCCGCTGTATCTTATCAAAATTATTCAGTCTTTCCTATCATTCCGAAGTTTTAAAGTGTCCATTAATCGTTATTTTTCAGGCAATAAATTAATTAATGCTGGAGTTCCACAAGGGTCCGTTCTGGCTCCAGTCTTATATAATGTATACACTTCCGATTTCCCCAATCTGACAAACTGTTCGCAGATGATACTTGCATTTACTCGTCTGATGCAATTGGTTTCAATGTTGAAACGAACCGGCAATCAGCTATACATGCTTTCGCATCATACCGTGTTAACTGGAAAATCAAAATTAATGCTTCTAAGGCTCAAGCTATCTTTTTCACTCGTAAAAGGAAAGCTTGTTTACTACCAAGCAACAGACTTCTATTGAACGGTGTTCAGATTGAGTGGAAATCGAATGGCAAGTACCGTGGTATATTGTATATTTAGACAAACACTTAACTTTTAATCTTCATGTGCAAGAAGCAATTAAAAAAGTCAACACAACCACAAGAATTCTTTACCCTTTCATATGTAGAAATTCGAAATTGAATGACCCAAATAAATTACCAACTTTTAAGGCTATCTTTCAAGCCATTATATTCTACGGATCTCCAGTCTGGGGTAGGTGCGCGAAAAGTCACTTGCGCAAACTTCCGACAATCCAAAACAAATTATTGAAAATGATCCTAAATCTATCTTGGGTTTTCTCTACAAAAGAACTACATGAAATAGCTAATATAGAAATGGTAGAAAATAGAATTGAAAAGCTTTGGAACCAATATAATAAAGGGTCCGCCATCTAACGTTTTTTTTTTTCAACTAGTGTTTATTTCGTGAATGGTAACACTTAGCTCATGTCTGATTTAACAGATAATTAGTTTTATCCTTCCGCTAAACGAATATGGTTGTGTATATGCTTGAACAACGCTGGGAAATATTGCGACATTACTTTGAAAATCATGGTAATGTTGCAGAAGGTGTGCGAAAATTGCGTACGGATTTTGGAAGAAGAGAAGCACCGTCAACTCCGTATGTTCGTTATCTTGTGAAAAAAGTGAAAGAAACTGGCATCCTCATCGATAAACCAAAGCGTGAAAAGCCAAATACAGTGCGTACACCCGAGAATATTTCGGAGACATCATTGAGACGAATTTTACATAAAGACCTTGGTGTGACGCCATACAAAGTCCAATTGGTTCAGGACTTGAAGCCATCTGACCATCCAATGCGTTTTCGCTTCGCTAAGTGGGCCTGCGATCGACTTATTATTTTGCCAAAAAAATCATCTTTTCAGATGAAGCTCATTTTGATCTTGGCGGGTATGTAAACAAGCAAAATTGTCGCATTTGGGGCACAGAAAACCCGCACGCATACATTGAAAAGCCGATACACCCAAAACGAGTCACTGTTTGGTGCGGATGTTGGTCCAGAGGCATAATTGGGCCATTTTTCTTCGAAAATGAGCAAGGAGTGGCCGTTACAGTCAATGGCGATCGTTATCGGGCCATGTTGAACGAATTTTTGTGCACAAAAATTGAAGAGGAGGATATTGGCAACATTTGGTTTCAACAGGACGGCGCTACGTGCCACACAGCCGAAGCTACACTCGATGTTTTGCGCCCTGTTTTTGAAAGTCGCATTATCAGCCGCAGAGCTGATGTCGTTTGGCCACCTCGGAGCTGCGATTTGACACGTTTGTGGGGTGCCGTAAAAGATAAGTGTTACGCCGACAAGCCAGAGACAATTGACGCTTTAAAGGACAATATTCGTGAAGCCATTGGTTAAATACAGCTGTACACAATCGATAATGTGCTTAAAAATTGGACCGATCGTGTAGGCTACTGCATGGCCAGCCGAGGCAGCCATTTGAATGAAATTATTTTCCATTATTAACCGGAAGGATAAAACTAATTACGAGTATCTGTCAAATCAGACATGAGCTAAGTGTTACCATTCACGAATAAGCACTAGTTGAAAAAAAAAAGTTAGATGGCGGACCCTTTATATCGTGTTTATCCTCTGACAATGGCTTAATCATAAACTTAGCATCATAGTGAATGCAACACTTTTTTCTGTTCTTAGTTTAGTTCAACTAATCATATATTTATTTGTTTATTTATTAATTTTTTCTTGTCTAATTTTTTGGTTTACTGATTTTGTTTGTTTAGTTATTTATTTTATAATTTATTTACTTGTTTATTTTACTGTTTATTTATTTATTTATTATTTTTCCTTGTTTTTTGCTTTATTTATTGTGTTGTTTATTTATTTATTATTTATTTATTTATTTCCAAACTATTAATTAAATAGTACTTAAAGTTTGTACTTTCAAAACTAGTTATGCAACCACTTCTCTTTTCCCTCCAAGTATATCGGGCATAGAACTTATTTTAGTGAAGGTTTTTAGTATCTTTTCCTTCAAATTTATAAAATTCTGTGATATTATTGTATTTAAAGCATTTGTAATAATATTTTAGTAGTCAGGTGCTTCAACCAAATCTCTTTAATACGAGCATTATGACTATAAATATTGTAAACATTATGCCACAATAAATAATAATAATCAATATGGTATGTCTCTTTTGGGTAGCTGCCTGTGATATGTTTTGCTCTTATGATTAATTTTAAATGGGCCTCTTACAAGCCTGTGGCTACTGGCAAGGGCAAAGTTACTTACAACCGACACATTTTGTAGAACGGCATTAACTGTTCACCTTTTTCATTTCCTTGTCCATATGCGTGCCTATAGGATTTCCGTCTTCTATATTGCATCTTATTAACCCTTAGTGTGCACACTTCCACAGCAAATCATTTCGTGCACATGGGGTCAAATTGACGAATCTGCGCTTTTCAGGAAAAAAGTTTGAGTCATTTTTTGCAATGAATCGATCAAACTCTAAGGCCGTGAAGTTATTGTAGATTCACAAAAAACAAAAAACCTTTTATAATTGTTCAAAAACGTGCTTAAAATTGATGGTACCAAAAAAAAAGAACTGTTTCGGTAAAAATTCTCTTCGAAACTTCAATTTTGAGTTTTAAAAGAAAACTTTTGAGGATTTTACAGACAAGAGTCCAGGTTTTAAGGAAAATATAGTCCGCTTTGCAGCCATTCCAAAAAGTGTATTTATTTCAGAGTGTGAAGTTGGCCGTTTTTCAGGTTTCGTGAAGTAGGGAAAATGAGAGATTGCAACAGCTATTCTAAGTATAATCATCTTAAATCTTATTTATTTTTGATGCATGTTTTGTAGTTTGTACAGTTTGTTAAAAATGTGTCATAATTATTACTCCGTTGCGCGGCAATCGGTACAAAAAATATGCACATCAGTGGATGGCAGAAAGGACACTTTAATTTTGTCTTGTGATCCATGGATCGAGTACAGAGAGCGCATCGAACTCTTTTTTCAAATGTCGGATCGTGGTGGCAGCGGATCGATAGCCAATATCATTTTGATGCTTGTAAATGGCGCTGCAGTAGCGGAGTGGCAAGGTGTAAAGCAATTTTCTTCTTGCATCGTATGACACGTATGAAGAATGCGACTGTTAACTGCTGCTTGATCGAGCATTCCAAAGAAAAATCTAAAATCTAATTCCAACGCTTTGTCCCCCGCGCGACACTATAAGTTTGACACAATTTGGCAAAAACATGCGTGCCTCCTTTAGTCTTGTTGTAGCGGTTGATTATCTCGGCTTTCACCGATCTGGCATCAATTTCCGACGACCTTGTAAATGAAGATACAACCAAAACAATTTTGTTCTCTGGTGTCCAAGAGAGTAGTGCGATATGGTTATGAAAACAGTACTTTGTACGTTTCTCGTCACCTGCTATTTTCATTTCGAGTGGGATTTTGTGTTTGTTCTTCCTGATAGTGCCCGTTATTTTCAGCTTTCGGAACCAATTATCACAAGTTACTCTACGATCCGTTAAATGAATCGGTTCGGTCATTTTTAATAACACATGTTCAGAAACAGATGATCCTTTCTCGACGGTTATTTTGCCCATACATGGAATAGTATTTATCAGGTACAATGTTTTTGCATCATTCAATGTAAAGATTTTGAGCACACATCGATCTATTGGGTTGTACTACATGAAATGTCTGATGTTCGCTCTTCCTTTACGAATTTAAAATGGGACATAATGCATCATAGGCAATGAAAAACATTAATGACACATTTAAGGGTGTAGCGGTAAACGAAAACACTATACGATGTTGGTTTGGAAAGTTCCGTTCGGGAGATTTCAGTCTCGAAAATGAATCACGTGGGAAGCCGGGAACGTTAGTTGACGACGATGTTTTAAGAACAACGATGGGTGCGGGAGAATACACAAAGCATGGAAGTATACCTATTGACAATAATTCGATACCTTTCTCTCACAGGAAAGGTAAAGAAACTCGATAAGAGGGTACCCCATGAACTGAACGAATTCCAAAAATTACGGCGACTTTAAATCTGCGCATCGCTTACATTAAGAAACCTAACTGAACCTTTTTTGCACCGGATAGTCACCTGTGATGGAAAGTGGATACTATATGATAATCGTAAAAGATCTGGGTAGTGATTCGATGCAGATTAAAAATCAAAACACACCCCCAAGCCCGATCTTCACCCAAAAAAGGTTACTTTGACAATTTTGTGGGCATCGAAAGGACCAATCCACTTTTCATTTCTGAGAAACGATAAACGATACGTATTGTGAGGAATTTGACATATTGCATCCCAAATTGGCTGAAAAGTAACCTGCTTTGGTCAATAGGCCTGGTCCGATCCTTTTGCATGACAATGCTAGACCCCATACCTCACAAGTAAGGGTGCAAAAAACTGTTGCAGTTGGATTTTGAAATTCTTCCGCATGCACCATACTCTCCTGATATTTTCCCAGCGGATTACCATTTTTTCCGCGATCTGGATACATTTCGCCGGCAGAAGCTCTTCCGGAACCGAGCAGAGGTCACAAAAGCCTTTGAAGACTTCATTGGCTCAAAAAGTCAGCACTTCTACGAAAAAGGAATATTTGACCGTTTATCACGTTGGAAGAATGTCATAGATGCCAACGGATCCTATTTTGATTGAATCAAAATTTACGGAAAAGTAATATTGGCTTTTAAATTTATAATTACGTTGGTATATCCTTACCTGACAGTCGGTCGGGTGTTTTATTCTTCCACACGAAACCGTTTTTTCGCCTCATAGTCTTGATTTTGATTTGATTTTGCGGCCCGGGCCAGTCCCGGACAGATTTATTGAGCTTATTGCAAGCAAACATATACTTAAAACTAACATTTTCACTTAAAAACTAAAGGGTGGGAGCGGTTAAAGAAAATAAGGACGTGAGGCATAGGTGGAAATAAGTATGCTCTTGAGGTAGAGTTTGCTGAGATGGTAGTCGAAGAGAGGCAGTACATCGTTAACTTCGCGAAGCATCCTAGACATTGGCTCCAGGTGTCCGTAATTCGTTCTGTGAAGATTGAGCCAGAAAAGTGGCACAGACCTAAGATTGCGGGGATTGGTGTTAAAAGAAATAATTTGAAGTAAGGAAGGACAGTCGATATTACCTACTAAAATTTGATGAATAAAGAGAATGTCGGCAACTTTTCGGCGTATAGAAAGGGGTTGTAAATTTATAAGTTTCAGTCGGTCAGTGTAAGGTGGTAAGTTTTGGCTATCATCCCAGGGAAGACCACATAAAGCAAATCGTAAAAACCTGCGTTGAACAGCTTCTATCCGGAGGATGTGAGTTCTGTAGTAGGGTGACCAAACTTGGCTGGCATATTCCAGAAGAGGCCTAACAAAGGTTATGTAAAGAGATTTGGTAACATAAGGATTGGAAAACTCCTTAGACCAGCGCTTGATAAAACCAAGGGCAGAGTTGGCTTTTTTTATTATACTATCAATGTGAGAACGGAAATTGAGTTCCTTGTCGCAGATAACACCTAAATCACGCAACTCATTCACTAAGGGAATAGGCAGATTAAAGATTAGATAGCAACGAGGTGAAGTAGGGAGGCGTTTACGGGTATATGTTATAGCCTGACACTTATTGACGTTAAGCTCAAGAAAATTCTTCTGACACCAAGTACAAAACCTGTCTAGATCTTGCTGCAGAAGTAGGCTGTCAGAGGAAGATGATATATATCTAAATATTTTCATATCATCTGCGTAAACAGATATGTATGAATTTTTAATGATATAAGCAACATCATTAATGGTCAGAATAAATAATAAGGGACCAAGGTGGCTGCCTTGGGGTACACCAGAGGAGGCTTTAATTGGGTCAGAAACCATGGACCTAAATAGAACATAGTAAAGTCTTTCATTTAAATAGGATTGAACCCAAGTTATAAAGTTTATCTGGAAACCAAGAGCCTTTAATTTTAGAAGTATTACGAGTATATCATGAGCAATTCTATCAAAGGCTTTGCTGAAATCGGTGGCAATCACATCAACTTCATTTCCAGATTCCAGTGCACATAAAGTGCTTGATACGAATTCCGTTAAGTTGGTGGTCGTAGATCTGCCTTTGAAAAATCCGTGCTGGTTTGGGGAAACAATAGATTTACAATGGAAAAGCATTATGTCATAGATAATGCTCTCAAAAAGCTTAGGTATGCAGGACAACTTAGCAATTGGTCGATAGGTGGAAATATTGTCTTTTCTACCTTTTTTATGTAGGGGAATAATAAACGACCTTTTCCAGGTTGATGGAAATAACCCCTGGGTGATAGAAAGCTGAAAGAGAGCTGTAAGAGGTTGGGCTAGATGCATTTGACATTTCTTTAAAAATATAGGGGGAAGGTCATCAGGGCCAGCAGAATAATCATCTTTGAGTTTTATTATTTTTTCTCTAACTTGCTCTAAAGTTATAGACACCGATTCCAAAGTTGTTTGTGGGCAGCTGTTTAAGTAGGAAAAGTAAGAATGGTCTGGCTCTTGGGAATGGATGGTGAACGCTTGGCCAAAAAAGATTGCGAAGAGATTTGCAATAATTTGGGGATCGCCCGAGGACCTATCAAGAAAATTTAGGGATGATGGATAGTTATCCGATTTGCTTTTAGTTTTGATGAAGTGAAAGAATCTTTTGGGGTCGGAAATGAGTGTGTGGTCCATTCGGTTTAAATAGTTGTTATAGAGAGTTTGGCAAAGTACAGAGAAATTAATTTGGGCAGACTGGTAGTAGAAGAAATCGGTGTCGGAACGCGATTTTAAGTAAGAATACCAGAGCAGCTCGCAGCTCTTTATTATACCAGGGTGGTGACGATGAGGGATTCCTTTTGGGTAAAAAAGGCACAGATTGGGAGAGACATTTTAAAATTTCGGTATAAAAGGACGCAAGAGCATCGTTAACCGTAAGGTTAGGGTTATTGTAGAGAAAGTTAAAATTGACCATACTGAGGAGGTTGTTCAGTTTGGCGTAGTTAGCCCTATGAAAATTAAAACTGTAAGAATATTCATAGGAAACGGGACTAAGACCATTGTCATATGTCAGCGTAAGAGAAAGGGGAGGGTGGTAACTATCCAACTTAGAAAGCAGGTGTTTACTTTCTAAAACGACGCAGTTATCTGTATCAGTGGCGAAGACTAGGTCGAGTTGTCTGCCGATGTTATTGGTGACACCACTTAATTGATATAGACCAGAGTCAGTTATGCAGTCAATGAAAAGATTCTCTTTATCAGAGGTAGGATTTGTTGCAGTATAGTAGCACGTATAGTAGTCGATGAAGGTCTTCCCCGCGCTTGCTGTGATGGCCTTTCTCGTCGCTGCTCTGATAGCTAAACGGCTTTGCTCTCTGAAATTTCGCCACTTGAAGGTCTATAAGTCTCCTCTTCTGATATTTCTTCGAGGAAATTGTCTTTTTCGTCGCTTGATGCACAGCCGAAATCATAATTTTTCGGCTCCTCGTCCGGAAGAGCGTCCTTAACTCTCCGCGGCTGTAAATTATACGACATTTCTATATATAACTTTTATTGGATTGAAGAAAAAAAATCTGGACACATTTCAGATTTTTCAGATGATCAAATCTACTAAAATCACTAAAACACCTTAGCTGTGCACATTGACGGTCAATTTGACTTCACGTCTGTTTTGTACGGCTGCTTATGTAGCAGCTAGACTGGCTGCCCATAAGCATCCCCCACTTTTAGGGGAGGGATGACGGTTGCGTTTCGGAATATTTTTTTCTTTATTCTGGTGCAAGTAGCGGTGTCATATCCCATATTGTGGCGCAGTTGGTTTGCCAAGAGTACCCTCCACTTACCAAACTACAAAAAAGTGCTCAGGTGAGCCGAAAGTGGGCAAGAAGTAGAGTTTTTTAGCAAAACTGTAAGGTTTTCTACGAGCTATAATCACAGCCGTTACCATCTAAGCTGAGTAGACGTTTAGCTGAGAAAAGCTAGGTCATCGAATCAAATTAAAAAAAAAAGGCACAAACTCAATGATGACATTAGCCTTGCATTACTTTTTTAAATTTTTTCCCAATTACAACGTTGGGTGAGGGATTAAATTTAGTTTTCTATTCAAAAGGTGAAAACAACGTTTTTGATACTTGAAATAAGTTTTGCAATTGATAAAATTCATCTGAAAAAAAGTTAAGATTAAATTAACTGCTTTCATTAAATTGAATTTTCGAAGCGGCTTGTAACGCAGCTACACTTTTAAACGTGAAAACGGGTATCTATTAGCATTATAATTATATGGTAAGTTGTTCTCCGCATTAAGTTCGTATAATTAATTAGTGCTGCTGCAGTTTCAGTCAGCATTGTGAATTCGATTTCACATTAGGTTGTAGAAATATGTACTAATTGGCGGAATTAGCGCAATTTACAGACAGAACTAACAATAATGGCGTTCGAATGTTTTATCAGAGTCAGTTATTTGTCAAATAAATTTTAATTTACCTACGCGCACATGCACTCATATGCGTGTATCTAATTAAAAATCACAAAGATTTCCTTGGACTGGGGTGAATTTGGCTTTCAAATAAGCTATTTTCATGTGCTTTTCATGGATGGGCTTAAACTTATCATTTAAGCTACCTAAAACCAACCAAATGCAGAAAGAAATAGTGGGAATGAAGAGGTAGAAGAGATCGTGGTTAGGAAGATAAACGTTGGCTCCCAATGCAATAATATCGTGAAGTTTTGTCACACGGGCGTTTCAAGACAAGAAAACTAATTTTTTATTTAACACGATATGTTGTTTTGAAATAGACAACTAATTTTAGTTTTGGAAAGCAAAATCTCCCTTCTTACAGAGAAGTGTGACTATCTAAAGTCGGATATTCAACAAACTTTCAGACTCCAGCTTTTTAATCTAATCTTTGTTTAGGGCAGTGTCCTTTTGTGCTCCAAAAGGCGACGCATCCCAGATCGGTTTTGAAGCCATCTGTGAATACCCGACTACATTCCTTTGCCGGCTCAGATTTTGGCGGAAACGATTGCTGGTGATAAGGGAAGTCGATTTCATACTTTCGCAGGCACAGGAGTTCTGGAGTCATTGCATCTGTGCTATCTCAAAATCCACTTTTAATTGAAAGATGGCTACGAGAGTGTAGTCCATGATATGACCATGGAGGGAGGAAAATTTATCAGTGAACCTAGTTGAAAGGCGTGCTAAAGTAGGCCCCATGCAACTTAGAATATCAGACAGCTGGCACATAGGAAATAATTGATCTTATCATAGTCGTGTAGATCCATGAGACCCCCTCTATGACTTGCCGATAGTTCGTTTGCACTGCCAGAAGGCCGACAGCGTCTTAGAAGCTTTTGACATAACTTGTTTAGCGTGTACCGACGGATAGCGGATAGTTGGCTGTGAGTGTGAATTTGGTTGGTGCATAGTTTCTTATTGTTGTAAGGGCATAACTCCTACAATAATTTGACTAACTTAATGTCAGAATTTTCACTTCGCAGTATTGCTTGGTATCGTTGGTGTTTGTGTTTTTGTGTTTGTTTGTGGTTATTACTCGGGAATCCAGGGTTGACATAGAACATATTGTAGAGGCGGGCTAAACAGTAATCACGTTTCTGCGTACGTCCACGTCTGTAAATACAGAGCAGGTTTTTTTGTCACTTTCTGAAACACAGATAGATCCCCACTCACACCTCTACGAACTAGTGCCATTATTTTGTTCTCATCGCGGTCTCGCCATTTCCGTGCGTAGTGATGATGCTTATCACACTGCCAAACAATGTAATCCATGCTCCAATCCGAAATTCAACTTCATGTGATTAAAGTTCCATCCCATCTCCGAAAGCAAATTATCCACTATTTCTTTAATTACAGAAGCACCAAACTGGAGAGCAATTGGATTTTTAATGAGTTTGATGCACTATCTGACTCTATTCAAAGAATTGTATCCCTGTATCTCTATACTAAAGTCGATTTCAATATACACAATTCTGGGTGGCTTCGAAGTTTTGGACAGATAACACCGGAAGTAAGACGGTCTACTGCGGAAAACAGCTTAAGCCAGCTTGTAAATGAGCCCAAGCGAATACCAGACATTGATAGACATACCGCCAACAAACTGCTTGATGTACCCTCCCCTCTAGGCTCGTCGGACCACTGTGTCATATCAGATAATTTCTCGTATACCGACTACATAATTAGAGTAAAAATTCTTAAAGAACTGTATGACAATAGGAGAAAGGCAATTGGAGCGGACTTAAGAGCTTCTTTAGGAATTTTAACTGGTCGTCATGTTTCCTCGATAACGACGTAGATGCCGCTGCCGATGATCACAGAAACTATTCTCTTTGCAAGGAGATCCTTTATCCCTTAACGGATTAAGAGTATTAGACCAAAAGAAAAAGCATGGTACCACTAGAGCTGTAAAGAGGCCTACCCTGCCAGTTGGAGAAATGTTTTTTCAGTCCTACAAAACCAACCCGACAGAGGAAAACCGAAAAAACTTCAAGCGAGCCAGAATTGACCGCAACATCTTTCTCAAGTGCATGAAATTTCAATATGACTAAAAACTGAGGCAACAAATACTACAATGTCCCAAAGGTAGTAAAAATTGTTGGTGGTTCATCAAAAAAAATTAGAAATTTTGCCTCATCCTCCATCCCAACGTTCGTTTATAATGACATTCCACCTGTCAGCTCTTTGGACAAGGCTAATCTGCTTGCGGCACTCTTCGCACTCGTGAAGTAGGAAGAGAACTTAAAGATCTTCATACATACAAATCCGCTGGCCAAAATGGTATATCTAACCTTCTTTGTTCTTTCTCGCTGCAAAACCACTGCGTAAGCTTTTTCAACAATCCTACTATTTAGGATTCTTCCCGAGCAGATGGAAAACAGCATTTGTTCAGCCCGTCCCTAAAAAAGGCGGCTCATCTTCTCTCTCCTCCTACAGTATGGCTTTCGTAGCAAAACGTCCAATGGTGACATGATGGCATGTCTCACTGAAAAGTGGGACCAAGGCATACATCAATCCGTCGAAAGCAAGTTGCGCTTGATATCTCTAAGGCATTCGACAGCGTTTGGCATCAGGCTCTTTTGTCGAAAATGCGTGCAATTGGGATCGACGACTCTCTTCTTCACCGGATTAGAAATTACCTTTCGCAAATTACCTTTCAAGTTGTCCTGGGGTGGTTTCAAGTTTGATATCCACAACATAAATATTGGTGTGCCCCAGGGCTCCGTTTTGTCTCCGGCATTCTTTTCAATTTTCATCAACGATCTCTTATCTCCTACTTCTAATCAAATATATTCGTTTGCTGATGACAATGCTCTCTGCTATTCATATTCGTTCCAGGACTCACGTCCTTGCTCTTCGGCTGTAGAACGGCAACGACAACGTATGTTAAGCTCATTAAATTTCGATATTAACAGCATAACGAAATGGGGAACTATCAACAGAGTGGAATTTAATGCTTCCGAAATACAATGCTGTTTGCTGTCCTTAAAGCGAAACTCAAACACCAGCCATTATTCTAGAATGGCACTTGCATCGTTGAAACCGAAAAACTTTCCATTCTCGGTCTGTATGTCAATGACATCCTACATTAGTCTAGGTTGTCTAGGTTTCCTTAAGTGATGCAAGAAATATTTTATCACCTCTGAGCTAGACGCAATATACGAGTATTAGGCTTTCAACCGGTCAAAATTGAAGTACAATGCCCACATTCGGGCAGATGCGCCTAAAACATCTCTGCACCTGCCAGATAGGATTAAAAACCGCGCTATGAAACGCATACGTGATACCACCAATATCACTCAGTCAATTGACACCTTTGAACACCGACGTAATGTCTCCTCTCCCACTCTGTTTTATCGTAGATTCCACCACCAGTGCTCCATAGAAATCGCCAGTAGCCATTCTGTCTATTTCCTAGTCGTTATAGCCTGCAAAGATTTAAGGAAAATGTACATCGGTATCTCTCTTTTCTTCCTCCCTAATTTTACTTCGCCCGCGCTGTGTGCAAACCTAAACACCCCTGATTTAAAAAAAATAATGTTTAGTCGAGAGAAGTTTCTTATCCAGAATCCAGTATAAAGTATCCCAGATAGAAAAACGGTTGGTGATGGCTTTAAAAACCAATCGTAAAGAGAAAAAGTGAAATCTCATTATATGATATTGCACTAATCATCAATCACGCCTAGGGCTACCTGCGCTTTAGAGCAGGCAGTCGCAAGGCATGATCCAAGAGAAAATACAGCTACATCAACGGCCAAAAAGGACGCAATGGCGTACTATATTTCTGCTTTCGGAGCGGTGAACGAGTATATATCATCAGATTTTCTTAATGTTTTCAACTTGGCTGATTTGCCCTATTATGGAGTTTGTCCAGCCTGCTGGTTGCGCCGAGTGTTTCGATTTGTTCTGAGAAGTCCTTATAAAAGTTTCTCTTTGAAATCCGGATTAGCTTCTTATGTTCTTTTCTTCGATCTATTGAGTTGTCGATCTCCCTCCAAATTTGTGTTATTTACAAGTTTTCGGAGTTTTCGGGTGTCCTTGTGTAGTCGCTGCAAATATGCATGCCACCGTGGAACAGTCCATTTTCAAGCATTTTCAAGTCTTTTCTAGCAGATCATTGAAATATTCAAAACATTTGATGAGGGCGCCATTCAGACTCTGAAGTTGCGTTTATTACTGCCCCAAAGAGTGTTCTGAGCATTAGTATCGCAACATAGGATAAGTCCTATACGAATTCATACCTTTCTCGACTCGTTTGGCAGTTCATCTTGGTAGAAGAAAGTCCCCTGCTTAGGATGAAGTAGCAAGCTTGAATTGTTGAAGGTTAGCCTGAATACAAAAGATAATTGTTGGAAAACTCGGTTCGCCTGAACTGATGCCTAGATGCCTAGATTTAATTATCTGGACACAAGCTTTGTCTAAGCACACAAAAAGAGAAGACCCGCCTTGTTTTCCCGATCCTTGCTCTCCCTGTGAAAAGAGAGATGAAAACCTGAAAAATCATAGTTCCCGAGAAGGAGCGGATTTTCAGCGCTTTACCATAAATATATAGGAAAGTCGGATTTGCTCATTTGGGGTTTTGTGTTTTAGGGAAAATGTATTTTCCCGCGGCATAAAAATGTATTCCATATAGACTGCAGCCTGTGTTGGTTGCATCCGGTTTCATCCGAAGCTTCTGCGCAGGAAAATTCCCACCATACTCGTAGTTCTATCTAAGGTGGAAATAGTCTGCATCAACAAAGTTCGGCCTCATCTGGTTGTAGCGCCGGTTTCATGCGAACATCTTGTGATGTTGTGATGTGACCGCTAATTTTTCCTAGATTTTCCACTGGAACTGTGGACAGAGAGTGTGCCGAATGAGCTTTATTCCTCTTGGCGATCTTCGAGACGGAAGAAATCGATGCAACTTCATTTCCGGGAGATTGAACGCTTTCAGTGGTGTGCCGTTAAATCTGTTTCTTTTCTCTATTATGGCTGGAGGTATGACACTTGCCCCTTCGACAGAACTTGCCGTCTCTTTGTGCCGTGTATTTGCCTCACGTCTTCTTCTCCTCTAATCCCCTAATCGGGGATCGAATTTTCGCCAGAAGCGTAATCCTTCTACACAGCATAGTAGCACATCAGATGCAGTATCGATTGTGAAAAAGTCTAAACTACCGTCTGCCTTTGCCATGGCTACCACATCGAGCATGAGCGTGAGTTTACTTCATTTCTTAAGGATTGAATGGATTCTAGAATTGTGCCGATTGTGTTTGTTTTTACTCTTCTCGAAGTGATCGTAAACTTGGCAAATATCAATTTTGACAGATTGGCGACAGACTTTTACTTCAGTAAATGTTCCACAATTAAAGACTGATTGGCTATCGTTTAAATGTGTAAGTTTTCATATATCGCATTCCTCTTTAGTCACAAGAGCCTCTTTAACTGCCATAGTTCGAATGGCAATAGTTCGAGAAGCGTAAAGAGACACTCAGTATGCCATTTGCATATATGCATAGATTTGTATATGCAGATGGATTCCATCTTCCTCGCTGCGCCGGATTAGCCAGTATCGCTGTTACGGATATGAAGAATCACTTCTACAGATTGAAGTAATCAATAACAAGGTTGGGAACCAAACCCCAAGAAGTTTGCATGTACGAGTATGCTCGATGTGAAAAATACTTGGTGTTGCTTAGTTTTTCAGCATTTCATAGTGTCACTACCATAATTTTGGTCGATCGTGCAATCATAACGACTCATCCGCATCTGCTTCAGATTCCCATAAGACAGATGATCGACCCAAGCTTTCTACGTGTCCATGCGGAGATACCTAGTTGACTTTGAGCCAGACCTTGTGCTCAAATAAGGTTTCCCGAATGACAGGTGAATATACATTGTAGCGATGGATAGGTCATACGATTTGTTTGCCGCTTTATGGTTTAACTGTTGGTTGTTGACAGCCCTTTACCTATTACAAATGTTTTCCTTTTTATTCTTCAATTCTATACCGCTTGGGTTCGGTCTAAGAGGACCCTGTCCATAGCTACTTTATAAAAGATTTTGTACAAAATGCGGGTACTACCTATATTCCCTTTCTATCCTTCCGTCGATAATTTCTCCACTTGTTTTCATTTTATTGTCCTGCAGCTTCTTAGTGATATTTTTAACTTCCCTATGGGGATCTTCTTGCATTCACCCCGGAAATCGAAAATGAAAATTTGGCGATGGTTTTACCTTTTTTGGTTTCTACAATATTTTTAGAGGATCTTGTGAACTCAGTTATAGAACGTCTGGGGGCAACATTTGAACCTTCAATTTTGCATTGCCTTTTTATACGATCGAATAGCTTCACAGATATCCTCCTTTGTGGTGACCTCATCGACATCCCTGAGCTCGATCGCAGTACGATGGGTGAGAGTCCTTACGTCCTTTTTTGTGTTCCTCTGATTCTAGATGCAGCCTCTCAAATTGCCTCCAACTTTGCGTCTACTTTTTTGCTGTGGAGAATCTCAGCATAGGTTAGATCGCCCTTTTTCTCTATGAATATGGCAAGAGGTTTCCCTTAGTTTCACGAATTTTTTTCTTTAGCGGGCCCTTGCTGCTTGGCTTCCTTCTTTTTGGTTTTGACGACTTCGGTCCAGGTGTCATTGTCGTCGCTTGTGGTTGGTTCGTCGGTTTTCGGGGGATCGGTTTCCTGGCCTCTTTCCGTTCTTTCGTAATTTTTCGTGCCCGTTTTGCTGTGAGGCTGTTTAGCCCCATCAGCTGAGGGTGGTTTTTACCCCTGCTTCGAGTCTGAGGTTTCCTCATTCGTCTCCGGTCTTGGCTTTGTGTCCGCTACTGTTTTCAGCCATGGAGATGTCTATGAGGCATTATTTTGGCCTTATCGTCGTGCATTTCGACTGTCGACAGTTCGGAAAGCGCTTTGATGATTTCTATGGCGTCTTTCATCGGTTTCACCATTCTCCAACATTTCTACTAGTGTTATCTGTTCTGTCAGTTTGTGGAAGTTAGAAGTTCGGTAGTTCCCTGCTGCTGTGCTGCAGCAGATTTGGGGCTTTTGACTGTTCTCCGGGTAACCTCTGCATCATCTACCTCTTCTGAAAGGGGTTCACTCTATCAGCTTCATTTATTTTGTTTTGTTTTTTGATAGCATTCATTGTTGTTCGGTCCCCATATATCGTCATCGATGCCCGGATGTGTAGTAACCTCGGGATCCCATGCTTGTATATGCAATTAGTGAGGCCATTTCAGGGTTGATACAGATCGGTTCTAACAAGGAATGTTACATCTTGACCTACAGGGTTTTAACTTTTTCTTCAAAATATAGGGCTCTTTGGAAATTATTGCAGTACTGGAGGAAATTTCTTAATATGGCACGTTTTTAAGGAAAGTTTGAAAATAATCGGGCCAGAGTCATTTGGAATAGTAAACATTTCAGAATCGTCAATGCAGTACTAAATACGTCTCGCATCTAATCAAACTTAAAATGCCGGAGCATGGGTTAAATTTTTCGGAAAATTGGATAGAGGAAAAGAGAAAATTTTTTTAGGCTCAGTGGTTATTTCGCTCCATGGGTAGCATGCAACATTTAATGGGGAGACTAAATTATTAATGTAAACTGACTTGATGTTATATTTAGGCAATAATTCATCTCACGAGATTTTTGTTGACTGAAGAAAATTTTCGGGCACCGTTGGTATTGGGAAGCCAATACACTACCACTTGAGTCACGGAAAATCGTGAAATATCAAAAACCATTGGAGTATACTACAAGTTTTCTTTGTCAGAAAGTTATTGGCGCGACCCATCGGTGGTTTTGTTTCACTCTCTGTTAGAATTTTGAAGCGCCACATGTTATCTTTTTGTAGATTAAGCACTTACAACTTGCCCGCTCCGCTTGAGTGACAAGTTGGCTGCTCTGCTACGACAACCTTTCCTAAAAATAAATTGGAAGTTAGGGTTGCACGGATCCAAGTCCCCAACAATATCTCTCTGCTATGATGAAATATCTGAATTTGATGCTTCTACATAACTAAGTTCTTTCAAGGAAGTACATTTGAGGTGGAACCACGAAGGACAAGAATCACCACCTATATTTTTGAGATTATCATCCTCAACATCACTTATAAGTTCTTCAAAACAATTCTAAACAGATTTGTTTAGCTTCCGACGCTGTTGTTGAACTTTGTTTGGTTATGATTCTTCTTTTCGCCTTCCCTCTAGGTTGATTCTGTTTAAGAAGCTTCTTGGCCAGACGTTCTTCCTTCCGCTGTAATAGAGCTTCCTGTTCCAGTTGCTTTTTCTGCTCTTTGTTAAAAAAAATGTCCATCCAACCTTGTGAGTCTTTGGATTTCTTCTTGCTTTTTAGGATAAAATACGTGGCTCGCTAATGCATGTGATACGTCTGACCGTGCGCTTAGTGATGAAGTTACAGTGACATCTGAAGTTGAACAGAACCGTATTTTGTCTAAATCTTTTTTTCGATTTCGTCTATATCAAAGATGCCTGATGGTATTTCCCTATCATGTTCTTCTGGTCTCCTTGAATATGTTCTTCTGAGGTGTGGGCCAAATCTTGTGTCAATGTTTCTTCTCGAAAGCCTACTAGATCTCCCGGCGAATGAGATTGCTCTCCTAAAATGTTGGATTCCTCCTCCAGGATACGGGTCCATTTTTCGTCAGATATATTTTTTGAAGAGGAAGATGATACATTTGGTATGATCGGTGCTTCAGTTATAACTTTAACTATGTTATTCACGCATTCACGAAATTTTGAGGACAATTCCAAAATATCCTCAGCAGGAATTTTATACAAATGTTGATTGCAGTCGTTTTTACACACCTGGTATAATCCACAGCATTCGGGTCTAATGGGTATATGTCACACATACGGAATCCGTTTTTAATTATCCCATTTATATTTTTATTATCGAGAAGCGCTTTTTGCAACAGAGGACAAAAATATTTATTGGTAAGAATAACACCAAGATTCTCTTGTTGCAAGGAATGCACTGTTTGTTTCCAACTAGACTTTAACGGTTTGAAGAGACTAACATCGGCAGCTTGCATAATGTGAGTGCTATTAGGTGGCAAGGCAAAGAGTATGATGTTTTTCTCACTGCAAAATTGGCTTAACTCCATTGCAAGATGGGACTTATACCCATCTACGAATAATATATGTTAACTGGCCTTTTGACATTTTCCTGTTCAAGACACTTATCGACACAATTAGGTCACAAAAGGTCTCACTCTTCATCGACCCACTTTCGGTTCGACCCAAAAACGAGTGTTCTGGCATGCTATTGACAATATCTTTTGGTGGTCTAAGATATTGAAAAACTACCATAGGAGGAAGCATCTTTCCATCCGCAGAAAAAACAATAAGAACAGTGGTCGTGTCTTTTTCGTGAGCAGTACTTATTTGATACACATTTTTGTGTCCTTTTGGTGCAATAACTTTTGCTGTTTTTGAATAAAGACAAAAGCTGATTTCATCCCCATTTAGTATCCGAGACGGATCTTGAATCATATCATCGTGTCCCGAATTCTTAAGATATTCTGTGAGCTCCAAGAACCACCTTCGTATAGATTTCTCAGAAATATTTGCTCTGGCTTTGCTTATTCCTTCAGCTTCCCATGAAGCAAGTAAAGGATTTCGTTTTAAAAATAAAGAAAACCAAGTTTTTCCAGGACTGCAATCTTTGAAGTGTGTTTTTGTTTTATTGTTTTTAATTATCTTCTGAACAGTGCTAAGAAGATCGTCTCTTTTCAGAGGGAAACCGCACTTACTTAGACTAATTTTCTTTTCTTCATCTGCTGAAGCGTAAGATTCTGGTCTAAACCTCGAAACGACTTCAGAAATTCTGCCATAAAGGCGATCTTGAATTGTTGACCTAAGAATTCCGTGGTTTGCGGCGGCTTTTCTTATGCTCAAAGTATTATTATTTTTTATGTCAAGAACTTGTTGTTTTTATTTGGCAAGATTTTTGATTTGTTTCCTCCCTTAGTTCGCTTCCGGTTTTTTGATTTCTACACGAAATTTGAAATCGAAGTAATTTAGACAAATAGGCCGATACCAATCGTAATAAGCTTCAGCGGCCGAACACTAGCTTCGTAATTTCAATAACCGGCCGGCAGTGCACCGATAACTTTAGTACCTGGCCGAGCACTAAAATTTCTCAAACATTTGTTAGCTTATTGGTGAAATCAGAGCTTTTCATTAATAAATTTTCAATATTGTACGTCAAAAGATAAATTTAGTGCTCGGCCATCCCAGGCCGTGGACTGAAATTCCCATTAAATTGGTCGGCCACCCCGTTATTTACACTGATATACATAAATATTTTGAAATCTTTGCACCACTAAATACATACCTTATGCTTTTCAGAACAATAAATTAACACGTGCGTATTTACAAGCACAACTAAAAAAAAAATATAAGCAATCACCAATTTCTTACAAATTTGAGGGCTGACGTGTAGGACATGATTCTGCTTGTATCTGCATCTTCACATTAAGAAAATTCCTAATGGTATTTATATTACATGAAGAAAAGGGTTGAATTGGCCGATCACTAGAGAGTGGCCGACCACTAGTGCTCTTACCCTATAAGATACTTCCAGATTTATGTAACAGGGTTCATTCGAAAGTGCAATCATCTCAAAGAACCACTGACCCCAGCTCAGAATTTCCTGAATCAGAAAATATCCCATTCTCTGTCATATCGTCCCCTAAGTGCCATAAAAGACACGTTGACATTCAATTGCAAAGCAAAGAACTTCGAAATGGTTTTGCTGAGAAAATTTTGATCCGCTTCTTGGACACAATCTGCCGGACATAATAACACCGCCATGTATCTAAGGGAACTACAACGTTTCCATCTATTCTCCCATTCTCCCACCCCATTTGAACATTTTTCATCTGAAAGATTCTGAAGCGACTTTTTCGGGATTTTGTTGTTTTCTGTTCTTTTTTTTTAATTTATAATCTTAATTCCCGTAAAGAATGTTTCTTTTTTCACATGTTTTGTCCTTTCTCAAATCCATGATAAGCACATGTCTCCAGGGAGCACCAAATAAGAACCATCAAAAGAGACTACCGAGCACCGAGTACTGAGACTTATCCCGTAACGTATCGAAGGAGGACTGCGAGGACAGACACCAAAACGACCTCCGAAAAACAAGAAAAACATCGAAAACTGAAGATGGCTGGTTTTGTTTTTGTTTTTTTTTGTTGCTCTCTTGCAAATTGTCTGCAACTTCCCTAAATCTGTCTGTGGCATTTATCTTTCTTTCTTCTGCCATGTTGCTCCTCCTCATGTGGGTTAAATAATACATATATGAGGACAATGTTTTTTTTCTGTCCTTCTTCGCTTTTTTTTTTGTGTTTTTATGGCTCCCTTTGCCGGTGTAACCTCAAATTGCATCGCAAACGACTGCACTTATTGTTGGTTTTAGAAATTTGAAAAATTCACACGAAAGCTATAACATAAAAAAATCGGAAGGGGTATCCGTAGATATCTGAACAGCGCATTACATAAGGCGGGCCGTCGAGTACACCTATGTACATGCATATGTACATATAAGGAGACGTGGCACAAATGGCAAATACGAGTACCCACAGCTAACAGGGTCGATGAGGAACAATGAGCCAGGACGTAGAGACAAAGGGAAAGTACAGAATAAATATCATCCATTGACAAGTATAATCCTCGAGAATGTGCAGAGTTGACATATTTCAATTGGTTTAATATTTTAGAAGATGACAATTCCGGAACGCTCTGCTAGTCGTCCTTTTGTTATGAATATTTCATGTCCTTGGGTTTCAATTGCCTTTAGTATTTGGTATTTGAAAGCGAAAGACTATTTCGGTAACTGTATGCACGGCGTGGTAAGTGGATATGTGTGTCAGTGCAACTCTTCGACACAAGTGAAGTTGATTTTGAAGGATTTATTTGACAATAGAATTGTTTTACCTGCGAAGGACTACGATTTTGATAAAGATATTTACACTGGATGGAGCCGTTTCATTTTGTTATTTTTTTTTTCTTTTTCTGGGGAATCTTTAGAAATACATCTGTAGGTAGGTACTAGCTTCTCATAAAATGGTTATTCAATGTATGTATGTGCAGATCGTATAGCGTTTCCTATGGTTGACAGGTGGTTGGGTTTTGTACGATTAGAGCGGCGTTAACCCGTCGATGTCCAGTGCTGTAGCTATAACTACACATCAATTGTGTCTTGTGATAGCCATCGGGTACTGTTCCTGCCCAACCGGACTTGACAAGTCAAATCTTGAGTTGAATATATTTTCTTATAAAAATGCGGCGTGGCTCCAAAATCAAGTTAGGATGCCACGCGAATATGATTCTGGGTGACCACAACGCAAGATTTCACTCCTCTTTACGAAGACTTGCGTCTATCTTCCGAGAAGAGATATACTACTCAGGCAAGCCTCCGGCAGTCCCCGTGAATCAGGAGTGGGTCTGCTGCTGATAGGCTTGGTGATAGGATCTTATCGGCCAGATTCCGATACAGTATTACGCCCCAACGAATCCATCGCCTGAGGATGATACAAAGACAACATCTGCAATCATCTAAGTACACAACACCGAACGGTGATATCATCATCGCGATGAGAGGGGGGACCTGACAACGCAGGGCTCAGTCATGTGATCGGAACACACGGAAAGTAGTGTTGGTAGATGGCATGCAAGACATGGTGCGTAGCTTACGTAAAACTTGTATTGTAGATACTCCAGGAGTAGGGAGGAACGAGCTAGAGTCCCTGTTTCGAAGGAAAATGAGAGAACTACGAGTATATGAACGCCCTGGCAACAGAAGCAGAGGAAGCAGCTAGCAGGTGTGATAGCAGAACAGTTTAGAAAATCATAAAAAAAAACTGGCAAATGGTTCCGTATTCGTTTTACGTGAGGATCAGCTCAAGTGATGGAAAGAACATTTTGCTACGGTCCTTAACTGTGTTGGTAAAAACCAATGATGATGTGCACCCAAATTAAACTAAGCTGCCCGAAGCAACAATTTCCTGAATTCGCACCTCAATTCCCAGTAAAGATGAGATCACTACCGTAAGTCTGTAGGATTATATGGTAATCCCGCAGTTCTTTTGCGATCCGCTTCAAAAACATCAGCAGAGCTTTTACATCCCCTTGTTGAGAGAGCTTGGGAGGCAGAAAGTTTCCCCGACGAGTAGAAGAAGAGAATGATTGTCACGCTCCCCAAAAAAAGGTAGTCTTATGGAGCGTAAAAATTTGAGCAGCATTTATGTTGTTCCTGCACTTGCTAAGGTAATAGCCAAAGTAGTTCTTGAGCGAAATTATGAACCTCTGGAAAATACACTCGATGCAGTGGAAACCTACGATCATTATTGAACAGTGAGTTGAACACCGGTCAATACTTCATTGATTTTGAGAATGCGTTAGACAGTGTCAACAGGCAATGTATCTACCTTGCCTTGCGCAGGAGAGGTATACCGGACAAACTAACAGCTATTATCCAATCAACCAATGCTCGGTCTAAATATCATGTTCTGCATGGAGGACAGTTATCAGAGGAATTCGAGATCCAAAGTGGGGTCTGACAAGGTTGCGTTCTATTGCCTATACTTTTTTTTATTGGTAATTAGCGATGTGCTTCGGGCAACCTTGTCTACTGGAAACGAAAGAAAACATTCGGACAATGCTGACGACATTCGTTTGTTTTCTCACAGAACTGTGGATCTGCACCAAATAACAGCAAGAGTAGAGAGGGAGGCAAATGTCTTGGGTTCGATGATTAACACTGCTGAAACCAAAATCATCAACCTTGGTACTAACTCATCAACTCAAGTTAGCAATGCGGGACAATCGGTAGAGAGACTAGAGAGTTTCCAAAATCTTGGGAGTGTTGTCGATACCGATGGTGGAACCGAACAGGATATTGTCAACCGAATGGGTAAAGCAAAGTCTGCGTTTGGAATGATGTCCAAGGCGAGGCAATGCAATCAGCTTATACACCAAGCTACGACCGTTCCGCTCAAATGTTGAATATATCACAAAAGAAACTACAAACGTTCGTTAATAGGTGCCTACGGAACAAATTAAGGGTTTTCTGGTCTAACCAAATCTCTGTCGAACGTCTTTACCAGAGAACGGGTCCAGGACCAATAGGCACAACAATCCAACGGCAGAAGTGACAGTGGATTGATCATACACTTCGAAAAGGCGTTAGTTCCATAGCAAACTACGCGATGCAATAGAATCCCTAATCTATGGAAGAGTTGGAGAGAGCTGAAGCTAATTATAGCGCTTATTATAGGCATAGTTGAGGCCCTAGGAACCACAAGGGGAAAACAGGACATAAGTAAAAATTAAAGTACCAATTGGATCTTATAAGCGTTGGTATCAAGATCTCGATAAATATGGGTCCTCTTCAACACTAGCTTCCGCAGCCGCGCTATGTTCTTCACAACTCACTGTTCTCATTCTTATTGTTGTGAGAAGCATTTCAATAATTCGATAAATAGCATATTCAGATAACCGATGATGTCTACCGTAAATTTCACGAAGTGATCTTCAAGTTTTGTTCCATGATGAAGCGGCAAACTGTAAATAAATGAAAATTGTCGGCTTAATACGAGAGCTGATTCCTGTTACTTTAAAGTATTTGAGCCTGAGGTTAATTTTCTCGCCTATGAAGCGGCGCTCCACAAAGGACGAAGCCGGTTAGTACACTCAACAAGCAAAGGAGAAGAGAAGAACAGAGGCTTTTCACGAGAAAAGGAAAGAGCTCGAGAAGTGAGGAACTGGAATTTGTTCAACAACTTGAATATGCTCATGACGTTGACATTATTGGCAGAACAAAGGCTACAGAAATGGATTTAGGGGTGAATAAGGTCAAATATACACGCTGTCAAGGATAAGGGATGCAGACCATCAATGAAACGGACAGAACGTGGCAATAACTATGAGTTGGCAAGTTTGTCAACCCCACCTTCGCTTTTAGCTCTAAAAGGACCGCATGAGCAGTTAAACTCTCGTTGTCTCTTTAGCAGATGTCTATGTACAATAAATAGTGTGCACAAATGAAAGACGACATCTACCATCTTGAAGCACGAAGCCGGAGTCAGTTGGCTAAAGCAACGCTTACTGAAGAGGTTTTTTGATTGACGCATACGTATCCCCAGACTTAAGTTAAGCCCTCATGAACTCGTTGTATTATTTTGATCTTTTGGTAGAACTCCTTTAAGAAGTAGCTGTCCATAGACCTGGTCAAATGTATCTCGCGCACTTTCTTTTTCCTTCCGAGAAGCCAATTCACATTTTTGGTAATACAGTCCGCGAATTTATTTCATCCGTTTTTCATTTCTGTTTCGCTAGATTTGCTGGTCGATTCTCTTCCTGAAATTACAGATTGTTTGCAGAAATGCAACGCAATGATGTGAGCATGATATTTCTCCAGAAATTTCGAGGTCGTCGATTAGAAAAAATTGGAAAAATTAAATTAGAGCAGTAAGCGTGTAATTTAGAACTACTTTGCAATATTTCCTTCTGGCGCAGCATAAAGTCTCTTAATGACGGAAGATCGGGTGCAAGGACGGAAGGGACAGAAAAAAGTCACTAACCTACAAAAAGCCTACAAAAAATTCAATTTTCGACAAAACTGCAGATAACGAACAAGTTAGAGTCCTGAGAAATTTAGCTATAAGCCTTGCCTAGCAAGTTTATCAGCATAATCATTTCTCGCGATTCCATTATGACCTGGAACCAAAAAGAACTCACTGAACTTAGCTTTCCGGCTATAACACCAGAGTCAAGTCGACCTAGAATGTGATTAAAACCCTAGAGCCCGCTAGACTGGAGAACACCTGTTTTAAAATAAATCCCTTTGAGAATGGAACCAGTTGGGAGATTCATCAACGCGACTGGAGCACAGACAGTTCCAAACAATGGAATATAATCAGTCTTTTCAAATCCGAGTAAATTCGATAAATTCACATGGCTATCTTCGCCTATAAGTCCTATGTGTTGCCAAAAACCGCCGCAAGAACGACAACGCCTTGGAAATTTTTAACGCGATATGTTTAGTCCAAAGAAGTTTATTATCCAGAATGGCACTCGAATATTTATCACAGACAGTGATGCCTAGTTAGCTTCTTCCTTCTCATTAAGAAAACAATCTTAGTTTTGAGAGCATTGACTGAAACCCCATTTCTAGGCCACCAATCGTTGATCACGTCTAGGACTGCCTGCGCTTTAGAGCAAACGGTCGCTAGGCATGATTTAACCGACAGTCAGTTCATCTACAAATGCCTGAGTGTAGAGCTGCTAAGACGGTTAGTCGACTAGTATGCACCATAGCATAAAAGCGCAGGCAGCCCTAGACGTACTATTGTAGTAATGGGCTTTCCGCCAAACCTCCCAAAAGTAAGGTTGTTCCCTTTACGAGAAGGTGGGAGCTGTTCTATGACTCTGGTTCGATGCAAAATCCCGCGATGTTGTGAATGTGATGACGACACCGCGGAGTACCACATCTGAGAATGTCCGGTTTACGCTGGCTGCAGATACTCGGCGTTGACGCGATGGGTACTGGTGCTGTGGGCACTTTATAATCGAAGCACTTACTAATCTTTCTTCGTAAAACTGAAAGATTCCATTAAAAGGAAGTTACAAAGAGTACAATGGACTAGTTCTCTCTTTCTACAGAAAAAAAGAGAGTATCGTTCTGGTTCTGAACAGCATCCTCTACCTTCTGTCTGAGAGCCAACGTTGTTGTCAACCATTGTAAGTCCCATCTTCCTGTAATCACAGTATTGAATGAATTCGATTACTGCCTTTGGTTGTGGATGAATCACGAAATACGAGTAAATAAGATGACGCAACAACGAAGCCTTCTCAGTAGTTGATACATAACGAATGTGCAGGTTTTCTAAAGAACTATTAAGTCTACGCTTGTTATCTTTCGCAGATTTCCGCGAGTATCTTTTGGCAAATATGTTTTCGATATTCCTAGGCAAAGTGGTACAAAGCCAGTCAGTGCGTATATGGTTTTTCGTGGAGCTGCATAAAGCTTTGATTTTTCTAATGCAATAACAGGTATTGGCGATGGAGAGTTGTGGTTTCTACTATTCCTATTTCTGGCAACGATTCTTTCTGCCAGTAAGGCTTCAATCACTTCAGCCCGAAACTTTTTTAATATAACTGGGGGTCTTCCCGTTAGCTTATACACAAAGAACGGGTTGACAGCGTAGGCATTAAAAAAATAGAAAAAAAAATCGGTGCTACCACTTGTGACGAAGACAACAACTGACCGAAATGGTCCACAAAATTCATATTATTGTTATAATACTCTGCAGATGGGTCAGCTTCAAAGTCAAGTACAACATGCTAAGTGAGTGAATCAAATCTACACGCTGCTGCCGAGTCTAACGCACCTCATTGGGCGAAGAGCCACGCTGTTTAAATTGCTGGAAGACCAAGCTCCTGATGTGCTTTTCACTAGCGAAATTAAGCTTACCAATAAGCACAATCTGGAACACAGTAAATTTAATAGTAGAAGAAGAAACTGACTCAACTCCACACAAGGAATTGGTGTCGCGATTTATTGGAAAAAAAATTAAATTTAGAAGAATGTACAAGGGTGTTTTCCATGGGTTCCGAGTGCTAGAGCATCCCTCTCCGTAGCGGAAAGTGGTTGTTCACGGTCTCTGTCTACGCGCCTGATACTTCTCAATCCACGCTATTCATCTCTGAGCTCGATAGACTCTTTCGACTCCATAGACTGGAATCGGAGGAGAATTATTATATAATCGGCGGGGATTGTAACGCCAAGCATAGAGATTGGGGAAATCATATACCAAATACTAGAGGGAACCTACTACTCAATTGGTGGGCCCAGCACAGTGTCCTGTATAGACTTGGTTTGAAGGCGACGGACGTCGCTTCCCAGATAGGGCTCTTATTTGGACCTATTGATGTACGACGTACGGATACAACTGACGGGGAGTAATCTACAAACGTTAAACTGTCTGCATACATCCGTGTACGACAGTGACCACTGCGGTTTTAGTACCGAAATTACAATTCCTAACGAAATTGTAGAGCTGGAGGAGTCTGTACCTAAGTATTCTTACAATTACAGTAAGACTCGCTGGACATGCTTCTCCAGAACCTTGACAAGAGCACTCTCCTCGAATTCACTATACCCATCGTCCAATAGGAATCTGTTTTGTCGTTAAGAATACACACCCAACGAAGACTTATTCCGCAATGCTACCATTGACGCACTGCTCCGACACAAAAGTAAACTGCTGTCAAGACTCGAAAACCTTGTACAGGCAGTTTACTGACAGACATAACACGGAGGTTATTATTGACGAGCAGCTCGCAACCACGCTAAGCCCTCTCTTATGCAAAAATGCATTAAGAGAGCCATACCCGGTCAACAAAAAGCCAAGGTTGAGGGTAAACCAAAACCAATCTCGCTCATTTAGAGGGAAACCCTTTTTGATCTTGAAAGCAATACCACGACGTACCGCTTCCAGATCCAGAGGTGGCACTCCCAACAACACCTGCATTGCCTCTGTAGATACAGTATGGCATACAGGTAGATACCCAAGCAAGGCGACTCTTTGGCAAGCCAAGATCCGACGACGGCCATCTACAGTCACAGCCCTGTAGTACCATATTGATGCTCCATATGTTGCACAAGCAACAAAAAGGCCATCATATATGATACGGACAGAACGCCTGTTCAGCTCCTAGTCAGATCGAAATATGCGCCTTTCCTGGCCTACAGCACCCAGCATGCGTTGTCTCATTCGAATCAGGTGAAGCATGAATTTCATACGCTCACCCAACGTTATGCTCAGATACGTAACCTCAGTCACACATCTAATGCTAACGCCGTTCAAGCATATCACAGGAGGCCGATTTCTTGTATTCAATCTGCCCTTAAGCTGCATCAAAACCGTCTTATCCTGTGACACACTTACTACAACGCTTTGTCCCCATTCAGCAACGACTGCTAGAGCTCTTTCTCCTAATTCTTCCGTTTGGGATCTGGACTGGCCTTCGAGGATGAGGATCAGGTCATCTGTATAAGCGCAACACCAACAGAACTCATTTAACGATACAAGAGTGGATCCATCATCAGGTTCGAAATAAAAGGACCGCAGATAGACACCTGGGGGCAACCTCCCTCAACATTCATTGAGACGCAGTCGGTCGGAAAAATAGCTTCCCCAAAGCCCGAATTCTTGTAACCTGGTTAGTATTTTCTGCCAGTTCAAGTTATCAAAGACACATTTGAAATCAATAAAGATGCCTATAACCACTCTGGCGCTGCTTCTCTGGACTCTGTCTTTTAGGAAAGACCATGCATCCTCAACACAAAAAAAAAAAAAAACACACTTGCATTTCGTAAAGCCGAATTGGAAGGGGGACATTGGTTCCGTCATGTTCTCCGAAATCCTTTCCACCATAACCCTTTCCAGTATTTTTCTTAGCACCGGAAGCCACGATAAGACACCAGGGACATCAGAAAGAGATGGCGAAAATTCTCGATCATTGGACAACACGGTCAGGCACTTACTTGTCGAAATGTAGTCAGATACCTTGGGATCTGGCTAGACCAATATCCATATTTCAACAAGAATGTAGATGCTGCTCTGGCCAGAGCCAAAGGTGCTTTTGCCCTTACAAAGAGACTGTTTTATAGCAGCCAACTTGATGCGAGAGTGAAAATTATCTGCTACATGGCCCTCATCCGGCCCATGCTGATATATGGGTGGACGTGTGGTTCAACGTGAGAGTAAGCTTAATGGAAAAGATTCGGGTGTTTGAGAGGGCTTGCTTTAGGGTTTGTCTTCACCTTTACAGAATACCAGAATCGTAGTACATAAAATTCTATCCCAATGAGGTTCTACACAACGCAACGGGGCAAATCTAATAAGAGTGGACAACTTCTAGCTAGTGCTCGTGCAGTTGATGAGGGGCGACTTAACTGCAACAGAGACGTTGCACATGGCAATATTGAACATCTCAAGTTTAGCAGGACGGTTTTAAAACACGATAATAAATATGACGTTTTGGAGAGTGAGTGAAGAAGACCCGATTCCTCGCCGTTTCCTTCAAGTCCGAGTTAGCCTGGTCAGAAGGCAAAGTGGACCATATTTTCCTTGCTATGTTCAGTAAATGGCCGATTTACATAGGTTTGAGTAGTTTTAAGTTAGCAGTAGGGTTAGCAACTTGAAGTTTGCGAACAATTAGGTTTGATTAGATTGTATAGTTAGGCTAAGTAGTTTAAGGTTTAGTAGAAGTTAGCAGAGGTAGTTAGTTTAAGTAGTTTAAGTTAGAGGTATACGATTTATGTAAATGCAAAAAAATTCTCATTTCCTAAGGTTTTTCTTAAGCACTTAATTTTTTCTTAGTTTAACTATAACAGATGTTAATGAACAGTAATTAAGATAGAAAATCGTAAATTAGAGGTCGAAACACATAAAATAAAAATATATTAGAGTTTAGCTTAGAGCGCCCGCTTGCAGGGCCAGTAGGTTAGAATAAGTTAATTAAGTTATGTTAAGCTGGCATTTAAGAATTTTTTTTGTTAGCATGTAAGTTTAGTAAATTTAAGATAAATAAAATGAAGTGAATTAAAAATGAAATGAAATGAAAATGTTATAATCCTTCACTGCTTGAGTAGACGGAATATTACTTATTTCACCATATTTCTCCCTTTTAGCTGAATAGATGGTTCCGGATCATGGCAATTTGATAGCAAATGCACACATTTCTTATCTTTCCATTTGATTGCAATTAACGTGTCGGTGGTATACCAATCATATTCTCCTCGTTTGAACTGTCTATTCAGCTTAAATTATGGTAAAAAATTTCGTGTCATATTCACCGTACCGTACCGCATGAATCTTTATTGCTTTTAGATCTTCCATCAACGGCACGTTCGTGAAAAAATTATCAAAAAAGCATAAATGGTTTTTATTTGCCAGCTATGTTGTGAGATTTTTGACTACTCTTGCCCCAAGGTTGCTTTCTGCAATTCCATCAGCAGATTTACCGGTATAGATATCGAATTTCCAACAATACCTCCTGATTTCTTATCGGCTAATATCCAAACTTTGTACCCCCTTTTGATAGGCTTTGGCATGTACTGCTTCAAAGTACTCGTCCTTTTAAATTTAATTAATGATTTTTGAATTTGAAAAATTATCCATCATAGTAGAGTTTGCCTTACGACGGGCTTGATCTTTCTGGCATTACGGCCGGCATTATCATTTAGATGAAATTTCGAGAGTAGAAACTCAGACTCATTATACAGGAGGTATAACTGTCCCGTAATTTACAACCACTTGACCAATAGTCCTTATAACTTGGCGACTTTTTTATTCCAATTAATAAATTTGTGGCAATAAAAGCCTTCATCTCATCAACGTTGGTTGGAGTATAATTTCTTCCTGTTCAGTTTAAAGGTTTGTTTGGAAAACTATGTGGCTTATACAATTTTTCCTCAACAACAGATGAAAGAGTTTGATTGGCGTTTGTTCAGGTAGTTGCAAAACATAATCAATTAAACCTAGAGAGCCCGTAAGCTCATCTACTAAAAACGGCTTACAATTCTTTCCTCAAATTCTTTGATACGTCCTTCGGCGTTCTTCAATGTTCTCTTCCTCAATGGCTGAAGGAACAATTTTCGACAACGGTATATCGTTATCTGAATCCAAAGTATAGTATTATCGAAATCAATAATATTGTTGCTTGCAGGTAGTATGTCTTCTCCTTCAGCATCATCAGGACTATGCACAATAGATTCAGGATCTGATGATATCTCCAGCTCTTCAAGCATTTGGCGTATTTGGCTCACATTATGTCCGTGTCGTCTTTTTATAGAGTGATGACACTAGTAGTCAGCCCTTTAAGTTTGCAAGTCCATATTTGCTATTTATTAACCATTAACAAATGGATATAATCCACACTTTCGGAAAGCGGTTTTGATAGTTTCGGTTCTATCAATTTCGGTTCGCCAATTTAAGGACCTCGCAAAAGTTAACCTTTGTCACAGCTTTACCTCTATTTTCAGCAAGGTCTTGCTTCTGGTTTTAGGCCCTTGAATGCACCCACGTCAGCAGACTGTGTTATATGGGTGGTGTTAGGTAAAAATGAGTACAGAGTGATTCCGTTATTTCGACAAAAGTCGCTAAGCTCCATGGTCAGGTGCGACTTGTGGCCGTCGACATGGAACAATATTGGTCGTTTTATATTTTTTTCTGTAAGCCAGCTGTCAAAACTATTGACCATATATTCAAAAAATTTCTGTGATCACATCCAGCCACTTTCGGATCTGCCAAGAACCCATTATGTGGCATCACATTTTGAGGAGGGTGCACATACGGAAACACAACTAACGGGGCAACATTTGTCCATCAGCGCTGAAAGCGAATAGGACCGTAATTGTGTCTTTATCATTCCCAGATGAAACTTTGTATAGGTTCTTCCAACCTTTAGGCGCCAAAACAATTCCTATTTTTGGAGCTAGATAAAATGATGTCTCGTCGCTATTAAAAATGCTAGAAGCATCGTCCAACACGTCTGCCGCATTGATTTCATCCAAATATCTTCTCAGATCCCGGAATCACTTCCTGGCCGACTCCTCTGTTACTATGGGCCGTCCTTTTGATAGTCCCTCTGGTGTTCTGATTTCCCGGGTAGCTCATATTTAAAGGGAGTTTTGCGTTTGTCGTCACGAATTTTAAGAGGTCTGTGGAGGTCTTGGTTTCTGTGGAAAACCACATTTTTCCAGACTTATAAGCCAGTTTATTAGAGTCTGTTCCTCCGCGGCCTTTTCGAGTCCCATTCTTCTGGGTTTCTCGATGACTCTACCATGAATTCGGTCCTGCAACGTACCTCTGGGAATCCCGAATTCCCCACTTGCCTTTCTTATGGCCCATTTTTCTTCACGTATTTTTTTTAAAGCTTCTGATAATGCATCTTCCGAGTATTTGTGAAATAGTTTTTTAGTTTTTTGTACGAGTATGTTTTCTGCCAAGTCCTGTAATTTAAAATAGTTTTTGAAATGCTTAAGTCTCTCGTTTTCCATTATCGATTCATATTTTAATTTTTCAAATCGCACGATAACACATTAAATTAACCATCCGAATATGTTTACTGAAAGCTATGATCGATTCCTGAGCCTAAACATAAATGTTTGATATTAGAATGTGTGTCTCCTATTGTCAGCCACCCATTCTATCTCAACGTTTGAATTTTTGGCACGAGGACGATAACTTTGCCGCCAAAAATTGATAACAGTTTTTTGTAGAGGGGTCAAAAACAAGCACTTTTTACTATGGCAGGGGGTGTCTATCGCTCACGGTTTAGGAGGTAGGGGCAATTTTATTAATAAATGACTTAAAATGGAAAAAATTTTGTGGCATACGCAACATCTGGAAATGCCCCCTCATAAATATAACAACAAGAATTATATGTAAATAAACTTGACATTTAGACGTGTGAAAGAAAAACTAGGTTAAGGTAGAATAAAATCAGTCATTCAGTTTTGTTCTTCAGAGACACACGCGTTTCCTGTTATAAGTACTCCACATATTGGTGACCCCGATATAAAAAAAAAAGAGCACAATGGCGACCGATAATAAAAACTCAGCAACAGATTCGGCAGAAGCATCAGCAGAACAACTGGGAAACGACAACGTACAAATAGCAAAAGTTTCCATAAGAATACCACCCTTTTGGCACGCTAAGCCCGAGTTGTGGATTGCACAAGTGGAGTCGCAGTTTATTGCAGCAGGCATATCGAGTGACAAAACCAAGTATCATACAGTCGTTGCAGCAATGGAAAGCAATATCCTAGCGCAAATAAGCGATATTATACTTAACCCTCCATCAAATGACATGTATATTACCTTAAGAAGTCGCCTCATTGAACAGTGTGCAGACTCAGAGCAGAAACGAATCAAGAAACTGCTACAAGACTTGGAGTTAGGTGACATGCGGCCATTTCAGTTGTTGCGTGAGATGCGTGACCTCGCAGGAAATGAAATGAACGAAAGTATGCTGAAATCTATCTGGATGAACAGATTGCCACCAAACATTCGATCCATTATATCGATCAGCAATGATGCCCTGGACAAAGTAGCGCTCCTCGCCGACAAAATTATTGAGGTTAACGACACTCCAATGCTCAACGTTACGTCCTCAAACGAGCCACCGTCTCAAATGGAACGTCAACTAGCAGAACTTACTAGGGAAATTGCCACTTTAAAAGCGGCAATGAATCATCACCCGAGAAATCGAGCAAGATCCCGATCGCGCCAAAATTCACGTTCGACTTCGACCAAACAAAATTACGAAATTTGTTGGTATCATCGAAAAATTGGTGAAAAAGCAAAAAATTGTAGAAAACCGTGCAGCAAATCGTTAAACTGAAAAGTCTGTCATCAATGGCGGTTAGTGACAGACAGAATTTCGCAAACCGCCGGCTCCTCGTGGTCGACACGAACTCTAACCTCAGATTTCTAGTCGACACCGGAGCAGATGTAAGTGTCTTACCACCAACCCAGTCACAAAGAAAAAACGTCGATACGAATGTTTGCTTGTACGCTGCTAATAAAACCACAATTAAAACATTTGGAGAAAAAACGATAACTCTTAACCTTGGACTTCGTCGACAACTAACATGGACTTTCATCATAGCGGATGTGTCATACCCGATTCTTGGAGCTGATTTTCTATCCCACTTCAATATATTTGTCAGCCTGCGTCATCGGAAATTAATTGATGGGTATACAAAAAGCAGTCAATGTTGCAGCGTAGTTCGCACTAAGGAAGTATTACAAAATTTGTCTTGTATTAATCATTCACTCCCATTCCAGGACTTACTAAGCGAGTTTAAAGATATTACACACAGCAAGACTATCTCAACCCTCAAACAACATAATATAACTCATCACATCATAACAAAGGGCCCCCCAGTTTTTGCCAGACCGAGACGACTATCACCCGAAATGTTAAGAGCAGCTAAAGCCGAAATTCAACTCCTCCTCGAAGCAGGTATATGCCGACCATCTCGGAGTCCATGGGCTAGTCCACTCCACATGGTTAAGAAGAAAAACGGCGAGTGGAGACCATGTGGGGACTACAGGCGTTTAAACAGCATCACCGAACCGGATAGATACCCCATCCCCCATTTGCACGATTTCATTCACACTTTGCACGGCTGCACCATTTTTTCGACGATTGATCTACGACGAGCGTACCACCAGCTTCCTCTCGAGCCTGCGGACATACCAAAGACTGCAATAACGACACCGTTTGGTATGTACGAATTCGTATATATGTGCTTTGGACTTCGCAACGCTGGACAAACCTTTCAACGCTTTATGGACCACATCTTGCGTGAATTCGATTTTGCTTGGCCATATCTAGACGACACTCTGATCTCATCAAAAGACTTGCACGAACATCATCGACATCTTCGTCTCGTGTTCCAGAAGTTGCGAGAGTACGGCGTCGTAATCAATTTACCAAAATGCGTACTAGGTCAGTCAGAAGTACAATTTCTTGGATACAAGGTCAGCAAAGAAGGTGTCAAGCCACCAACCGAAAGAATTCAAGCATTGCGAGACTACAAATTACCAGAGCGAGTTTGCGACTTACGACGTTTTCTTGGAATGACAAATTTTTTTCGTCGGTTTTTACCACACGCAGCTGAGAAGCAGCAACTTTTGTCAAAGCTGATAGTAGGCAACAAGAAAAATGACATAACTATTATTAAATGGACGGAGGAAAGCAAACTGGCATTCCAACAGTGTAAAGATCATTTGTGCAACGCAACATTACTCGTTTTTCCGAAACCAAAAGCTAAATTGGCACTTATGGTAGACGCTTCTAGCACGGCTCTCGGTGCTATACTTCAACAGCAAAACGGCAACAAGTGGCAACCTCTGGCTTTTTACTCAGAGAAACTAAACGCAGCTCAACAGAAGTACAGTACATACGACCGCGAACTACTAGGAGCATATAAAGCGGTAAGGTATTTCCAATACATGCTGGAAGGTAAAGAGTTTACCATTTGGACCGACCACAAGCCGTTACAGTTTGCTTTTCAACAAAAGCAAGAGAAGGCCTCACCTAGACAGATCCGTTGCCTCGATTTCCTCGCACAGTTTACGACAGATATTCGATATATGCCCGGTAAAGATAATATCATTGCAGACACCATGTCAAGAATGGAAGCGATACACGTGGCAGACACTATTGATTACGATCGTCTGAGCGAAAGTCAAAAACAAAACGACGAGCTTCAGAAATTATTAATGAATAATACCACGAATTTAATTTTAAAACCGTTTATCATTCCATGCTCAAGCGCAGAAGTATTATGCGATGTTTCCGCTGGCAGTATTCGCCCATTCCTAACAGAAGACTTTCGAAAAATACCGTTTAATTCTATCCATAATCTATGCCACGGTGGAGCAAACAAAACAACAAAGATGGTAGCAAGCAAGTTCATCTGGCCAAACTTAAGAAAGGACTGCACAGCATGGACTAAATCGTGTCTACCCTGCCAAAAATCGAAAGTCCAACGACACAACAAAGCACCAATATCAACATACCTTCCACCTGGACAACGATTCGAACACGTTAATATGGATATAATTGGACCACTACCACCATGCAAGGGATATCGCTACTGCCTAACTTGCATTGATCGGTACACTCGCTGGGCGGAGGCCTACCCACTGGAAAACATAACTGCCGAATCGATTAGCTCTGCGTTTGTCAACAACTGGATAGCAAGATTTGGAGTTCCCCTCAGAATAACCACGGACTTGGGACGGCAGTTCGAATCATCACTGTTCCGAGATCTAACCAGACTTCTCGGAGTCAAACATCTCAAAACAACAGCATACCATCCAGCTGCAAATGGCATAATAGAACGCTGGCACAGATCACTGAAGTCCGCAATAAAATGTTATCAAACTGAGAAGTGGGTCGACGTCTTGCCACTCATACTCTTAGGTTACAGATCTTCATACAAAGAAGAGATCAGAGCAACTCCGGCTGAAATGGTATATGGCGACACTCTTCGGTTGCCAGGTGAGTTCATACAACAACAACCACACGTTATCATTTCAGAAAGCGATTACGTCGAACTACTCCGCACACAAATGAGGAAATTGAGACCGACTGCAACATCTAATCATGCAAAATCTTCACCGTTCATCCAGAATGAACTAGCTAGCTCACCAGCAATGTTCATTCGTACCGATAAGGTTCGCCGCCCTCTACAACCTCCATACAAAGGTCCATACTCAGTTATTAAACGTTACGACAAATACTTTACAGTGAACGTCCGAGGGAAAAAGACCAACATCAGCATCGACAGATTGAAAGCAGCATTTACTACACCCAACGTTACAGAAAATCAGCAGAGATCAACCGAAGAGCCAGAAGCTTATCGTACACGCTACGGGCGAAAGGTGCGGTTTCGTTTACTAGCTAGGGGGGAGTAATGTGGCATACGCAATATCTGGAAATGCCCCCTCATAAATATAAAAACAAGAATTATATGTAAATAAACTTGACATTTAGACGTGTGAAAGAAAAACTAGGTTAAGGTAGAATAAAATCAGTCATTCAGTTTTGTTCTTCAGAGACACACGCGTTTCCTGTTATAAGTACTCCACAATTTTATTAAAAACCAACGGCAACACTTACAATGAAGTACTGTACTAGTTTCGAAAGTCAGAAACATATTCTTCAACCCTAAGTATAGCTGGAACTTATTATTTGTATCAATAGTTTTTAAGAAATTCGCATGCAAATCCATTTTGATAAAAAAAAAATTCAAAAAATGAAGTTTGGACGAATTTTTTTCAAAATTGTGAAATGAATTGCTAAATTGGATTCCTGTGGTCGATGCCTATATCAATTTTGAACCCAACACAAAAAACCGAATGTATTTATGTCGTCTAGTTTTTGAGAAAATTGAAAATTACCAAAACTACTTTTTTTATGAGATTTTTGTTTTTTGGTATTTACGGTGATCTCACTTTGAGGATTAATGTTGCAAATCATTTAGCGTTACCCAGAATACACCACAAGGAGGTAGAATTGCATTGCATTCCGCGTCTCAGTCAGTCAGTTTGTCAGTAAGTTAGTAGTTAGTTAAAAATAGTCAAGTTGATTAATGTACATATTAAAACGGTATGTAAGTCTCGTCAATAAAATCATCGTCAGTTCTGGTGTTACTGTCGAGTTCGTCATTGATGGTGAAGAGCCGAGTTTTTTTTGTCGGTAAAATACCTTCTAAGTGCTCACTGTGAACGGTGTGGGAGGGTCGAAGTCCTTTAATTGCAAACCTACACTTTCTTTACCATCCATAAAAGATGGGTATACTTTTTTTACGTCCAGCAAAAATTCCATAATTTGGGAGCCCAAGTCGTACTTATATTTTTTTCAAGGCAGTATTTTCGATAAAAAAAAGCCGTATATTGATGAAGGTGGTGTGTTGTTTTTCGGCATAAAATTGTTTTTTTCAGAAGCTTGTTCTGATTCTCCAGATCATTAATTGTGTTGGTTGCATCATACATATTCGCCTTTGCTGTGGTTCGTAATTGCATGTGTTGTGGAACTAGAGAATATTTTTTCAACACCTCTATACTGGAGCGCGCTGTCGGCACAAATACGACTAGTGTTGTGGTCAACGTATTTATGGATATAAGGCCACAAATCTTCCTTACATTTAAATTTAAAGAACCGCCCGACCTTCTCTTCTTTGCCAAACATCCCCAATACCACCATTGTCATTTGTTTACACGGCCTCTGTGGTATTTCCTTTTCGTAAGAAAATTTTCGTCGATTTGTACAGTTTTTTCTTTGCCGCCAATGAGCCGACATTGAGGCCCATGGAAAAATGTGCCGATAGATTGGTTAATTGTATTCCTACAATTTTTGTCACCTCTTTTTTAGAGCTTTTTTCTGAGCATCGCCACATCCAAAAGAACTTTATATTTTTGCATTTTTCCACCTTCATCCATAAATTGCAACACAGTGGGGTGGTTGATGTTTTAGTGGAGATTAGACCAAAATCTTCTAAAAAAGCAATGCTGTTTTTGTTTGTCGACACCAAATCCGCAAACGATGCTTAGCCGCCATTGCTTATTCACAATAAATAATACCCGATTCGCACTAAAGTTGAACATAGAATGACCTTTGTGAATATCAATAACTACACGCTTTACCACATGTGTATGAAAAACAAAACAACAGCACAAAAGTCACCCGTTTGTTCGGTTATATTTTGCATTATTATCGAGTGCATTAAAAAGGGTTTTCCAACTTGACAACTTTGAATTTAATTTGTGAACGCACTCTTTCACTAATCATCAAACTGTCACTGTCAATTTATTCAGTAAACTCAACATCTTCATCATGGTAAAGTACACGAACGAGCAACGTCTGCAAATTATAAAAATTTTCTACCAAAATTCGGAGTCGGTGACTACAACTTTAAGAGCGTTAACTCCAATTTTCGGTCGCAATTCTCGCCCTAGTAGACAGGCAATAACAAGTTTAGTGCAAAAATTTGAGTCTACATATTCGTTGTGTGATGTTGCCGTGCCAGTGAAACAACGGGTTGGTCGAAGTGTCGAAAATATCGCTGCCGTTCAGGCGTCCGTAACAAACGATCCAAATCAGTCAATTCCACGGAATTCTCAAGAATTGGGCATCGCACAGACCACATTATGGCGTATTTTGCGTAAGGATCTTGGTTTAAACCCATACAAGATCAAGCTCAAGATCAAGATCAAGCCGAGTGCCAAGATGCGCCGAGATGATGAATTTCATCGCAAAATCATCTTCAGTGACGAAACTCATTTTTGGCTCAATGGGTTCGTCAATAAGCAAAATATGCGTTATTCGTCGGGTGAAAATCCACATGTGCTTCATGAATCACCATTTCATCCACAAAAAAATAACTGTTTGGTGCAGTTTGCATGCCGGCGGCGTTATTGGGCCATATTTTTTTGTCGGCGATAACGATTGTCACGTTACTGTGAATGGTCAGCGTTATCGCGCCATGATCACCGATTATTTTTGGCCCGAATTGGAAGATATGAACTTGGACGACATGTGGTTTCAACAGGATGGTGCCACAAGCCACACAGCACACGCTACAATCGATTTATTGAAGAGTAAGTATGGTGAGCGTGTTAACTCAAGAAATGGGCAAGTCGATTGGCCGCCTCGTTCGTGCGATTTAACGCCACTTGACTATTTTCTGTTAGGCTACGTTAAGTCATTGGTATATGCCAACACGCCGACGACGTTGGAAGAGCTCAGAGCCAACATTGAACGCGAAATAGCGGCCGTTTCGGCCGAAATGTGTGGCCGAGTCGTTGAAAATTGGGTCCAATGAATCGACCGCTGCTAACGTGCCCCCCATATGAACGAAGTCGAGTTCCATTCATAAATGTTTTCATTGTACTTCAAGCCGATACATACCCCGAGCGGAGCAACGAAGTTACGTGAGCGGGGCCTGTCGCCTGCGGAAAAAGAGTTGAAATCCCTTAATCCCGCGAAGCGCGTCACCCGTGTACTCTTAATTAAGAAAACTATTGATATAGGCGCCTGCTAGACGTTTAATTTATCATTCGGTTTTTTGTGTTCGATTCAAAATTGATATAGGCACCGACCACAATCTAGCACAATCTAAAAACATCGATCCAATTTAGCACTTCATTTCACAATTTTGAAAAAAAAATTGGTCCAAACTTAATTTTTAAATTTTTTTTTATCAAAATTTTGGGTTTGCGTGCGAATTTCTTAAAAACTATTGATACAAATAATATAGCTGGAACTTAGGGTTGAAGTCGAAACTGGTACAGCACTTTATTGTAAGTGTTGTCGTTGTCATTTTAAGTCATATTTTAATAAAATTGCCCCTACCTTATAAACGGGGCACGATAGAACCCCCCCCCCCCCCCCACAAGTTATTGTACACACCCCGAATTTTGTTTCATATTTTTTTGATGCCAACCAAAAGGGGAAAAAATTTCCCTAAGTTTTGCTCAGGTAAAAAAAAAATTTAAAAAAGTACTTCTTAGTAGTTATCCGGGCGGGGATCCAATATTTTCATACTAAACACAACAAAACCACAAAAAACAAAAATAAGCTGGATATCGTGGTGGTTCAAAAAAAGTACCACATGTAACATTCCAACTGACATGCACTAAGCAATCCTAAGGAAAAAAAAAGGCAAAAATACTCACCAGCTGCAATATTTTCAACTACAATAAAATAATTTCAGTTTAAACCGAGAGTGGCGTTCAATATATTCTCGGTATCGATATGAAGGAAAATGCGAATTCAATTTAAATTGTTTTTATTTTTCAATATAATCTCCCCTAACATCAATGCATTTGTTACATCTTGAGATAAGCTTTTTTAAACCCTCAAAAAAATAAATTTCCTCTTTCTCTGCAAAATACCCATTTATTGCCGACTTGAGTTCTTCATCATCCGAAAATCTTTTTCCACGAAGACATTTTTTCAAATCCGGGAACAGGAAATAATCACTAGGGGCAAGGTCTGGACTATAGGGTGGGTGTTGGATTTCTTCGAAACCACAATCTCGAGCAGCAGCCTTGAAAACTCGCGCCGTGTGAACAGGAGCGTTGTCATGAAGAAGCAACACACCCGCTGCGAGTTTACCCCGTCTTTTCTTTTTAATTAATTTCCTCCCGCAAATTATGCAAAGTGGAAGCGTAGGATGTGGCGTTGATGGTTTCACCTTTTTTTTTGTACTCAATGAGCAAGATTCCCTTTGAGTCCCAAAAAACTGTGGCCATGAGCTTCCTGGCACACGGAGTGACTTTGAACTTCTTCGGGGGGTCTGTTCCTTTTTTATGCCACTGCATGGACTCTTGTTTGCTTTCAGGGTCGTAGTGGTGGATCCATGTTTCGTCCCCAGTAACAATTCGATCCATAACACCGTCCGCGTTCTCACTACACATCTCCAAAAGCTCTCTACAGCATGCGATTCTCACTTTTTTCTGAGGCGCTGTGAGCATTCGTGGCACCCACCTTGCACTGACCTTTGAAAGGTTAAGATGGTCATGAAGAATGGTGTGAATGGTACCAATTGAAAGCTTGGTGATCTCTGCCATCATTTTCACCTTTATTCGGGCATCCTCAAGAACAAGTTTTTCGACTTCTTTGATGCTTTCGGGGGTGCTCTCTCTGCCTCTCTTGAACTCACTTGACCACTTTTGATAATGAAGGTGCGGAACCCTGGTAAACAGCCACCATCTCTTCATGAATAGTTTTTTGACTTTTTCCTTGCTTAGTGAGAAATTTAATTACAGCGCGATGCTCAATTTTCACCATCATCGTCTCAGTTGCCATTACGATTCTGTTTAACTAGAGATAAAACGCGAATTAATAATCACATTTATATGAAAGTTTACATGAATGCACTAAAATAATAGTATTACTTGATAAATAAGTCAATTTATACATACAACCACAGCTTCACCCCGATACCGAGAATATGTTGAACGCCCCTCGTAAATAATCAACCAGATGCAATACAATGCAGTCGAAAGTACGAGTATTATGTTCATCACAATCCGACTACTTTCACAATGCTTTGCGTCTTCTTCACAATGCAAGCAACATCTGGTCAAAGGGAATGCGAAAAAGAATAGTTATTAATGCTGCTAGGACACATGGTACAATTCTTAAACCTCTGTCATATTACTCGTATGTACTCGTAGTTAGGAAACAGCAAAAGATTTGTGGTTCAAAATGCGTACCACCATCGCGTAAAATGTCAATAAGAGATGGTTCAAATGCTGTTAACCAGGCGGAACACAAGACTTACATCAGTTGCACCTTTTTAGTGGGGTGGAGAATTGCTTGAATTGAATTGGGGAACGTCGTCGGTGTCATGTAAAACTGCCTAAAATCTAATCAACAACACAAAATGCAACAGAATTTCGAGTCAAATTAACCGATTTGCACTTGTCGCCTACCACCTTAAACTTGTCACCCTCCAATTTAAAGTATAACTGATCCACATCCTCAGAACATGGGATTTATTACCAATGCACAATTATTACCAATAAACCTTAAAATCAAATAAACAAAATAAAAAAGATAAGGAGGAAAAAAACGGGAACGCTCGAAAGGCGGTCTTCGCAATGAAATTACCCCAAAATTACGACTTTATCCCAAAAACATGCGCGATTCTCTTGTGAAAATTCCCATTGATTCCGGGAATCCACAAATCCAATCCATTGCGGCTTAACTTCCTTCAAATTCCATGCCAACCATGAGGACGACAAACAAAAAAAAAAATAACCCGAGATCCAATAAACCAAAAAAATACGAGAGATAAAAAAAAACAGTTAACAATGCGTACACCGGGAACGATTTTCATTTACTTTATCCTCAAATGGATTTAATGCCTCCCGAGATCGTTCTGTATGTCAAAATTGATTGGACTCCTTCGCTGGCCTGCGTCCAATCGATTCACAATTTCTTAACTTCCAACAGCGTAATTTTGTTACTCGTGCTGATGTTGATGTTGATGCTGCCACCGCTGCTGCTGTAGCTCCTACTCATGACATGCATTGCCGATGATGGCTGAACTCCTGCATTTGATTTATATCCCGTTGCCACTTGAAGTTGAAGACCTTAAAAGCAACAGCAACAGCAACAGCACATTGGTCATCTTCAAGACCAGGCCCGTTCAGACGAGACTAAGCCTAGGCCAGGACAGGCGATGACCGATGAAGAAGGAATTCAGAATCGAGCACACATCTTTATGGGGATACGTACGAGTACTTGTACTCAAACTTGTACTCGTATTCGTATTCGTACTCGTACTTCGCATTGCGAGAGTGATGCCGATGATGAGTTAGGGCCGAAGATGCATCAACCAGTCAACTGATACGTATATGTGTGTGCCAAGCCCAAGAAGCCCGAGAGCAAGACCCAGAGCAAGATGATGCACACCGCCGCACCGTTGCCACTATTACCGCCCATAGGATGTGGTCTGGTTCTGGATTTACACAAAACATCGTCAAAATGAAGAGTAACATGCCAGCAAGTTGGGATGGTTTTTGCTTTTGTTTGGATTTGATGTGGTAAGCTCCTGAAATGCTATTGCGATTCCTATTGCCCGTTAGCTGTTGATGGTGAGACAGCGCGGTAAGAATAGTGAAGAACTGAGATACTGTGGTTCCTTGTGGATTTCTTGTGTTCCTCGTTCCTTGTGGCATTGCCGAAGTTTTTCCGTCTTCGGGTTTTTATCTCTTTGTTGCGCTTCTATTTCCGTGTCGGTTTTTTTATGTGCTGGAGTTGTTGCTGATGCCGGTGCTGGTGCTAGTGCTGGTGCTAGTGCTGGTACTGGTGCTGGTGCCGGTGCTGGTCCTGCTGTTGATGCTGGTGCCCCTTTCATTGGTGTTTTCTTCTTGTCAGAGAAAAATCCCCGGCAAAGTGAAAGATTTACGATTTATCGGTTTGATTCGAGCATCACGAGACTAGAATATCGAATTCCCCGAAAGGAAATCATCCTCCGTGGATTTGTTGTCGTGCATTCGAAAGTGTTTTGTATCTTTGGCCTGGTTGTTCGTTTAGTCGTCGTCGGTCGTGGTACGAGTATTCTCTATTGAGCTTACAATTGCAGTTCTACACAATGCCGAGGATTTCTTCGTTTCCTGCTGCTGTTGCTGCTGCTTCCGTTGGTGCTGATGGTTTGCAATGAAGATGGTTCATGTCTTCTTGTCATTGATCCAATGATTTACACTTTCCTAATTGTGCTAGTAGTCGAACTCAAGTAAATGGTACATCTTTGGATGTCTCGTGCGATATGGTATCTGTACTCGTATCTCACATTTATTTCGATCATATCTTTTGTGACTTTAATGAACTGAAATATACGAGTACCTACGAAAATAATGAGACTAAACGGCTTTTAAGTGAAATATTCCAAAAGTAAATATTCTGTTCTTAAATCTACGGTTTACGGCTTATCATTTGCATTTATTCTATGCCAAGAGTCTAATTTAAATCAGGGCAACATGAGCAATGCTGCAGATTCGAAGAACAAGTCACTTTAGTTTGAAAAATATCCTCTAGGGATTGGCACCGGTAAAAAATGTGCCAAGGTGAAGCCGAAGATCCTACCTCCACTATCAAAAGCGAATCAAATTGATTTGAATTTCCGTCGAGAGGACTACCTACAGCAATATTGGTGCAGTTTCAAATCTCAAACTTGTTATCAATGTATTAATTGTACTTCGTGATGGTAAAGACGACCCTTCGTTAGACAGTTCGATCTTCAGAGGGGGCTGGCCTTATTCCGATAAAGGCCCCGCGAAACGGATTAAAGATAATTTATTAAAAGTAAAATAGAACTACAGTCTTGATGTGCTATAAGTAGAAGAAGTTTCATTATCAAAAGCACATATGTACATATAATCCGTAGGATCATCCGCAAAGTATCTTACGATGAGTTTGTCTCGTTTTCGAACCCTCAAAACACAGGCACATACAACATCTGGAATGTTCGGTAAAGTGTCAAGGGGAAGGATCTCTTTCATATCCTTTCCTCTTATAGATTTGTAAGATGAATGACTTTTATCCAAATATGAACTCCTGATTGATCACAATAAGTTCGCATCTATAAAAACCGTTGAGATCTTCTAGCTTCACGACCTTCCATGAGCGATTGATGAGAGTTCGAATTCGGAAAGAACATGTCAGGCACAAATATGCACAACAGATGTTAAGATAAGGATGAGTACGCAATTATAGGGTCACAGTCGGTGCTAACAATTTGTAAGGATTTTTTCTTCGGAGAAAACTACGGCTGTCAGACGACCAAGATGGGGACTGCATAGCGATTTTTTTTACTAAAGACCATGAAGCAGATGGACTTTTTCAAGGCAGAGGGGATCGGTGCATACTTCAACTTATCTGTAAAAAAAGTATGTTCGGTGAATGGAAGTTTTGAGCCTTTAACCTGATTCTCAAGGAGGAAAACATCTTAATTATAGTGGAAAATCGCTTTTAAGATTTTATCTGTTATATTATCCGAATGGTCCTTAGCAGTCTGGTATCCAGCGCATGTTTATTAATTTTAAGGCCACATATGACAGAATTTGTAGAGATGAGCTAGGAGTATATAAAGCCATGTTAAGCATCTCTATCAAACTTGACCGTCTGGGAAGATGACATTTCTTGCTGCTATGAAAAAGTCGGTAATGACTCCACGGTGAAAAAATGATTTCGACAACGTCACGCAATGTCACAGAAGCGGCAAAAATGGGTTGAGTGGTAAATGGGGATAAAAACAAGTATAGCTGTCAACAAGAAACGACATTCAACATTAACGGCTCGGAGGTAAAGAAATAAGTCGCGCTCACGAATAATGAAGAAACCACTGAAATGACCCTTATCGTTCCAGTCCTACTGTATGGTGCAGAAGCATGGACTCTATATAAAGTTAGCAAAAATGGCCTTCACTACTTTAAGAAAAAAGATCTTCGAGTCATTTTTTATCCCGTACGTATGAAGGGGGCCCGCGTTGCGATTAATCGGGAAACAATTGAGTGTCTTATAACTTGGATTAGACCAGTAGCGTAACAATCAAGTTCGTAGCGCAGTGCTTGCCCCATCTCCCAGTGGTGATCCCCGGTAAATGCATGAATATACCCTTACTCATGCAGGCTAAAATGGCAAAGACACGCCACTAGCATTATGTATGTAGGTACTGGACTGACTCTTAAAGGGCCAAGTGCAGCCGATTAATTAGAAAAGGCCCTTGACTACTATCACGCAGATATCACCGCAATCCAGGAAGTGCGATGGGATGTGCCGAACATATGGAGGATAAAAAAATCTGATATATACTATGGTGATAGCTATAAGGAAAACAAACAGCGTTTATTCGGATGCGGATTCGGTATATGCGGCAGACTTAGGCAAGAAGTCTTGAGCTTCCGTCACATGAGCGAACGTCTTATGACATTCCTCATCAAGGTTAAATTCGTTAAAGCAAACCTAATATGCGCCCAGGCCCCTACGGGAGATAAGAACAACGCTACCAAAGAATGTTTCTACCAGCTCTTCGACAAGACATATGAGTAATGTCCGAAGAACGAATGTACGGATAGGAAAAGTAAGCATAGCCTATACGATACCACGTCTGGCAATGGACTTAGGGTTATTAACTTTGCAGCGGGAACAAATATTACTATAGCATAGCTCCTATAGCTTCGGGACATCAAACGCTAAGTCACATAGATCATTTTGCGATAGCGTGCCTGTATTCTTTATGTCTGGACTTTCAGAACCAGTCATAGGTCCTGTTGAGTGGCAGGAAACCGGCAATCCATACATAACAGGTCTGAAAATACCGTACCGTGGTAATCAGTAGAGGTTGACAACGTACATCGAACGAAATCTAACGATTTATTATAATCTACAAAGTTTAGCGGTATGTGAAGATAAAACCAAGTATATGCTGTCATAAGGAAGAGATTCACAACATCAACAGCCGAACATCACAGTCGAAAGCTATAATTTCGAGGTAGTAAGGAACTTTGTCTATCTTGGCTGTGCTATAAATTTTGCCAACAAGACCTCAGCAGAAATAAAACGAAGAATCAATCTTGGCAATCGCTGTTTCTTTGGTCTAAGAAGGCAATTGAGTAGTACGGCTCTATTCCGAAAATCTAATTAGACTCTCCGTAAGACCCTTATCATCCCAGTCCTTCTTGAGGCATGGACTCTATCGAAAACGAATGAAGATATCGAATCTAACTCAGGGGCGCAACGCACTAGAGGGAACCTCAACCAACTTTGAGTGCACAACTGAAGGCAATTAGCTAGAGACCGGACTAACTGAACAGGCTTAGTGGTTGAAGACGACGTACACCCCGAACTATAGCGCCATCTAAGTAAGGAAGTAAGTATGCATGAAGGGAATTTGGAGAAGAATATAAAACATAGAAACGAATTCAGCGATATTGGCCTGATTAGATGGTCTTGACAAATAAATATCTCCCTTTATGTGGGATGCTGGCCTGAAAAGGAATCTCAGTAAATACGATGCTGTATTGAGTGTGCAGCCAGGTCGATTAGCACAAAATCTAGCTAAATGGAGAGGCTTGTTGGTTAAGGCCTAGGTACAACTATGACAACGTTTTTAAAGTAAACGCCTGTCGTGTAGACTTAAGTTTACGGGATGCCCATACATACATGGGAGCAGGGATACGCCTTGCCATCGCTTACTCACATTAGAATAATAGCAAAGCAGAACTTGTCCTGGAGGTACAAATTGCACCCTTAGTCACAGCACAAATTACTTATTGCAACTCTACATTGGGTTTAAACCACAGCCACCATGACGCTCCTCCCACAAGGGGGCCTACCTCAATGAAGTTTCTGATTTTTGTATTCCAAATTTTTCGTTTAATGCAACATGTAATGATTCCTATGCGGCTGGTGGTGTCGGAGTGTTCTTTAAAAACGGTATATCTGGCATACAAATTAAAAAATATAATTTAATAAGTTCTGACATAATCACTTTAAGCTGCGTCATTTCTAATTCTTACTATTGCTTTATTTGTGTTTACAGACTTCATGGGTGCTCAGTTAAATATTTTCTGGAAGAGTTTCACAAGTTTCTGGAGCTTCAAACTTGTAAAAATATTATTCTAATTGGTGATTTCAACATTAATATATTGTCTCACTCAATTGATGCTGATAATTTCTTAACGACGCTATCTGCGTTCGGTTTCGATTCTTTGCTGACTCAACCTACCCGTTTTAATTCGTGCTTAGACCACATATTTGTTAGAGTTCATCGCAATAATAAAACCGTGTTTAAAACTACATCATTTGATCTCCAAATAACAGACCATTGTTTAACAAGTATTCAATTCATAAATACTAATGTTCCTCGAGCTGAATCAACGGCGCCCAAAATTGTTGACAAAATAAATTACAATATTCTAAGAACTAGTTTGAATTTTGAATTTTGGGATGATGTTTTTTACACGTCTTATCTGTCATCTGCCTTTGACATTTTCTTAAATAAGTTAAAGTATCATATTTCGAATAGCAAACAAATTATAAGACACAGAAATAGCAAAAATAGCTGTATTAAGCCTTGGATGACGTCCACACTTCTGAAAAAAGTTAGGAAGAAACATAAACTTGGTATTCTAGTTAAAAAACATCCGCATAATTCCAGACTCAAACAAAATTATAAAAAACTAAATAATGAACTTAAGATTGATATCAGTTTTCACAGAGATACTTATTATCGTAGAAAGATAACACCAAGTCTTGGCAACACCAAAAAAGAATGGCGTGTTATTGATGAAATACTTAATAGGAAAACTCCGGAAATGGAAATAGTTTTGAACGTGAACAACTTAACTATATCTAATCCTCTGGATATTGCAAATTCTTTTAATGAATTCTTTTGTAATATCAGTTCTTCTCAGAACGTAAGCAATATTACTTTTCATCCCAGGAGTTATTCTATTGATCTGGAAAATCAATCTGAGAGTTTTTTTTGCGATCCATTCAGTCCCTTTGAGATATACAAATTAATTTGCTCTCTTAAAACATCTAGGGTTTCGTCTTATGACACGATCACAAGTTGTTTGCTAAAGAATATTTCATTTCATATTTCTGAAGTCCTATGTCATATCTAATACAAGTATATATATGGGAATCTTCCCTCATGCATTAAAAATGGCAATAGTATTACCTCTTCATAAAAAGAACGATAAGACATTGTTGAATAATTATCGACCTACATATATCTCTGCTATCTGTATTTTCAAAAATTTTTGAAAGAGGTATTAAGTCAAGAATGATATCATTTTTAGAAAGATATCACTAAAGCTTTTGACATGGTGGCTCATTCAATATTATTAGAAAAACTTTTTCATTCTGGTTTTAGAGGTAATATACATAGCTGGTTTTCTTCATATTTGGATAATCGGCAGCAAATGGTGAGATTAAACAATACTTACAGCTCTCTAAAAAATATTACGACCTGTGTTCCACAAGGATCAGTTCTAGGTCCCATTTTGTTCCTGATTTATGTGAATTCCTTGTTTTCTCTATCATTTAAAGGTAAAATAACTGCATTTGCTGATGATACCGCTATTTCATACTCATGCAAAAGTCTATTAAATGTAATTCTGGAGGTAAATCATGATCTTGATTTACTGAGAAAATGGTTTGCAGTTCATAAGCTCATTATCAGTGATAAAACAAAATTCATGATATTTAATACTAATAATATATATTTTGACGATTTGCCATTATGCTATCACTCTCAGGCTTGTACCCGCTTTCTGTTATCGAATATTGATGACGATTATCCTTCATTTGACTATAAAGGCTCCTGTTGTAGTAACTGCTTCAAGATAGAATGTGTTGAAAGCTTTAAATACCTGGGCATAATCTTGGATAATAAGCTCAATTGGGACAAACATACACATAATCTAAGACAATATCTTAACAGAGTAGTAAAACAACTGTATCATCTTGGTCTTTATTGCCCCCATTCAACTCCAAAACTGGTGTACAATGGTTTACTAAAATCAAAATTGGAATATGGTATCACCTGTTGGGGCGGTGCTTACTTTACAAAAACCGAGCCTTTGTTGACTAAGCAAAAACATGCAATCAGAATTTTATATAAGGTAAACCGCAGAACTCCAAGTCTTAATCTGTTCAGCAACCTTAAAACTCTTCCGTTAAGGCATCTGTATTGTTATAAAGTACTAAAAATATTTTTTTCAAAATTCGGGTTTTTACACAGTTCGAAACACTGATAATTATAATTTACGAGTTAACTCCTGGAATTTTGTTTTAGTACCACCAGTTCATAAAGTCAACTTTGGACGCTTTTATCTTGTTTCAGCACCCCGTCTGTTCAATCTACTTCCAGATTCCCTAAGATGTGAGAGAGCGAAAAATGTATTTATGAATGGTATTATGAAATGGCTCTTGTCTTTTGACTATTCTTATATTAATAAATTGTTCATTAATGAATTTTGTTCTTTTAATGCTTAATAATAGATTAATATTACTTGCACACTGAATTCTCCCCTCAACAACAATAATTTTATTTGTTATGAATTTTTACCTTCTGTTGTTATAAACAGTACGTTCACCACTTACCACTTAGGCAACAGAATGTACTTAACTATTTCTTTTTTTTGCAATTACTGAATTATTGTAATTTATAAAACTCAATATTTTGTATTGTAAACGAAATTGGAAAATTGAAATAAAGTTTATTAAAAAAAAAAAAAAAAAACGTCCCAGACCAAGATCCGGAGGGCTCCTGACTCCCATGATACCGTGATTTAAATCCTGGTAGGCTCCCGGTGGTCCTGCCGCCAACAGGAACTCTGACGGGCAACTTTTAACTGATCATATCGTAGTAACCTTCGTTGGCGCCATCTGAAGATGTTCACGATATGACCAATAATTTGCTCTGCCCCGCTTTTTATTAGACAACGTCATTAATGACCGAAGCCTTGATAATTGGGCGGGGGCCCTAGCATAGGTACCCTCCGAACTATAGTGCAACCTATAGTAAAATAAGATAAAAGTAATGCAACTACAATTCTTTGAGCTTTTCATCGTTGCAAACGATGAGCCGTGATGAAGCTTTTTGGCAAATCATCTTCTTCACTCTCCCGTAATCCTAAAATTATTAGCTCGTTGTATGTGTTCCGGGGTTGCACTAACTCTATTGCATATTCCTTGCTTATATGTAGGTTGTTCGGCTACCTATTTTAATTCCCAATGGAATCGCTATGCTTCTTTCGCATTTTCGTTGGATTAACACGATTTGTAAGCGTTCGTTTGCACGTTCAAGTAGTGGGCTCTGACATTTATCGCCATCATAAGAAGTCTTTATAGAAGCTACTAGTTTTTCTGGTATATGTGTAGGAACTAACTATCTTTAACAAAATAAAAAGATTCTTTATTAGGAAGCATTTCAACAAAAAAATAATACTAATGGTAAATGAATTCGTCATTAACTCGGCCTACATCCGGCCATCCTGCATTTCATCCGCCTCGGATGAATCGTCACTCTTCGCATCAAATCTGCTTTCACTTCGCCAAAGTTTCATGAAATCACAACTGGTAGTAGTGTTGTTGGGACCCTCATGAGCTGCGACTTTCTTCACTGAATAACGTCCACTTCTGCCTTTAGAGACCACTGAGTATGGACCTAGAAAATTAGAAAAAATTTGTTACCCGCCCCAAACTGCGTTCTTTTTATAGCTACTATGTATTCAATCGGTGCCTTTCTCTTATGATTAAATGTTTTTCTGTTCTCAGCTTGTACCTTCTCAGTTTGTTGTCGAACATGAACACGAACATTGTCATCATGCTGCTTGAGTAACTCCAGCCTCACCATCAAACTTGTACCATTTCTCTAGCGAGTCAGCTGATAATCTCTTCAGAACTTCAATCACTACACGATTTGAGCGTTCAGCTTGTCCATTTCCCCTTGGTACGCCTTTTGTGACCGCAACATGATCAATGTTTTCTTCAGTGCAAAAATCTTGAAAACTTTTTGAACAAAATGCGCTTCCTTTGTCGGTAATGAAACGTCTTGGGTTTCCAAAATGTTGCTGCAGATCTCTAATTTTCTGTAAAGTTCCTTCCGTTGACACCGTCTTTGTGGGAAAAATCCACGTAAACTTATATATTTGTGCTTCTTCGCTGTTAAGTCCATAGGTCCGATGTGATCGAGATGCAACGTATCACAGGGATTGTCTCCTTTGTCCAGCTGGTTGATAAAACCTTCCTGCTTGCCTGCTTTAATATTTGTTAGTATACACTTAACACAATTATTGAGATGTCTCTGGACCTTATCCTTCAGATGGCGAATGAAAAATTCTTGCGATAAAAGGTACATTGTTTTCTGTAGGCCAAAGTGTCCCTCATTATGCTTCATGTTAAGGATTTCCATCTCCATATTACGTGGGACTACTAAAAGAAAAAGACGATTAACTTCATTAAAAAGTAATTCACCTCGAATTTCAAAATCATCATAGTTTTTTTTTCTTAAGAACGTCTTTTAACGCCGTTATGAAGCTATCTATTCGTATACGCTGTGCCTTTTTAATACGAACCAATAACTCCTGCTGCAAAGCATATACAGCTGGTGAACGGCTAAGAGAAACTACATAGGCCATTCTTGATCCCGCACGGTGTTCCACTTCATAATCATAATCCTGCATATATAAAAAAAAGCATTTAGAAGTTCTTTCTTGTTTATAGTTTGACGAAACGCAGCGCAGTCAGTCAAAACTCTGAACCTGATACCCAGCAGATAAATTCTAAGTTTCTAGCACAAAACTATGGCATTTTTGTTCGGATGAGCTGTTTTTCCTGCTATAGTAGAAAACTGGATGCAGCTGATTGTGGTCAATACATTGTAGAGGAATGACACCTATGCCTTCTTGACTTGCATCTGTATGCACTTCAGTGTCTACACCTTGACGATAGATGGTAAGTACTGGATTACTTGTCAAAGACTGCTTCAATGCTGCCATCGCCTGTCGTTGTAGAACTCCTACGAAAAATTTAGAATTTTTTCTTAATTAGAAGCCTTTTAATCCGAGAAACTCCTGCAACTTTTTTAGATTTATCTGCTCTGGAAACATTGACACAGCATACAGTTTTTCCATAGAAGGACTTAATGTACCATTCTCGACCACGTGTCCAAGGAACGTAACTCTCCTCTGAAGGAATTTACATTTTGACCAGTTAAAAACTAACCCATTTTCTGCAGCAACTTGTAGTACGATTACTAGTTTTTCCAAACATACTTTACGGTTCTTACAAGATATGATAAGATCATCTATGAAGGTTGTTACGATCGCGAAACACAACTGTGATGAACCTTACAAAAAAACCCCAGGACCATTCCTTAGGCCGAAAGGTTTACCATTCCAAATCTAAAGTAGCAAAGGCAGTGAATTTTTTGCTGCTTTCTTCCATTGGAACATGGAAAAATCCGTTCTTTAGGTCCAGTGTTATAGATATCACATCATCCTCCAAATTGTCTAAGACGCTCTCGATCTGTGGAATTAGGAATCTATCTCTTATAGTTCCGGTATTAATTCCCCTGTAGTCGATGCATACCCTGAATGAACCACACTTCTTTTTCACTACAACGACGCGGCTTGTAAACGGAGAACATGATCGTCGAATTATTCCAACTTTGCTCCACTCATCAATCTACTTCTTGACCACCTCAGCTTGTTTGATTGGAAGTAGTCTTGGGTTCGAATAAATAGGAGCCTCATCTGTCATTGAAATACGAGTAGTTATCGTAATTGGGCAATCACTTACAGCTTTCGTCTCGTAATTTGAAATTAGCTCTTTAACCTGAGATTCATATTGGATTGGGATTTCAATTTCGTTGCTGCCATCAGTTTCGATGTTCAAGATGAAGCTTCCATCTTCTTTTTCATAAAATATCGTCTCTCCATTTAACATAACCACCCTAGCTTGTCCCATCACATCACGCCTGATTATTGCATCGACTCGAATGCAGTTGTCTGCAACCGCGTGTATAATACCCCTCAGCTTAACATCATCTATCATTTCGTTGGCGAACGGCATTCTCTTCTCTGATGTTTAGAAGAACCTTCCACCAAACGCCATCAACTTCAAGTGGAATCATTAGTGACTGCTGCTGCTGCCTGCTTCTTAATTGAGTTCCTACGTCGATTAACTTATTGGCCAGCACCTCTGCATTGTTGCTAGTCAAAACCGAATCAGCTTCTTTTAGCCTATCCCACAAGACAGCCTTAACCCCACTTGTGTCTAGTCCTCGCTTGAACTGTCCAAGCTTTTAATTCTTCCACGGTCCATCGATCCATTGCAAAACAAAAAAGCGACACGTTACTACTACTGCATACTTTGGAAGTTCATCGTTGAGCAAAAGAGAGGGTAGGTAGTGACGTCATTAACTCGACCTACATATGTACGTCTCAAAGCATTTTCGAAAGCGGCCTTTTCGAAATCGCTGAACAACTAATGTTACGGAGAGCTACGAGTATACTCGATGCATTGTTCAATTATGATATACAAGGCGTTGATGTTGTCGCTGCAGGAGCATCTTTCTCGTAAGCCTTCCTGTTCGATGTCGAGCATTGAATCAAGATGCCTTTTCACTCGATCCAGAACAATTTGAGCTAATAATGTACCAACAGCTGAAAGAATGCATTAACCTATCCAGTTGCCATGTCATGTCATGTTTCCTTTCTTGGACAGCTTAACAATTACAATATTACTCTTTTCCAATCTTCGGGGAAGGCTTTGGTTTTCGATTATAATTAGTGGCTATAGGATGCCATCTATGCCAAACATTTTGTTTTTCTACAGAGCCCTTTTTGCCAATGTTACGAATATTTTAGCATCCTTCTGGCAAGCTGTTCCTCATGCGAATTCAGGATATTTCCGTCGAATATTTTTAGTAGAGGTGTAATAAGGTGCACTTATTTTCTCATCATACGGTATTGGGCATATCCAGGCGTTAAAATATTTTTCATAAAGTTCCTATGATCGTTGATGCTCTTAGGAGGGGAGCAGATGATTTATTCTGCATTCGTGGCAAGGTGATACTGTATCTTTTAGAGTACTTGGCGATTGTGTAGCCAATCGGTCTTTTATCTGGGTATTCTTAGCAACTTGGGTCGGATGCAGTTAACAAACGAAGTACGAGGACGTTTTAGGAGCTATCATTAGGTAGCTTTTGATTTGGTTCGAAGTACGATGTTAATCAGTCGACGGCCAGCTGAAGTTTGATAGTTTTTATGGTCAAACAGTGAACCTCCAATGCTTAGCCTCCAATGTTTCCTGTGTCTCCGAAGCGGTGTGGTACCATCAATTAGTTGTTCCTTATTTTAGTCTGAATCCCTGATGTTCGAATCTCTACAGAAGCCTAGAATCATGAACTGTTTAACCTTGCCTGTCCTTCATGGCAAAATTATAAATCAAAATAAGAAGAATTGACTCCTTCCAAAGCATGGACCAAGACTTACTTTTGCAATAACTATGATGAGGTTACATCCTCTTATACACCTTCTTATCTATCACTACCTTGTACTGGCCATGGACTGAAAGGGAAACCGGAGAAAATATTGTGTAGACGGGTGCTCAGAAGCACTAGGTGTCAAACTTCTTGTATCTTCTTCTTGTATCATTTCGATCATTAACAATTTCTACTGCAGCAGGACATGACTTTAACAATACTGATCAATGCAGACAGGAAAACAATCTAAAACAACAGAAAATATCCTTGTGAAACTAGTTCTCTTATTTTCACAACGCACCTGTACTCAGATACTAACAAAAAACACTGTTACCCTCACTGAAAACATACAGGAGCCATACTCACAGGCATATGTTGCTTGCAATATTTTTTCAAGGAACAACCAGTCTACTCAGATATACTCAGTGTAAAGGAGAGTAACCCCGTACACCTACACAGCACACATGGTTTATAAAAGTACTCGTAGATATCAGAAAATAATAATTTACAGATATCAGATTTGGCCCCAAGAGCACCTTTTAGTCTCGGTGTCTACTGTATGGGTAGACCATAACTTTACCTCTCTATAGAGTCGCAGAAAATAACACGAGGACCTCACCTAACAATTGCACAGCATCATGACTTGTGTTCCGATTGTCTGTCCATTATTTATGATGATCGATATTCTCACATTTGTTCCGATTCACTATCCGTTCCGTGAATTGTTGCTTTGTTGTTTGTTTTGTGGCATCCTTTCTCGCTTAATGTATCTCTGACGATTCACTTTTTATACACAAGCATATCGTACGAATATTTTCCTTCTGCTATATAAACGACTATCGGCAAACAGGACACGACATCCCGTCGTAGTCTCTCTAGTTATAGTTGGAATCGGAATTGAAGACAGAGTCGGAATTGGACTCAGAGTTGGAGTCGCATCTTTATACTGGCTAAGCATATACGTCTCTGTTCACACCATCGAGTTTATTACTTAGTGTAGGGCATATATAGAAGATATTAACTTTGCCACCATATGCCGGGTATGCCAGTTGGGAATCCGTGAATTGTTTGTTTCTACTCCTTCATGCACGTTGCTTTTTTTGCTTGCACTGCGTTGCTCGCGCTATTCCAGCTAAAACCCATAACACAATCAGCTGCGCAATCTGCCAAAAGCTAATGCATTCCAACATTATTGTGGAAAAACATACACTCGTATACGAATAAAACGATCAGTGCCACACTTGGTTTCGTTCCCCCTTTTTTCCGCCTGACATATACTCGTAACTTGGAACTGGACTGGACACCATCACCTTCAACGACCAGAGGAGCACCAGCAAAACACCACAAAATAGCGCAAAACACCACAAAACAGCGCAAAACAGAAAGCAACTTCTTTATGGCTGCGTTGATGGTATCAAGAGTTAATGCTGATGACATTTTTGCTTGATGTGATTAATTCGCTTTTTGCGAGAGTAGTTGGTTTTACCAGTTCGCCATTTACCATTGCCAGAACTCAGCAACTCAACAACCCAACACCCTGTTCCATCATCAGTCCATGCCACATTGTAAGAAAGTGGGAGCCTTTGGTCTTCAGACTTTATTCCTCTGCCTCCTGCCTTGTGCTCTCGACCTTTGGTCTTCAGGCTCTGCTCCCTTCTAAAGGAGGAGTGTCTGCGAAATGACTATGTCGTCGCACTTGCTGATTGGAATCGCACGTTATAATTTTCGTGTTTAGGTGTTCATCAGGTATCAACGTCAAATGCACCAGTGACCAAGAAATTGCAGCAAATTCTGGTGATTGTGCGATGGCATCGACGATAACGACCGACCCATGAAGACGGCGATACGTATATTGGCAAGACTATTACCACAAAAATGGTCCTTTCCTCTTTCCATTTCATTTCATTCGATGGAAATTGATAAAAGCCAAACAAATTGTTGCCGCTCTGAATATTGTGAAATGGATTCAAACTTAATTCGATGACTGCAGGGAGTATATTCAAAGATTTATATTTACCCTTCGAATGAATGGTTCTTAGGATGCTTAAAGTCTCGTACACATAGGAAGTTAGGTAGGTTGGCTGGCTGCGTAGCAGAGACAAATCAGATTAGATGTTGTACCTTTGGGAAAATATGTAGATCCTGCCACGAAACGGGAAGCCAAATTTACAGATAGACGATCATGGAATTCAAAATCGGGGACTCTAGGGAAATTCGAGACAACCGCTTACACAATTCAATCGTTGTTACGACAGTCCATCAGGCAGAAACTCATTTCAAATTGCTAATTTCATAGTATTTCAACCACTTAATGAACAACCATGATGAGTTTCACGGATACATTTCTTGGATAAACATAATGGGAGAAGAATACACAAGTCCATGAGGAATCAATATCTGTGTTAGACACATTTTTTCGAGGAAAGACACGGTCATATAGGAAAATAAAGTCATTGAGAGCAGCCAAACTCTTTTCTCCAACGAACTAGGGAAACTACTGAGCGTCCTATAACTTGGATTGGACCAGGAGCGCAACAATCCAGTTCGTAGCAAAGTACCACCCAGTGGTGGTCCCCGGTAACTGCATGAGTAAACTCTTACTCATGGTATATAGGTACTGGCCCAAGTCGTCATAGAGTTCACAACCCTATACGGATGACACTGAAATATGTGATGGACCAACCTATGGTCTCGGGTAAAAATGGAGTCACTGTTGACGACAATGCACGTGCAATGTACGGACCCTTAACAGGTCACGTGCAACCGAATAGCATAGGCCCTTGACTGCTATCACGTAGATATCACCGCCATCCAGGAAGTGCGATGGGATGAAAAACTGTGATGTATACTATGGCGATAGCTATAAGGAAAATAAACAGCTCTTATTCGGATTTGCCATATGAGGCAGACCTAGGCATAAAGTCTTGAGCTTCTGACATGTGAGCGAGCGTCTTATAACAATCCGCATCGCCTAATATGCGCCCATGCCCGACGACGCCACCAAAGAATGTTTCTACGAGCTCCTGGACAAGACATATGAGCAATGTCTGAAATATGACGCCAGGATAGGAAAGGAGAACATCTTTGGTAAGACTGTTGTTAGGCATGGCTTACACGTCACCACATCTAGCAACGGACTTAGACTTATTGACTTTGCAGCGGGATGAAATATCACTATGGAGAGCACACGGTTTCCTCATCTCATTGTACACCAGACGACATGACGACTTTGCGATAGACGTAAGGCAGTATTGTGTACGTCCGAACATTCCGGGCAGCCAAGAAGAAAACGTTGTAGTGGAGTCACAGTCAGTACTAAGAATATGGAAAAACTTTTTCTGCAGACTGTATAATAGCAAAGATGCCGAACATACTGCCTACAGGCAGAATAGACTGACCAAAATGACGTAAGGATGGCAAAATCTAATCTGAAAACCAAAAAAGCAGCTGGACCTGACGGCATACCGGCCGAGACATTCACGGCTGCTGAAAATGACTTTGTGGTGAGCATACTCCAACACATTTCTCAAATCTGGTCAGAAGAGTGTATACCTGATGAATGGAATCATAGCATCACTCACCCGATCCATTATAAAGGAGACATCCTCAACTGCATCAACTATAAAGACATAAGTCTCTTCAATATCACATATACTTAATATCTTATCTGTGATATTGTGTGAACGTCGGGAACATATCGTCAACAAGCTGATTGGCCCTTTCAATGTGGTTTCAGGCCAGGAAAGCCCACAATCGACTAAATGTTCACACTCAGGCAGATCCTTGAAAAAACTCAACAAGTCCAAATTGACCACCACCATAATTTCGTCGATTTTAAGGCCGCATGTGACGGCATTTATAGAGACGAGCTATATAGGGATATGCCCAGTTTTGTCATCCCTGAAAAACTCGTGTATCTCTGCAGGTTGACGATTGAAAACGCTCCGTCAAGGTCGGTAACCACTGAACCGAGACCTTCGATGTCCAAAAAATGTTTTAAACAAGGCGACGCCCTGTCATAGTGACTACTTTAACATCACACTTGAAAGAATTGTGCGAAACTCACATATAAGCACTGGAAGCACAATCTTTCAAAAGTCTGTGCAACATAATTGGGAAAACTCAGCGGGCTGTCACCGGTGCGTTCGCTAGTATTAAAACGGAAGCTGCCAAAATGGGTTTGGCGTTACACACAGCATCGATGAATTGGACAGATCGTCGCAATCTACAGCTATAATTTCGAGGTAGTAATGGGCTATGTCCACCTTGGCTCTTCTATAATTAAAACGAAGATTCACTCTTGCCAAGCGCTGTTTCTTTGGGCTAAAAATGCAATCCTCAATTGCCCTATGGCCCTATCCTGAAATGTTAAGGAGACTCAACATAGGATCTTGATTATCCCTTGCCTACTTTATGACACAAAACATGGACCCTGTCAAAGGCGGATGAATATGTCCTCATATGTCCTCAAATCCTTCGAAAAATATTCGATCCCGTTGGAGTTGATGGGCGGTTTTGGAGAAGAAGATCCAACGACGAACTATACGAGCTCTACAGCGACAGCGACCTAGTTAGAAATCTACGGATCAGTAGCCTAAGATGATTAGTGCATGTAGAGCGAATGAACGCCAATGCTCCGGCCCGTATAGTCTTCGAATCTAACCCGGAGGGACAACGCGCTAGAGAAAGACCTCACCTCAGGTGGTGCGCACAAGTACAACAAAATCGAACCTCAACCGACTTAGAGTGCGCAACTGGAGGAGCTTGTTAATGGAACCCCAGGCTCACACCGAACAATAGCACCTCCTAAGTAAGTAAATATGCTGCCCGAGTAGCGTGAAGAGTAGCCGCCTTTGGGTGAAAAAGGCTAGCTGTTGTGGGAATAAAGCTTGGCGAGGTGGTCTTTGTGACAGATAAGGATGGTGTTGATAAAATTCAGACGAAAAGCCCTCGACATACGTTTTAGCTCTGTTCGGCTTCGTTTTCCAAAAATGGAAACGCGGTGGTTTTGCAAATATAGAAAATGGATGTATTCAGAACAACCCTGACATGGATAATGTTCACTGTAAAGGTAAATACGTGAAAATTTCTAAAAAGTTTCTTTTTTTTCAGAAGGTGTTGGGATGTACTAGGATACCACGCAAAACGTTTCCTTCCTCAGAAAGCTAGATCCAGTGTTGTTGTAAGTGAGCAGAAGGCCCACAAAGCGACATCGCCGTAGTTCCAATATCTTTATCTTCGACCCATTTATCCTATGAGTAGCATCGGAGTATTCTATAATTACTAAAGTAGTACTAAAGGAAGTATGGCATGGGCAGCTTGCAATCTGTGGTTCGAGAGTCAGAAGGAAGTGAAAACTATAATATTTCAGACCTTCATTTTCATTTCAACAGCGTCTTGTTCTTCAATATGCCTGTTGACGTCTATTTTCAGAGCATATGCTACTGTGGACTATTGGATAATTCTTTGAACAGCATTGTAATCGAAATAACTAAGTGCGACCCCACTTAAACTAAAATCAGTCCCACGCCTTGAGTATAGTCTGCTATTCGTCCATTTTAACTAACACTACGCAACCATTACGGAGCCATCCAATGATTTCACATCACTACTCAGGAATTTTTTTGCCATCCACTTTATGCTATTGGTAGCCCATAACTATGAAAAATTGTGGGAGTCTTGCAAGTTCTTCAGGCTGAAGAGAGTTTTATATGTTGACTGTTGACGTAATAGGAAGGAGAAACCTCAGGGTTGATTCCTGGAGCAGGCAGAGTTAAATATTTGCCCCAGAATGCAAATGGATGTTTACGCAGAAGAACACGTAACTTGGTGAGGCTAATGTGCCGAGAAATTCTCAAGTCATCTATATCAATAGTTGCAGTACTTTCTCATACTACCAAGGCCATCATTTTGACGACATCATTGCAGACCATTCAAATTGTAATTGAAATGAAAATATTATCACCGCTGATGATGTGCTGGACGTTACTGCTGGATCTAAAAAAAAGTCGTAGTTCGACATCCTCGTAGAGCAAAGCATAAGCAGGAAGCAAAAAACCTCGGGACAGATAAACACAGTTTATTAGAACGTCTCTTGTGTTAACGTGGACTCCTGCCATTATGGCCTTATTCCACAGGATGCCTATACATCCATGGGTGCAAGGATACGCTTTGCCATTGCTCACCGTCAATTCACTGATACCAATTCGGAACTGTATTGCCGGCACAAGTTTCACCCTTGGTAAGAGTCGAGGCCGACCTAAAACCTCTTACTGCTCTTCGGGTCGTAGCACCCAGTACTTATTGCAACTCTACATTGGGCCGAAACCCTTCCCGCGATTTTGGGTTTAAACCACAGCCACCATGACGCTCCCACAAGGGGGCCTACCTCTAACAAGTCAGGCCCGGACCGAGATCCGGGGGCTCCTGACTCCCATGGTACCGTGATTTAAGTCCTGGTAGGGACTACCGGTGGTCCAGCCGCCAACAAGACCTATGACCGGCAACTTGTGACTGATCGAATCGTAGCAACCTTCGGTAGCGTCATCTATAAGACCAGTTTACGATAAGACCAGTACTTTGCTCTGCCCCCGTTCATTATTAGACAACGTCATTAAAGGGCGAAGCCTTGATAATTGGGCTAGAGCACTTGTTAGACTACAGTCTGGAGTGAACATCAACCAACAAGCCTCTTCAGGTAGCACGATCTCTCGCTAGTTGTTTGAGACCTCCTTCCACTTTCGTGCGCCACCTTAGATCCGGTTGTCATCTGCTACGCCGTCATTTGAGGTTAGAACCGAAGACTTTATGAGACGAAGCTGTAGTGTACGATCGCTTAACATGGCAATGCCGTCCTAATGTTCTATTCATACAGTGGATGTAGGCAATATTCGCGGGCTTAAAAGCAACCACTTTTCTGCGTACGTCCACGTCTGTAAATACAGATCAGCTGTTTTGGCACTTAGTGAAACACAGGTAGATCCCCGCCCACAACGCCCACACCTCTCAAATCACTCTGACCTGAAGCTACCTGGCTACTAGTGCGTAGTGATGTAGCTTACCAAACTCCACCACAATGTAGTTCCTGTTCCAATCCGGAATTTTAGTTCATGAAGTTGCATCTCCAAAAGCAAATTATCCACTATTGCTTTATTTACAGAAGCACCAAACTGGGCAGCAATTGGACCTTGAGGGAGTTTGATGCGCTGTCTCACTCCATTCAAATAATTGTATCCCTGTATCCTCATACTGAAATCGTTATTACGGGCGATTTCAATATATAAAGAGGCTGTCATGGTTAGAGAAATGTTTTTTCGCTCCTTCAAGACCAACTCGACAGAGGAAAACCGAAAAAAGTTTAAACGAGCCAGGAATGACTGCAACGTCTTTCTTAAGCATGCCAGATTCCAAAACGACCAAAAATTGAGACAAGAAATATTACAATGCCCAAAAGGTAGTAAAAATTGTTGGTCGTCCGTCAAAAATATTAGAAGTTCTGCTTCATCATATATCCCAATGCTCATTTACAATGACATTCCAGCTGTCAGCTCTTTGGCCAAGGACAATCTGCTTGTTGCACACTTTGCGGCTAGCTCAGTACTCCCAGATTGTGCTTTGTCTCCGCCTACACTTGAGTGTATCGAATCGTCAATGGGACGAATCCACTTTCACATTCATGTAGTAGCAAGAGTACTTAAAGATCTCAACATACATAAATCCGCTGGTCCATATGGTATACCTTCCCTTCTTCTGAAGAGGTGTTCTTCCACGCTGGTGATACCACTGCGTAAGCTTTTTCATCAATCCTACTCTTTAGGACTCTTCCCGAGCAGATGGAAAACAGCATTTGTCCAGCCCGTCCCTAAAAAAAGCGAATCATCTTCTCTCTCCTCCTACAGACCCATTGCACTTACGTCCCTTCTTTCCAAGGTCATGGAAACGCTGATAAATCGTCAGTTCATGAAATATCTCGAAACACGAACACTTCTCAATGACCGGCAGTACGGTTTTCGTAGCAACAGGTCCACTGGTGATTTGATGGCATGTCTCACCGAAAAGTGGAACCAAAGCGTACATCAATCTGGCGAAAGCAAGATAGTTGCACTTGATATTTCTAAGGCATTTGACAGAGTTTGGCATCAGGCTCTTTTGTCGAAAATGCGTGCATTTGGGATCGACGATTCTCTTCTTCAATGGATTAGAAATTACCTTTCGTAACGTTCAATTCAAGTTGTCCTGGGGTGGTATCAAGTTTGATATCCACAACATAAATACTGGTGTGCCCCAGGGCTCGGTTTTGTCTCCGACACTCTTTTTAATTTTTATCAATGATCTCTTGTCTGCCACTTCTAATCCAATATATTTCTTTACTGGCGACAGTACCGGACTCACGTCCTTGCTCTTCGGCTGTAGAACGGGAACGGCAGCGTATGTTAAGCTCATTAAATTCCGATATTGACAGCATAACCAATTGGGGAACTAGGAACAGTCGAAACTGAAAAACTTTCCATTCTCGGTACGTGTGTCAGTGACAACTTACGTTGGAATGACCACATATTCGATGTCGCCAAAAATGCTGCGAAATGTCTAGGTTTCCTCAAACGATGTAACTTTTCTCCTTCTGAGCTTGCCTCGATATATAAGGCATTAATCCGCCCAAAATCGGGGTACAATGCACACATCTGGTCAGATGCGCCTAAAACATCTATCCACCTGCTAGATGCGATTCAAAACCGTGCGATAAAACTCATAGGTATTGCTAACACATCGACGAAATTTCTCGTGTCTCACTTTGTTTTATCGCTATTACCACCATCAGTGCTCCATTGAAATCGGCAGTAGCATTCCGCCCCTTGAAACCTTTAACCGTAACACCCGTCTCACTATGAATGTTCATCAGTATACCCTCAAGCCCACTTTGGAACATACTCTGAAATATCGTGATTCATTCCTAAGCCGAACAACTCTCTTGTCCCTGCCCTGCCCTGCCCGGCCGAGCTCACTATTTCCTGTCATTATAATATTCACACCTTTAAAACCGACGTACATTGGTACTTATCTTTCTTCCCTCCCTAATTTTCCTTCGCCCGCGGTGTGTGCAAACATTGTAAGGGTACCTTAACCCCTTGAGCGCGCTCTACTTTATAAAAAAAAAATCTCCATTCCCCATAAATATAAACATAACCAAAGCTCACCCGCAGAATGTTCTTGTCATGCATGACACCATGCATTTTGTTTACTGCCAGACATATTTTGGCCGCTTCCATGTACTTGAGCGGACTTAAAGAAGATCGTGCTTCTTTTGCTGGTCAGTGAGTTTTGCACAATTTTTTCTAGGTGGATGTTAAAAGAAGTCAGATGACAACGTGTCGACTTGCCTAAAGCACTTCTTGACATTAAAGGTATCGGTTAATTCATTGCTGACTTCGATGGCTCAGCGAGAATTTAGTCATCCCACACAACCTGCCAAGTTTGGCAGGGATATCAAAACCAGGCAAGGCGTTGTAGGGTCTTTCTTTATGTACGCTTTCATGTGCGGCCTTCAAGTCAATGCGAAATTTCCGGTCTTTTTGATGATATGACGTAGTGTGAATATTTCATTGTCTCCATTATGCATAATAGATCTAATGATCCCAGTCGATGATGACTCGTCCAAAAATTCGGACATCCTGAAGGCTGGAGGAGTGTCTGTCGTCGATGATCAATCTGGTTGACGGTTGATTGATCTGGGTATACCCAGATCCCTTTATGGATCTTGAGATGTGGACGGCTTCTGTACCCAGCCTAGCACAGTTTTGGTATCATAGCTTGGACACTGCAGACCTAACATTCCATATAAAAAGCCGAAATTCTTTGTCTTTAAAACGTTTGCATAGATCGTCAACATTAAACCCGTCTGTATCTCGGAACTGTTTCCTTATTTCCACGGTTAACCCCCAGGCGCAACACCCGACCTGGAGAGACAGGTTTTCAATACCATCCCTGGAGAAAATTTTCAGCTAAACCATATAGGGTCGCGGTGCCAATAGGGTCGCTGAAGTTTTGAAAGCCATATCGTTAGGCGACTTTATGGTAATTAAGGAGCATAATAGTGAAGCAATGGATAACACTGTTCACTTGTCTTCAAACTTCAAAGGCAGCTCCATAGGAAGGTTGTTGATACTTTAAGCGGATGAAGAATCGACTGTGTGTTCAAACTTTCCTACGAACAATGAGCGATGGAACGTGCACTGTTAAATAAAGGCCTTGCGAAATACAACCTAATTAAGGGACTTAGAATACAGTTGATACATGACCACTGACTCACATACCCTAAGCTACATTTGAATCAGACCACAACCTCACCTACAATAATAACATAGATGCTGATGAGAGATTACCATTGAAATACCAGCACAGCATTACATCATTAAGTTCCTTAATGAACTGAACCCCTTAATTCCATTCTGTTGAATTGTTTGAATTGATAATACTTGGAATATGTCCTTCTGAAGCAATTGCGCATGCAAGCAGCCCCAAGTGCATTCAAATACTTCCTAGCTAACTGTCACCTTCTTCCATTTCGTTTGTCATCAACTTAAATAGTCTTGCAAATGTCAACATCAGTATCATCAAAAGTTTCGAAACCTCCCTCCTCCAAACTAATTATCTGTAAATGCCTGCAAGCAAGAAATTCAGCAGGGGTTATGCTTAAGGATCTCAAAATTATTACATCAATTCGAAGCACAAACAAACTTCGACGTCACCTAGTGTTCTCGAATAATTAGTGCAGCCCAGCACCAACTTTGTCAAGCCCTAAACAACAAAATAACGTCATGGGAGTGTGGCACTGAAACAGAAATTTCGCTGCAATCTTTTATTCATTTATCTGAATGAATTGGAAGCACCGCTTCGTTTCGCTCATTAGTAAGTCTTTGTTGGAGCTAAATGTCGAAAACTTATGTGTCGCTACTAACTATTTGTAGTACCCACTCAAAGGGAGACAAGGCTCGAAGCAAAAACTAAAGCTGGCTCTTGAGCTAGGTCTCTGGTATACCTCCAAGTATGCCGTAGCGCCTTTGGGCAAACTTTCAGGTGATAGTTGACTTTAATTTCTGTATCATAAGCTTCCGTTCTGGCCAATAAATTTCGTTACAAACCCAGACAGTGTTACGTAGTCGGAAAGGGGTTTTTCGTTTTTCGATGTTTAGTGCGAAAACTTTTCAATGGAAAATCGAGTTTTCTAAAAGTTTACGCAGTTGAATGGGATCTCCGAATGGTGAAAGGGGTAATCGGAACGGGAAGGGGTAGTAGCATCATTAGAAATATCAACTGGTAAATGGGCTTAAGAGTTTAATTGCGCCATTGAGAATTGAAGAGGATTCATTCCTTACCATGGCTGTGGCTGCTTCTCCTCGTCGTGTCCTGTACTCGAATTCATGAAGGACGAACGCGGGTACGAGAATGAGTAACAGAGCAAGTACTCGATGAACTCGAGTACTTGAATACTTGTACAGTGTGCGAGGAGCTTCTTTGTGATAACGATGGATTAACCATCGTTACCATGTAAGTAAGTGAGTATTTGTACAAACATCTATTGGTACGACCACATTGCTACGGGTTTACCGACGATATTCAGAATGACCAAGCATTTAACTTTGGGAATTAAAACTTCAGGATTGGAGCATTCACACACAGTGGCCTCCACTCCGTGCGATGCAGTTGGGGGGTATACAGAACACATCACTCGCATGCTGCACAGGTAAATTAAGGACTCTCAATTACAACACTTGTCTTTCGAATTGTGGAAAACGGGGAAAAGTTTCCTGCACACACTGGAAATAGTCGAGTATTTAAAAATAGAAAAAAAAAGAGGGAACATCTTTAATGAAGAAACTTGAAAGCAGCTATGTTGAAGGACCATTTCTGAAACTGAAAAATAAACGACAAACGAACCATTGAAGGTTGAAAGGATGTCAAGTGGGCTAGTTGTTACGTGTATTGGAAGTTCTTTCAAGATTTGTACGTTCGTTTTGAATTTTTCTGGAACATGTTAAGGACCTCCTCGTAGGGAGCATACTGTGATCAATAAAGACAGTAGGGCAAAAGAAGCACCACTTCAAATAACATCTCTGAAGGTACTTTGACATTTGATAGTTTTCAGCCATTAACTCTGAATAGCACTTGGATCATTGTATGGAATGGATCATTGTGCCAATTTGCAATCTTTCGTGAAACGGGTAGTTTTGAAAAGTTTATAATTTCTGTTAAAAAAATATGAAGGTCCTCGCAAAATATGGATATATTCGTGTGCAATGTCTGTCAAGAAACAAGTTGATATGTTGTAAGTTGGTGACCAGTATTTTATTTGTGCAAGTTAAGATAACACGAATATACTCAATTGTGACCAGAAGTCATTTAAAACTAAGTAAGCGAACAACAGATACTCGCCTATTTGGTAAAATGAAATTAAAAACCCTGCTGAGGGATAAATGGTGTTCGCTAAACATCAAGATGATAGGCCTCTGTAGTCGAACACCTTCACAACTACTAGTAAGTCATTCTTCAATGCTTCCATATGGGGACTCCTGTGAGTTTTTTTGGGAAATTGCAAAGTTTGAAGAGAGCGAAGGACGAGTCTCCTGCGCCATCATAAAACAAGTCAAGTATCGCTCCGAAAAGCAAACATGCGCCTCGGATATGGACGGGGATTTTGTCGACGACCATTGGCAGAGGCAATGATTGATTTTTGACGCATCAAAACCCTCCTTTACAATGGAATAGAAGGTCGCTAAAGTTCTAGATTCCTAAAACTAGAGAGAATATTTGTATGGTATAAGCTGCGTATCCTAGGAGTAAAAGACACTTAACCCTCTGAAACTGACAAAATCTTCCTTTCTACTCTGGAAAAGTAAAGCTAAAGGCGGCCGTATGCCCTATTCATCTTATGGTGCCAGGATGTTGACGACGAGCTTCAAGATTCAAGGGTAAGGTCACCAATACAATCATTATCCATTGCTACACGAATGAAGAGCGCAGAGACCAACTCAACCCCTAACTGAAGTATGTAGAGTGATCGTAATGGAAGATTTTAACGCGAAGACGGGCGATAAGGAAATAGGTTGGTTGACTTTGTCAACGACAACCGCTTGGCTATTGTTTGACTATAAGGACTCCAATAAAATCAGCTGAGTCTCTAGTAATCGACAACGTACAGGGAACTAAATCGAAATCGCAAACAGGACTTATCAGCAAACGTGGAGCTGTTATTGGAATAGAGAAGGATCACAATCTAGTTGCTTTTTTTTTATAATTTACGCGATCTTAAGGGGTTAGATACCCTTTTACTGATGAAAGGTAGATGGAGGGGAAAGGAAAATTGTTTTGTAGTGGTTTGAAACTCAGGTGTATTTGGTTTCGATATTAGCTCTCCAGGGGGGTGGGAGTCCGAATAGGATGGAGAGTTTTTTCTTTTTTTTTCTTGTTTCGAAGATTATAATTCACACTTGTTTTTTATGCTTGAAAGTCTACAACAGCCGAATCTACGTGTCAGTGCTATGCCTTCACACGCAGAATTTTTCTGTCTGAGTTCCAATTACACAAATGAAAACGTGAAAAACTTGTCATGGATAGGATTCGAACCTTGACCCTCCGAGTGAGAAGCGATTCCTAGTACCACTACACCACGGCCATAGTGGTAGCTACTATACAGCAATCGATCCAACTTGCTATAATACCGACTGGCTCGGGGATCCTCAAGTACGCCAACAGATAAGGTACCACCTTACCACAAATGCAGAAACAATCATCAGTCTCATTACTGGGAGCATCGACAACTACTGGAACGTTCTACAAAACGTTTTCACGTATGTGCCAGACACGATTGGCCATAGAAGATGAAAGCACCTGGTTGACAGCAGACATCTGGAGATGGGTCAATAAAATTGCAACCGCCTCAGCAGTAGAGCACCCCAAACTAGACTACAGTATGAAGTGAAGAGAAGCCACCAAGTTTGAAGAAGCAGGAAATAGGTGCGACGGCCGGAACAGTACACGTATCACTAATGAACTCACTGATAGCCAAGTAAACGGACTATAAGGAAATCTGCTGACTTCAGACGAGGAACAGCTCGCCAGTTTGCGGGAATATTTGGTAGGAGTGCTAAACCACATAAGACAACTTCGCAGCAAAACTACTCATATTCCCACCTTCCCCAGAGCCCTGCAGGAAATCAAGGTAGTTGGCATATGTGGATGGCTTCCAAGCCGTACTCTAGCTTTGACGGAAAACCTACAACCACTGATAAGGAAAACATGATAAACCGTGAGGCACCTGGAGAGATATATGCGTTCTTCCGACGTTGCTTAACTAATAGCATGTATAATTCTGGATCGATTGAGAAGTACTCAAGTGCAACATATCAGATGGCTACAACATATACCGCTGTTCAACATGAATACAGATCTTACTTCCATTTTCAGATTTCACTACAGTCTGAGGTGTACTTTGACTTTAACAAATCAAACTCTCCAGTCAGCGTGATCCTTGAGCACCTGTCTCCATTTGTGCAAGAACACCCACCGCATTAGACAGGATCTTCTTTCCGTTGTAGCTCCACTCCAGACCATTTATATTCGTATCCATTTGCTCTTCAGGTCGTATACATCTCAGTCGATGTACAACTCGTAGGTTTGCTGTGGCGATGGGTAAGTTCAAATCATGATAAGAGTTAATAGAAGAGCTGAGGAAGACAAAATCCTTAGTACCTCAAAGTTATATCTGTCTATTGTGATATTTTGTCCGCTTCATAGGTGATGCGTGTCCGTTTTTGTTGACAGCATGTATTTGGCTTTACTCTCATTCGCAGTTTAATTAATTTTTGTTTCAACACATTCAAACGGCAATGCTGTCAATATCATCAGAGTGTGCAACAGTTACACCGACTTTTGGAAAATTTTAGCTTGGCGCTAGCTTTCTAGTTGGTTTCGAGCACAATTTTCTGAAATCAAATCACAGCGCATCATCTTTTTTAAACCCTTTTTGATATCAAAGATCTTGGAGAGATTTCATTCAAACTTTGTGGAGTAGCGAGCGTTCCCCATCGCCATGTTGCTCACTTCTGAACTTACAGGGCAAAGTTAGCAATGTTGTTAGCAATGTTAAAGAGACTGTTACCTCTTTAGTTGGCACAATTAAGAGGCCTAGCTGCATTTTTATACCGAAGTTTAAATATTGACACCAAAATGTGGGTGATCTCAGCTCTTTACCAGTGACCCGAGGTGGTTTCTCCAAGTACCTAATTCCCTCTTTATTTCCTCTACGCAGGAGCCTTCCTTGTCATTTTATATAGACGAGTTGTTTTGCAAGATGTTGTCTGTATCCTTCAACAGCTAAAAGTTGCGTATGCAGTAAGAACCTGCATTTTAACATCTGAGACATCTAAACCTACTCTCTCATTGTTGTGGTATCTTAGATATCCAAACTCGACTTGGAGTTAATTACACACGCAGTTCCTAATTTGGAGGGCCAGGCCCTTTCCGCGATACCTTAGCAAATGGGACTGGATATTCCGACACCGGTTACCTGCCTCGGTGATGTGAAAGCTGCCTTTTACTTTTTAAAGGTTCAATAGTTTTCATTTCTATTCCAGCACCCCGACTAATCCTGACAAATCTCTATCGGCCTAAGCCCAAATACTTTGAGGTAGTGCATATAATGAATCCAAAATGCTGTTGATGTTATCATAGACAACATCAGCATCCAACAGAGATGGTGGCTTCAATGGAGGAGGTAAAATAAGCAGAACAAAACGAGAAGTCATTGTTAATACAACACTCGACATCGAAATGCTAACGCCGATCAGATCAGTGCCTATTCTAATCCATATTCACCACCAGAGCAACGGTTCCCAAAAATACAGGACCGCTCGGTCAGGTCCAGGCTTTTACTCTCACACATTTGCAGCTCCCTATTATTGCGCAATATCCAAGTTAGAGTGAGTGTTCTTTCCTTGACGACAATGGAACCCTTGTTCTCTATTAAGCCCATCCTGAATATTTCTATTTTCATAAGCGTATACACAGCGATGACAACCCTGTAGTTCAATACTATCACCGCTTGCAAGTAATCTTACGGTCTTTAGAAAGATTGTGTATCTGACCTCAACACTGACAGTGCTCCAACTTATCTAAGTCCTTTTTTAACTTCAAAGGTTCCGGCGGTATCATTACCAACTTTTATGGAGCAACGTGTTCTCCTTATTCTCCGGGACGGAGTTTAAAACAATTCTGAGACAAGACATTACTCTACATTGCCCGTCTTAGTGAATGCTGTCATACATGAGTAAGTCCTTAAAATTATAACTATCAGTTTGAGGCATCTGCATCTGCTCAAGGATCTGCTGTAAGTCTGCTAAGAACCTTTTAAATCGCCGACTGCCATAGGAGTTACCAGAATACACGAAATGAAATCCACAACATTTAGTTGCTGCAGACATAAGCTACGAAACCAACACGGAACCACACAAATTTGTCAATATGTCAGCAGTAGCCGTACTCATTGAACAAGGTGATTACCGAAAGATAGATGCGACTTATCATACGCTGCAACGTAAGGCTCAAAACACTTTTGGAGCAATAGCAAATTCAATCGGATGTCACAGTGTTGTCCAACTAACATTTGTTACGAGAGGAAGGCACCAAAAAATAGACTTAATGCTATCCACCAGGCATGGTTGGGAGACTACCAGCCAGAAAGTACTGTCGGGAGCTTCAATGTCAGACCAAAAGTATATCGATTTCAGACTCGAATCGGAGGTCTCGGTTATATTTAAGAAAAGGAGTCCAACTGTATATGCTTAAGGGAGTAGCTCGGCAAGTCCATCATTGTTTCTCCTAAATTCAAAACTACGAGGCTACGAGGCTGCCACCTTTTCAGCTTTTGGCAAGACATGTGGCTTGTCATCTTTCTGTCTACACATATCAAACAATGTCACCAGACTTCAGTTGCTGCGAAAGTAAGAAGCCGACGTTGACTGGTTCTTTATGAATGGCTCCAAGACCGATTTGTCTTTTTGGAGGACGGGATGAAATCATCACTAGAAAAACTTACATTTGACTCCCAAGCGGTGATATGCGCAGTCGGTCGAAAGAGATCAGGATCCGCCTCTTTAGCGGCCGCGAAGCTATTCTTAAGGCTCAGATAACCCCTCTCACCACTTCGAAGGTGCAAGACTTCACTGAACGCAATCCGAAAACAGAATTTACAGAGTCTTGTTTGGGCCAAATCTAATAATGGCATCACGGAAAATGAGATCGCGATAGAACGTGCTAGACAATGTTCAGAGGAGAGTTTCCATCCGACATTGCTTAACGATTGCTTGCCTCCTCGATTAGGGATTTCGGGTAAAGCTGGGTGTCATGTGAGCATAATAGCAGATGGCATGACTCCACAGTTTGCCAGTAGACCAAATATCGTGCGTGTTTAAGTGGTCAGACTGTAAATTGCTTACTGGCGTCTCAGGTACCTCAGAGTGCTAGGTATGAGTTTTTACTCAACAACTTTCTGCGACGATTGCTGCGAGAGTAATGATATCACCGCGGGACACTCCCTCTGTGTCTGGTTCACACTCGCATCAGACTGCAAGCACTTCATTACTGAAGCGTTTTTCTACGGAAGATTCAGGGCCTTTTTACGGGAGTTTCCACTTTCATAACAGAAGGTCGTTGTCCTTTTATAAGTTACTGTGAACTCTAACACCCTACATGTTTATAGTTTTCCGATGTTTATAGCTCCCTTTTTTATCCACTTCATTCCAACTAAAACAAAGCCACTTTTCTCTCTGTGAAGTATCCCTAAGCCATAATCGACTTCGTGAGAATGTCGTTACAAATTCAAAGCCGTGACCAATCTCTCTGTCGTCAACTCAACAATAACTTTGTCAGCACATTAACTTTGCTTTTCCACGCCTTAATTGATTTGAATGCACTCCTCCTCCACTTCCTCCAGTTCCAGGTAAATTCTTTTTAAGTCTTTAAATTGGCAAATCAGCCAAACCTTGACAACGCCATAAATATCCAAATAACCTTCTTCCGATTCCATTCCATTCCATACAATTTTCACACCATGCTTCTGTGCCTGGTTTAAGGATTTAACTAAGCAATATGCACGTATCCATGCATGTCTTGTGTCTCTTGATACAGGGAGATTTCCTCAGATATTACACCCATGTTGTCGATGGTTGCTCCATGGTGGTTTCATCCCACATCCACAAAACATACATCGGCTCCGTGTCCAAATCGAAATTCAAATTCGTTCTTTGAGATGTTTCATTAAGAATCACTTCATTTACGTATTTGTTGTACGAATGTGGGTCTTGGGCTCGGTTTGACTTCTTCCTTCTTCCGTTTGCTTTCAATAGAATGCAGAGATACGAGTAGTCTATTGCATCTCTGTTTCTGCGCTGTTCTGGGCCTCATATTAACATGTACTCGTAGTATCCGTACACCTTCATGAGGTACGATGCATTTGTTCACCTCAATTTTCTTTCATTAAATACGAATATCGAACGTAAACTTTATTGGACCGACAGCAATTCGATCGCCGGCTACACGCGTCCGGTATTATTGCTCATTTCATTGAAATGAAACGAGCATTTCTGGTGGAAATTCGGATGGCGGTGGGGGTGAATGGAATTGTCTGTTGGTTTATGGGGGCCGCAAATGTTGTAAACTTTGTTGGAGACCTATACCCGTTCCCGTATCAGAGACGGAGTGTTTATTAAAGGTGTGCAGTTGTCGAAGCGAACCATGGGACTACCTATACAAGATGACGATGGTAGAGATTATCGCGTGCAGAGTGATTGCATGTTCGCGCACAGCAGTTTGTTGCGAACCGAATTTGACGGGCAGGCGGGCGCCTATACACTATGTACTTATATACGAACGACCGGTGCAAAGTAGTTGCTGGCAATGGGCATTACACCAAACAAAAATTTCCAGGCGTGACATGTCGTTTATGTTTAACTACCTGGAGGTCTTAGTAAGTTTGTCTTTTGGCATGTAGGCAACTGCAATTACGCCCTCCCAATTTGAGTCTTTTAAAAGGTTGAAATTATTGTCCCCTGCCTCTCCTCTCCATCATCAATCAAAGTGGTAGCGCCAAATACCATTTAGAGTGAACCGTGTTGAATGGAACTTCCCGAAGTGGGAAATTTTCTGCGAACAACTACTCGTAATTCCCAAACTTCATAAGTTCACAACTATTTGAGTGCTGATTTAAGGGATAAGGAAGTTTGGCGCTCCCGAGGAAATATTCCCGTAAGTCTCAATTCGAGGAGTAGAAATGTTTTTTAATGAACCGGAAAACACACTGGTAATCATGAATTGTTGCATAACAAGGAGGAGACGATGCAGCGGGCGCTACTCGACGGTGTAAGTTACAATCGAGCTGCATGCCATGCACATTGGCGGGTTAAGCTCAAATATATCAAGACTCTTGTCATGACCTAAAAAGCGTTACCCATGCCAGCATGCATGTTAAGTTTACGGTGGCTGTTGCAATTATTAAAGTGTCCTGTCAGAAATTTGTTGTAATTTCCACAAGGAATGCAGCTGGAACTTGATGAATGAATGGATGTTAGGGCGCCAGTTGTTGTTTGTAAACGGGGCTCAACAAGAGCACCTTAACATTGCCGCACTCGTAGCTTTACAAAAATGACAGTGTAGTCTTCAAGCCAGAAACACAATTGTTCTGGAGTTAACGTAAACATAACATGAATCTACTTTGTTGTTTAAGTAAGATTTGAGAATATGTTACGACTCCTAGATCCTTGTACAAATGACAATGGTTCTGGTTGTGATGTTTGGGATGGATGAATCCACTTTGTATTTAAGAGAGATGCATCTATTTCATGGTTTCGAGTTTTACAACTTTCGAAGAAGTGCAGGTTTCTCTTTTGTCTGAGACGGAGGTAGGTTAAAGGAATAAAGTTGTACCTGTGTGATGTAGTTGGTAAGTTGGTAAGCCAATAAGTTTATTGTATTTGCAGTATACAGGGTGATATATGTGCAAATTATATTTTGACTTTTGTGACTTTCACACACAGTCACAGCTTGAAGTCGATTGTAGAGTAAGAATTTATGTTTATATTGACTTTTGTGCTGAAAGTTTGCCAAAAATAAAAGGACGTCAAATCTTTTTTTTCATAGACGTCATCAAAAATAATCAAAAGTACCACAGATTTGGGGGGTCTTTCAAGAAATATTGTTTTGCCTACCAGTAGGATAGTTTCAACATATAATACCAAAAACGGAAAAATTGGCGACGGAATATGAATCGACTTAAATCCGATCGAGCTCCGCCAACCCATCTAGATCAACATTCTCAAAGGATGAGGGTATTTTTATACAATTCAATGCTTATAGGGATACTATGTGCAAACAGCTCGAACGAGGGTGCATTCTCTTCCAGGAACGTGGTCACATAAGTAGCTTCTGTCTGCCTTCAAAACATGTTGGTAATTTGTATTCATCGCAATTGCATACCAGTGATCTAAAAGCCGTGAGAGAAAACATTCCCGAAATACTTTCATCATCCAACGACAAGATAACCGGTCGAGTTATGACAGCCGTCACTGGCAGTAAAATATGCCATATGGAGGGTATTAGTGACTGCATGCGGGTAAATTAGTGCATTAGTAAAGTGGTTACTAGGCAAATTATAAAATGACGATATCATTTGAATCAGTAAAGTGTATGTTGCACATCTAACTCTGAAACTAACCAGCCAACTCAAGCACCACAAACATTGACCCCAACCGGTCGCCCTAAGGAAAGAGTGCATCATTAACTTAAATTTTTGCTCAAATCGGACGCCTTAAAAACTGCAAAGTGGACGTAGTATCACTTTGGAGTGATATCCTTTATCCCTCATCCACTGAAGAGTATCAGACCAAAAGAAAGGGCACGGTACAACTGGAGGTGTAAGGAGGCTGTCAGGTTTAAAGAAATGTTTTTTCGGTCCTTCAAGACCAACCCGACAGAGGTTGAACGAGCCAGGAATGCCTGCATCATTTTTCCTCAGCGTGTAAGATTCCAATACGACCAAAAACTGCGACAAGAAATACTACAATGTGCCAAAGGTAGTAAACATTTTAAAGTAAACTCTTCCCGAGCAGATGGAAAACAGCATTTGTCCAGCCCGTCCCTAAAAAAGGCGAATCATCTTCTCTCTCCTCCTACAGACCCATTGCACTTACGTCTCTGAAACGCTGATAAATTGTCAGCTCTTGAAATATCTTGAAACATGAAAACTTCTCAATGACCGGCAATATGGTTTTCGTAGCAACAGGTCCACTGGTGATTTGATGACATATCTCACCGAAAAGTGGAACCGAAGCGTACATCAATGTGACGAAAGCAAGATAGTTGCACTTAACATTTCTAAGGTATTTGACAGATTTTGGCATCTGGCTCTTTTTTCGAAAATGCGTGCATTTGGAATCGACGACTCTTTTCTTCAATGGATTAGAACCTTTCGGAGCGTTCAATTCAAGTTGTCTTGGATATGGTTTCAAGTCTGATATTCACAAAATAAATGCTGATGTGCCCCAGGGCTCCATTCTGTCTCCGAAACTCTTTTAATTTTTATCAATGATCTCTTGTCTGCCACTTGTCAATTGCTGATGACAGTAGTCTCTTTACTGTCTAATTGGGGAGCAATCAACAGAGTGGAATTTAACAACAGCAGGTACCATTGTTTTTTGGTAGCATTACAGCGATATCCAAACATCGAGCCATTATCCAAGAATGGCACTTGCACTTTCGAAACTGAAACGCTTTCCATTCTCGGTGTGTCAATGAACAACTTACTTTGGAATGACCGCATATTCGATGTCGTCAAAAATGCTGCGAAATGACTAGGTTCCCTCAAGCGATGTAAGAAATACTTCACCCCCTCTGATCTGGCCTTAATACATAGGGCATTTATCCGCCCGAAATTGAAGTAGAATGCCCACATCTGGTCGTGTGCTCAGTTTCAGTTTTCAATGCATTTTATTTTCTTAATCACTAACTCTTACATACTAACAAAAAATTCATAAATGCTAGCTTAAAATTACTTAACAATCTTATACTAATTTACTGGCCCCACACGGGCACTCTAAGCTACTCTAAGTTCTTATAACTATGTCTTTCGACTTTATTTACATTTTCCTTACGGATATTTATTTACTATACTTAAAGCTAAGAAAAAACAATTTGTAAACAAAAAACTTAGCATATGGACATTTTATTATTTTCTATAAAAACTTAATATCTAACTTAAAATAAACCTTAGCCTACCTAACCTAAATACACAGTACACACATACACACACATAGACATTATAGACAATAATATACATATATTAGTATATACCTTTGTATACATCAATATATGCATATATTCCTTAACTGCTAACCTAAACCTATGTAAGCTGGCCATCGCTATTTACAGAGAAAACAGATTGGTTAGCTCTGCCTCATTAGTGAGGCTGGTCCGTAATTGACAGCAACGACAACGAAACATCTTCTCCATCATTCAACCACCAGAAATGCTGGTGCTGCCGAACGACATCCCTCTTATCGCGATTCCCCACCGCCCTACTGAACCTGAGGCGGTCCACACTGCCGTGTACGATGTCTCTGTTGTAGTTGAGTCGCCTGTCCCCAGCTGTCCGAGCGACATGGAAGATTAACGGTAACGCTGATCTATCCTACATCAACCCTATCTGATCAAGGTAGAGGAATGCTTCCGGTGGAACGAAGCCGTCAGAGCACACACTCTCATGGTAAAGGTAATTGGGGTAGTAAGCCCCAGATATCAGATTATTCGTCGAGTTCATTGCTCTTGCAATGTGCCTTCGAGTCAGCTTAATTACGAAGTTGTCCACTCGTATTAGGTTCGCCCTGTTGTAAAGGACCCCATTAGAATAAAAAAAATTGTACTCCGACTCTGGTGTTCTGTACAATCGAAGGCAAGCTCTCTCAAACACCCGAATCTTTTCCATTAAGCTTTCCAAATGCGCCTTTAGCTCTGGACAGAGCAGCATCTACATTTTTGTTAAAATACAGAAACTGATCTAGCCAGATCCCAAGGTATCTGACTACATTTCTACAGGCAAGAGGTTGACCGTGTTGTCCAATGATAGAGAACTTTCGTAAATTTTTTCTGGTATCCCTAGAGGCTCCAGACAACGGCGTGCTAAAGTGGATTCCGACTTCTGAAGGTTGATTTTCAACTTCCAGTCATCGCAAAATCGTCTTATCTTATCGAAGTCACGCTGTAAGGGAGTATTAATGACCTCAATTTTTGAACCTGTTCTGTACGCTATCAAATCGCCTGCGTACGCAATAGTATGGGGAAGTGAGCCTACCAAGTCGCTTGTATAAATGTTAAATAGGATCGGCGAATTGACCGCACCTTGCTGAAGACCATTTTTAATTTGAAATATTCCAACAGAAGTCACATCACCATTTTTCACGATGAACTGTCTGTTGGTTAACATATTATAAAGAATGTACAAGAGTGGTTTACTGATACCCAGCCTAGTCAGCTTATAGAAAAGACCCTCTAACCATACCGTATCGAAAGCCTTCTCCAAGTCAACAAGGCAGGCACCAGTACATTGTTTTTTACCTTTATTCCATTGGATATCGGACACCAGTTTAGACGCGGCATGTGAGATATCATGTCCCGCCTTAAAACCGAATTGATTATCCAGAACTATATGTTTGTCCTCAACCCAAATAGTCAGAGTTCTATTGATGACCTTTTCAAAAACCTTACTGATATCCGGAAGGAGACTTATCGACCGGAGATTCGCCCGATTGGATATATCGTTTCCCTTTTTGGGGATAGGTTGAACCACCGCCGTTTTTCAATGTGACCGTTCATTCTCTGCTGTCTGGATTTTAAGACACTGAAGGTCGTTTTGATTTTTTCTCCGAAATAGTTTATTGATTTGCGGAAACATATTCGGGTTGCTGGTGTTTACAGCCCGAACCTTGTTGTTCCAATACAAACTTACAGAAGTTCTGTAATTCTCTTTTATTAGCGTTTGAATATTTTTAATCGACGACTTCAGTGTTCTAATCTCCGGCCTTGTCTGTCAGTTAACTGTCTATACAAGTTTTTGAGTCTTGTCAGACGTCTACTTTTCTGTCGGTGCAGTGCGTCAATAGTAGGATTGCGGAACAGGTCTTCGTTAGTTGTACGTCGATACCGCTGTATTGTAGTGTCTATAGTTTGTTTAATTGTCTCGTCCATTTGTTTTAGGTAATTGTCGATCTCCTCGTTTGACAAATTCCTATTTGGAGTGTGTTCGCGGAGAGTGCTCTTTTCAAGTTTGCGGAGAAGCGTGTCCATCGAGTCTTACTGTAGTTGTAAGAATATATTTGGACAAACTCCTCCAATTCCGCAATTTCGTTGGAAACTGTAATTTCGGTGCTAAAACTGCAATGGTCACTGTCATACACGAATGTGCGCAGACTGTTTAGCGTTTGTAAGTTCTTAGCTGTCAGTCGTACAGCAGTAGATCCAAATAAGACCCGCTTCTGGGAAACGACGGGTTATCCGTCGCTTTAAGACCGAGTCTGTACATGACATCGTGCTGACCACACCAATCGAGTAGTAAGTTCCCTCTAGTATTTGGCAAATTATTTCCCCAATCTCTATGTCTAGCGTTGAAATCCCCGCTGATTATAAAATAATTCCTCAGGTGCATAAACAGATGCCAAGTACAGCCGCTTTCCACTGCGGAGCGGTATGTAAATGACGACTGCTTCCAACACCCGGAACCTGCGCTACACTCCCTTGTACACTCTGTGAAATGTTATACCTTCTTTAATGAAGATCGCGACACCGCCTCCACGTTTGGATTTGGGCCGGTTTCTTCTCCTAACGATATAATTATTGTACTCCAGTTTGTGCTTATCGGTTAGCTTGGTTTCGCTAGCGAAAAGCACATCCGGAGTTTGGTCTTGTAGCAATTTAAACATCGCGGCTCTTCGTTCGATCCTAATCAGTGAATTAACATTCACCGCAAGGACCTTCAAAGTTTGCTCCACCATGTGCGTACCCATTACGACATGTGTTGCGTTAGGCACGGCAGCAGCGCGTAGATCTGGTCCACCCGCTTGGCCTGTTTTTGTACCTGCTCTTGCAGCTGAGCCATCTGGCCTTGGATTGCGAGCAAGATGGCCAGCATGTTAGGTGTAGCTTCCGTTGTTCTCGGCATTGGCGCCGGAGAAGAAACAGTCGCTTGCTGTACCGTAGCAACCCTACCTGTCTCCATTTGGGCGTAGGAAATTTGGGACGTGACGGCTGGTGTTTGAAACCTAACAGGTGAACGTTTGACCTCCACCTTCTGCTGCGGAGCCAGTTTTGATTTTTTAATGTCAGAGACTTAAGATTCTCCTTCCCTAACTGGTCGGGTGCTCCCAAAACATCTCTGCACCTGCTAGATAGGTTTCAAAACCGTGCGTTAAAACTCATATGTGATACTAATATCACTCAAACAATGGACACCCTCGAACACCTACGAAATGTCTCGTGTCTCACTTTGGTTTATCGCTATTTTCACCACCAGTGCTCCATAGAAATCCGCCCCTTCAAACTTTTGACTGTATCACCCGTCTAGCTATGAATGCTCATCAGTATACTCTCAAGTCCACTTTTGGACGTACTCTGAAATATCGTGATTCGTTCCTAAGCAGTACATCTCGCTTATGGAATGCCCTGCCTAGACCTTTATTCCCTAGTCATTATAACCCTCTAACATTTAAAACCAGTGCTTACCGGTAAATCTCTTTCCATCCTCCCTGATTTTCCTTCGCCCGCGCTATGCGCAAACATTTTAAGGCTTCTTAAATCCCTTAAGCGCGCGCAACTTATAATAAAAACAAAAAAAAACAAAGATGCTTACCTCCAGATTCCCTTAGATGAAGACTAAAAACAGTCAACGCACTAGCTACAGAGTTTGGGTTTTTCGATTAACAGCGATTTCCATGTGGAGTTTTCAGCTCCACCAGTATTTTTCAGCGTTATATCTACCAGCCCACTTCTTAACATTTTCTTAGAAGGAATGGATGATCACAGTTTGCGTTGACGTCTAGAGAAATATAAGTTCGCAATGACCGCAACAAACATCGGATGGTTCGAAACTCTTTGTGTCACAAGCTGCACGGAGCTTAAGATACCACAGGCCCTGTGTTGTAAGGATGGAGAGTTGTTAATTTAAAATCAAAACTCGAAAACCAATTCTGCTGCATATACTTGTAAATATAGGTATGCAACAAATTTTTAAGTGGAATACGACTATGCCACTTTCTAAGATGATGCTTATTGGAGAAGAAGCAGATTTAAATTTTCGTGAACTTCTGAGTGACCTGAGATGATAACAGTGAAATGTGATTGATAAATAAATTTTATCAGATTTTACCAGTTCCTTAAAAGAAGATAACTGCTGCATGAACCATCTCAATGTGGTGGTTGATGATCAGGAAAGAATTGCATGATTGGTAAGAGGCCTAAAATTTAAGAAGCTAAAAGAGAAGAAAGGGTATGGAATCACCTGTCGGACTCATATTCTCGAAACCGGGGAATGAAATCAATACAAAGCTTTGCACCGTGATTCAGTGAGACCAAAACCTATAATCAGTAATTTGTTGACTGAGTTGAATAGAAATATCACCTTTCGATAACGATAAATCCTACTTTCGGCATCATCGGAAGATCACTTTAGTAATTCTGAATTGAGTGGGATGGATGACTGGCATAGGGCTAACATTTTCATTAACCATACACGGGCCGAATATTGACCTCAAAATTCCATTGTGAAATAAGACGGATTATACCCTGTTTAAAGAAACTCTAGAGTACATGCCTTATGAGAGAGCTTTTTTCCAACTCGGGTGCCTATCGCTCAATTTTCGGTTCAAAATGCTACAAATTCCAACTGAAGTGGCATTGGTTTACATTGGACTTGTTGTTGTAACTCCAGTGAGACCAGTCTGCCTCGGCATTGATGTAATCTGGATTTTCTAACACGATCAGAGTTACCAGCGTTAATTTTAACAAAGTGATATTCTTCTTTAACTTCAGTTCCAAGACTTTTTTGAAACTTTTCTGATCGAGTCTCCTAAAGTCTTGCGAGAAGCCCTTGCTCCCAGCACCAAGTACAAAAGACCGAAACTGATGTGTTGTATCACAATGAAATACCTGGCTTGACAAAGCCCGAAACAATTGGCGTACGAGGCGACAGCTAGATCTGCAAGCATTCGAGCGAGACTATGACACAAATTTTGAAAAAAGGCATTTCGGTATACGGACGGGAATGTTATACTAAAGTCAAAGTTGAAGTGGGTGATGATTGACAAAAACATCATCCACCTGACCAGGAAAAGGTCTGCTCAGCGATGTTTTAAGTGAAAACCAATAAGGCTGCTGGAGCAGACTGCTGAAATATCTGATGCTGCGGGGTTTGACTTTGTAAGGGGATACACCAATTGTTTTGTAAAATATGTTCGGATGGAAGCTTGAGCGATGAATCAAATTTCTGCATCATGAGCCCTATTATCAATAAATGCGACCCCTTTAACGCTTGAAACACTATATCAACAATCTGGTAGGTCCTTATCAGTCTAAAATCTAATAACGTGTCATTGACCTTGTTACATTGAGAGAAAATTTCTTGGTGTACGATTAAATCTGAAGCTTTTTCCCTTTGATTCAAACACACATAGATGCATCGCACCATATGCTGTGTCACAGGGTGCCTTTTTGACTGTCGCAACCTTCTGATCACACTTAGGATATTTTTTTTTTTGGCTTCGACTGCAGCTGACAAAAGATGATACAAATCCTGGTTCTAAAATCAAATGCCAACATCACATAATATTCTGCACACCACTCTAGAAACGAGCCATATGGGTTGAGGTATCAAAAGTTTGCACTAGTGACTCTTGTGTTCTTTAGGTACTGTGTTATAGAAGCATTGAGATTTGACATTAAACCAACATTTAACACACAACACCAGTGAATATAAGACTAATGATATTGGTTTCATTAGTACGACTAAACGCGTACTTCGTTATCGTTGAAACATTTCTACTCTGTCCAGCTGTAACAAAGGAAACCAATTCAGTGGTCCCTTCGGGATAATTAGTCCAACTTACGCCAAGCTAAAGGCCTATATGCTATACACTCTAGGGTAGTGTAAATTGGAAAACCACATCACAGTTCTAATTGTTTTGCATGGGCAAAGAATCTCATTTACGAGTACATGTGGATAGGCATAGACCTACTCCACTTTACAGGAAAACCACTTTACCCATGTTATAAGGCAAACAGTGCTTGCAAATGAAAAGCAAAGATCAAAACAGGTAGCCAAAGTCATTATTAACAAAACAACCCTCTGAATCATCATTCGTAATGACCATCCTCAATACGAGCACTCCAACTTCTATCCAAATCAGTTCTCTGCAACGGTCGCAACGCCAACACTTTGAACCCGAGTTTGGCCTAGAGCTTGCCAAAAATTTTCAACCATTATTCTCATCTGGCTCCGGCAGCAGACAGATAGACCCACAGTCAGACGGTAAATAAATTGTATCAGTTCCATTTCTATAGCAGGAGCACTAGGCAGCAAGGTCATTACTTACATTTATTCATTCCCGAAGGGGACACTATTCGCATTCATTTTCAAGCTTGCAAGCCTCTTCCCATAATTCTATCGATACGCACATAGACACACACACACACCAGCATACCCGTACAAACACGTGTACAATGAAGGCTTTAATTTACTCTTTGCAATTATTTCACAATGCAGTAAGCTATGGCATCCGGTCATAAATTTGTCGGGGAATTGTATGCATCAGTTTCCAACCGATTTCCTTGCTCTCTTCCGCTCAGCTCGTTACCTTGTAGTCGTATCCTAGATCGGCCCATTAAAGAGTTAACATGCTACTCCTGTGTATCTATGAGCACCGACATACGAATACAACTACAACGACAACGGATGGCTACGACACAAAAGCCCACTCTACTACAAATAATATGCAATATCGAGGGAGCTACTAGATGAGTGGGTGAACTTCAAATAGACCTTGCGAATCTCCATAGTGGGCTATTACGCCCACTTAACCCCCGACTATCCATCTATTTTAGTCGATAGTAACGCTGTATACATAGTGTCATGCAAAAACGTTGGGGAAAAAAAAAACGAAAAACTAAAAATTGAAAGCAACAATGAAGGCCCCCTCCATACTAAAACAAACATCTGTGTCGGACATGGCCAAGGAAGGATAGACTTTTGTGGACATGGCCGAGGCGACAGACTGACATGTGTCTCTGAGGGCCATGTTCCGCAATTCCCATTCCAATTTCACAAAGATAACTGACCTCTGACTGTTGTGGTCCATACGGGGCATTTATCACCCGAATTCATTCATTCATTGCTGCATGCAATGGCCGATGGTTAAATCCTTCCGGAAATGACTTTAATCGATGTCTGATTTTGTATTGACTGCACTTCGAAATTAGGAGAAGGATTCATTCTTCCACACATTCATACGAGTATAAACACACGGATACATGGTGTGGTATGTTCGACAAATCGAAGTCAATGTTTGATGCAGTGGGAGTGTTTTACGGATTCGAACAATGAATTGTGTATATCTTTTGTATCATAGAGATAGAAAGCCCACTGAGTCTGTGGTCAAGCAATCAATAAATCCTTCAGGCTGTGGCATAGAAGCAGATCAATCAACTCAAGTAATACTTAGAGACATGTGCGGACAAGTGATTCACACAATCCCAGCAGGCAATCAGAAGGTTAACTTGGAATAGAACATCAGATAAATACGAGTACCAGGTCGTAGCTGGAGAGAGGATTCCCTTGAAATATTTTGCATATCCGTTAGTATGAGTGCGAGTGTCAATACGTATCTGAAAATCATGCTGGACTACAAGTTTAGAAATTTTAGTTTAATTGAAAAGGATCAAGTGTAATCGCTTTTAAGTTGGGAATACTAATTTAAAGGACATGATTCTCATACTCGTATGATAGGGTATGGCATTGACGAGAAACTTCTCATATTCTACATCTCAGTAAATTTTGCAGGAGCTTGAGTGACAGGACGGCTTCAATTTGCTGAATTGGGTTAAAAGCTTTCTGACAAATAGTGATGCTCTTACTAAAATGAAATTATGTATTTTACTTTGGTTTGAGTTGAGTTATCAATCATGAACCGGTGGTCCATTCCCATACATTGAAACCAAAAAATGCTTGCCTTGTTATAATAGTCTTTGTCGTTGTGTACACACGGAAACTAACTGCCAATCGAATTCTTGACGTATGATCGAAGCTATTGTAACACAACTCCAGAAGCTAAGAAGTTTTCATCCGAGTGTTACCTAGCAAGCTCACTAGCGATGTTATTTCCCGTAAGCCCATTTTGGTCAAGAAGCTGCACAAGTCTCATCGAGTTGACTTAATCAACAGAAATCTTCCATGGTGGAATTAGTTTTATTGCATGGAATTGAAGTGACAGGATGGCCATGGAAATGATTAACCAACTCTAACAAACGAAAAACGGAGAACGAATTTCGAATTGTTCTAGATTTGCTATACAGCAGATATAACTGCCACTCAAGGAAGGCGATGGGGTACACACGACAAAGGAAGTTCGAAAAATTGTGCCATCTAATATGGTTGTTACTTTAAAAAGCAGAACCAGAGGAAGTCCTGGTGATTGGTATAACGAGGATAAAAAGATTCAATTGAGCGAACGCTTGCTTACGATTTCAGTAAAAAATATATTTGACAACATGCAAATGATATGTGCTCGCGCAGACAAGGATGACTCTGTCGAAAATTGCTTAGTAATCTTAACGCCAACTTAGGAAGGAAGATTATGTTTGACAATACAATTAGAAACATAGGCTGCACGACTCCGAGAACGCACTCAGGTTGACCGATTTTTCATGTACGCCTTTCCAAAATCCCAACATCTACACAGGAACGCGTCTATCTCCTAATACCAGATTGATTTTGGGATTTAACATTGTCTTGGAACACTACATTGTTATAGCAAAGGTACGAATGCATATATCCCAGACGACAAAACATTGAAAATTCACAGTCAGGAACTTAAAGTCAAACGGCTGCAATCCCTAGGGGTTGCTGGAGTCATTTCGAATCGAGTTTCCCAACATTTTTCGAAAAATTCTATTTAGCCAGCATGAACTACGGAAAACCAGTGGCTTCATTTTTAACGAGCCATTAAGGGAGCTGCATCTGATGTTTAAAGTTTTGTACGACCCCCGAACGAAAATGAATGCCAGCTTAATAGGAACTGTACTCGTTCAAGATTTCGCTGCAATGAAGAAGAAGAGCTGCTTGCAAATTTTATGGGCAAAAGAGGCCTAAATAAAATCAAACTCTCAGGAAATTAAGCGGTAAAGACGCGCTCAATCGAGGTTGTGGATTAGTACTACCAGTGTTCGACAGTTCTCCTTAAAAAATCAAAAGTACATGTGAAGAATATAAATCCTGAACAGAAGCATTTATGATTAATGATGTTGACACAATAGTAGAGTCACAGTCGATACTGAAAACCCAGCAGAATTGTTTGACGCTGTCGGAGACCGACTCAAATCCAACAGTTTAAATGGCAAACGAACACCTCCGCTTCGACTCTATACAAAGAAACAACCCAATAAAGGAGCAAATCACTTTAGTGGCGCCTTAGACCTAAACAACCTTGGTGCGCACATCTGAAGGCGATTAGAGCAAGTGCATCTTGAATGAAAGGAGAAGTTGGTTGACGCGTAGCTGCGTCCGGGCTGCCACCAAACGGGACCATGTAAGTGATTCGTGATAAAAAGGTTTTGCTAGTACACAAGAGTTATTGGCTCTATCTACTATTATCTATCAGCTTCTAGTATGCTGAGCTATCATTTTCAATATTACAATTACATTACATTCTCCCTTGTGACCCATTAAAAAATCCCTCTTTTTCAAATAGCATATCGCAGGAATAACGTTGACACCTCTTCAATCATCAACTCTCTTCAAGAACTGAACACAAATGACTCTATCTGAGGCAGGGTCCACTTCCTTAATAACAGTTGAGTTATAAATACAAGAAAGGAATCACATAGGGGAGCACCCTAAGGGGATATATTCTCTATTATGGAGAATTAGAGAATATGTAATGTGGTAGCTCGCGCAAATGACGTAACTTTTTATGTGCTCCTCAAATAACCATATACTCATGTACCTTAGGCACACTCTCCTACTCCATGACTATGGTCTTAGCGCAAATCCGGCCAAAAGAGAGCTGCTCCTATTCACAAGAAGAACAACAAAAAATTCCTGCATGTTACACGTAACTCCTTTGAAGTTTCCCAGGTATCCCAGATATCTAGGCCTCATCCTGGACAGAAAACTCAGGTGGAAAGGAAATGTTGTTGAAAAATGTAGGCTCAGAGTGGAGTCAAGGGCCAAAAGTAATGCACTAGATCTACACCTCAGGTATGGTACAGCCATTTGGTGGCCTGCACCAGAAAGACTAACATTAACCTGTGAAAAAAATAAAGCCCAACGAGCTGGCTGTACACCTTGGTGTACAGTGAATGTTAAGCTTAAGCTAAGTTTCTCTCTCGATATATGTAATATGATCACTTATTCGATGTTGTCAAAAATGCTGCGAAACGTTTAGTTTCTCTAAAAAGATGTAAGATCTACTTTTATCCACCCAAAATTAGAAAACAATTCTCACATCGGGTCTTAAGACCATTGAGCGCTTGCTAGATAAGATTCAACCGAAATATCTTCTTCCTTAACTTGTTCTATCGCTATTATCACCACCAGTGCTCCAACCGTAACACCCAGCTCGCTTTGAGTGCTCAAAGGTTTATTCTGAAACCGACTTTCGGACGTGCTTTAAAATATCGTGATTCCTTTTTAAGTCATACAACTCGTTCATGAAATCCGTTGCCGTTGCATTGGCGCAGAGGTCCTATGTATACACAAATTGTTCGGTCCACCCATATACTGTACAGTCTTCCAAACCAAAGTTTCAGCTATTCAATAGGCCGCTGCTTGGCCCAGCCTGAAATTGCAATATACATAGACAGCCAAGAAGCGACAAGAGTGGAGAAAGACTCCAATTCGTCTTTCTTTGAAATAACTAAATAGCATAAAATCAGACTCTATTGGATTGTGGGACACTCGGATGTCCTAGGAAAATGCGTCGCTGATTAAGGTCAGCCATAGATCAAAGCCATCGTCAAAGTCACAAACATAATCAGGGGACACTATTCGTCGAAACGACGACGCAGTAGAAAACTGGCCTGTTACCACTGCCGAGCCCCAAGTGATCTCTGCTCTATGACAAATTTATCAAGAAATCTCTTTGGTTGCATGATCAAATTCGCCTGCCACATTTACAATTGGTGTAAGTGCATTAGACTGACGTGCATTTTTCGTTTAGCTATAACCCTTCGGACAAGAAGAAACCTGCTGAAAAGCTTCTTTTACAACTTTTCAGTGACATAGCCTATCATTGCTGAAATTCAAATTACTTTGACGTGCTTTAGTTCTTTCCTGATGCAAACACGACGGATATTATTTAGGATATCTATTAGCTCATAGCTTCAAAGGCTATAACTTTGATGATGTCGCGGCATTTTCCCATGAACATAATATGTATTGTTTGTATAAGATGGTGTTGATTGTCCAGCGAAGTGTTTGTCGCTCACACTTTTGCTTTAAGCGGTTCACGGTTTGTAGTTTGCAAATTTTAGAGTATGAGACCTGTTATTGATACATGACGGATCGTCACTTATTATTTTTAAGTCGCTGTCTCATTCTGAGCCTGAATATTTGTGACCCATGTCACAATACTTACTGTTCGTAGTAATACGTAGTGTTCTCAAAATATTTTAGAGCCTCTCATCCGGTGCTAACATCTCTGCATCATTTGAATTGCTAAATTCATGTTCATGTATCGTACGTAAAAGCCACGTAACGGGAGTTTTGTCCTCTACTGATAAACCTTCCAAAACTCTGCTGTTATTTTTAGCCAACTATTACAAAATCGGTCTTCAATTTGCGAAGGTTTAGAGGATTACGTAATTGTTTTAGGCCTCAAAATCGACAAGCAGAGCCCGCTATTCGTGGTGTTTTGGATAAATTTGGTACAATTTACGCTATACATGACGCTAAACAGACAATGGGTCAACGTCGCCTTCGTAAAGTACAATAGAAACTGTGACCTCCGTGAGTAAAAGTGTGACGAATGGCAACGATTGCAATAGTTTGGCCTTTGCAAAAGATCTCTGGCCACAAGATCGTGGCTTGTGACCAAAATTATTTCTTATTTTACATTATTTCTTCAAAATTATAGACGATATTAATTCGAACAATATGTAGTTCTAGCAGGGTAGAGCTTACTACTTTTTGACTTACCATTGACTTACTAAATACTCGATTATTTCTGTTGGGCTATTTTAAGCCTTTGGTGTATACTAATAAATCGCAAATTGTTCAGGCTTTGGAAGCCAATATTAAGCATGTTATTGGGGAGATGGAACCCCAAAATGCTAGAATGAGTGGCCCCAAATTGAACCGACAAGAAGCGCTACGTCAAAAACAGTCTGAAGTCGTATAAAGAATATTATATCAACCATTCGAAACATTCTTTATGATGAATTAAGGTTTTGATTCAAACTCAATTCCTATTAGCACTGAACCATTGCCAAACCTTTAATAAATGAGGTTTTGAGGAAAGTTAAGGAATTCCTTATTCAATTGGCTTTCGGCATAAAAAGCTGCAGCCCCCAATGCCTATGGATGATCTGCAACAAAGTTAACTTTTTTAAGGACTCCTTTTATGGAAGGGATATGAGGGATTCACATAACATACAACGTCATAATTAAAATACACTCCCCCAGGGCCGAATTTAGAAATCTGGAGGCCCTGGGGCAACAAATGAGTGGAGGCCCCTGGCTTTATTAGTTTCCAAATAAAATGAAAAATTTTTTTTAGTCAAGTGTTTCAATAATTTATTACGAAACCAAGTATATAAATATAGACAAAAACAAGAATTATATTATATAAATTAAATTAGAGCGCTAACAAATGGAACCTTGCGAGCTTTTTTCGACGAGAAATCCTTGATGATTTCGCTCAAATCCAGTTACCGGAGTAAATCGCTTTCAATGTGGAGTAGGGATAGCTTTGGTAGACGGTTTTGTGCCATCGTAGTTCGAAGCCTATTTTTATAAATTTTCCTTTTTGAAAATGAGCTCTCTCCAGTGCAATTAGACACCATCAAAACCAAATATATTCTCAGTTCAATTTCAATATTTGGGAATGTAGCTCTGAAATTTTGATCTTCAAGAATGTGGTAGTAAAATAGCTCTGTAGATTGGTATTTTCTATAATACTTTTTGTATAAGTCGATCAAAGATACAAATTAAACCAACTCATTACCAAGACTAAGCTCTAAATCATCTTTGTACACTTTCGCCGCCTCTGCTGCAGCGTGCAAATTTGCAGCATCCATCTTCTCTATATGATTGAGAAATCCAAATCTCGAACGTACACCTTCGTATGGATGCAATACTTCAGTAAGAGAAACACATAGCTGATCGATCACTGGGATACAACCGGATACTTTGAATTTCTCTTTGGTGACAGATTTGCGTCTTGTGCTTTCATTTAATCGAGTGAATTCAACCTCACATTTCTTGTTCTAGTGCGTGATTTTACACATATTGGTCAGTATGACATATTTTTTTAGCTGCTTCTTCGTATTTATCAAAATTGTCTCTTTTGGATTCGACGAACGATTTCAATGATTATAATGCACGCATTGCAGATTCAAGAATCATTTTCGGGTCCTGCAACATATTGTTTGTAGCATCGAATCGATCCAAGATAGCAAATAAATCGGTTTCGAGACAACTCATCTTTTGTAAAAAGTTCGATGCTTCATTCCTCACGATGTCTCTTTGCTCCTTATCAGAAGATATGCTCTCCTTTCAGAATAACCATCGACAATAGCTGTCGTAGCTTTTTAAAAAGGTTTTTTTTTTTTAAATGTAAAATTGTCCGCTTTTTTCCGTGGTATCGTTCTGTACTTCCTGTGAAAAACATACTCGTATATAAATTCTGAACGAAATCAAAGAATTGAAGAGCCGATGGACAAGAGTTAGCAGCTGCCTTTCCAACTACATTGAGAGAATGAACACAACATGGTACAAACGCCGATAAATGATTTTTCTCAAAAATAAGAGCCTGCATTCCTTTGTATTTACCACTCATATTTGCAGCATTGCCATATGATTGGCCGCGGCAATCCAAAATGTCTATTTTATGGTCATCTAAAAATTTTAGTAAAGCGATTGCTATGGCCTCGCCGGTATGGTCGCAGTTTGATAAAAATGTGAGAAATCTTTCCTTTGGCTTCGATCCATCAATATATCCAACAACTATAGTTAGTTGATCGATATGAGATTCGTCGGATGTAGAATCCACTGACACCGAATGATTTTAGATTTTTTTGTTCTGGATACAATGCGTTCGCTGCCAGAGGTTCGGGCACGCCGCGTCGAACTGCCAAACGCACACCGCTAACTATCGGGGTTGTCTTAAGTTCGCCGACATTAGAAAAGCAAAACTGGCTCGGCAGCAGAAGGTGGAGGTCAAACGTTCACCTGTTAGGTTTCGAACACCAGCCGTCACGTCCCAAATTTCCTACACCCAAATGGCGTCTGGTAGGGGGGCTACGGTACAGCAAGCGACTGTTGCTTCTCCGGCGCCAACGCCGAGAACAACGGAAGCTGCACCTAACATGCTGACCATCTTGCTCGCAATCCAAGGGCAGATGGCTCAGCTGCAAAAGCAGGTTCAAGAACAGGCCAAGCGGGTGGACCAGATCTACGCGCTGCTGCCGGGCCTAACGCAACACATGTCGTAATGGGTACGCACATGGTGGAGCAAACTTTGAAGGTCCTTGCGGTGAATGTTAATTCACTGATTAGGATCGAACGAAGAGCCGCGATGTTCCAATTGCTACAAGACCAAACTCCGGATGTGCTTTTCGCCAGCGAAACCAAGCTAACCGATAATCGCAAACTGGAGTACAATAATTATATCGTTAGGAGAAGAAACCGGTCCAAATCCAAACGTGGAGGCGGTGTCTCGATCTTCATTAAAGAAGGTATAACATTTCACAGAGTGTACAAGGGAGTGTTGCGCAGGTTCCGGGTGTTGGAGGCAGTCGTCGTTTACATCCCGCTTAGCAGTGGAAAGCGTCTGTACTTGGCCTCGGTTTATGCACCTGAGGCTTCACAATCCACCCTTTTCATTACAGAGCTCGACACGCTTTTTCGACTTCTGAGGCTGAAATCGGGGGAGAATTATTTTATAATCGGCGGGGATTTCAACGCTAGATACAGAGATTGGGGAAATAATTTGCCAAATACTAGAGGGAACCTACTACTCGATTGGTGGGGTCAGCACGATGTCATGTACAGACTCGGTCTTAAAGAGACGGATAACCCGTCGTTTCCCAGAAGCGGGTCTTATTTGGATCTACTGCTGTACGACGAACGTATACGACTAACAGGTACGAACTTACAAACGCTAAACAGTCTGCGCACATTCGTGTATGACAGCGACCATTGCGGGTTTAGCACCGAAATTACAGTTCCCAAAGAAATTGCGGAATTGGAGGAGTTTGTCCAAAGATATTCTTACAACTACAGTAACACTCGATGGGCACGCTTCTTCGCAACCTTGAAAAGAGCGCTCTCCTACACCGCTCCACCCACCGTCCAATAGGAATTTGTCAAACGAGGATATCGACAATTACCTAAAACAAATGGACGAGGCAAATAAACAAACTATAGACACTACAATACCGCTGTATCGACGTACAACTAACGAAGACCTGTTCCGCAATCCTACTATTGACGCACTGCACCGACAGAAAAGTAGACTTCTGACAAGACTCAAAAACTTGTACAGACAGTTAACTGACAGACAAGACCCGGAGATTAGGACACTGAAGTCGTCGATTAAAAATATTCAAACGCTAATAAAAGAAAATTACAGAATTTCTGTAAGTTTGTATTGGAACAACAAGGTTCGGGCTGTAAACACCAGCAACCCGAATATGTTTCCGCAAATAAATAAACTATTTCGGAGAAAAAATCAAGACGACCTTCAGTATCTTAAAATAGCCCGGACAACAGACAACGAACGGTTACTGACAATAGTAACAATGAGCCCGTTGATGATGACGACTTCTTTGTGATCGAGGATCCACAGGAGAAGGTTGAGGCCATAGGGGCGACTTTCCAGGAAGTATACAAGGCCATTGATATCATTGGCCCTAATTATGACCTGGACAATCGCGTCTTGGTGGACAACTGCTACATTCGAAATGAAATAGAGAATTGGTGATCCAACGGCTCTGGTTTCACCCGGTTTAGCGACGAAGATATTTCAAATAACGTCATTGCCAGAGAGGGTGGCCTACCCCCGTTCATTTCGGAGGAATAACTCCGTGAGATCTTCGACACAATCAGGGCTAAGAAAACAGTGGGGACTCATGGTATTCCGAACATCGTGCTTCGACATCTTCCCCTAGAAGTGGTGGACATTTACACCACCCTGTTTAATAATGCAATGAATATTGTACAAAAAGGGAAAGGACATATCCAATCCGGCGAATCTCCGGTCGATAAGTCGCCTTCCGGATATCAGTAAGGTTTTTGAAAAAGTAATCAATAGAGCTCTGTCTAGGTGGGTTGAGTACAAACATATAGTTCCGGATAATCAATTCGGTATTAAGGCGGGACATGATATCTCACATGCCGCGTGTAAACTGGTGTCCGATATCCAATGGAATAAAGGCAAAAAACAATGTACTGGTGCCTGCCTTGTTGACTTGGAGAAGGCTTTCGACACCGTATGGTTAGAGGGTCTTTTCTATAAACTGACTAGGCTGGGGATCAGTAAACCACTCTTGTACATTCTTTATAATATGTTAACTAACAGACAGTTCATCGTGAAGAATGGTGATGTGACTTCTGTTGGAATATTTCAAATTAAAAATGGTCTTCAGCAAGGCGCGGTCAATTCGCCGATCCTGTTTAACATTTATACAAGCGACTTGATAGGTTCACTTCCCCATACTATTGCGTACGTAGACGATTTGATAGCATACAGAACAGGTCCAAAAATCGAGGTTATTACTACTCTCTTGCAGTGTGACTTCGATAAGATAAGACGATTTTGCGATGACTGGAAGTTGAAAATCAACTTTCAGAAGTCGGAAACCACTTTAGCACGCCATTGTCTGGAGCCTCTAGGGATACCAGAAAAAATTTAGAAAAGTTCTCTATCATTGGACAACACGGTCAATCTCTTGCCTGTAGAAATGTAGTCAGATACCTTGGGATCTGGCTGGATCAGTTTCTGTATTTTGGCAAAAATGTAGATGCTGCTCTGGCCAGAGCTAAAGGTGCTTTTGCCCTTACAAAGAGACTGTTTTATAGCAGCCAACTCGATGTGAGGGTAAAGGTAATCTGCTACATGGCCCTTATTAGGCCCATGCTGGTATTTGGTTGTCCCGTGTGGTTCAATGTACGAGCAAGCTTAATGGAAAAGATTCGGGTGTTTGAGAGGGCTTGCCTTAGGGCTTGTCTTCGCTTGTACAGAACACCAGAGTCGGAGTACAAGAAATTTTATCCTAATGAGGTCCTTTACAACAGGGTGAACCTGATACGAGTGGACAACTTCGTAATTAAGCTGACTCGAAGGCACATTGCAAGAGCAATAACCTCGACGAATAATCTGATATCTGGGGCTTACTACCCCAATTACCTTTACCATGGGAGTGTGCGTTCTGACGGCTTCGTTCCACTGGAAGCATTCCTCTACCTAGATCAGATAGGGTTGATCCAGGATAGATCAGCGGTGCCGTTAATCTTCCATGTCGCTCGGACAGCTGTGGACAAACGACTCAACTACAACAGAGATGTCGCACACGGCAGTGTGGATCGTCTCAGGTTCAGTAGGGCGGTGGGGAATCGCGATAAGAGGGCTATCGTTCGGCAGCACCAGCATTTCTGGTGGTTGAATGATGGAGAAGATGTTTCGTCGTCGTTTCTGTCAATTACGGACCAGCCTCACTAATGAGGCAGAGCTGACCAATCTATTTGCTCAGTAAATAGCGATGGCCAGCTTACATAGGTTTAGGTTAGCAGTTAAGGAATATATGCATATATTGATGTATACAAAGGTATATACTAATATATGTATATTATTGTGTATAATGTATATGTGTGTGTATGTGTGTATTGTGTTTTTAGGTTAGGTAGACTAAGGTTTATTTTAAGTTAGATATTAAGTTTTTATAGAAAATAAAAAAATGTCCATATGCTAAGTTTTTTGTTTACAAATTGTTTTTCCTTAGCCTTAATTATACAAAATAAATATTTATAAATAAAACGTAAATAAAGTCGAAAGACATAGTTATAAGAATTTAGAGTAGCTTAGAGTGCCTGTGTGGGGCCAGTAAGTTAGTATAAGATTGTTAAGTTATTTTAAGTTAGCATTTATGAATTTTTTGTTAGTATGTAAGAGTTAGTGATTAAGAAAATAAAATGCATTGAAAACTGAAACTGATAACAATATATTTCCCCCGTAGGTAGTTGGAGAAAAGCAAAGAGAATCGATTGACGGTCTCTTGATTTTTATTGTGGCATATAAACATATTCTCTGAACATTTCCGAACAAAGTGGGAATTATCTCGCGACTGATCTTGAAGAAGTTAATTCTGCAGAGATACTTCATCGCAATTTTGAAGTTCTGTGGAACCTTTTCATTTCATTTCTAATACGGTCAGGCCAAAGTTCTAGTTCGAAGATGTTGAAGATTATGTTGATCGTCGTCGGTCCTGTGTTTGATGATGATAGCGATTTTTTTTTTTTTTTTTTTTTTGTGGTGTCTACTCGTCGGAATTTGAAATATTTTTTTTTTGAAGGCTATTGTGGGGGCCCCTGTTTTGTGGAGTCCCGAGGCTGTAGCCCCAGCTGCCCTACTCTAAATCCGGCACTGTACTCCTCCACTAATTAACTTTTACACAGCTATCCACTGCACGCTGAATAAAGTTGATGACGCGATATTGTTCACCATTTATAGGTTAGCATTTATTCTGATAGCAGGGACAAATATCTAGCACAATAAGTCCACTTGCATAATTTGTAAACAATTACTCCGTTCAACAGTCCTTGTGCTTCCATAAATAATTCCTTTTTTAAATCATTAAGTTGCATCCCCGACAAGAGTTGATATTAGGGTTCCCTATTCAAAATATATTTAGAATAGTTTTTCTAGCTAATTGTGTTTTAAAAAATAAAAAAGGGTTTGCAACACACCAAAAGATGTATAGAAATGCATCTCCTTGCTGCGCAAATAGCGAGGGAAATAAAATATTTAAACTCTTACACATGCTCGCATGTATGCGTAGCTGTACTACAAACTTATATGCATATGTATATGCTCGTATGCACATGATTCCTCCCTAAATTAAATATATACAAAAAAGTTTAAAAAAAAAATATATGCATCTACTACGCCATTATGCCATTGTGCCATCATGCCATGCTTGCCATGGTATTGCTATTGCACGAATTCTGTGGAAGATCCCTTGTTTCATGAGCCAAACCCTCATTTTTACCGGGACAATTTGTATGCACTTCTATGTGCTGACTGAGGATCCCTATCGTCAAAGGCACCAAGGTACTTCGACCCCTTTTTTATTTCGTATTTCTTTTTTTGCATTTATTCGTATAATCTGGAAAAAAAAAGTGAAATTCCGCCATGTTGTCGATTTCCACTTTGTGTACCTTGTACAAATAAATGTCATATACCCAACCAACACGTATATACTTATGTTAACATATAGATGTTGCCCCTAATGTCACAAGGATACCCATTACCGTTTGTGCTCCCAAGACGGCAATAATCTCTGAAGAGCCTCTTACCAAATGAAGTGGCTATCATTTTAACTGGAAAACCAGAGCAACACCGCCGTCAGGATGATACGATTTCATGTTTACGCGAATAGCAATGGTGGTGCATCTGTCCTTTGAAATCCTTAAAGATTCAATGGATGCACATACACAATTCAAAACACGAACAATGCTGCACATGATGGAACGAAAAGAGGAAAGAAAACAAGAATAAATCTATTGGGTGACGCACTGAATGAGCCAATCAGGACAATAATTTCAATAAACAAAAAAAAAAAACGGAAAAAACAAATCGGAATAATGCGTCAGGATTAAGTGCACATATTTGAGAAATTGTCATGTACCCGAATGTGAGTTCTGAATAAATTCCGTGATGGCACTCACTATTGGCGGGTGAAGCATCCAAAAAGAAAAGAGAAATCTGTTAAGGGTTCCTTTTATGCATAAGCATACCAGAGTTATAAGTATATATATATACTCCTAGGTCCATACATACGAGTACATGAGAATTAGCCAACTTCGCTTGAGGATTGTGGACTTTATTTCAACGTCATTTGACCAATAACAAAAAAATCTGAGTATTTCACTGACTATATCTCCATTTCAATAAACATTTTCAGGAAAAATGATCACTTTCAGTAAGAACGGCGTACCATTTCTCATTCGCTTTAGGAAAGCGAAAGACCTCTTTGAACTGCCAGCTGAACAGCTATCAAAAACCAGCTTTGTTCCATTCATCATGATTGTTCTATTCTCCCCAGCCCAAGGGTGCTATTTTCCTGTTCAGCCTGAACCAAAAGGCGATGACTTGGTTCCTCGTGAAGTGTGCATATGCGATTTTTTTAGAAGCCGGGTTAATTCAGCCTTCCCCTATACTTGACCCACAGTACTGATTCGGAATATAATATGAATAGACTCAATGTTCTGATTTCACACATGCTCTGCTCTATATTTTTCCACCTCACCGGATAAGCCTTACCGTCTATTCTGAATTATTTTTTCAAATTACGATTATGTATAAAACTTCTCCGATTGCTTCCTTTTTCCTAGCTGCTCGTAAGACCTATATTACAATTTATTTTAACAATAAAATTCGAAAAGGGCTGACACCATCAGGAGCTTGAAGCACAAACAAATTTCGCATTGAATACGCCACTAGCAGCTGCTTGCTGCTATCAGACGAACTCACCTAATGAGTCAGGAATTTTAGGCAAAAGTTTCCGGGAAAACATAAGCTTCTCAGGCAGACCAAGTGACATACAAAATTCCCAAGTCAATTTAGAATACGTGCTAAGGACTGAATTATGCAGGATACGAAATATTTGCATCGCAATCGTAAAATTTCAGGCGCGCTGGAAATAGTATCAGCTTTCCACCGGTATAGGAGCTTTGAAGATCTGACTTCTATTTCTTACTGTAAGCGTGGATCCAAGATTATGATTATAAAAGAAAATATAAAATGTAAGGAGTGAGAAGAAAAATCTCTAACCCCAAAGAGAGAGAGAGAAGATTTAACCCTCTAATCCCCAAGAACAGCTAAGCCACCAATGAGCTTCGAAAAAGAACAGAAACAACTAAGCATCGCGGCTAAATATGAAGGTCTCGGATTGCACCCATGGTAACAAGTGGCATAGACATACAATAGAATAGGCAAAGAGCCAAAAATGTATGAGATGTACACAGATTCCCTCTAGAGATCGGAACAAACCGGTAGCCCTGGCAACTTTAAAAGGGGCAAATCCAAGAATAACTCACTGAATGTTCAAGTACCAGGTGGACTAAAAGCTGAGATCAGAGCAAGATCAGGCTCACCACATCCCATTCAGTTCACAACAAAAGCTCTAGTTCAGGACATAAAGTGGGTGGCTAACAATTGTTAGAAATCCAGTACATGAGGACTATCCTATAGAGATGACAAAGTCCAATGTACTCGTAAAATTATCATATGTAGCATACTTGAAGCATCCTGACAAAGTAATGCCTACTGGTGGAAGTAGATGTAACCTTCACATAAGTACTTAGATAGGTAGAGGTGGCGGGCGGTTCAAATCGGTTACTACGACTCGTGTGACCTGGTGAATAGATCGGTGAGACAATCGGTGAATAGATCCAGCCTGTGAAGTTAAGAAAACGGATTAGATCTCGTTTCCATTTACCCCAGATGTCCTTAAGACCGCAATTGAGGCAGTGGGGGTTGTATGGGATACCCAGCTTGACCGCATGGTCTCCAATTGGCCAATTCCCTGTGATTACCGCAATGATTCTGACCCCCTCCATTTGAGGTTGGCCTTCTACAGGAAGTGTGAGTGGATTTGTCCTTTAACCGCTCGTAGCGGTGTGTACCTTTCAACGAGTGAGCTGTGCTGAGCTGAACGCTGTCTGGCCAGTTCTTCTGCACGCTCGTTTCCTTTTAAGCCATTCTGCCTGGAACCCAGAGCAGTGCGACCCTAAAGCGTTCGTCCAGGCGGGCAAACTCATTTCGGCACCAGTTTGGAGGATATGGTAGCCGAGTCAATAGCTTTGATAACTATCTATGAGGGTAGCAACATTTTGTTTGTGCATTGTGTCACTCGTACAGTCGAGTCTCTCAAGTAGCCAGTAGTTCCGCAAGGAAGACACTGGTAAAATCCGGCAAGCGGTATGATATTGATATTTTCAGTTATTCCTTTGATCCGTCAGTGTAGATGACCATTTGGTAACGAGTCCAGGGCATTGCTGTGACCGTAAACCCGTGCAATATGGCATCCAGATTCTTAGAGTCTGACTGCGCTGTAAAGTGCGATAGAAGATGCAGGAGCACAGTAAGGGCATCCATTGGGGCCGCCCTTAATGCGCCCGTGCTTCCTATACTGACTGTTCCTTGGAGCCTTTTTAGTTTCGTGAGATTGTAGCCTTTGCTCAACGCGGGTCACCATTCTAGTGGCCCGTAGGCGAGAATTGGACACACTACATAACCCCAAGGTTATTTTTGGCTGAAGTCTCCACAAGTTTCCAAAGATTTTGCTGCAGGCATACAAGACGACACATACATTTCTTACTCTTTGATGTTTTGCTTCTATGTAGTTAAATGTTGAGTGATATGATTCATGATACCCGGATACATAGCGCTCGGTGATAGTGTGAGCGGTTGACCAGTAAGACAAGGAAGGGTAAAATTAGGTGTTTTGGTTTTGGTAGTGAACAGCATCAGTTCAGTTTTGCTCGAGTTGACAGCAAGGTCACAATTTGCGTTCCAGGTGCTTACCTTGTCTAGAGCAGCCTCCATGATTTCACTTATCACGGAGATCATCTTCCCTGACACTAGTATCGCTACCACTTTGACCTCTTCTCTGTCTAGTCTTGAAAGAACTTTGTCCATAACCATTAGTCAGAGATATAACGCCGTGTGACTGTTTCCTAGTGTTGCCTGAATAATTATGGTTCTGAGCATCGAGACTATCCATTAGCTAACGAACTCCTCTATGCCCAGCTCGGTCAAAGATTTGTGAACAGCTTCAGTGTAACGTACACAGGCTCCCCCTATGTCTAGGACGGTGGCTAAGGTATATAGGTTTAGAATGCTTTCCATGTGGATGTCAAAGGGTTAATTGGCCTGAAATCATTCGAGGATTCGTGCCCGCATCTACCTGCCTTCAGTATAAACACCACTCGACCGCGTCTCCAAGAGTAATGTACGTAGTTCAGCATTAAACAGCTTCTGAAGATGGACGCTAGCCAAGGTGTTGTTAAGTCTTGCGTTCTCTGTAAGACGGCAGGTAGTACGCCGTCAGGGCCCGGAGACGTGAACGGGGAGAAGCTCTTAATAGCCCAGGAAATCTTTTACTCGGAGATGATTGAATTGATATTGCTGTGAAATGCATATTGTACTTCCCGATACTTTTCGGGTTCTGTACTAATATCACTGCATCCGGGAAAGTGTGAGTTCATCAGGAGTTCCAGGGCCTCCGCAGAGGATGCCTTCCATCATTCTCCAGAATTGTACTTACGGGGCTTCTATTAAATGGCAATAGCCGATCCAGGCCTGTTTCTTGGATGTCTTTATAGCTCTCTTATACATACATAAACAGTCCTTGTAAGGGTGCCAGAAGTTGTATTTATAGCAGATATTGGAAATTGTTCTTCTCATCTGTCTGAGACCAGAGAGATCCGCATTCCACTATAAGGAACTGTTTTTAACTGCATTTAACTGGGCACGAGACTTTGTATTCAACGTCTATTGTCTTCTCGAAAGTCGAAGATCGTTTTTGGACAGCACTGCCGGATGGTTGGTTTAGTTGTGGTTTTAGCAGTCACATCTACGACAACCTGGATTTTCTTCGGGGCTGGTCTCTTCTGGAGACCTATTGCGCTTCGCTGCCAATATTGGATTATTCTTCAGGTACTCGTTGTACTCGTCAACGATTATCTGGTATTTCATCTTGTCCGCCTGGTCCCTTTCGTGAATCTTTCTGGCAACTTCATTTTTGACAATCTTGCGTAAAATGAAGAAGACTTCTTGTACTTCATCTTCACTGCTTTCCATGCGGGCTTATGTTTTTTCTGTTGTTGGTTTTGCATGTTGTGCTACCATTAGCACTCTTGCTGCTTGCTGAACAGATGATTGTCACGTGACTGGAGGACAGCAATTCTTCCTCTGATGAGGCGCCAACCTCATGCGTCTTCAACTGATCTTTTGTTATATCAGTTTTTATGATCTCTTTTCTATCCATTTGTTTTATGTAATTTGGTTCCCACAAGTGAAACCGCTACTTCATCAAAACAAAATTTACGCGACAACACAAGAGGCACAATCTTTCAAAAGTCCGTCCAATTACTGGCATACAGCGATAATATTGACATAATCGGAAGAAAACAGCGTGATGTCAGTGACGCTTTCGCCAGTATTAAGAGGAAAGCGGCGAAGATGGGCTTAATGGTCAATGAGAACAAAACCAACACAAAAAAGGACACCCAACACCGGCGTCTCGGACAGAACTTCACCTTCAACAGATATACATAACTGTGAGGTAGTTAAGGAATTTGTCTAGCTAGGCTCCGCTAAAATCAAATGAAGACTAACTCTTGGCAATCGCTAGCAAAGTCCTCTCTCGAACAAGACCTTAATAATCACAGTTCTGCTCTATGGTGTAGAGGCATAGACTTTATGAGCGACAGCAGTACAAGTAGACTTAACCAACGTAGCGTGCGAAACTGGAGGCAGCTGGCTATAGATTGAGCTGGCTGGAGACGCTTGTTCGTTGAGGCCAGGTGCATCCCGAACTGTGGAGCCACCTTAAGAAGTCAGCTTCCAAAATGGTCAACATTATGCTTTCACTCAGCATCGTTCAGACTGTTTTTTTCTTCCGAACAGCAATCTCTTTTATAGTTCCAGCCTAATCTGCCGAACGTGTTGTTGAAAGAGCCACAGGAGTAATCGGAATCGAAAGATCAAACACATCAGTTTTTTAACTGAAAAATTCGAGTCTAAGTGTCTTGAATCTTTTAACAAAACTGAAATAAAATTTTAGCGTTAAGAAGCAAACATTATTTTTGACCCTTTTATGTCCCGTAGCCCCAAACTAATTACTTACAAACAAACTACTACCTTCGGCAAATTCCAAACTTGAATTAGTGGTGACATACCTGTCCTCAAAGTTGGCAGAACTCTTGAATTGTAACAAGATACAATGATTGCCCTAAGCCCTCCAGAAAACAACTTCGAGAAGAATTTGTTGTCCTTTGGATTCACACAAACGTTTCTTTCATAATATCTAATGGGATAAACATCATTTCCATCTTAAGCCATTAAAAGATTAGCTTTTGTATCAAATTGAAAGTGCCCCAAGGTGATTCAAATTCAAAGACAAACGTTTTAAAACAAAAACCCCTCCAAGGGTTAAGACTACAAGAATTGTTATTTCAAGACCAAACTTCCAAGGACAACAATTATACAGTCCATCATGATAGATATGAAATTGGCGCCTTAATTACATAGTATCTACGGTCGATGAATAACCGCGCGTAATCATTACAAAAGCGCACGAAGCTATTCGTATCTTCCCACAAACAAAACCCCATTCATCCATAGAAATCAAGCGGACAAAAGAATCACGTCGCCACCACTTGAACTCTCAAACTCCCAGTCAGTTGAACCTGAATAGCGTCCTAAAGTAACTGACAGCAAACGACAAACGACAAACGACAATGATGATGATGCCGAGAACGGCAAAGAGGACAACGGCCATGAAGACGATTACGCGAAAAAGGTGCACAAAACCTTACTTTTGGCTCCCTCACTTCCAACCTATTAGTCCAATACTCACTGGCGACAAGGAACCAACGCCACTATTATACCCGGTGCCCCACCAGCCCATAAAAAACAAACCAAACAACAGCCCAACTAAAAAGGCGCTGGGATGTAAAAAAAAAAAACAAACTCCAACTATGAGTACGAGATATGAAATACAAAACTCGAGAGTACCTACCACAGGAACGCAAAGGAAAATTCCTGAATCTCGATTGCAAAATGCATCCAAATGGGACAAACCAACGGCCAGACGAATAAACGGCCGGTCCGACGGACAACAAAGAAGTCCCAGATTCATATTTAATAAATGATATATCTTAAGAGATTTTAGCGCCACACAAAGCAGGACAATAAGCTTCCCCTTATCACTCACTGGTTCCCCCTTTACCTTAGATAAGTCAGAAGACGACCAAATATACGAGTAATATAGCATAGTACGAGGTTGCCTTAAAAAAAAAATCATAAAAGAGCCAAAACGGGATTAGTTCACATTTCATAGAGGGGTTTCATTTTTCAGAGTTTATTTATGGAGTTCAGGTCTTGAGGCTACATATACAACTCCATCGTAACAACCGGCACACAATCGAATGAGCCAGAGCATCTCTCCAGGGATTATGCACAGTTGAGATAGCACCAATTGAAACTGTGCCTTCCAAATAGTGAGGACCTTATAGAATGATTGGGATGATGATGAGGACGATGATGAAAACAACGAGGACGATGAGGACGAAAACTTATTCATTTCGTAAACTGATATCGATTGCAAGTATGTATTCGTACCATTACGGGATACGGATACCGACTAACGAGTAACGTCTCCGTACGATTGTGACTATGACCATTGGACTATCTGAGAGCTGTAAGATACGGATATCCAATAGCACCAGCAGAAGTCCCATCTCAATCGGACTTTGTTAGCGCAAGGATTAATCGGGGAGAGAAATTAATAATTAAACGATGCGGCATGATTACGAAATAAATGCACACAAAGAGCAGGCGACAAAAGAGGCAGGCGGAAGATCACCCGAGGAGCAACCAAAGACCAAAGACCAAACAACCAACCAATCGACAGACCAACGACCAAGAAAATATATGTATTTGCGATCAATTTATTGACATGTGTCACACGGTATCAAGGTTTTGATCAATCAGCCAGAGGGGTACATTTTGCCGATTTCGGTTGAGCCTGACTTCGGCTTTGACTTCAACTTGGACTTCAACTTCAGCTTGGGCATCCGGAGATGGATAAATCAATAACCGGATTGAGTTTGATTGACTTGTGTGAGATACAATTGAAGGAGCGAAGCGGAATGCTTTTTACTGCGATTAGGTACGCATTCCGGTATTCCAACTGCGACTCTCTGCTATTCGTTTATCGTACGAGCATCTACGAGTATGTACGCGATGCGTATTGCGTTTATAAATACGAGTAGAACTAGTGCGAGATAAATTATATGAGGATTATCTTCGGCTACTGATTGGTATTAAGGCTGTATGCACGACTACACCTAAACCTATCTCGGTACATTCTATATGTTTGTACCGATGCGACGTTACCATGGTACGAACTACGAATGCAGGTAGTCTACGAGTATACTCTATAAAAACAGCCGAAGATACGCATCAATTAGAAGCATTTCAGCGATTTGTTGTCCCAAATGGGATTCTCGAATGCATTAGGCTTTGTTGGTGGATAATTAAATTTATACAATTGAAAGCTTGAATCGCAAGTCAAGCATAGATACTAATTAACTTAGGAAGTGTAATCCGCCGCCACCAGAAGTTACTTGTTAGCGATTAAGTATTCGTACTCGTACACATACATACATATGTATGTGGCTAGAGGAATGTTGAGCGGCTTTTATTTCTCGGAGCATTTGCCTGAAAGGTTCAACAAAGAATCATTCCACGGATTACGAGTAGTTAGTAAAAACACAGTTATTCTGGAGGGGTCGTTAATGGCGGCCTAACACACAGGAGTGTGCTTTATCAAAGTATACAAAGGGCGCAAAGAAAATGTATTTCATCCAACAATGAAGGAGTACTTACGAGTAAGCTGGAATCAGTATTGTACAGTAGTGCACTCTACTCTTCTTGTAAATAATGTTAAAGCGGGTATTTACAATCACGGGGTTGAACTAATCTTAAGTAGGGAAAATAGAGCTGACAATGTATAAGGAAACTTCTTTGTAAAGTTGTAGATTCTTAGCTATAAGGTTTTGAGTATGGCTAGGCCTTTTTACTTTCGATTAGTGAAAGAGAAATACTCCGCAGGGGCAAAAGCAATCAGGTCCTCAAAGTATAAGAACATACATATCACTATCAATAAAAGGTTGTGAAGGCTGCTATTGCCGATGACGGGGTAAATAACACATCTACTCGTATGTTATATACCTCTCAATAATTGGCAACGGATTGAAATGACCTCTCAATTGTAGCCGCCTCATCTGTTAGTCATGAAATAATAAAGAAGTTCAAGGAATGAGTAAGTGATGGAACAACAACGAACCGGCCTGGCAGACTGAAGAAGGAATCCGAAGGTGCGACAAGGAACAGCTGTACCCCTCGAAACAGGATATTCAGACAAAGAACTAATCCAGCATAAATAATCAGTCCTTCACAGGAATATACTCGTACAAATTTGCTTCACTAGTAAATTTTAATTTTGGTAGGGGCTGACGCCCCCATTTATTTAGCTGAATACAAGCTTAAGGACTAGAACTTAAAAACTAATAATAATTAAGGTTTTAAAGCAAGGGATGGTGAAGGAGATCGAATTTGAGGGAAAGAGTGCTGCGATTAAAATCGAAAACAGCTTGGAGTTTGGAGCATATGGGGGATCGGTTCGTTAGATTTCGAGGGCTAGTGTAAGGGAAAATGGAGTTGTAAAGAGATGAGCAATCGACGGAGCCTGAGAGGAGTCGGTGTTTGAGTTTGAGACGGTCTCGATAGTTAGGTAAAATTAGAGGATAATTCCAAGGTTGACTCCGAAGAGCAAATCAAAGAAAACCACGCTGGATGCTCTCAATACGGGATACGTGAAGTTGTTGACAGAGACACCTCGCTTGGCTGGTGTACTCGAGAAGGGGGCGAACGTGAGTGATGTATAGTGATCTGGTCACGTACGGGTTGAAGAATTATGTGGACCATCTTTTAACGAAGCCAAGTGAAGAGTTTACTTTAGTAATTATCTCATCGATATGCGAGCGGAAATTGAGCTCCCTGCGCATAATACCATATGCCAAGGTCGCGGATAGACTGAACGAGGGATATGGGTTGATCGTGTAGACGGTACATTCGGGGAACAGACTTGTTGCACTTACGTGAGAAGGTAGTCGATTGATATCTGGTGACATTGAGTTCTAAGCAGTTCTCCCTGCACCAGGTGGAAAAACTATTTAGATCTATTTGAAGGAGGCTGGAGTCAAGTTGTGAGATAATGGATTTAAATCTCTCAGTATAGAGAGAAAGTGCTGAGTGTTGAATGTGGTATGAATAGAAGTGGACCTGCGTGACTACCTTGAGGAAGTCCTGAAGTGGCTAAGAAAGGGGCCGATAGGACAAACGATTATCCTGGTATCCGATTTTAGCAAAATGGGTTCAAAGCCCTTAGTTTATGAGATATCTTGTCAAAAGCCTTACCGAAATCAGTTGTTATAACGTCAACTTCTTTACCACTTTCTAAGGCTGAGAGAACAGAGGACACGAATTCGACGAAGTTAGTGGTAGTTGATCTACTCGTACCTTTAAGAAAGCCGTGTTGATTAGGAGAGTGGTGGAAAAGAGAAAGAAAAAGTGGTGGATGAAAGTTATCAATGGTCAATGGATAGTGAAAGGGGAGAGAGCAAGACAGAGGAGTTTATGAGGTCAGTGGTGAAAATGAGGTCTAATGGCCTACCCATATAGTTAGAGACCCCACTAACTTGGCATAAGCTAGAGTCTGTAGGTCCATCCAAGAAGAGGCATTCGAGGAGGGTTCAAGAAGAGGGTTTGCGATAAAAAAAGATTCATCTTCTGATTGAGTCCAATACAGTTGAGTTAGATTGAAATCGCCGAATACGATGATATCATCGAGAGGATCAGATAGTTTAATTATTTGATCAATTGCATTGATAGCGAGTTGGCAGCATTCAATAGGTTATGCCGGTAGGATGTAAAAACACATAACGTATAGGAACCTGCAGGGGAGTGTTATCTTTATAGAAACGTAGTCAAGCTTAGAAGAAGTAGAAACAGCGACACCTCGACAAGGAGAATCATCTTTTGGACTAGTAAGATCGTCGCATCGAAAAACATTGAAACTAGGGGGAATAATTTCTGATTCTTTATATCGGGAATTAGATTAGTTTCGGTCAGAGGGTAGTTTCGGTTGCGCGACGGGCATGGCAATCAAAAGTGGGTATGTCAAGTTCGTGTGAACAACTGTTGATCAAACGGAATCTATTGCAATTGGATGAATGGTATTGTAGAGGTGATATGCCTCTCAAATTTTACACAAAATATTCAAAATCAAGAACTTTGTTTTGTTACTAATGATCAATTTGTGAAGTGTGAACCATCTTCGCATTATTTCTGGATCAAAGTTTATATCCAAAAATATGTTGAAGTAACTCTTACCATAATACGGCAAAGCAGTGTCATCGGCAAAAGCTGTGATTTTACCCATGAAAGTTTGAATGAAAAGAAATTTACAAAAATCAAAAGTAGAAGAGGACCCAAAACAGAGCCTTGCGAAACTCAAATGCTAATGAGAATCTTTGAACTCAAACAATTTCGGATCCGTACTCTCCGATTAGTTAAATAAGAAGTAAACCAGTCATAGATAAAGCCTCTAATACCAGCGCTATAAACTTTTTGAAGCAATATATTATGATCTACCATATCAAAGGCTTTAGTAATGTCAATAAATAGAGTACCAGGGATATTAAAAATATTTATACTGCTATACCATCTTGATCAAAACGTTCCCGGAATAACCACCGTGTGGCGCTCCCATTGTTCCGATTTGCGATCTGTTTTTTTTTTTAAGTTGGGAGCTCTGTTGTTGACATTCCCTCTAAATCTTAGCGTGACAGCTTGACATTTGCAAAAGTTACGTAGCTAAGAGTACATCTATCGGTTTTGTGTGTTGGCGAATTTTTACAATTTTAGAAATGGATTTAAAATTGCAACATCGAACTTGTATTAAATTTTGCGTAAAAAACGGATTTAATGGTGCGCAAACGTTGGACAAGTGTTTCGGCAACAATTCTCTAAAGAAAACGGTCGTTTAATAGTGGCACGAGCGGTTCAAAAGTGGTCGTGAGTCAATCGAAGATGATGAGCGCAGTGGTCAACCATCGACATTGAAAACCGACGAAAACATTGATGGAGTAAAAGAAATGTTGGTCAATAACCGCAAATTAACCATCTTTGAGATAGCGGAGGACTTGAACATTGCCCAAGACATTTTGGTTAATGATTTGAGTTTCCGTCGTGTAGCAGCAAAGTCGGTGCCAAAAGACCTCAAATGATTTGCGAGGCTGAATCCGATCTCACATTCATCAAAAGGATCATTACTGGAGACGAGACGTGGGTTTACTAGTATGAGTACGACACGCAATCCAGACATCAGGCAAGTGAATAGCATTCACCAAATGAGCCGAGACCAAAAAAAACACGACGTTTTCAGTCAAAAAAGAAGGCAATGCTCACGGTTTTCGTGGATTACAAAGGTGTAGTGCATCATCAATTTTTGAAAGAAGGCCAGACAGTAAACAAAGAGTATTATTTGGGCGTTATGAGACGTTTGCGTGAAGCAAATCGCCGAAAGAGACCACAATTGTGGGCAAAAAACTAGTGGATTTTGCACCATGATAACGCACCGTCGCACAGTGCCATCATTATTCGTAATTTTTTGACGAAAAATACAACAAATACCATCCAACAGCCATCGAATTCACCTGATTTGGCTCCCTGTGACTTCTTTCTGTTCAATAGAGTTAAAAAACCACTACGGGGAACGCATTTCAGCAGCCGAAAGGGAGTAATGGAAAAATCGCAGGAAGCACTGATGGACATACCGAAAACCGAATATAAAAAATGTTTCGAGGATTGGATCAAGCGCTGACATAAGTGTGTTGCAGTCGATGGGGATTACTTTGAAGGGGACTATATAGATTTAAATGAATAAACTTATATTTTTAATTTTCTGAACAAATTCCGAGAACTTTTTGATGGTGGTATTATTGGTATTATGATCAACCATATCAAAGGCTTTAGTGATGTCAATAAATAGAGTACCAGAGATATCAAAAATATTTAGACTGCTATCAAGTACCGAGTCGACCGCCGTCGAGTGCACAACTCCACCAGTGCATTCGTACAAAAAAAAAAAAAAAAAACACGCGCGTGCAAAAAAAAAATATACAAAAACAAAAAAAAGTGCAGTGCAGTGCACCTCACCCGCTCCTAGTCGAAGTACTGTTGCTTGCACTCAGTCACTGCCGTTACTGTATTTACCATACGGTACGGGCAGTGGCTGAGTGAGCTTGTGAGTGAAAATTTTGTTGGTGCACTGTTTCATATTGTTGTAAGGGCATAACACCTACAACAATTTGATTCGGTAAACCAACGTCAGAATTTCCACTTCGCAGCCTTGCTTAGTATCGTCGGTGTTTGTGTTTTCTGTGTTTGTCTGTGATTATGACTAGGGAATTCAGGGTAGACGTAGCCAATATACGCGGGCTAAAAAGTAATCACTTTTCTGCGTACGTCCACGTCTGTAAGTACAGGCCAGCTGTTTTGGCACTTAGTGAAACACAGGTAGATCCCCGCCCACACCTCTCAGATCATTCTGATCTGAAGCTACCTGGCTACGAACTAGTGTCATTATTCTTCTCTCACCGCGGTCTCACCATTTATGCGCGTAGTGATGTAGCTTACCAAACTCCACCACAATGTGATCCGTGTTCCAATCCGGAATTCAACTTCATGTGGTTAAAATTCCATCTCCGTAAGCAAATTATACACTACTGCTTTATTTATAGAAGCCCCAAACTGGATAGCAATTCAACTTTTAACGAGTTTGATGCGCTGTCTGACTCCATTCAAAGAATTGCATCCCTGTATCCTCATACTGAAATCGTTATTACGGGCGACTTCAATATACACAATTCTGGCTGGCTTCGACATTCTGGACAGACAACACCCGAAGGACGGTGTGTTGAGATCTTCGCTGCGGAAAACAACCTAACGCAGCTTGTAAATGAGCCCACGCGAATACCAGACGTTGATAGTTATACCGCCAACACCCTGGACTTGTTTTTAACTTCTCACCCTGATAAGTACACCATTGATGTGCTCTCCACTCTAGGCTCGTCGGACCATTGTGTCATATCAGCTAATTTCTCGTACACCGACCACACAGTTAGAGAAAAAATTCCTAAAAGAACCGTATGGCAATACGAGAAAGCCAACTGGAGCGGTCTTAACAGCTTCTTTAGGAATTGTAACTGGTCGTTATGCTTCCTCGATAACGACGTGGATGCCGCTGCTGATATGATTACAGACACCATTCTCTTTGGAATGAGATCCTTTATTCCTCATCAAACCAAAAGAAAAGGCATGATACGACTCGAGCTGTAAAGAGGCCGTCAGGGTTAGAGAAATGTTTTTTCGGTCCTGCAAGACCAACCCGACAGAGGAAAACCACCACAATACCACCAAAAACTGAGGCAAAAAATACTGCAATGTCCCAAAGGCAGTAACAATTAAAAAAAATTAGAAATTCCGCCTCATCCTCCATCCCAACGCTCATTTACAATGACATTCCAGCTGACAGCTCTTTGGATAAGGCCAATCTGCTTGCTGTACACTTTGCGGCCAGCTCAACACTCCCAGATTGTGCTCTGTCTCCGCCTACACTTGAGTGCGTCGAATCTTCAATGGGATGAATCTACTTTCGCACTCGTGTAGTAGCAAGAGTACTTAAAGATCTCAACATACATAAATCCGCTGGTCCAGATGATATATCTCCCCTTCTTCTGAAGAGGTGTTCTTCCTCACTGGCAAAACCACTGCGTAAGCTTTTTCATCAATCCTACACTTTAGGACTCTTCCCGAGCAGATGGAAAACAGCATTTGTCCAGCCCGTCCCTAAAAAAGGCGAATCATCTTCTCTCTCCTCCTACAGACCCATTGCACTTACGTCCCTTCTTTCCAAGGTCATGGAAACACTGATAAATCGTCAGCACATGAAATATCTCGAAACACGAAAACTTCTCAATGACCGGCAGTACGGTTTTCGTAGCAACAGGTCCACTGGTGATTTGATGGCATGTCTCACCGAAAAGTGGAACCGAAGCGTACATCATTGTGGCGAAAGCAAGATAGTTGCACTTAATATTTCTAAGGTATTTGACAGATTTTAGCATCAGGCTCTTTTGGGATCGACGACTCTTTTCTTCAATGGATTAGAACCTTTCGGAGCGTTCAATTCAAGTTGTCTTGGACGGTTTCAAGTCTGATATTCACAAAATAAATGCTGGTGTGCCCCAGGGCTCTGTTCTGTCACCGACACTCTTTTTAATTTCATTAACGATCTCTTGTCTGCTACTTCTAATCCAATATATTCCTTTGCTGATGACAGTACTCTCTGCTTTTCATATTCGTTCCCGGACTCACGGCCCTGCTCTTCGGCTGTAGTACGAGAACGGCAGCGTATGCTAAGCTCATTAAATTCCGATGTCAACAGCATAACCAATTGGGGAATTATCAATAGAGTGGAATTTAATGCTTCCAAAACACAAGGCTGTCTGCTGTCTTTAAAGCGAAATTTAAACACCCAGCCATTATCTATGAATGGCACTTGCATTGTCGAAACCGAAAAACTTTCCATTCTCGGTATGTGTGTCAATGATAACTTACGTTGGAATGACCACATATTTGATGTCGCCAAAAATGCTGCGAAATGTCTAGGTTTCCTCAAGCGATGTAAGAAATATTTTACCCCCTCTGATCTGGCCTCAATGTATAAGGCATTCATCCGCCCAAAATTGGAGTACAACTCCCACATCTGGTCAGGTGCTCCTAAAACATCTCTGCGCCTGCTAGATAGGATTCAAAACCGTACGATAAAACTTATTGACGATACTAATATCAGTCAATCAATGGACACCCTCGTCTCGTGTCTCAGTTTGTTTTATCGCTATTTCCACCACCAGTGCTCCACTGAAATCGCCAGTAGCATTCCGCCCATTCAAACTTTCAACCGTTCCACCCGTCTCATTATGAATGCTCATCAGTATACCCTCAAGCCCATTTTCGGACGTACTCTAAAATATCGTGATTCGTTTCTAAGCCGTACAACTCGCTTATGGAATACCCTGCCGATCTCTGTATTTCCTGGTCGTTATAACTTGCAAACATTTAAAAACAATGTACATCGGTACCTCTCTTTTCTTCCTCCCTATATTTCCTTTGCCCGCGCTGTGTACAATCACTTTAAGGGTACTCAAACCCCTTGAGCGCGCGCTCATTATAAAAAAAAAAAATAAAAAAAAAAATCTCTCCGCACAGCTTTAATAGTGCATCTTCAGTGGATTTGCCACTTCGAAAGCTAAACTGCGATTCACTGAAGAACATTGTTTTGTCTAAAAATGACAGCATTCGTGATTTATGGTAATTACTTAAAGACATAGTATTACATTTTTTATGCAGTGGTATAACAACAGCCGTTTTTAGTGATTCCGGAAAAATTTCCCTTTTGAATACTTAAATTGAAAATGTGGCATAAGTCATCTGAAACAAGAATAGATATTCTTTTCAAAATACTACTTGAAATTTGATCACAAGAAGTTGAATTAGAAGTCATCTAATTGAATGTACTCGTAAGAATGTACTTCATATGGTGAAAATAAATCGAAAAGAAAACTTTGTCTTTGTAAAGGGTCATTAGTGCTGATGTCACAAAGACAATTAGCATTATTACTTATTTCGTAATCTCGAATAGTACTTGTTAAATTAGAAAAATATTGATTAAAAGCTGTGGCGACTTCTGTAGTATCAGATATTGTCACATTATTTGAAGTGACTACGAAATTCTCCTTAGGTATGTGTTTGTTCCAAAATTTCATTGACAACTTGCCATTCTTCTTTAGAATTACCAGTATTGCGAGTTAGCTTATTTCTATAAAAAGTATCTCTTTGAAGAGGTATTTCAGTTTTCAGCTCTTGACAAACTTTATCATAATATCTCCTTAGCCTAGAGTTGTAAGGGTGTTTTTTCAAACGCTTATAAAGATTTTTGCTTATCAAAGAACTAGTCATCCACTGCTTCAGGGGTTTCGATTTATTGCTTTTGATTTAGAAATCCTTAGATCAAGTTGAATAGTGGTTAGGCTGTGATCACTTATTTTAAGGTCAAAAGACGCCGCAACCTAATAAATATGTGGTCTAAACGTGTGCATGCAACCGCACGGATAGGATGGGACAGCAAACTGTCGAGACCAAATGTGGACACCACCGATAATATATTGTCAACTTTAGTTGAGCTAGACAGAAGATCGATGTTAAAATCAGCCAATATTATTGGATTTTTACACATAATCCTGTCAAGAAAGCCAGAAAATTCATCCGAAAAGGCATTTACTGGACAATAATTAAATCTGTAATAATATATACACTAACAAAGCAGTATCGAGCACCAGAAATCTCACATTTTAAAGAAATCAAATCAACACTCTTTAAATTAAAACGCTCAATAACAGAGTTAGACGATAAGTCACTTTTGTAAAATACTGCGACACCACCAGCAGAATAAGAGTTATTACATTCTCATATGAGTGCCTTGACCTTCGAGTAACAAATGTAAGTTGCACTAATTTTTCTTTCCCTATCAGTTGTTAGTCCATTTCTTGAGTACAGTACAATGGTCGGTTATATCGTTCTTTTCAGGTCTATCCTCGTATATTCTGTGATCACGTTCATCAGACCCAGCGACGTTAGCATTTCTAAATAATCCTTCACATAGTTTGAATTCAAGTCACGGTTATTAATATTCGTATCCCCCAATACAATCTCATTTCTTACTTTATTCCCATTTGTCCTAGGCTATTTCTGACTTCTTCAATGAACGCTCCTTGACTGAAACCAGGTGGCCTATATATTCCAAATATGTTTTCATACGAAAAGCTTTCTGATGGTATACGTTTGTATTCTATACGTTTGTTTCGTATAAACATTAAAGCCATACTTAGCGAAGGTCGTCCGAAAGAAATAGAGGCTCAGTTTCCAACACAGCTTTGAAGAAGAGGCTAGAAACAAAATAATTGGATCACTCAAATGCGAAATACCACCAAACTCTTAGCCTCACTAGCGAGGTGATCATCAAAATAAGCATAGGCTATGGAATGATCCTAAGGTCTGAAAAGTTAAGCAACCCCATAAACGGAATATGTAAAATTAGATGTACAATAATCATAAGCGTTATGTATTTCAACGGACAATGATATATGGTAAAGAAGAAGACATACTCAACAGGCTTCACTGTTTCTCTTTAAAATTTTAGCTATCACGTTCAGTAGAACAAACCAATACATCATGCGTATTCGGCAATCTTCACATTAAATTTTCTTTGGACTTTATGTCGCGACGACTTACTGATGCGTTCTACTTGTAGAACCAGTACTAGAAAGATGTATTTCTACTACACAAGTCCAAGAATCACTGACAAACTATTGAAATACGTATCTGGTGAGACCTTAAGATGTCAACGCCTTATATGGAAGGAATCATCTTTAAATAGCGAAATAGATTCTTCTTAACATTTTCCTTCAATACCAAGTCAAGCATTGTAAATCTATTTGCCTTTCAGTCGGTGTCCATATTCAAGTGCATATACATATGAGTGTAATAAATTTGTATCTCCGCAACTAGTGCAGCACATAAAGTCTTTGAAAAATCAACACTCTGCCAAAGCAACACATGGACGGCGACGACGACGACGAGGACGTGCACGCCACTAACTGCAATGCAATTCAAGACAACTGCTCTGTCTTACCAGCTCGTTCTCTGCCACAAGCAATTAATCTTAACATCCACATTTCCTACAAAGTTGTTTGCTCCACTTTATACGTTAAGTGCAAGTGGTTTATTTGAAAACGATTTGCAGCCAAGGCAAGGCTTCATTTATAGGTATAGTACCCAACACTAGTTCCTAGTTACCATTTGCCAAGCAATGGAATAGAATCAATGTCAGGTCGCAGACTAAGAACCAGCGATGGAGCAGTTTCCAGCACGCGCCAAACTTTGACTTTATTAGGTGCTCCTTGTACATATACCACAACAGCAGCACAAAGTATATTGGTACTGCGATGGTAATTTATTGGAAGGACTCCAACTCCGACTCCGACACCGACTTTGACTCCAACATCAACTCCTACCACGATACTGCCTCCTCTTTTTCTCGTCTCTTGTTGCCAAGATAAATGGCTTGTTAATTTGTAAGAATTTTCGACTTTATCCGCAATTAATTAAAGCTGTAATCCTGCCATAGGGTGGAAAAACGGGGCCAAGAACCGGCATCAGACCGACATCGGACCAGTATTGGACGGTAGAAAGAATGGGGCAGAGATACTCGTAGCTACTACGGATACTATTGCATGTGGAATCATTTTTTCCAGTTTTTTTTTTTTTAACAAATTAGGAAAATTTGATTTTGCCCAGATTTGATTTCACAATGAATAGCTCTATTGGATGGACGTTGAGTAATTATTGGTTGTCAATATCGACTCGAGGGTTAGAAGGATAACTTATGCGAAAAGGGAAGATACGAGTACTTTAGAAAGACACTTAACCCTAAGGCAATCGGATTTGTGAAGAATAAGGACACAGATAAATTGTAGCAACATTTCTTCATATTTTTTTTTGCCAGTTGTAGGTTCTACCTTCAAGTGAAAGCCTTAGTTAATATATACTTCTAGACATATGAGCACAAACATTCTCATAAAGTGGATAAATATGGCAGAAATATTTTCCAGGACTCGTACACGGCCATCAAATGTGACTCGAATTTTTGACTCCAACAATCGTTTTTATGAGATGTTTATCCAAATAGACTGACGGCTTTCCAGATAGCTTTTGCCGGGAGTATGATTCAGAAAGCTGGGAAAATTTACAAATACATTTACTACGAGTCAGTTGGAAAATAAGACGTGAAGATGGTATAGAAAAGTCGACAGAAGTCACTTAGATTAAATACTGCCCCCTTTTCGGTTCCCCCGAACATGTTAGTTACGGAACTTTCTTCTACAGAAGGGATGCTTTCGACATCAGAACTTTTGACGCCATGTGTAATTCGCCAGACAACGCGGCGGCCTAGAAAACCATTAGTTTTGTGGATTAGATCAATGCACATAGGTAAAACAACTCTAACAAATAACAGTCTGTATCGGTTGTAGCGAGCTTTCCTCAGAACGACTGGCTCTATTGTAGATGCGCCGATGAACATCGCTCCTCTTGATATTCACATCACAGGCTGCACTATCAAAGCCATCTTCCGTTTCACGGCGAGATCTTAAGGACATGCCCTCTAATGCGATGGCATCAGAACTCTTGTTGCTTCGAAAATACGGAATCGTCTTTTCCTGAGCTTACAAATTGTTTCGGGACAATATCTGAACCAGGAAGGGAATCTAGTCGAGTTTTTACGTATGGCTCAAAGCTGAATTCCGAGTCTTGTAAGGGCTTCAGGTCGCGATTGGATCATGGAAAGTGATTGCATAGTTAGGTTAGGTTAGATTGGCGTATATAGTATCTGCAGCTAAGACCATTCTATATCTCATTACACTTAAGTTGGTGTACGCCCATTGTGACGCCTGGGTGGGAGAATTCGTTCTGGTTTTCGCTTTCCGCTTTCCGTCTCGCGTTGGCTGTCGTTTTGTCTAAGCCTTTTTCTATCTGCGAATCTGAAAAGAGATGTAAGTGAAGCAGTAAATAGTTCTGATAGGTCTTGGAAGTACTCCTAATAACTTCCTAAAGATCTTTACCTCAAATTACTGAGGCTGGGACAGTGGTACAAGAACTGCAGGGTATCCTCCCATGAGCCCATATCCCCACAGCCTCTGCAGAGGTCGTCGTCGGTAAAGTGCAGCTTTATTTCGTGCGCTCCCAGAAGATTATCACCTGTGAGTAATCCAACAAGAGCAGATAGCTCAGCCCTGCTTTACAAGAGAATCTTACTTGTTCTATATTCTCTGTGTTTCCCTGACATAATTTTCTCTGGTTCTTGCAGGTTGGAAGGCTTTTCCACCTTTCATTGGCTCCTCTTGTATTCTCAGAATTCAGAGTACAGTTTTGATATTTTAATCTGCCCGCTCCATCTCTAGGTAGGCTCCTTTTTGAGCTAGCTCGCCTGCATGCTCATTACCTGCCACTCCTTTATGAACAGGGACTCAACATGGCGTAACCTCATGCTTAAGCTCTTCGCGATAGCACTTCAGAAGCCACGATTTGATTTGCCTCAATGGCTTTGATAGCAGCCTGGCTGTCAATAAATATAGTTATGTCTTCGCAGGATATTGCAGCTGCTTCTACTACTTTAACGTCGACAAATAGATGTTAAAAGTTGATGTGAAATTTAATGGTATTTTCCAAGATCTACCGGAGTGTGAATATCCCACAGATGGTGGACATTCATGGGCTGAAACCGTGCTGGTATGGATCAACTAGATTCTTCGCGAATGGTATCAGACGCTCACATAATACGGCAGAAAAGATCTTATAGGCGATGTAGGGAGTGTGAGATTCCATGCCTCGGGCATGCATTCCTCAGATTATTTTTACAGATAAGTTGATGCATGCTCCCAACCAAGTCGTCGGCAGCTGCTTTAAATAGCAAAGCGGTAAGACAATCACCGAACTTCGCCTTCAGTAAGTCGATTGGACACTGTCCTAGTAAAACTACATATCCTCCGAGACTTCCATTACAGATTTATCAGAGAAAAAAAGCTTAACTAAGAGCAGATAGACCTCTTCATAGACTGTAACCGAACCACGAAAAGCGTACGGTTCAATGAGTTCTTTGTCACAAAAACCACACCAAAGAGTCAATGTCTCCGTAACCAAAACATGCCTCGTCATTGAGGATGATTTTTCAGTGAAAATCTAGATCTTCCATCTCCAATGGAGTCCAATCAGTGAAAGTTCGACGAACGCATTGGTCATTTCGCTTTGTTAGTACAATCTTATACAGACGTATAGCGAAGATTGTTTGCAAAGTACGTCACAAGGATGTTCAAGGGATGCTTAGTCTTTGAGACCGGCGCGGAATCTATTGATTACCCCCTTGATTTACCGACTCGCATACAGTCGCATCGACTCGATGGACTCTCTCAATTGCTTGCCTTACCTCCCAGTAGTGGTTGCCGGTAACTGCATAAGTAAACCTTTACTAATGCAGGCTAAAATGGCAAGGACATACTCGAGCTCACAACCCTATGCGGAGAAATTGAAATATGTGACGAAACAACTTATGGACTCCCTGGCGATGGCCCTAGCAAACGTTTAAAGGACAACGACCTTCGGATCTGCACGTGGAAAATTAGGACCCTAATAACAGCCGAGTAATTAGCAGAGGCCTTTGGTTGGTCTTACGTATATACCACCGCCATCGATTGGCCGGACAAAAGGAGGATGAACAACTGTGATATGTACTATGGTGACGACGTACTAAGGACGACGCTACCAAAGAATTTTTCTACCAACTTCTCGACAAGACATATGAGCAATGTCCGAAGTATGAAAGGATAGGAAAGGAGGATATCTTTGGTAGGACAGTAGGTAAGCATAGCCTACGCGACACGTCTACGTCCACTTCTGACAACGGACTTATGGTAGACTTATTAACTTTACGGCGCAACGAAATATCACTATAGGAAACATACGGTTTCCGCATCTCAATATACATAAGGGGACATGGCGGTCTGCGGATCATGAATTGATCATATTGCGATCCAGTATTCTAGACGTTTGAACGTTCCAACATTAACTCGGATAATCACCTTATTGCAGCCAAGGTGCAAAAGCGCCACAATAAAGAACAACTATTGTGAGAAGATATACGAGTAACATAGAAAAGAGCATAGAAATCTCTCAAAAAATTCTATGCCGCCAGCATCAAGTACGAAAGACCTGTGGCAATGCTGCCAATGTGCCATCAGAGGCGCCGCACCTGATGTGCTGCATTTCATCCGACCACAACCAAGAAATCTCCGGTTTGATGAAGAATTCTGCCAAGCACATACTGCTAAACAAGTAGCGTACAATGCTGCTGCTCGTGGGCTCTACGAGCAGAAGAGACGAACATAGAGAAGAACATAGACTTCTTAAAAAAAACAAAAAAGGAGCACGAGAAGTTCGCGATCGAAAATATTAAAAGAACGTGTCAAAGTAAGAAGACCCATACAGAAACCGTTTGCCCGATCCACAAAAAAGAAGACCCCCTCAACTGCGCCAACTATAGAGGTACGTCTTCTCAATATCGGATACAAGATCTTACCTGCCATATTATGTAAACGTCTAAAACCCTTCGCCAATAGCCTAATGGGCCCTTATCAGTGCGATTTAAAAAAAGGAAAATCCACAATCGACCAAATCTTCACACTCCGGAAGATCCTGGAATAAACTTAACTAGTCGAAATCGATAGCCACTATCTTTTCTTCGATTTTAAGGCCGCATATGACAGCAATTATTGAGACGAGCTATACAGAGCATGTCTAGTTTTGGTATCCCTGCGAAAGTTGTCTGTCTGTGTAGAATCGGTATCCACTTTACCGAGACCTTTGATGTCAAAAAAGGTTTTAGACAATGTGACGCGCTGTGCGAAACTTACAGATGAACACTGAAGGCACAGTCTTTCAAAAGTTTGTGCAACTACTGGCGTATGCCGATGATATCACATAATTGGTAAACTCAGCGGGCTGTTAGCTGTACGTTCGGTAGTATTGAAACGGAAGCTGCCAAAATAGGCTTAACAGTAAACGAGGCCAAAACCAAGTACCCATATATGCAATCAACAAGAAGGGACACACAACATTGACGAATTGGAACGACCGTCACAGTCGACAGCTATATTTTCGAGGTAGCAAGGGGCTTTGTCTACCTTGGATGTACTATAAATTCTGCCAACAACACCTCAGCAGAAATCACTCTTTCAGCGATTGGCTGTTTCTTTGGGCTAAGAAGGCAATTGAGTAGTAACTCCCTATCCCAAAAAACTAAGGAGATTCTATATAAGATCTTGATCATCCCAATCCTACTTTATGGCACAGAAGTACGGACCCTATGCAAAGTGGATGAAGATATCCTCGGGCATGAACTTAAGGGGCTGTATAGTGACGTAGTCACAAAACTCTGCATTAGTCACCTGAGATGTCTAGGATGTGTAGAGCGAAAAAGTTGAGGTCCAGGTTCACCCCGAACTGTAGCGCTCCCGGGCGACGTAAGTAAGTAACTAAATCGAACTTAAGAAGCACTTCATAGACTTCGCTATACTGCGGAGTCACATAACTTCCGCGCTTACTCTTCCGTGGGATAACATCTCTGTTGTGCAAGCAAAATCTTTCTGACTTTTCTTTTGCCCCACTTGTTTCAGATAGTCCCATTAGATGTTGCTCCATCTGCAGTGCGGGGATAAAGCAATCGCGGATTCCAAAAAGTATACAGGTTGTCTACACAGTTCATCGCATATACATACTCGTATGTATGACCGCAATAAAATGAGAGCAGACTAATATTCTATATAACAGCTAGGCTGTTGGTAAGGACATCAGTGTTGGCTTTGGCTAGCCATCCCTTTGCTTGCCTCCTGTAATTTATGTCATTTCCGCCTTTGTGTGTGTGTTTAAAATAGGAAAGTGTTCCTGAGAATTTAAATTTTGATTAAACACTTCTTTATAAGGAGCCATTTGGCGATTGTGTGCTCAGAGAAAGCTGTTTCAAGCTCGTTTGATACTGAATTCAGAATTCAGAGCAGTACCGTCACCATACGAGTATGTCCTCGAGATACAGTCTTTCCGAGATGAGGGTCTTATTCCCTCAAAAAAGAACTTTATCCGGCTGTAACAATCCGGAAAATTGGTATTCAATTACTAATCGCGATGTTCAGATCTCATGGAATCTAAAGATGAGTACGCAGACAACCTCGTTGAGGCTTTTCAGTCATATTTCTGTTGTAGTTGTGATTGTGAAAATTATAAAATTGCCTATAGTAAGTGGAGAAAATTATTTAAAGGAAAGCTTCCCTGATTGTTCTTCTGGTTAATAAAACAGAGTAACATTGTACCAGCAGTAAGCATTGCCGCTTCTCGGAACTTTTTATTGTTTGCCCAACTTGTTCATTGTTCAAGGGATTTAAAGAATCCGAAGACCGTTAACATTCTTCTTCGTACTCCATCGATTTTCTCCTTTGCATCTTTGTTTAGTTTAAATACTTTTCACTTCGCAAATTGTATTCTCATTTCGTACATGACAAATTGTTTTTAACGACCTTATAAGGGACGACACGCATATCTCATTGGCCTTGGCTTTTCAAAACCGAAAAAAAGGCCGAAAAGAGAGGGTAGAACACACAGTATGAACATACTATACTCGTATGTACTACGTGCTCGTACTTGTATTCAAAAGTTGCAAGTATCAAATCAACTCACACATGACCTTGTACTTCGCGGTGTAGAAAACTTCTCCTCTAAATCAACATGTACTCGTATCTACCCATTTTCGAGAGAAAAGTTTTTTTCTTTTTTTCTTTTTCTTCTCTTTATTTTCCTTTTCAATTCTTTTTCGTGAGTGCTTTGTTTTCGAAAACCACCAGAAGCTACAATCTTCAAATTGAATTCAATTGCCTTTTACAATGCTGCATGCATCTAAGGCGGCACATGAAAGGAGGCCGCCGAATAGTTGGTTGGTTCCGCAACAATTCCAGGTCAACACAAGGATTAGCCTATATACAGCGATGCCGTGTACAAGCATATCCAGAATCATGCATATTCTTGTCATCCTTCAGTCGATTGTGTAGTTCATTTTAGGGCGCCTTCTTTACACCATGCCAAAGTGAATAATTACTCGCGAATTGTGTTGTATTTATCGTACACATCTAGTCGTACTTACGAGTATATGTATACACTACACACTCGTGCACATTCTCTGATTGTGATGCATATTCCATTTCCGGCGTCGACATCCTTTCGTTTTTATGAACTACGACAAAGGATACAGATCTCGGCGTTCCGCCATTGAGTTGCGAGGTTTTATGCTCGTAGATCCAGTTTAAGGATTTCATTGATTGCCTCTACTGTATTTTGGCGTTGGTCTGAAACAAAAGGCAACTGCAGTTCCTAGCACTCTGACTTTATCCAATGGTGTGGTGGCTGGGGCATTGGAGTCCTTTTCACATAAAAAAAAGAAAAAAACATTCTTGGCCGCGTGCAATCGTTTATTCCAGAGAACAACAACTCAGAACACACTCTGATAAGGATCACAGTTTAAGAGTTTTCCTTGGCGTTCGCAGCATTTATTTGGACCATTTTTTGTGGAGGGGTTTTTTGGCAATGGGCTCCAGAATTTCGCCAGTAATGTTGCAATGGACTTGATTATTTGATTGGCCGGGGTAGATAACTTTACGTTTTGCTGCTCTCTTCCTTTTTTCCTTCTTTTTTGGCTAACGTTTTGTAGTTCCTTACTTGATGGTGATGTTTCAGCACAATTAATCGGCCTGCAAATTGTATCATTTGGGCTTGGTTTTTTCTTTTTTTTTTTTTGGCAACTGAACTATGATGCCAGTAGAGCCCAACAACAAGAAACCTATAAACTGGAAAGGTTTTCCTAGGGGCAATTATAGAACTGAAAAACATCCAGCTATTTTTTTAGGAATTTTGTTTTCATGGTAGTAAGCTAAAAAAATTTGCCAAATTTAGAAAGGGTTAAGTTGACTGAATGGTGTTATTCACAACACTGATGAAAGCAAAAAGGTCACGAGGCACAGATTCAACTGTGCATTAGCATAAATTAAACGTTATTCTTGTCAATAACATTCAACCAATCAATTGGCGATATCTGTACCTCCGATGAGCCTAGGAAAAGAAATGAACTCAATATCCATACTCTCGTTGAATGGCAAATGACAAGAAAAACGATCCTATTTCCTCCCAGTGGTTACCAAACAACGAAAAAGCCGTACACTAACTGGTAAAGTGTGGTGAGGTGTCCTCATACAAGGATGTTGTGTCACTTTTGCCTAGCACACTTAGGTGCCTAGCAAAAACGTAGTGTCAGTAAGCAATCTAAAGCCTTTCCTTATGAGAGACAGCAGGAAAATCGGCGGCCTCTAAGAGATGTCGGGGAGCTCGGGAAAGCCCCCATGCAGCCGATATACGAGTGGACCATTCATTGAAGCCTGGTAAAAGCGGCAGTGACGATATCTTGTTATTATCATATGGTAGCCGTGTAAATCCAAAGGATCTTCGTTGGTGGCAAGCCCAATGTTTATCCGAAAGCTTTACAGATGGTGATTTCCTTTGAGCACTAGATGAGTCAGACCAGTCAGTTTCCTCCGTCGCGTAAACAGAAAACCTTGAGTTTAGAGATGATGTAAGGCTGCCTGCGCTTTAGAACAATCAGTCACTAGGCATAATCCAACAAACAGAACAAGTAAATCATAAAATGTAAGAACTATTCTGAGCGTTAAGTAGCGAGTCGCCTTGCGGATAAGCCCTTTTTAATCTTTTAATATTGGCCACAGTCACCATCCGATATCAGTATCCTATTCGCCATTATTGCAATTATCCACACAACTAGTGATACGTCTAGGCCGTGTTGCTTCATAAAAACACCACCATTAGCGTTGGATCATGTGCCGGGCTCAGGTAAATATCAAGCATTCAGAGAAGCACTTGAAAAGGTGAAGAAAAGCAGTTCCAATATTCAGAATACCTAAAATCAGAAGTGAACTGACTCACGAAGAAGGCAAATACGAAGCTACATTCAAGAGACCTGAGTACGAAGGAGCAATTCCAGACGTCACATTCGCAATGGAATCGTCGGCAAAAATTGAGAACTGGAGAGTCATCGAAGAATATAGGGCCAGCGACCGTCAATACATAGTCTTCGACATAGGAAGTTACCAACGAATCCAACACGAGCTCCGAGATGGAACATTAATAGACTCAACGAAGTGCTCGAAGAAGGAGCTGAAACCACGATGTAACGCATAGGGCTTGGATATGATGCTTCGATGATCCGAGTGAGTACCTCTAACAAAAGCAAGGCCCCAGTGTACTGGTGGATGGAGGAGATAGCCATGCTTTGGAGATGATGCCTGCAGCTGAGATGCACAGTCACCAGGGGAAGGAGAAAACACGCTGAGCTTATGGAAGACATTCTATCGGTATCGGAATTCAAAACCAAAAGATTCAAGCCTAATAGGGCTATCAGAAGTGGGAGAACCTTTTCTGAGATGTCAATAATGACGCCTGGGGACTAGGCTATAAGGTCTTCCAGCAAAAACTAGAAGCTTAGGCGACCAACCCTGCTCTAAGTGAAAAAAAACTGGAGCATATAGCAAACACCCTATCATGCCCGCCGATACGACTCTAGCCCAACAACAGGAAATTCCTGTTCCAGCGAAGAAGAATTAAGTCTATCGGTGAAGCCCTACAAAACCGAAAAGTCTTCGGACAGCACGTAATACCGACTTTAAGCGATTGCACAAACATATCCACAGCTACTGCTGAACGTATACAACAGCTTCCTTAAGGATGGGGCGTTTTTTAGGGGTTGGAAGACCCAACGCTTGGTTCTGATCCTGATTTCCCATCTGCGTACAGACCACTTTCTAGGGAAACGCCTTGAAAAGATGCTGAAACCACGGCTCACATATGTAGTACAAAAATCATGCGACCTGTCCACGAGACAGTATGGCTTCAGAAAGGGACACTCCACGATCGGAGCTATCGGAGAAGAAGTAAAGGCTGCCCAAACCGCCCTTCAGGGCAACCACTACTCAAGGAAAATCGTATTGTAAGCAACTTTGGGTGTGCGAAATCATTTCAATCCAACCAGGTGGAGTGATATACTGAATGCGCTTGAATACACTTTCAACATTCCAGGATGCTGAAGAACTAACTTAAAGACCGGGAGGTGATCTACGATACCACGGAAGGGCCTCGAAAAAAGAAATCACCTCCGGGGCAGCACAGGGATTGATCCTGGGACCTGACCTCTGGTCAGGAGATGCCTTCCTGGTAGGATACGCAGATGATATCGCTACGGTGATTACTGAACCAGGTTATGAGATGGGTGAACTCATGGATGGATGAACACGGTCTTACTCTAGCTAGCTAATTTCCAAAATCGGGCCCGAAGTTATTAGAAACAAGAAAGCAGTGAAATATTTAAGACAAACTATCAATACGAAACTCACCTTCTGGCAACAGATAAAATCCGTATCGGAACGAGCGTAGAAGCAATGTCACTAAGCACACTGATGGCAAACGTAGGGGGTAGTACGACCAGCAACGAAGGCTACTAATGTCAATCACACACGCCACTCTTCTATAATATATGGCTGAAAGATCTGGGCAGTTGCACTCCGATAAGAAAAGTACAGGAAGCAGATGGCAGCAGTGCAGAGATACGGAACTCTACGCGTGGCAAACTCATACCGAACTGCATCAGAACAAGTCGTCCTTGTAGTCGCAGGAGTGTACGTCTACGACAAAAAAGCGGGAATTGGAGTGGAAGCGGCAATCGAGGAGTCAAAGGAGGAAAGCAGAGGATGACGAACTTTGAAGCTGATCAAGGACGTGGCTAAATTGAATAAATGGAAACACTGCGAAATAAACTACTACGTCACCAGTTTCTCACCGGACACGGATATTTCAACGCATTTCTTCACAAAATCGGTAAAGCAAACACTGCAGCCTGCCAGTACGAGGACTCTCCAGTAGACAATGCAAACCACACTTTTTTCGTTTGGAGGAGGTGGGGAGCTCAACGACAGGAGCTGGAAAGCAGCATCGGCGTAATCAGCCCAGAAAACATAGTCGAAAAGATGACGACGAGCGATCAGACCTGGTGCCAAATTTGTTCCCTCATAGAAGTCACACTCAGGACAAAAAAACAAAAGGTCGTGTTGTCTGACCGACAAATGCGTTATCGAAAACACCCTCAATGTGGGTGAATACGTCCAACTCGTACTCCTTCTTATTGAGTCCGCGTTCAATTATACCAACGCAGTATTCACAAATGAGGTTCATGCTTTATTTTCACACAAAGTATCAGCCAAGTTTGGTCACTCTACTACAAAACTCACATCCGCCAAATAGAAGCTGTTCAACGCAGGTTTTTACGATTTGCTTTACGTGGAATTCCTTGGGATGATAGCCCAAACATACCACCATGCACTGATCGGCTGAAACTTATAAATTTACAACCCCATTCTATAAGTCGATATGTTGCCGATATTCTCTTTATTGAACACATCTTAGTTGGTAATATTGATTGTCGTCCTTTACTTCAACTTAATTCTTTTAACGCCAACCCACGCAATCGAAGGTACGTGCCACTTTTCCAGCTCAACCTTCACAGAACGAATTACGGACACCTTAAGCCAATGTCTAGAATGCTTCGTGAAGTTAACGATATTCTGCCTCTCTTTGACTACCACATCAGCAAACTGTCCCTCAAGATCATTCTCCTTTCCACCTGGCTTTCGTTAACCGCTCCCAACCTTTAGTGTTTATTTTAATAATTTTTAGCGAAATTATTAGTTTTAAGAATATGATTGCAATAAGCTTTAATAAAAATATCCGGGATTGATCCGGACCACAGATTCAAAAAAATCAAATTCAAGTAGTAGAAATGACTGAGGAATGAGCGCAGGTATTTTTTGAGAGCATATGTGTAGGTATAGAAGCACATCCTGGAATCAATGACAAGTTCAAAGTATTTGAACTCATCAACTCTCTCAATTTGAAAGCATTGCTTACTACAGCTTACATGGCTGTTAAAGGTGTTTGTGGAATCAAAAAATTCACAGGAGCAGTTTAAACTTAAAGCACTCAGCAAGATGGAATAAAACGTGAACTTCAAAGCCGTTCCATGATGCCAAGTTAAAAAACATTTTTTGTTTACCACATTTTCTGTTCTGCAAACCATGCTCTAAGGAGGTCCCTAGGTTAAGTAGACTATCAGCTCCATAAACACAACTGATATCATCTGCGAAAACAATATGTATTTCTTTGAACTTACTTTCAAACAACGAATTAACACAGATGACAAATAGTAGTGGGACCAAAACAGAGCCTTCTGGCATACCTAGATTTACAGTAGTTTAGCTATAAGTACTACTGATTCCATCGTACTTCAAACTTTGTCCTCTGTTACCCAGGTAACAGTTAAGGTAACTTGCAGATTGCCCTTTGTTTCTACCTACACTTGAGTGCGTCGAATCTTCAATGGGACGAATCCGCGTTCGCACTAGTTTAGTAGCAAAATTACTCAAAGATCGTCTTCTGAAAAGGTGTTCTTCCACGCTGCCAAAACCACCACGTAAGCTTTTTCATCGATCCTACTCTTTAGAGCTTTTTCCGAGAATATTGGAACACAGCATTTGCCCAGCCCGTTCCTAAAAAAAGCGAAACTTCTTCTCTCTCCTTCTACAAACCCATAGCACTAACGTCCCTTCTTTCCATGGAAACGCTGATAAACCGTCAGCTCATGAAATACCATATCTCGAAACACGAAAACTTCTTAATGACTAGCAATACGGTTTTCGTAGCAACAGGTCTACTGGTGATTTGATGGTATGTCCCACTGAAAAGTGTAACCAAAACGTATATCAATCTGGCGAAAACAAGATAGTTGCTCTTGATATTTCTTGATATTTGACAGAGTTTGGCATCATGTTTTTTTTGTCGAAAATGCGTGCATTTGGGATCGATGAATCTCTTCTTCAGTGGATTATAAATAACCTTTCGGAACGTTCACTTTAAGTTGTCTTGAATGGTTTCAAGTGTGAGATCCAAAAAATAAATGCTGGTGTGCCCCAGGGCTCCGTTCTGTCTCCGACACTCTTTTTATTTTTTATCAATTATCTGCCACTTCTAATTCAATATATTCCTTTGCTGACGACAGTACTCTCTGCTTTTCATATATGTTCTCGGACTCGTGTCCCTGCTCTTCGGCTGTGGAACGGAAATGGCAGCATATAATAAGCTGATTTAATCCCGATACAAACAGGAACCTCCAACAGAGTAGAATTTAATACTTAACACTGCTGTCTTTATATCGTTGAGACAGAAAAATTTTCCATTCTTGGTATGTATGTCAACGATAACATACGTTGGAAAATATGCTGCGAAGTGTCTAGATTTCCTGAAACGATGGAAGGAATACTTTTTCTCCTCTGGTCTGGCCTGAATATATTGTACATATAAGGCATTCATCCGTCCAAACTTTGAGTACAATACCCACATCTGGTCAGGTGCTCCTAAAAGCTCTCTGCACCTAATAGATAGGATTCAAAACCGTGCGATCAAACTCATAGGTGATACTAATATACTAATATCACCGTAATACAACAACCTCGAACACCAACGAAGTGCCTCCTGTCTCACCTTGCTCTATTGTAGTGCTTGTTGAAATCGCCAGTAGCATTCCGCCCCTTCAACCATTTAACCGTAACACTCGTCTCACTATGAATGCTCATCAGTTTACCCTCAAGCCCACTTTCGGACGTACATTGAAATACCGTGATTCTTTCCTAAGCCGTACAATTCCTAACCCCTTGAGCGCGCGCTAATTTAATGAAAATAAAAAAAATCTACCTTTTCGAAATCCGAATTGGGCTGAACTAAAACAGTGAACAGAATCTAAATAAGGACAATTCTGCTTTTAATGGCTTTTTTCAAAAACTTTGCTCATTGCAGAAAGAAGAGAAACAGGTCTGTAGTGGCAGATGTCATCGACGGGGCCGTTTTTATGAAGAGGTATGACATCTGCACCTTTCAGGGCCTCTGGAAATGCCCCATTGGAAACACTTTGATTAAAAATATGTGCCAGAATGTCTACAATATTTTCGAGCAAAACATTTGAAATGCCATCAACTCCATAGGAGGATGAATTTTTTAAAGTGTTAGTTGCTTTTAAGAACTCTAATGCAGTTATTGGCTCGAAGAAAAAAGTAGCCTATTGAAACTGAAACGTTTGGTTGTAGATTGTTGGCGTGAAATAGTTGTTGAAGGCGTCAGCAGTAGTTTGTTTATCTGTGACAACAGAACCACTCAAACGAAAGGATACGAGGTTTTTAGAGCTTGGGGATTTATTTAAAATATGGTTGACTACTTTCCATCCCTGTCTTAAATAACTCTTAGCTATCCCAAGTCTAGCCCTGTAAAATTCATCATGGCATGCTTTTTTTTTTTTAGAAGATAACACTTTCTTTTATCGGTTTTTTAGATATCGGTTGGAAACAGTATTCTCTCTACACTGAAGTCGTAGTTTGTTCTTTTTATTTACTTTCTGAATTAGGCTATTTGTGATCCAGGGTTTAAGTTTTATATTTGACTGCTTTTTTGTTTCCGAGTAACTGCAGTCTTTTACATGCTTTGTGAGGGTAGCCAAAAATAAATCGTATGCCTTATATGGGTTTTGGTCCACGTAGGCAACCTGCCAAGACTCAAAACGCAGCAAAGATTTGAGCTTAGTAAATTTTAATTGCCGTTCATACAGTAGTTCGGAGATGTCGTAATCAAAAACAGAAATTTGCCATTTCTCGTTTGCGAGAATAGGTTATCGCTTGGCATTTGATGACATTAAGCTCCAAAAAGTTTTGCTTGTACCAAGCCGAAAACTTATTTAACTCATCTTGCAGGCAATGGGAGTCAGAAGACAATGAAACGACTTTGAGATGAGATGAGATTTATATCGCTAATTGTTAGTATAAAGATGATTGGTCCAAGGTGACTACCCTGAGGGACACCAGATGTTGTTTTAATTGGGTCGGATATTGAAGATCTGAAAATAAGTCTGTATTATCGGTCTTCTAAATAGGATTTCGTCCATGCCACAAAATGAGGGGAAAAGCCAAGTTCTTTTAAGTTTAAAAATGACAAGTTGGTGAGAAATTTTATCGAATGCCTTGCTGAAATTTGTGGAAATTGAATCGACTTTCGTGAAACCGTGCTGATTTGTGCAGATAGTTGGCCTACAGAACGGAAGCAGTTTTTGATAGACTATGCTTTCGAAAATTTTGTGTAGGCAAGAGCGTTTTGCTATGGACCTATAATTATCGACTTCGGCCTTACTTCCATTTTTATGAATAGGAATGATATAAGATTCCTTCCATAGAAAAGGGAAAGTACCCGTGGAAACAGATAAGTTAAATAGGGCAGCGAGAGGAGGACCGAGATGGGTTACACACTTTTTTATTGCAATAGCTGGAAGGCCATCAGAGCCTGACGAAAAATCATCTTTAAATTTGGCAATATTTTCAGATATCAAATGATGACGTATCAAGATAGTTTCTAATACAGCTAAACTAACTAGGATCGGGTTTAGCTGTTTTCTTAGAAAAGGATTTGTTAAAATGGCAGGCAAAGAAATTTGAAATGGTTTTTGGGTCGGCAGAAGATTCACTAAGAAATTTGAGAGTAAATGGGTAACCGTCTGACTTTATTTTGGTATTAACAATGATCCAAGCATTTCCTAGATGAAGGTCTGGTAGGTTCAATTATAAAGGATACTTGTCCATGTGCTGCCATCAAAGACAAGTAACTGAAAGAGGTGTCTAATATGTCCAGATCACGAAAAATTAAAACAAATTATTTGATTTTTCAGTTTCTAAAAAGTTTTTCCAAAAATAAAACAGCAACAAAGCCTCCTTTTTCACTTCAAAAGACAATATAATGACATCGGCACTTTTAAAGTTCAATACAGAGACAGCGTATGGAAAAATAGAAAGCACTCTTCGAATTGGGAATCAGTTTAGGTTTTAACAGATTTCTCTAGCCTCTGTATCGTTCCAAGTTTAGGCAGATAATTGACAGTTTTTCGTGACGAGTTGAGTTTCTCTCGGGTTCCCTTTCCTTCGCATCCGATTTTGAATTCGACGTACGTATGGCCTGACAGGACGTCTCCGGCAACGATTTCCAGTCGTAAATTGCCTTAGCGTACATCTTGAGTACTACTAAGTCAATTACTTTCTGTTTTACAATATTTTCGTAAAAAATTTTGGCTGGTATCGGTAGCCCGAAAACCTAAGAAGTCCTAGTTCCCAGCTATTCAAAAACTTATCCGATTTAAAGTAAATATTCTCTACTTTAGCTAGCTTTCACACTTGATTGCCGCAGTACTTACGGAGGTCTTATATATTGTAGGTAGATTGTTGCCAGAAAGAAAATAGCGTTACACTATTTGTCGTTTTGAAGTTTTTTCGGAAATGGATCGTCTGCGGCATCCAAATTTAGTCTACATAAACAGTAACCTTTGCTGGGTGCAAGACCGATTTTAATTGGACTTTGTGGGCTGGTTATTTCTGACTTAAGCCCACCAAACTACAATTTTTGCTGGTTAATAAGGCAGCTGTGAAAATAAGAGAGGAATAGATACGAGTATTGTACGAGCATTTTGCTTAAATTGCCATAACCCATTTGTATTGTCTATCCGAGCCCACCCATCTATACAATATTTTCCTAAAAATATCCTACATACTATGTATGTTAAGGAATCCCTCATTCAAGTTTCCCTTCACTTTATCCGGAGCACCCTGTAGATGTACCCGTATATATAAGTATATACATATATATTTTATAAATTTTTTTCTAAAAGTCAAGGGCTAACCAAACAATTTCAAAACTAAACAAACTGTAATTAGGTTTGAATATTTTATTTTTGCTCGCCATTTAGTTTTAGTTATCCCTCTCGTGGTTATTCTATTCGTTGGAGTACTTGACTCGAATTAAACTTACGGATAAATTCAAAATAGAAAAGAGCACCTTCAAACTTTGTATCATTACATTGCTCTTTTCCATTTACAACTAACAGCACTTGACACAGTTCTCTTTGTAATTGGATAAATGGAAAGTGGTTTTTCTCCATTGGAAATAAGTGGTGTTAATTTCCACGATCCACAGGAAAAACTCTTCACAGAATTGTTTCAGTAGAGCAAGCGAGTTTTGGGCAGTAAAATGTTAGCTCCAGCAATTATTTCAATCATGCGAAATGAACCGTTTGAATTTGAGCGTTTCAAATTTTTTGAAATCCCTACCAAAAACTGGAGGAATTCTGTGAATCGAAGGCATTTCCATGTCAAATGCGTAACTCAGAATGACGTTTTACTAAAATACATTTCTCTTGCTGAAGAGTATGTGCTTTTCCAAGGAAAACCTTTCAACCGTGGAACACCACCCAGCAAATTGAAAGTGAAAACTTCTCAAGAGAAACTCAATCCGCCGAGGGAATAAAATTCGCATGCGAGTTTTGCGAAGAAGTTGAGTGGCCAAATTTACGATATTCAGTCGGGTTTGAGTCGTGGATATTGAGTAGTTTATCTGGTTTTGCTGTTTGTATTTGAGTGGTTTTTGGTTGAGTTCTGTTAAACGAAAGATACTTACTGGTGGATGAATAGATTAAATTGAGTGAGTTGTAAGTAGAGAGTGAGTAATGTAAAGGACAGAGAGTTGTAAAGTTTTACGATATTATGCAAACGGGTTTTGAGATATTTTTGAGTTCATCTGTTAGTCGCACTGTAGTATTGAGTTAAGTCTCAACATCCGGAATACAAGTGAAGTGGAAATCTGAATCTGTTAAGAAGTACCGCTCGATTCACATTTGAGTTTTTTCTACAAATTTATAGATTACATTAGATGTTGATGAAAACCTACTAACAGAAGGTTTCATGTGCGCTATGTAATTTTCTATTTTTTTTCTCTGTTGGAACACAGCACCTAGACATAGCACTCCACGTATCTTCCTTTTGCTGGAATTTCTAAGTCGTTCGTGGTGATTTTTATAAATGGCGCGTTCACAAGGGATTTGTTTACGATGTTTGTAAATAGCGCTGGCGAAAGGAAGTTAGGTAGCCGAAAAAAAGAGATACCGATGTGCGTTGGTTTTAAATGTTTGCAAGTTATAGTGACTACGAAATAAAGAGCTCGGCACGGCATTCCATGAGCGAGTTGCTCGACTTAGGAAAGAATCACGATATTTCAGAGCACGTCCGAAGGTGGGCTTGACGGTGTACTGATTCATAGCGAGGTAGGTGTGCCTTAAAAATTTGAAGGGGCGGAATGCTACTGGCAATCTCGGTGGAGCACTGATCGTGAAAATAGCGATACAACAAGAGAGTGTCGAATGATTGTGTAATATTGGCATCATCTATAAGTGAATAAACGTCAGAGGGGTGAAATATTTCTTACATCGGTTGAGGAAACCTAGACATTTCCCAGAATTTTTGGTGACATCTAATATGTGGTCATTCCAACACATAATCCAATTTTGTTATTGAATTGTTTTTTTACTAAATAAAAAAAATGATTTTGAGTGATGGAAATCTTCATTTAAACCTTTACAATTATTTCTGTTAAGTGGAAAAGATGATATCCACCAAGTGGCTGCCGCCAGTGTTGATACACATTTGTGCCCGATTTATCGCATTTTCCACGACTTTCCGCAATATTTCCGGTGATAAATGTTCGTATTCCTGTCGAATATTCTCCTTAAGGGCGGCGATTGTCTGAGGCTTGCTGGCATAAGCCCGCGACTTCAAGTAGCCCCAAAGAAAGAAGTCTGGTATGGTTGAATCGGATGATCTTTCTGGCCAAATCGCCAAAACGGGAGATTACGCGACTAGGAAACACTTCCTTCACAATATCCATTGTGCCTCGTGCTGTGTGTGTGGTTGCACCGTCTTGTTGAAACCACATGTTCACCAAGCCCCGCTCATCTAATTCCGGCAGTAAGAAGTCGTTTAACATGGCTCTGTAGCGTTCGCCAGTAACAGTGACCGATATTCGCGTGATATTCTCAGCCGAACGAATAGTCAGGTGCCGGCCACGCCCTGCGTGGTCCCGTGTGGTTCCACTCTATTTGAGTCGAGTAGCTAAGCGCCGAAATGTTTGCCCAGTTGGCGCGACACGATTAAGAAATCGACGTCGAAATTCATGCTGAGCTAACACCACCGATCGATTATTGGTCAAAAACATCGACACAATTATTATAGCACTCTATTGCTTGTCTGTTTGTATACTGCAGATGAATTATACCATCTTCCGATAGGGTGATTAATTTTGCGCCACTTTGTACGATGTAAGTTTAAATTTCGCTATAACGACAGCAGACAGCATTGTGTTTTGGAAGCATTAAATTCTGCTCTGTTGATAGTTCCCCAATTGGTTAAGCTGTTAGTATCGGAATTTATTGAGTATAATATATTACGCCGTTCCCGTTCTACTGTCGAAGAGCAGGGACGTGATTCCGGGAACGAATATGAAAAGCAGATAGTACTGTCGTCAGCAAAGGAATATATTGGATTAGAAGTAGCAGACAAGAGATCGTTAATGAAATTAAAAAGAGTGTCGGTGACAGAACAGAGCCCTGGGGCACACCAGCATTTATTTTGTGAATATCAGACTTGAAACCGTCCAAGACAACTTGAATTGAACGTTCCGAAAGGTAATTTCTAATCCATTGAAGAAGAGAATCGTCGATCCCAAATGCACGCATTTTCGACAAAAGAGCCTGATGCCAAACTCTGTCAAATGCCTTAGAAATATCAAGTGCAACTATCTTTAGGAAGAGTCCTAAAGTGTAGGATTGATGAAAAAGCTTACGCAGTGGTTTTGCCAGTGAGGAAGAACACCTCTTCAGAAGAAGCTGTAGGTAAGACGTCATTGATAAAAATTAAAAAGAGTGTCGGAGACAGAACGAAGCCCTGAAGCACACCGGCATTTATTTTGTGAATTGAAATCGTCCAAGACAACTTGAATTGAATGTTCCGAAAGATAATTTCTAATCCACTGAAGAAGAGAGTCGTCAATCCCAAATGCACGCATTTTCAACAAAACAAAAGAGCCTGATGCCAAATTTAGAGATATCAAGTGCAACTATCTTGCTTTCTGCGGCTTTGTGTATACTTTGTTGCCACTTTGCGGTAAGACATGCCATCATATCACCAGTGGACCTATTGCTACAAAAACCGTACGGCCGGTCATTGAGAAATTTTCGCGTTGCGAAATATTTCATGAGCTGGCGGTTTATCAGCGCTTCCATGACCTTGGAAAGAAGGGCCGTAAGATCAATGGGTCTGTTGGAGGAGAGAGTAAAAGATTCGCCATTTTTAGGGACGGGCTGCACAGATGCTATTTTCCATCTACTCGGAAAGGGTCCTAAAGGTAGGATTGATGAAAAAGCTTACGCAGTGGTATTGCCAGCGAGGAAGAACACTTCTTCAGAAGTAGAGGAGATATACCGTCTGGAGCAGCGGATTTGTGAATGTTACGATCTTTAAGTAGTCTTCCTACTACACGAATGAGAAAGGTTATTCGTCCCATTGAAGATTCGACGCACTCAAATGCAGGCGGAGACAAAGCACAATGTGGGAGTGTTGAACTGGCCGCAAAGTGTGCAAGAAGCAGATTGGCCTTGTCTAAAGAGCTGACAGCTGGAATGTCATTGAGAATGAGCGTTTTGATGGAGGATGAGGCGAAATTTCTAATATTTTTGACGAACGCCCAAAAATTGTTACTACCTTTGGGGCATTGTAGTATTTTTTTGGCTCAATTTCTGGCCGTATTGAAATTGCACACACTTGAGAAAGACGTTGTAGTCATTCTTAGCTTATTTGAACTTTTATCGGATTTCCTCTGTCGGGTTGGTTTTGTAGGTCCAACACAATATTCCTCTAACCTTAAAAGCCTCTTTACAGCTTGAGTAGTAGCATGCCTTTTCTTTTGGTTTGATACTCTTCATCCGATGAGGGATAAGGGATCTCATTCCAAAGAGAATGGTGTGATCATATCAGCAGCGGCATCCACGTCGTCATCGAGGAAACTAAAAAAGCTGTTAAGTCCGCTCCAATTGGCTTTTTGCCACATGGTTCTTTTAGGAAATCTTGCTCTAACTGTATGATCAGTATACGAGAATCATATCTAATCAGGGTGAGAAGTTAAAAACAAGTCCAGGGTGTTCGTGGTATGACTATCAACGTCTGGTGTTCGCGTGGGAACATTTACAAGCTGCAAATCTTCCGCACCGAAGATCTCAACACACTGTCCTTTGAGTGTTGTCTGTCCAGAATGTCGAAGCCACCCAGAATTGTGTATATTGAAATCGGCCGTAATAACGATTTGAGTATGAGGATACAAGGATACAATTATTTGAATGGAGTTAAACAGCGCATCAAACTCGCTAAAGGTCCAATTGTTGCCCAGTTTGGTGCTTCTGTAAATAGAGCAATAATGATCAGAGTGATCTGAGAAATGTGGGCGGGGATCTATCTGTGTTTCAAACTGTGCTGTGTCAAAACAGTAGGACGTACGTAGAAAAGTAGTTGCTTTTAAGCCCACGAATACTGGCTATATCCACTCTAAATTCCAGTCTCATTATAAAAAAGTCAAACACAAAAAACACAAACACCGACGATGCTAAACAAGGCTGGGAAGTGAAAATTCAGACGTTGGTTTACCGAATCAAATTGTTGTAGGTGTTATGCCCTTACTATAATAAGAAAGATTGAAAAAGGAATTCGACGCGCAATATCATCAAAACTTCAGAGAATGCTGTACCAAAGATCACCTCTTTTTAAATGGAAAATGCCTATAAGAGTAAATACCACGTTGTTGGAGCCCATTGAGAGGCTCATGAATGTGTCTGAAGCAGAGCCAGGCATGCAAGGAAAAGCCTAAAAATGGAGCCTAGAGACCATGAATTAAAGTCTGGTAAACGCAGCAGTGACGTATTTTCGGGAAAGTTTGTTCCACCAGACAACCCGAGTAGATCAATGACCCTCGATGACGGACCCAGGTCTTGCCGCAAGCTCATTTCCACTAGCTGCCTTGGAAGTTTTCAAAGTGGCATGTTTACTTCAAAAAAGTTTATTATCCTGAATGACACCCAGATGCGATATTTTTCAATTATTGTTTGACAACCAACTTTTTGAGCTTTTGGTTTTTCAAACGAACTTATACGCTGCTACTTTGACTTCTGTGAAGTAAGCAGCTACAAAATAGACGTCAATAAGAGATGAATCGCTATACTCCTAAAGGACGCGGAATAATTGTTACGATATTTTTGCGGAATAATTCGTTGGTGGTGTTGGCGCAGCGTGAATTTCGGCGCAGATTTTCCGGTGATCGGATACCAACTGGGCAAACACTACGACGTTTAGTCGCTCGCCTAGAAGAGTATGGGACAACACGGCTGACAGGTCTGGCCGGCCCCGGAGCAACCGTTCTGCTGAGAATATCGCAGCTGTGATTGAAGATGTCGCAGAAGACCCCGGGGTATCAGCCGTACGACGTGGCACGCAATTGGGCATCAATCGGTGGTCTTTTCAGAGAATTTTGGTAATAGACTGTAAGATGTTCACTTACAAATTGCAGACAACTTTTCATCAAAAATCACCATGAGCGACGACGGGGCCCATTTCCATCTCTGTCGATATGTGAATAAGTAAAATTATCGCTTCTGGGGCACCGAAAATCCGCGTATACCCCACGAAGAGCTATTACACCCTCTCAAAGTTACTGCATGGTGTGCTGCTTACGCTGGAGGCATCATCGGTCCTTATTTTTTCGAAAACGCCGCGGGTCAAACGACCACTGTGGACGGCGAACGCTGCAGAGCTATAGTTAACGACTTTCACCTTCCTCAATTGAATGAATTGGGACTGGAGAACATGTGGTTCCAATAGGATAGAGCAATAACTGAAATTCTGAGGGCTGCATTTCGGGTCGCCTAATCTCTCGTTTTGGCGATTTGCATTGGCCGGCCTGATTTAACCGCTCGCGACTTCTTTTTGTTGGGTTTTTTGAAGTCACGAGTCTATGTCAACAAACCTCAGACTCTTGAAGCTTGAAGATATGAAGAGAATATCCGTCAGGAATGTGAATACCTATTACCAGAAGTTCTGGCAAGAGTGATGGGAAATGCTTCAAATCGGGCCCGAGTGCTCATCAATTCTGGCGGCGGCCACTTAACCGATATCATTCCCGACTTAATGGAAAGAAATTTAAGACATCGAATAAACATAATCCAAAAGCAGAATCAAAGTTTTTCATTCATGAAAAGAGTACAGCCAAAGAACATCGGGTGCCAACATTTGCGCCACCTTGTATATTTAAGCAAATAAAAATGCAAACAAATTAAAAATATTTTTATTTTTTTTTTGCCTAATTAAATAATGAGGGTGACCAGGTAAGAACGACAGGAAAGAAAATTTAAATAAAACAACAACGGTGTGAGATATACGAGTAAAATTGATTCTGGCTTTATTTAGAAGCAACGTTCATGCCATTATGTGTGGAATAGCACATCATTCGAATGGCCGCATTGGCTTCGCTGGCAGTGCTTTAAGCGGTAGGTCCAATTTTTGATGACTCGGTCCAATATGTGCGGCATTATTACGGTAATAGCGTGTCGAATGTTGGCCTCCAGCTCCTCCAAAGTGGTTAGCTTGTTAGCGTAGACTAAGGACTTGGCGTAGCTCTAGAGAAAATAGTCGAGTGGTGTCAAATCGCATGATCGCGGCGGCCAATTGATAACTCCTCTCCGTGAGATGACCCAGTCGCCAAATTTCTCCTTCACAACTTCGAGCGTTGGCTCGAAATCTGGATTTCCCGCCAATATCTCCAGCATCCAATTAGCAAACTCACGGCGTTGTCTATGGTCGTCCGGCTTTCATTCTTACTTCAGCACAATCTTATATGGGTGTAGGCCCAAATCCAATCGCAACCGCTGAGTTGACTCCCTGGCGATGCCCAATTCAGCTGATTGTCGTCGGATCGACATATCTGGGTCTTCTTCGATACTAGCCGCTACAGCGGCTATGTTTCGTACCAATCTCTGAAGCCATGATGATGACCACCATCACGATGAAATTCACGTTCCGTATTTATAACTGAGCCAGAGCTTCGATAATATTTTTTAATAATTTTTGTATGTTCGGCATGCGTAAGACGACGAATGATGAAATAAATGGCAAACCCTACTGAATATTTTGACAGCTGGATGCCATTGGTAACTTTGACAGCTGCTGAAGCATAACAATTGGGAAAACTATGATTGCTATCTGGTCACACTATAGATATAATCAATTTTTTCCCAAAATTAAAATGGGTAAATTTTCTGCTTCAATTTCCGCCGCTCCGGAAGGAGTTAAATTCTTTATGATTCAGACAACTCAGCTTGCTCCTTCTCGTGAGAAAAAAAATGTCACTTTCAATAGAACTAAGTGAACGCTCAATTTTAGTGCACTAATCGTTGATCATGTGCAGAGCGTTAGCATTAAGCAGATATCGGTGCAACATGCACAATAGCAGTGGACACAGGACAACGCTCTTCGTCAACCCTTATTTACCCCCGCCATCACATATTGGCCACAGTCAGCATTCGCAATCAGGATCCTGTTCACCAGCATTCCTCTTATCGACGAAACTAGTGATTCGTCGACGCCGTGTTGTCTGGCCGAGTTTCACAGTTGAGTTGTCAAAAGTACCCTTAATGTTCAAAATGCCCAGGATGGATCGCTTTTAGTAGAGGGCATAGATTTTGAAAAGCAGTCTTGTAGGATCTTCTGCATTGGTAGGTAACATATATTGTACTCTGGACATTAAATCATTCACAAAGCAGTTTTGTGAACCTCAAGCTCAATCATTCTCTACTGGCTCTTCAACATGAAGGAAGTCAGACAGATTGGTTTTGGCGATTTTCTTTATGTACACCAGCGGTTCAGTGCCAGGTTAGAACCGAAGATTGCCTAACCTTATCCACTTCAAGTTATTACCTTTTTGTATCACACTACTCGTATAATTGGATATATGGAATCGGCTAATTGTGTTACTCAGCTCACTTCTAGTTTTAATGATAGAACCTGGTTCTGAGTCTGATGAGGTTAGTTCTCATGCGGGCGTCTCATGCATGAGATAGAGAGTCTCTGCTGTATATTCAGTGTACGAGTATGTACCATCAAATTTAGAAGTTTTAGTATCTCCTTATGTAATCATGGCAATATGCATTTCACTATTGAACAGGCGAGTTGACGGTCTCATAAGCGGGAGAAGAATTCTTCATAACATTTTCTGAAGACTCTGTTCAACCGTCTTGTTGTTGTTTTGAATTTAGAAATTCGATGCACCTATATATTATCTGACAAGCAAGCCGCAAAAAGTATTTTACTTTCCAGCCATATCTATTGTATACCGTTAAACCTTATTTGCTGACATTTGTTGACTATGAGCATAACTTGTTGACCAGTTCAAATAATAGTAGGTTGCCTCTCACGTTACATTTGCTACTGCCCCAAAAAGCATTCTGAACATTGCAGCATAGGATCAGTCCAATCTGGGTACATAGTAAGTATCGCCATAGGCCTCTCGGCCTCTCTTGTCACAACTTTTGCAAAGTATTTAGAGATAAAGAGGACGAAAAAACCATTCGGTGTCTTCTTTCTTCACTAGAAGAAGAAACATTTTGGTGGCATTTTCCTTAAAAATCTGAGAAGATTGTTTGCAATAATAGTTATCGGGCAATCGGCTGTCGAAGAAGTAGTTAATGGTCCAATCTATGTACATATAACTAAATCGCTTCAAATAGCACTTCTGCTCTTGAAAAGACCAGCACCACAACAAAAGATTTTTTGACTAAGTACGAGCACACCTCAACTACGTGTTCACGGTTAAAAAATTGCTGCCAAAAGTTATTAACCTAATTGACATCAACAGTTTCCATTCATATCTTTGGTCTGACCTTTACAATTCCATTTACTTTGAAGCTGGCTAAGTGTTCAGCAAAACATTGTCTGTTAATATATCTATATTCCACGTCCATATATGCTGAGCTTTGTTTTGGTCAAAGGCTAAATATGACCTCGGTCAATTTAAAAGATTTATTACCCCAGCAACTGTTACACCATTTGCTCCAGCTAAATCACTCTCTTACGCTTCAAGTCTTTTAGGCAATTTTTCACTCATATATGACACCTAACCCAAGTCGCACGTTTTTTCCCAAGTCCTTTTAAAGGGTGTTTGTACTCGTATTTGAAAGTGTGACCGAAAAGCCGAAGGTCTAATTTTATTTATGTGCCCTTAGTGGGTAAAGGCTTAGAGAGGGGATGATTTACTCTTCCGCTTAGTAGGTTAGTTGGCTAAATATCTGTGCTACCAACGACGGGGGGTAACAAATCATAACATGGTTTGCGTGCTGGCAGACTGATTTAGTTATTTCCGCAAGCAGTAGTGTTTCGATTTTAAAGTTAACATATGTATTTGACTACATATCGTATAAGCTCATACATAGTAGCTACACAGGAATTCGGGTCCTTTACAGTTTATTATACTCGTATTTCTCAATCGTCTCGTTTAATAGAGGTCAGATTGCGTTTTTGATTTCCCAAGTGTGCATAAACACTGCCGAAGCAAAGAATAACACGAGTAAATTTGTTGTAATAACTTGACAATTTACAACAACTTGACAATAGAACGGTACCTTCACAAAATGCTTTAAACTGACATCTTCTGGCGGTAAAGTTACTACTTTTTCATTTCAAAACAAGTCACTTAAGACAATTCAAAGGAAGATTGGAATCCTTACGGGTAAAAGAAAGAAGAATATAAGAAGGTAGTTCAGACGTCGAAGAGTGCCTGTTATAGGGGCTTTAAGAAAAAGATCGAAACACTCGATGAAATCAGCAGACTGGCCAAAGTCGTCAAGCGGAGCAAACAAAACATGCAGGAAATACTCGGAAAATCTGAAGGCACTTACACTGAATTAAAAGCAAAGACTCCCTGTCTCATGCTTGACGCTCACTTCCTGGGTAACCTAATCAGAAGCTCATAGCACGCCACTATCACTGAAGCTGCAAGTGAGCTGAGTAACACAAGCCTTTTGTACTTTTTATCAATTATAGTGGCGAATGGAGCAATTGAATATGCTGTTTCGATATATTCATTCCACGGACTTTATTCTGAAGGCCATCTTTTGAAAAGAAATGAATTGGGTGTAACTCCCAACCATTTGACTCCGATCACATAGATAGCCTGACACAAAGTCATCGAAACTTCCCTTTTTCCTGTACTCAAAATTGGCTATGGAAAAAATCTGATCCAGGAAAGGAATATACAATAGTTGGATCTTAATTGATGGCTCGGAAACCGATCTCCAGGTCTCTTCACTGGCTGTTTAACGGGTTACTATTTACTGAATTTTACTGAACACCTAAATGTGTTACGCTTGACTGACCACACCTCCTACGATGCTTACCTACTACATGGGCAGTTAGTTTCATCATTCGACATGTTTTTATATGTTGGTGCACTGTTTCATATTGTTGTAAGGGCATAACACCTACAACAATTTGATCCGGTAAATCAATGTCAGAATTTACACTTCGCAGCCTTGCCGGTGTTTGTGATTTCTGTGTTTGTCTGTGATTATGACTAGGGAATTCAGGGTAGACGTAGCCAATATACGCGGGCTAAAAAGTAATCACTTTTCTGCGTACGCCCACGTCTGTAAGTACAGACCAGCTGTTTTGGCACTTAGTGAAACACAGGTAGATCCCCGCCCACACCTCTCAGATCATTCTGATCTGAAGCTACCTGGCTACGAACTAGTGCCATTATTCTTCTCTCACCGCGGTCTCACCATTTATGCGCGTAGTGATGTAGCTTACCAAACTCCACCACAATGTGATCCGTGTTCCAATCCGGAATTCAATTTCATGTGGTTAAAATTCCATCTCCGTAAGCAAATTATACACTACTGCTTTATTTATACTCGTAGAAGCCCCAAAATGGATAGCAATTCAACTTTTAACGAGAGCCAGACAGCGCATCTGGCTCCATTCAAAGAATTGTATCCCTGTATCCTCATACTGAAATCGTTATTACGGGCGACTTCAATATACACAATTCTGGGTGGCTTCGACATTCTGGACAGACAACACCCGAAGGACGGTGTGTTGAGATCTTCGCTGCGGAAAACAACCCAACGCAGCTTGTAAATGAGCCCACGTGAATACCAGACGTTGATAGTTATACCGCCAACACCCTGGACTTGTTTTTAACTTGTCACCCTAATAAGTACACCATTGATGTGCTCTCCCCTCTAGGCTCGTCGGACCATTGTGTCATATCAGCTAATTTCTCGTACACCGACCACACAGTTAGAGAAAAAATTCCTAAAAGAAAGTCCAGTCCAGCTTATGCAAATATTTAAGCCACTTGATCACAGTGTGGCAGTACGTTTGGTGATTGGACCGATAACGAGATTTCTTCAAAATATGATGCCGGCAATAACTTACAATCAATGGAGAAGTCTATAGATCCGCGATTACTGACTGTTCCCCAATTGAATGACAGTAATCAATTTATTGAAAGAAAAAAAACATTCGACAAGAGTATAATTTCACATGATGGTCCTGTGAATTGATCTCCAAGATCATGTGGTTTAACATCTTTGGATTATTTTCTGTGGGGATATGTGAATTCGCAAGCTCATGCTGAATGGACGTCTTGGAATCTATCATTCACCGCGTTATCGCCGACTACAAGTGCTCGAAAATTGGCGTTCCCGATTGCCCTTTATTTGAGCCATTCGGCCTCTATATGCCTGAAGTCATATTTAATTGCTAATGGCATAAAATTATCTTCTCAATTAAGCTAATCCCATCACTAGAATTTGTTTGTGGTTAATTCCTGTTTAAAAGAAAACACCCTTTATCTTCACCTACTGAGTTTTTCGTTGTGAAACGTTTCCTTCATGACGTGTCGTTTAGATCCAATTTAAAACGAAAACATTTATTCCCCTGATTGTTCTATTTTTTTTTTTATAAAGTAGCGCGAGCTCAAGGGGTTAAGATACCCTTAAAAAGACTGCACACAGCGCTGGCGAAGGAAAATTAGGGTGGGAAGAAAGATAGGTACCGATGTACGTTGGTTTTAAATGTCTGAATATTATAATGATTAGGAAATAGAGAGCTCGGCAAGTCATTCCACAAGCGAGTTGTTCGGCTTAGGAATGAATCACGATATTTCAGAGTACGTCCGAAAGTGGGCTTGAGGGTATACTGATGAGCATTCATAGCAAGACGGGTATTACGGTTAAGGATTTGAAGGGGCGGAATGCTACATGCGCTTTCAATGGAGCACTGATGGTGGGTGGTAATAGCGATAAAACAAAGTGAAACACGAGACATTTCGTCGGTGTTTGAGGGTGTCCATTGACTGGGTGATGTTAGCATCACCTATGAGTTTTATCGCACGATTTTAGATCCTGGCACTTGACAAGATGTGGGCGTTGTACTCTAGTTTTGGGTATCCGCCTTATATATTGAAGCCAGGTCAGAGGGAGTGAAATATTTCTTACATCACTTGAGGAAACCTAGACATTTCGCAGCATTTTTGGCGACATCGAATATGTGGTCATTCCAACGTAAGTTGTCATTGACGCACATACCGAGGATGGAAAGTTTTTCGGTTTCGACGATGCAAGTGCCATTTATGGATAACGGCTGGGTATTTAAATTTCGCTTTAACGACAGCAGAGAGCATTGTGTTTTGGAAGCATTAAATTCCACTCTGTTGATAGTTCCCCAATTAGTTATGCTGTCAATATCGGAATTTAATGAGCTTAACTTACGCTGCCGTTCTCGTTCTACAGCCGAAGAGCAGGGCCGTGAGTCCAGGAACGAATATGAAAAGCAGAGAGTACTGTCATTAGCAAAGGAATATATTGGATTAGAAGTAGCAGACAAGAGATCGTTGAAGAAAATTAAAAAGAGTGTCGGTGACAGAACAGAGCCCTGGGGCACACCAGAGTTTATTTTGTGAATATCAGACTTGAAACCGTCCAAGACAACTTGAATTGAACGTTCCGAAAGGTAATTGCTAATCCATTGAAGAAGAGAGTCGGCGATCCCAAATGCACGCATTTTCGACAAAAGAGCCTGATGCCACACTCTGTCAAATGCCTTAGAAATATCAAGTGCAACTATCTTGCTTTCGCCAGATTGATGTACGCTTTGGTTCCACTTTTCGGTGAGACATGTCATCAAATTACCAGTGGACCTGTTGCTACGAAAACCGTACTGCCGGTCATTGAGAAGTTTTCGTGTTTTCGAGATATTTCATGAGCTGACGATTTATCAGCGTTTCCATGACCTTGGAATGAAGGGACGTAAGTGTAATGTGCCTGTAGTAGGAGAGAGAAGATGATTCGCCTTTTTTAGGGACGGGCTGAATAAATGCTGTTTTCCATCTGCTCGGGAAATGTCCTAAGGAGTAGGATTGATGAAAAAGCTTACGCAGTGGTTTCGCCAGCGTGGAAGAACACCTTTTCAGAACAATGGGAGGTATACCATCTGGACCAGCGGATTTATGTATATTAAGATCTTTAACTACTCTTACTACTACACGAGTGCGAAAGTAGATTCGTCCTCGACGTTCGACGCATTCAAGTGTAGGCGGAGGCAAAGCCCAATCTGGGAGTGTTGAACTGGCCGCAATGTGTGCAGCAAGCAGATTGGCTTTGTCTAAAGAGCTGACAGCTAGAATGTCATTGAGAATGAGCGTTGGGATGGAGGATGAGGCAAAATTTCTGATGTTTTTGACAAACGACCAAAAGCTTTTACTACCTTTGGGACATTTTAGTATTTTTTGCCTCAACTTTTGGTCGTACTGAAATTTCACACGCTTAAGAAAGACGTTGCAGTCATTCCTGGCTCGTTTAAACTTTTTTCGGTTTTCCTCTGTCGGATTGGTCTTGAAGAACTGAAAAAACATTCCCCTAACTCTGATAGCCTTTTACAGCTTGAGTCGTAGCATGCCTTTTCTTTTGGTTTGATACTCTTCATGCGATGAGGGATAAGGGATCTCATTCCAAAGAGAATGGTGTCTGTGATCATATCAGCATTTCAGCAGCGGCATCCACGTCGTTATCGAGGAAACATAACGATCAGTTAAAATTCCTAAAGAAGCTGTTAAGACCGATCCAGTTGGCTTTCTTGTATTGCCTTACGGTTCTTTTAGGAATTTTTTCTCTAATTGTGTGGTTGGTGTACGAAAAATTAGCTTATATGACACAATGGTCCGACGAGCCTAGAGGGGAGAGCACATCAATGGTGTACTTATCAGGATGACTATCAACGTCTGGTATTCGCGTGGGCTCATTTACAAGCTGCGTTAAGTTATTTTCCTCATCGACGATGTCAAAACACCGTCCTTCGGGTGTTGTCTGTCCAGTTGAAGTCGCCCGTATTAACGATTTCAATATGAGGATATAGGGATACAATTATTTGAATGGAGTTAGACAGCGCATCAAACTCGCTAAAGGTCCAATTGCTGCCCAGTTTGGTCCTTCTGTAAATAAAGCAATAGTGGATAATTTGCTTATGGAGTGGAATTTTAACCACATGAAATTGAATTCCGGCTTGGAAGAGGGACTCATTGCGATGGAGTTTGGTAAGCTACATTACTACGCATGTAAATGGCGAGGCTGCGGTGAGAGAAGAATAATGACACTAGTTCGTAGCCAGGTAACTTCAGATCAGAGTGATCTGAGGTGTGTGAGCGGTGTGGGCGGGGATCTACCTGTGTTTCACTAAGTGCCAAAACAGCTGGTCTATATTTACAGACGTTGACGTATGCAGAAAAGTGGTGCTTTTAAGCCCGCGAATATTGGCTACATCCACTCTAAATTCCCGCATCATTATAAAAAAGTCAAACACCGAAGATGCTAAACAAGGCTGGGAAGTGAACATTCAGACGTTGGTTTACCGAATAAAATTTTTGTAGGTGTTATGCCCTTACAACAAGCATGTCAAACTCAATGACTTCTACGGGCCAACCCAGCAGGTTCTAAATTTCTATGGGCCACAGAAAAAAAGAAAACTATAATTTTTACAAAACAGATTTACTTCAAAAAACAAAAGAAGAACAAGAATAATGGTAAAACTAATGTTTTATGCCTGATACTTGGCATCTTTACTCTTCTACCAGCTTTTCTAATTGTGGAAAAATGTTGTCGGCAGTGATTACTTGCAAACCAAACCCAAGGTGTATAGCAGTTATTTGGGATCTAACTGGTGACTTATTTCCCTGTGTGACTGAAAATAACTGCTCGCACCGATAGGTACTTCTAAACATGTAAATGATTTCATATGACAATTTTTGAGTGTTCTCAAATTGGACTGGCAAATACTTGTAAAATTCAGGCATTCCAACTTCACCGAATTTAGATCTTAATTCAGAGTCACACTGTACTCGTATTTCGATAACCTCCATTTCTGTATGATTCGGTACTGATTCTATATTTATAGACAAAATCTAAGAAAATAAATCCAATTTCAAAGACTCAAAATCTGCAAGCCTTTTTTCTTTACTATTCTTCGCTTTTTTTTGTCACGTAAACCTGAATAACTTTTCTGTAAATTACGGTACAAAATTGAAACATAACTATATCGGGTATAACTAAAATATTCCTTTTTTGTCCATCCATGTATCTGAAAAACATTAATCACCCAACTTGAATTTGAACTGACTATACTGACAAAAAAATGTACTATGCCATTTTGGCAAGTAACTTTAAAAGATGGCGTATTTAGCCTGGATTCCAAAATGGTATGACAGTTGCTAGACTAACGCTTAATTGAGGACAAAAAAAATAGTTTGATAAAGAAACCCGATTCATAGTTAATTCTTTTTAGTAAGTTAAAATGAGTACTAAGTGTGAGCGAGACAGACAGTGACGTCGTGATTGAGACGGATAAACACGACATTTCGACTAGTGTGAGTGAAACAGATAGAGATGCCACCCTTGTCATTTCATTTCATTTTTTGCCATCACAGAGCACACAGAACACTACGTTCTCTTGGTGTATACTCTCAAAATCGCTTTATACAACTGCTGTTTGTTGCGCGACTAAACGCCATCTACCGATCTTGTCAAGGGCGGGTCAATAAGTCCGTGACTTTTTGAATTTCTGACCTCTTTACTGAAACAGCAACACTGCTCCTGTCAACAGGCATCTGTCAGTTGACTCCTGTCAAAATTTAATCTTGCTGCGTCAGTTAGTTTGTGTTTGACAGCTATTTTTATCAGACTACTCACTAATTTGAGGAGAAAATGGAAAAAAGTGAATTTCGTGTGCTTCACTTCACAGGAAGGTTTGGCGTTGTTTAATCGCAATATGGAGGAGTTTTTGCGCCGTTTTGTAACCGTGGACGAAACATGGATCCATCACAACACACCAGAGAACAAACAACAGTCAAAACAGTGGGTTTCTAAGGGTGAATCGGCGTCAAAGAAGGCCAAGGTGGGTTTGTCAGCCAATAAAGTTATGGCGACTGTTTTTTCGGATGCACGCGGGATAATCCACATTGACTACCTTCAAAAGGGAAGAACAATCAATGGGGAATATTATGCCAACTTATTGGACCGATTCAATGACGACCTCATTTGGCCAAGAAAAAAGTTCTTTTCCACCAAGACAATGCAAGGGTGCACACATGTGCAGTTGCCATGGCAAAAATCCATGAATTGGGCTATGAATTGCTCCCTCATCCACCCTATTCTCCAGATTTGGCTCCGAGCGACTACTTCTTGTTCCCAAACCTGAAGAAATGGCTTGGTGGAAAAAGATTTGACTCCAATGATGAAGTCATCTCGCAAACAAAGGCCTATTTTGAGGACCTCGACAAATCATTTTTTTTGGAAGGGATGAAAAAATTGGAGAAGCGTTGGACAAAGTGCATAGAGCTCAAGGGAGACTACGTTGAAAAATAAAATTATTTTTTTATCAAAAAATCTGTGTTTTATTCCAAAAGTCACGGACTTATTGACCCGCCCTCGTATCATACAACAAATGTTCAAACTGTTTGCCTCCAGCGGCAATGCAAGCTCTACATCTTCTTACAAATGATCTGGTAATAAGACGGGCATATCTTCTGGAGTTGATGTCTTCAACGGCTTCTGCAATTTTTTGGCGCAGCTCGTTTAAAATTATTTTTTTTCTCCACCTTTTGGAGTATTCCTTAGCGACGAACTCTCGTACTGTGCGAGTATAATGCGCTGGGCAGCCATCTTGTTGATACCACATGCATTCATAAATATTAAGTGGCACGTCTTCCAATAAATTTGGTAAGTGGTTATCCAAAAAATCTAAATAAACCTCCGTATTCAAATTCTGCGGCAGCCCGAATGGGCCAATAATTCTACCATTCAAAATTCCCGTCCACATGTTTTCTTTAAAAATGTACTGTGATCTATCTTCCCGCATCAAATGTGGATTTTCCACGTGCCACTCGTGCAAATTGTGGAGGTTCATGTAACCGTCCCTTTTAAATGTTGATTCGTCCGACCATAGAATTTTTTCGAACAATGTCGGATCTTCTCTGAACCTCTGCACCATCGTTTGACAAAATTTGACTCTTTCTGGATAATTTTGGGGTGGCAGACTTTGGACTCACTGTACACGGATGAAGCTGGTTTTTTCTTAGAATTCGGTGTGCTGTACTTTTGGGTACTCCTATGCTTTCTTCAATTGCACGTACTGAAGTACTAGGGTCTTGTGCGACTGCTTGTAAGACTTCGTTCTCGTAGGTCATGACGGGTCTTCCCTCACTAACCATTAGATTTGGAAAGCGACCCTCTGAGAATGATCGGTGCACATTTACAAACACTCGATGATCCGGATGGCGCTGAGCATTTGGGTATCTCTCATGGTAAAGTCTGGCTGCACCACTAGCATTACACTGTATTCCCCATAAATGAGATGCATGCTAGCATATTCCTGAGCAGTGTATCGAGATGACATGTTGGCATTCGCAATACACAATCACGGGATCAACGATCAACACTAGTCCAGAAGAAATCCAGGTTCGACAGAAACGGTCACATAGCAAATCAAAGTCGCAATGCGTCCAATAAAGAAAGCCACAATTGTAAGCACGAAATCAACACGAATACAGAATAATGCGCTGTAAGCGAAGGAGCGTAATATACGGCAGTATTGCACGATGTGCCTATGCGTCACTACTTAACAAGGGTCGCATCTCTATCTGTTTCACTCACACTAGTCGAAATGGCGTGTCTATCCGCCTCAATCACGGCGTCACTGTCTGTCTCGCTCACTCTTGGTACTCATTTTAACTTACTAAAAAGTATTAACTATGAATCGGGTTTCTTTATCAAACTATTTTTTTTGTCCTCAATTAAGCGTTAGTCTAACAAGTGTCATACCATTTTGGAATAGAGACTAAATACGTCATCTTTTACAGTTACATGCCAAAATGACATAGCACATTTTTTTGTCAGTACAGTCAGTTCAACTTGGATGATTAATGATTTTCAGATACATACATGGATGGACAAAAAAGCAATATCTTAGTTAAAACCGATATAGTTATGTTTCAATTTTGTATCGTAATTTACAGAAAAGTTACTCAGGTTGACAAAAAAAAAATCTAAGAAAAGTAAAGATTTGCGGTCACAGCACTTAAAAGATCGTCACAGGGTGTCAGATTTCTCGATTTTTTTGAGTGCCAATAATTTTAAAAGTACATGACTTAGATTTTTTTTTTATAATTTTTGTGATAACCGACACAACTTGACCTATTACCCCTTTTCTGGCTTGACGTTGATTTTTGGGACACTCTGTATACTACGCATTTATTTTGTTCGTATACAAAATCAAATGAGGCTAAAAGTAGGCAAAAACGAGGCGCAACAGCACATACTCGTATTATACAAATCAAAGAAGACCGTTTTAGCGCTGTCGAAATTTGTTTGTGTGCATGGAGTTGGAATGGAGAAATTGAAAACAATTGAATTTCTCGGTTTGTTTATATTAATTACTGATATGGAGAGTATTTCCTCATTAAGAAAACAAAAAAACATGAATTTGTGTGAAAACTACCGTGGGCTGGGCCGCACAATTATTCATAGTGGGCCGCGAATTTGACATGCTTGCCTTACAACAATAGAAAACAGTGCACCAACAAAATTACCACTCACAACCCGCCATCCAGCAGTTATTGCCTACACTCAGCCACTGCGCGTGCCGTATGACAAATATATATGTACCCAGTTTATCCGACAGCTCAATTTGCGTTGAAGCAATCCGCATTGGTTCAATACGCTCGATAATAAACACCATTTCAAACTGCATTGAAATATTCAACACACATACGTTCATTCCTGCTTATAAAACGCATTGAAAATATTAAACCGCTTTGAAATATCGTATAAACCTTTTCAAATCGCATTGAAACATTTTACTTCTCTCACGGTCTCATCATTCTTTCATCATCGGCAGGTATTAGTAGTGCATTTAAAATAAGGGGTTGCAAATGAAATATTTGGATAGACAAAGAAATAAAAAGAATGTATTTTTCCATTGTCGGGCAGGTAATCAGTTGTGTATTTAAAATGTGGGATTGCAAACGAATTATTTGGAAAGAGAAACAAATAATTGAGAAACAAATTGAGCTGTCGAATAAACTGGGTAATAGCAACGCAGTGACTGAGTGCAAGCAAATGTACTTACGAGAGTGGTTGAATACCCGCACTGTGTACATTTTTTTTTGGTTTTTATTTATTTATTTAAATTTTTAAAGTTGTGACCTCCTATGTTAGCATCCCTCTTTTGAAACAATGGCAATATGCCGATGAATTCTCGAATGACCTAAGCTTCGAATATGTAGAATTTTACTACAAAGTTGACGCTAAATTTGTCAATGAAGTCGAATTCCATATCGGGAGTTTCTCCGACAAAAAACTTGTATTGACCCGGCTTCGACAACTAAAACTGCCCCAACTGTGCTTGCTTATATCCGGCTGCTCAATTACTGCAAAGTGGCTCCCACTCTCTCAACATTCTTTCTCACTTCGAACTTGGTTCCAGCGGAGTTTCTACAGAGGCATATCCTTGCTAACTATCACATATATTCGTTAGATCCTTTGTAGTCCACTGTGAATGTGCCTAAACACCTTTGTTTGGCGATAACTCTCAGAGTTGAGTGGTAAGCAATAAAACGAAGTTTAAGTTACTGCCATTTGAAGCAACAATACGTCGTTCGACGAGTAGTACCTATCATAAATTGTCGTAACAACACGCCAGATCTAAGGCAAACAAACGCTCTGTAATTCCAATCATTTTATCGTCCCTAATTAACAAAGGATTTACAATATTTGTTATTATTTTTTCTTAGTCATAGGTACCAGCCACTGCTAGGTGGAATATTTGAATTCATTTGCAAAATTGATGTCAAAGATTCTTTAGAATGTATAATCATTTTCCACTTTAACTAACAAAGACGTAGAGAAGAGCTCGTTCAATATGCAAGGTAGATAGCCGGCAAAGGATCACATCGTTATGAAACACCTTCTCTATTGGAATGTGATTTTAATTCTTCAATTTATGCACAAGTGCTCATTCACTAGAAGACAGAATGATAACAGGATACTTACACAGAAACATGGAACGAATTTAAGAAAACAATTAACTACAGCAAGTTCTCATGAAATTATAACTCAAAGTAAACACTCCTTCCAATTCTTCAAATGATTCTGGTCTGGTTTTACTAAATGCTAATGAGTTCGAAAGCAAACACCTCATAGATCCAACTGGGCTGGGTGGTGGTAGCTCGTAACTACTCTCGTAAAAATAACACAATGGAAATGTACATACGAGTATATGTATGGATAGGTATAACAGATTCACAGATACTAAGTTACACGTTGCGCACCTCAATTTGCATGATTTCTCAGCCATCAACCACGAGCATCATTGAGCCCTTGATATTTATTATTTTTAATTTCGAATTGAAGAGACCGTCGAGGACTGAATTATCAAAAATATTAAAAAAAAAAAAAAAAAGGTCCTGCCTTCAAGCTGTCTTTGCAGCTTTTAAAACATAAAGGAGACTCTCCACTGACGGAACATATGGCACTGCTGCTGTAATTGTTCGCACACATAAAAGGATAATTGTTGGCTGTGTCCTTTATTAATTCCTCAATGACCAGGACGCATATCAGAGTATCAGCATACTCGTATATATCGGGAAATCAGCATATCGCACGCTGCGTTGTTGGTTGGTTGGTTGGTTGGTTGGTTGGTGGCGCTTCGAGGTTAATACGAGTCTACTGAGGAGTTTGGGGAATCCCCGCGTAAGAAAAAAAATAAAAATTATAAAAACCATACAAAAGCGGAGGGAATTTTTCGCTTACGGCGCGAAATTCCCGATTTGATCGGCTAGACAAGATAAAAACTTATTTTTGGCTTCCGTTTTGGTTTAATTTAATTTTTATTTCCTAAAAATTGGCTCCCTCTGGCAGTGAACACGTTTGCGAGATGTGGTAAGTGCAGTGTTTTTTTCCCCCCTTCTTTTTTTACTCCACCAAACCAGCAAAGCCACACTTTTTGTGCGACTGAATGTATGAGTGCTCGAATCAGAAGCTCTTTTTTGTTGGGTGTGAATCTCGCGAAACGGAAGGAAGACCGCCAGACGTTGTTTGGTTGAATGGTGGTTTGGCGCACAACATTGAGCATTCAGATTCCAGATTCAGTTCAGTTCAGCCATTAAATTCGCGTCGATGACGGCGGCGGCGGCGGCGTTGGCCTGTGTGTTGTAGGGCCATAGTCGCAATTCTTTTTCAGCTTTTTCCACAAATTCTTTCATCCACTGAACACAGGATTAAGCACAATAATTAAGAATTTTACGTAATCCACTCTGCTCATTAATTTTTCCAATTTATCAACTAATTAATTGTGCTTGTGGGTGGCGCTGTGGATGTTGTTCCGAAATACTGACCAGATACAGTACGTGGCTGGTGGTATTTAAAGCCAACACCAACTACAAACGGATTTAAATAGTCAAACGATGAAGCTAGAGTCCTGTTGGATCTACATACATATATTGTACTTGTACTCCGGCTGAAGTCCGTCTGTAGTCGTATTGTGTCTGTATGTAGCTCGGGCTTAATCGCATATCGATAGGGATCAATTGGCATGCGAAAGCTGTTGCAAATGCTATTGCTTAAAAATTTAATGTTTATGCGTACAATTAGTGGCCATTAATTAAGGATGCACTTGCGTATCTATAGCATTCTGGACAAACGGATTTCGATGACAAACAGTTACCTGTATATTGTAGTTCCATTGCTTTTGTTTTCCATTTGTAATTACTGTTTGAAATTATTAATTAATGCATTGCCAGTAGCAAATAATACAGAGATAATGAGTTAAGGTCGGTCTTTATGAAATTAAACTCATTTTAAGTCATAAAAACAGTGTGGTGGACTGCAGAAATACAAACGTGTGAAACACGCCAACCGTAGAATACTAGTAACATAAAAACGAAATTGGATATCCGTTTATACATAGGAGTAGTGGATTAAACTGTCAGAGGGTTACTATTACAGATTTGCTAAATTGGATGAATAGTTTTAGCTTAAGGGTGTCAATTATTTGGGGTAGAAACAGATTTTGACAATTTGGAATTTGGTATGTGATTGCACTAACTAGTGGATTATTAGGGAGAGATGTTGATGTGGCTGTCAGTGAACTTATTTACGACTTAATTGGATTCTATTGAATAGAACAATATAGAGATAGTCAAGACCTAAAAACTACTGTCATGCGATATACTTGTAAACCGCAAATTGGTCTTACTTCAGATATATCCTCCCTCAAACTTAGCAGCTCCTGATTGTGATAAATAGCAGGATTGCCATTGGATGTTGTGTTGGATGAAGAAAGAAGATAAAAAAATCACGATATCTCAATCACGTCCCAACTAGATGGTGAATTGCTAAAAAGTATGGAAATGCCCCAACGAATGTATTGTATGATATGTACCCAAATGATAATCACAATAGCAACAACTAGACATACTGCACCAGCCTTGTCAAAAGCAAATTTAAGGGATGAATGTCAAGTAATATAGCCAGTAGCCTGCACTCTGTTCGTTTTCTTATTCGAGTGGATATATTGATCCATTTCATAGGAACACTTTCGCTTATATGCTCATAACTCCTCTGGAGTTATTAATGCTTTGAAAAAATCGAATTCCTGTGGTGCTTATGTATCCCGAATTTCGAGTTTCACTCTTAAAAAAATTTCATGATTCATAGTGGATGTGTTGGCAGATATTTCCAATCGATGCGTATTTGTAGGAGTCTTTCCAGAAGCTTTGAAATGTGCAGAGGTACCTAAACAAATTGTCCACTACTGCTTTATTTACAGAAACTTTAAAATGGACAGTAATTCGACCTTTAAAGAGGTCGATGCGCTGTCTGACTCCATGCAAATAATTGAGCCCACGCGAATACCAGACATTAATAGTCATACTGCCAACACCCTGGACTTGTTTTTCACTTCTTACCATGATGTGCTATCCCCTGTAGACTAGTCGGACCACTGTGTCATATCAGCTAATTTCTCGTATACTGACCACACAGTTAGAGAAAAGATTCCTAAATAAACCGTCTGCCAATACGAGAAAGCTAATTGAAGTGGACTTAACTGGTCGTTTTGTTTCATTCTCTATAATGACGTGGAGGCCGCTGGTGATATGATCACAGACACTATTCTCTTTTTAATAAGACCAACCCGATAGAGGAAAACCGAAAAAAATTCAAATGACTGCAACATCTCTCTCAAGCGATTAAAACTTCAACATGTCCAAAAACTGTGGCAACAAATATAGGGTTTTCCAATAGGGACTTGACAACTTTGAATTTAATTTGTGAACGCACTCTTTCACTAATCATCAAACTGTCACTGTAAATTGACAGTAAACTCAACATTTTCATCATGGTAAAGTACACGAACGAGCAACGTCTGCAAATTATAAAAATTTTCTACCGAAATTCGGAGTCGGTGACTGCAACTTTAAGAGCGTTAACTCCAAATTTTCGGTCGTAATTCTCGCCCTAGTAGACAGGCAAAAACAAGTTTAGTGCAAAAATTTGAGTCTACATATTCGTTGTGTGATATTGCCGTGTCAGTGAGACAACGGGTTGGTCGAAGTGTCAAAAATATCGCTGCCGTTCAGGCGTCCGTAGCAAACGATCCAAATCAGTATATGACTGGGGCGTTCTCAAGAATTGGGCATCGCTCAGACTACATTATGGCGTATTTTGCGTAAGGATCTTGGTATACACCCATACAAGATCAAGCTGACTCAAGAATTGAGGCCGATGTACCATTTGAAGCGACGAACGTTCTCTAATCGGGTTCTGGAGAAGATGCGCCAAGATGGTGAATTTCATCGCAAAATCATCTTCAGTCACGAAGCTCATTTTTGGCTCAATGCGTTCGTCAATAAGCAAAATATGCGTTATTGGTCGGGTGAAAATCCACATGTGCTTCATGAATCATCACTTCATCCACAAAAAATAACTGTTTGGTGCGGTTTGCATGCCGGCGGCGTTATTGGGCCATATTTTTTCGTCGACGATAACGATCGTCACGTTACTGTGAATGGTCAGCGTTATCGCGCCATGATCACCGATTATTTTTGGCCCGAATTGGAAGATATGGACTTGGACGATATGTGGTTTTAACACGATGGTGCCACAAGCCAAACAGCACACGCTACAATCGATTTATTGAAGAGTAAGTATGGTGAGCGTGTTATCTCAAGAAATGGGCCAGTCGATTGGCCGCCTCGTTCGTACGATTAAACGCCGTTTGACTATTTTCTGTGGGGCTACGTTAAGTCATTGGTTTTTGCCAACACGCCGACGACGTTGGAAGAGCTCAGAGCCAACATTGAACCCGAAATAGCGGCCGTTTCGGCCGAAATATGTGGAATCGACCGCTGCAAACGTTCCCGCGGTGGCCATATGAACGAAGTCGAGTTCCATTCATAAATGTTTTGATTGTACTTCAAGCAGATAATAAATTTTTTGAAATATCTCAAATGGTTTGCGTTTTATTTAAAAAAAAAAGTTGTCAAGTCCTTATTGGAAAAGCCTTTATTACAATATCCCAAAGGTAGTAAAAATTGTTGGTCGTTCGTCAAAAATATCCTCCTGCCTCATCCTCCATCCCAACGCTCATTTACAATGGCATTCCAGCTGTCAGCTCATTGGACAAGGCCAATGCCTTGCATTTAGGATCGATGAATCTCTCTAGAAACTACCTTTCGAAACGTTCAATTCAAGTTGTCTTGGACGGTTTCAAGTCTGATATTCACAAAATAAACTCTGGTGTGCCCCAGGGCTCTATTCTGTCACCGACACTCTTTTTAATTTTCATCAACGATCTCTTGTCTGCTACTTCTAATCCAATATATTCCTTTGCTAATGACAGTACTCTCTGCTTTTCATATTCGTTCCTGGACTCATGGCCCTGCTCTTCGGCCGTAGAGCGGGAGCGGTAGCATATGCTAAGCTCATTAAATTCCGATATAAACAGCATCACTAAATAGGGAACCACCTACAGAGAGGAATTTATGCAATGCTTCCAAAACAGAGTGCTGTCGTCTGCCGTTAAAGCGAAATTTAAATACCCAGCTATTATCCATGAATGGTACTTGCATCGCCGAAACCGAAAAACTTTCCATTCTCGGTATATGTGTCAATGACAACTTACGTTGGATATTTGATGCCGCCAAAAATACTGCGAAATGTCTAGGTTTCCTCAAGTTATATTTTTATTTTTGGGTTAAAGTACCCTTAAATTTTTGCACACAGCTTGGGCGAAACTCTGTCCTCTCTGATATGGCCTCAATATATGTATAAGGCATTTATCCGCCAAAAATTGGAGAACAATGTCCACATCTGATCAGGCCCTCATAAGACCTGTCTGCACATGCTAAATGAGATTGAAAAGCGTGCGAAAAAATTTATAGGTGAAGCCAATACTTCACAGTCAATTGAGACCTTGAACACCCACGTAATGCCGTTTGACTCGTCTTATTTTATCGCTATTTTCACACTTCAAACCTTCAACTGTCTTGTTATGCTCATCAGTTTACCCTCAAGCAGACTTTCGGACGTATTATGAAATATCATGATACTTTCCTACTCATTATAATTTGCAACATTCAAAACCAACGCACATCGGTACCTCTCTTTCTTTTCTCTTTAATTTTTCTTCGTCCGCGCAGTCAGCAAACATTTTAAGGGTACACAAAATTCCTTGTGAGTGCATAAATTAAAAACTAAAAAATTGTTTTAGTGTTCGCAAATTTAAACAATGCCACAATCCGCGCCGACTAATAAAAGAAAACGAAGCTCTCTCTTTCAGACTGCTCGTATACTTGTACAACTACTACCTTCTGATCTGTAATTGTTACAAGTTATACGACAGCCTTCCGTTTTAAGGTCAAACGTATGGAGTTTCTATTCCAGTCATCAGATATACATATATCCTTCATCCATATTGATTGCTGATTTGAGGAATCCACTCAACCAAAAATCTCCACATTAAAACCTAAAGGGTATCGCTTTACTGAAATCTAGTGCTAATCTAGAAAAGTTCCAAGCGGAGTTTCCGAACCGCACAACAAACCGCATGTCGAAAAAGACATCGAGAGTCTTGAGAGTCGACTTTAAGTTGGTATTTATCAAAATGTACCTTAATGTGAAAATATCCGTTCGATTTTCCGATACGGAAGGTAGAGAATACTAGTTATCTGATGGGTGAGGCGACAAAGTGCTTTAGAAGCTTGTACCGTAGCATTGGCAGTTCTTCCACAAGATAAGATTGTATATGCAATCCTGAAAGCTTGCAAGCCTATGAAAGTAGACCACTAGTATAAACCCAGGTCTTTATTATTCACAGTCATACAGCAGGTGACGGAAGGACTTAAACTCTTCTTTGTCTCTACAGGTACTGCAAAAGTCATTTTAGAGTACATCCGAGCGTACAGCATGGATATCGGTGGCGTATTTCCCTGCTATGCTACTACAGTCAACTTACGCATCTTAGTGTTAAAGTGAGTGCCATTGTCCTTCGATAACACCTTAAAACTTGATCCGCAACAAGGCTAGGTAAGCGATAAGTTAACCACAGGCTGGTGAGCTTATCTGGATATCTCCTTTCGTGCGGCTTGGGTTGAGTTGATCCTACGCCATGTGAGTATCAAGACAGAGTTACAGAGGCTAGTGTCCAACTAACCTCTTAGCTTAGGCTAAGTATGCCTAGTGTCTGTACTTATATTGGCGGAAGCTCCTTTTATGTCGAGCAAATCCCAAGTGTGAATTACTTCAGATGTAGGGATTTTTCTTTCGTTGGTACGGCCTCATGGAGTGCCGTATCTTCCGATCTGCTTTGCGTATTATGATTATACAGATATTTTTCGCCAACCAAGTTACAGGACATTCTTGCCAGCCATGTTCGCCGGAATAATTGGCTTTCTTTGGAGATGAGCGTGCAGTTGAGAAAATGACCTATTCAATGTGTGTCTAATATATCTGCGTGTGAATCACCCTGGGATTGATTGCCTCTCTGAACAGTTGATACCTTTCGATGATGAACTATCAAGAATTTTCCTTATATGAGACGAACAAAAATCTCTCTAAATTTGATGACACAAAATTAGTATGTGAAGGCTTTTCCTAGCTACCATATACCAGATCTCTCCTTACCGATGTCGTTGCTGTTGTTTTATAGTTGTTTGACCCAAATCCCATCGAAAGATTGTTATGAATCCTCGATTCCTGGATTAGTCTCAAGTTGTTAGAGGCAACATTTCTATGATGCAAGTTGATGTGGATTATGTACATTGATTGACGCAGATTCTACGTCTACAGCAGCAGACGCTCCATTGGGTTAGACTGGTAGAGTCCGATTTAAGAGTAGATTTTCCAGAGCCGTAGAATAGTTTCATCTTTTCTGATAACGGAGACTGTTTCAACAGTCTAACAAAATCCCTATTTGTTGCCTTGCCGAACTTCATGGTCGACTTCATGGTTTCTGTGGACTTGGTCGAATATTATTTTGGCCCAGGAATTTTCCAACAACTGACTGCGTTTGATGATAGGTTTCCGGAGTTCACTGAAGTACGTTATAGCGAACACCGGGCCACCTCACTTTTAAATGCGGTCTGCCTTGGTATTAGTGCTTTGTTAAGGCACAAGCCTTATTCTCAGGATCTGCTTGAGGTTGGGTGCTTTACAAAATGACCGCCTCTTTGTTTTACCTCGGAAAATCATAACCATTTGGAAATTCTCAGGTGGATCTGAACGTAGTTCCTCAATTTTATTTGAGATACCCTCATCGAAGGCGTATAGTTCAGGCCTTAAGACCCACAATAGAAGTAAATAAAAACAGAATTACCAACTCGATCTTTATAAAATGTATACAAATTGAGCTTTGGCAGACTGTAGCAATTGAGATTAACAAGATCTCTCGTCTAAAGGATTTGCTCTGAAAGAATACAATAAATTTACTTTGCTATTTATTATTTTCCTTTGTGAGCACACTGCTATCTAGATAGAATTGGTGCCCCATGGAATAGCTGCTTCTTCGGAATAATTTTACAACAAATTCTCAAATGACATATTGCAACAATATATCGGTGGGATACATTAAAAGTCCTCGTAAGTCCCACATGACATTAATCTTTTTAACGCAAACACTTTATTTATAAACAGTTAAATCCGAAATTTTATGTCTTCTCATGTGTCCTGCGTCTACGATGTCGTCGGTCTTACTCGGTATGACTCTGAGAACTCCCATTTGTCGCAGAACTAAAAATTGACAGCAGAAATAAATTTCAAAATATTGAGTGCAGTACTTATGGGCGGAAAATCCTTTCGTTTGGTCGAAGCGTAAACATGAGACGACACTCCACAAAACGACTACAAGAGGATACGAGTACGTTGCAATTTCGCATCCTAGCATTGCCATCAGAAACATCAGCAGTATCAGAAACAACAGTAGCAGGAACATCACTATTGCAAATATCTAAGGTATTATATGTATATTGAAAGGATATATGGATATCGTATCGTAGTCATACGTAAAGGATGTACGAGTACATGGCTGTGTCAATGTGTGTGAAAACTTCCGGTAATAAATCATTATTTTGTCAATGGAATTATTGCAAGTTGTGTATCAGTAACAGAATGGGAAAAACTATTTCCACATGTGGCACATACCCGTACACTCGTACCATCTATCTGTAAGCTCTTTATCTGCTAACTCAAATTTATAGTTCAGTTGAAGTTTTTCCATTTTTTTGTTTTTTGTTTTTTTGTAAATATTAACAAGACCATACACGTACCCGTACGTATTCTTGTAAAAGGTATGAAATACGAATACCCTCACTCGCGGTGTTTGAAACATATTTTCGAATGCCATGATAAACGTATACAATTTGTGTGAAATTTATTCTGCCACACCGTATTAGTTTCGTTTCCCGCACAGAATGGCATTTTTACAACAATAAGACACAAAATTTATGGCACACAGTGAAATGGGAGTATTTATTGTCCACTGTTAACGTTTTTCAAGTTGGACAAATAGTATAAGCTTTGTATAGTAACTTGACCTAATTCGCAACGAAAATAAAAACAAATCCACTTATTAAAGCCGGTGTTATTGTGTTACTTTAGTTTTACCTATTATTGTCTTATTGGCTTTTCAGGATACATTTACACAACTGGAATGAGCTGTTCTTGTGAATCATGTTCACATGAAACCTAGTACCTAAGTACAGCTTTTTTAGTTAAGAACATTGGTGCTCAGGTATATCTGCAATATAAGGTCACATGCAGTAGCTTGATCTGCTTTAAAGCAAACATTATTGTCATACAGGAAGCACATAACCGTAGAGACAAAAAGGCTGTAAGCTATGGCGAGCACTTTACGGAGCAGAATTAGCTTTTGTGCTAAAACAGATCTCGTGACAACGATTTTCTGGAAACAACCTATGAGAAGTAATGGAGCTACAACGCTAAAATCTTTCTTGCCACCTTCAGCGTCAAAGTTAACAAAAAGTCAGCATCTTCAATCATCTTTCATGAACAAGTGCTGAGACCGTTTTTCAATGGGTTATTTGTTAGGAATGAAAACTACATAAATCCGGCAACCCGAGTACTTCCAGATCGAAACTTTCTAACAGAACACCCAGGCAATGTTTGCAATAGCATATGTGATTTTGTTTCAGTGTGCTGGTAAACAATGCAGATTTTTGTTAAGTTATTAGTAGATATTGCCTTCTAGTTTACTTAATTTATGGTCTTTTAGGCCGAAGAAGAGGAGAAAGGCCACTAACTCCTTAGAGACATCTAGAAGCATTCGTTTGGTGTGCTTGCAATTTTGACAACTACCTACAATAGTACTAAAACAAAACCCAACTATCAATGGAAGCGCTAACCAACAGATTCAAATCATAAGAAGCCTCCTCTGTGACTTTCTCAGCAATTTTATTGGCAATCTCATTTTCTGCGATCTCATTGCGAGCTGGGACGCCGAAAAGAATCTACAAATTCAGCTTTTCAACCGTATTCAAAGAAGCCTTTCATTCTCGAACTATAATAGGAGTATAATATTACAATATATTGTTACACTTTTAGCCGACTGTTAATGAAAAACGCAAGAGATTACTCGTACTGTACTTTTCGATTTAGTTTTTGCTTAAGGCACCAAGGAAAAAAGTACAAAAAAAAAGTGAAAATTCGATGACTACGTTTTTCTATGTCTGCCGTTTTTTTTTTTGCCTCAATCTTTCTCGAAACTTCCAGAATTTGACAGCTGTGGTCTATATCTCGAGTCGGCAATGTAGGGCTGAGCTAGGGCACGTTCACATGAGACGCGAAGTCGTTACACTGCCCTCCTCTCCAAAAGATAGACTGTCCTCAGTCGCAGGAACTACTTGTATGAATTCGTCGACAGATGCAAAGCCGTTGTGATTTAGCACCGCTGCGCTAAAATAATATATTAGGCGCCGCTTACTCGCCACTCGAAACACAACTAGTAAAATAAAATGAAATATTTAAATAAATTGGCACAGTGCTAGTCGATCCTTATGCACCACCAGCGGTGTCCTCCCATCATCTTTCTTTATTTGGTACAGCACATCTCCCATCCTTTTAATCACATTGTACGGACCCTGCCAGTCGCTTTGGAGCTTGGGACAAAGTCCTGTCTTTTTCTTCGGCGCGTACATCCACACCTTGTCTCCTTCATTAAAAGGCGTAGCTTTGGCGTTGAGATCATAACGATCTTTCATTCGTCTGCTGTATCCGAACAGTTGCCTTCTGTTGAAAGAATATGCTGTTTCTAGCCGCTTTGTAAGGTCTTCAACGTATCTCGAGGTGCTAGCTGGTCGCTCGGGAGGAGGCCCGGTGTACAATACGGTGGGCAAGCGAAGTCCGTGACCAAAGGCCAAATAAGCTGGGGTCTGCTTGGTAGCTTAATGAATTGCCGTTCGGTAAGCTAATAAGAGAAACGGCAAGTGCTCATCCCAATCCAGCTGGTTTTCCGCGACGTATTTGGCCAGATAATCCAGCAGCGTGCGGTTGAAGTGCTCCACCATGCCATCGGACTACGTGTGGAGGGCTGTCTTCCGCGTCTTGTCTATACCAAGCCTTTCTAAAACAAGTGTGAGTACTCTGGATTCAAAATTCCTTCCCTGGTCCGAATGCAACTGGAGGGGGACACCGAATCGAGAAAACACATGTACGATAAGAGCTTCCGACACCCTCTCCGCAGTCCGGTCTGGCAAAGGGATAGCCTCCGGCCACTTTGTGAAATAATCGCAGAAGACTAAAACGCGCCTGTTGCCATGGCTGGTTACTGGTAGAGACCCCAAGATGTCAATCGCCACTCGTTCGAAAGGGGAACTAATGCTTACGAGCTGCAAGGGGGCTCGCTTCTTTGTTATCGGACCTTTACGTTTCTGACATATAACGCAGCTCTTACAATACTGCTCAATGTGCTGAGAACATCCAATCCAGTAATAGTGCCTCTTGGTTTTCGCCAAAGTTTATGCACTCCGAAATGTCTTCCAGTGGGACTGTCGTGCATCGCTTTCATAATTTCTTTCTGTAAAGAAATAGGTACTAGAACTTAATAATACTCACCATTGGTCGTGTTCGGCCTACGACACAATGTCCCATTTCGACACTCGAGAGCATCAAACATTCCCAAGTATGCCTTTAACTTCGAGCTAACTGCTTTCATCATGGCCAACAGCTCCCGATGGGTAACATACTTCTCTCTTGTCGAGTAAATCTCTTGCTATGAAACTCGAAGACTTTTTCTTCCCCGTTCTGTAATTGGAACAAAACAGATCCACACGCCAGTTGACTGGCGTCTATGTCCAAGATGAACTTATCGGTTGGACAAGAATGGGTGCGGTAACCAGCTTTTCCTTCAATGCGTTAAAAGAATCCTCAGAACTCCAATCGAATTTGACCCCTTTTTCAGTAAGAGCCGTCAAAGGTTTAGCGGGAGCAGAAAATTCACGAATGAAGCGGCGATAGTACGCACATAGGCCCAGGAATGACTGAATCTCTGATTTACTTTTTGGCTGCAGCCACTTCTGAACAGCTACAATTTTCTCTGGATCTACAGCTATTCCAGAACCGCACACGATAGGACCTAAAAAGCGGACTTCCTTTTTTCCCAGCCAACACTTCTTCGGGGACAGGCGAAGACCGGCGTCTCGCAGGCGCAGAAATACCACCTCCATGTTTTGCAGCAGCTTATCAACATTTTTGCCATGAACGATTACATCGTCCAGATAGACAAGGCAGACAGTATGAGGCAGCCCTTGAAGTGCCACGTCCATGAGACGTTGGAAGGTGGCGGGTGCATTGGTCAGGCCAAATGGCATGACGTTAAATTCGTAGAGACCTGTACCGATGGAAAACGCAGTTTTCTCTTTATCCGCGTGGTCCATTTCAACTTGCCAGTATCCGGAGTGGAGATCCAATTTTGCAAACCAAGATGATCCTTCGAGTGCTTCCAGCGCAAGGTCAATACGTGGCAAGGGGTATGAATTCTTTTTGGCGGCACTATTAAGTTTCCGATAGTCCACACAGAACCGGAGGGACCCATCCTTCTTACGCACAATCCCAACAGGGGAACACCAAGGACTTCCAGACGGTTGCACAACTTTTTGAGTCTTCATGTCCTCCAATATTCGTTCGGCTTCTGTTCTTCGGCTAAGAGGTAGCTTGTGGGGCCATGTGTACCGTGTCAATTCTATGCTTAGTTATAGAAGTCCGCCTCTGGTCATTGAAAGAGCCTGCAAAAAGACAAAGATCTTAACCTGGTCTGTTCCTCTTCTGTTAGGCTGGCAGCGTTTTTGATCATCTCTTCCAAATCTGGATGCAAATTAAGATCTACGGTAGTACTCATAATCCGTCGACAGTTGAATGTTACTGGTTGCACATCAAGCTGGACTATGATGGTATTTCGGGCGATGCAAATATTTTCCGTTGATAAATTTGTTGCGCGAACAGATATTGCCCCTTCCGTTACTTCGCACACTGACTGAACTATTTGTAGCTGCGGCATTATCGACACGGCACTGGTGAGCACGATTTTACTCTCGGGGTAACAAGTAACAAGGCGGATCCAACAGTCCGACAACGCGGGTACGTGGAGATTACGTGGATTAGTCCCTGTAAAATGGTGTGCATATTTTCGGTCCAAGGAAATAAATTTTCCATTTGGATGGTCACTTCGAGAAAACCTTCTACTGGTGTAGTTTCGCCGGTGACAATGTGGATAATAGAGTGCGATGTTTCCATCGCCGGGCGGGTGACCATTTTCTCGACGACTCGGGGATGAAGGATTGTCTGGGTGGCACCTATATCCAGGATTCCTAGGCAGGTGACGTCGTTAATTTTAATCTGGATAGCAAGATTATTTATTACAATAACCCGATGAGCGGATGAGTAGAGTTTCGGGTTCAGGGGCAAGAACATTCCCCACTAATTCTGCCCCTTAAGAGTTAGTGGGTGTTGATTTTCCGCCGGATGGCAAAGCTGGTCAGCAACAGTAATCGATGGAATGAGGTTTTCATTGATTTTCAGATTATTAGCACGAGGTCCCAAACGCGCAGTTTCAACATCAAAGATCACCGCTAATCCTTCGTGTCGCAGGTTAGGGTTTTGGCTCATATCCCGTTCGGTGGATGTATTTAATTCTTCCACGGACACCCATCTTAAACACTTTCCTGTCTTCGCCGGTAATTTTAAAGCTATTGGGAGCATTATTGTGTCGACGCAGCAGCTTGCGCTTCATTAAGCTGCGCGACTCCCGTTTCCCGGAAGAGTGGCAGGATCTTGATTCTCTGGCTCACGAATGTTAACTTCAGCAACTCGGATATGTCTGCGACTATGCCGGATAGCGGCACGACTGGCTTCTACGCGTACCACTAACGACAATGCCTTTTCTAACTTGTCAGGGGCAGAATGTCGCACTCTCTGTTGGACATCGGCATCAAAAATTCCATCAATGAACTGTCTGAGGGCGATACGGTTCCTTGCCTGTTCAGGGCAGTCTAGGAATGCTAGGTACACGATGCGTTTGATGTCAGTAGCGAGTTATCTTAGAGATTCTTTAAACTTCTGTATTCGTCCGCGGAGTTCCGAGTGAGCTGTTGCTTGCTCATATTATTTGCCGAATCGCTGTCTGAAAGCTGCATCCTATCGAACGAAATCATCTCGAATGGCTGGGGGAAGAGTTTCAAAAAATGTGAGCGCAGTTCCCCGAAGATGTGGAGCAAGATATAGTGCCTTCATGTCGGCTGCCCAACTATTTACCCTCACTACGGTCTCAAAATGAAGGTGATATGTGTGCCAGGGTGTTTTACCCTCAAATTCGCGTGGTTGTTGCCAGGGTTGACTGTTTGTTCGCTTGTGCTTCAGGCGGCAATTTGCTTACTATTCCATTCTGTGTCTCGTGTGCAGAAACATCGGCAGAAACACCATTTGCATTCGTCGACCCCAAATCATTTCATCTATGTGTGCTCCTGCTGGGGTGGAATTCTCACTGTGATCAATTGCGGACGCAGAAGCTGTTTTGATATTAGGATCTGTGGGAGTAGAAACATTAGCAAAATTTTCGAATCGAGTGTTAACAAATTCCTGCCGAGTGACTTCGACTTGTGCCACCCGCGAGTTTACATCCTACAATGACTGCTGTAAGTCGACCATCATGGTTGATAACGCCGCCAACATTTTCGATTGGTCTTCTAATTTACACAGCATTTGCTGGAGTTTGTCCTGTAGTTCAAACAGCTCGGCCATGTTGTAATGGGGTTAAATTCGTGCGTGGTAAAGACTCGGTTATGAAGTCGATCACAAAACCCCACATCTGACACCAATTGTTACACTTTTAGCCGGCTGTTAATGAAAAACCCAGGAAATTACTCGTACTTTACTTTTAGATTTATTTTTGCACCAAGGAAAAAAGTACAAAAAAGTGAAAATTCGATGACTACGTTTTTCTATGTCTGCCGCTTTTTTTTTGTCTCAATCTTTCTGGAACCTTCCAGAATTTGACAGTTCTGGTCTATATCTAGAGTCGGCAATATAGGGTTGAGCTAGGGCACGTTCACATGAGACTCGAAGTCGTTACAATAGATTGGAGGTCGTGAGGTGATCAGTAAGGCTGTAAATGCAGCTTGGTAATCGTTGCAAAGGTAGACATTTCGCCCAAAGTGAACGAAACTCAGGTGCTAGTTCTACCAAAACCACTTCGTTTCGAACGAAGTATTACCTTGATTGTGCAAACCAATCCAGAAAGTCGACAACGGTTTTCAACTCGACTTATTGAGTTTTCGAGGTTTTCAACTCGACTTATTGTGTTCAAAGAAGTTTGCAATCAAGGATGATACTCAGATATTAAGTTTCATTGGAGAAGCGGATGGGAATGCCATTTAGCACTAGATGAGTCACACCACCCAGCGTCTTCCTCCTCCTGAAGAGAACCTCAGTTTTGATAGGATTGACTGAAAACCCATTTCATCTAACATTTTGTGAAGAATGGGTGGTGACAGCCGAGCTGAGCTTATAATCTTGCTGAACACTCTTACCACTTCCAAGATGATTCGAAGGCAAAATTTACTCGGTCTTGTCTGGATTCCAAGTCATAATGGAATCATTGGAAATGAAATCGTCTATGAACTTGCTAGGCAAGACTCAGAAGAGAGTTTTACAGGGCCCGAATTTACCTTAGATCTGCCTTAAATCTGCACCCATATTTTCCTTGAAATCTGTAATCTCGTTACTTTATACATATCTTCAAAGGATCAGCAGGCATATTATGAACTATTTTCAATTTTTTTTTTTTTAATAGGTTTGACAAATCGGGGGAGATACAGACATTCATTGGTTTTGAAAGTTTAGGTACTATAATGACAAGAACGAAAAGAGTTTAATTGGTTGATAATTGGTAAAATAGTGCGTACCATCCCTTTTAACCAACGACAACCAATAATTGGGAAGATCAAAGAGAGCCTCCCGGCGTGCTTACTGCGAAATACCCGAAGAACTTCCTACGGTAGCACGACTCCATAAAGCCCTCTCCCAAAATTATTTTAATTACATAGGATTGTTAATCAAACCAGATGGGACAACCACACGCAACCATAAGAAAACCCTGAATACCTTACTTCAGGTTCACTTCCCAGGGTCTATTAATATTGGCATGCCTTAGCATAGACGCAATTTTTCGAGCTCTGCTACAAACTTTTCTAGACTTCCTTGTACCTCCCCAATAAATTTATTTAAGTTCAGCTTCAACATGGGCTACATACCACGCACTTGGAGGGAGATCAACGTGGTGTTTATCTCCAAACCAGGCAACAAGCCCAGGGAACTACCTATACCATCCTGTAAGCTTGACATCGTTTTATCTGAAAATAATGGAAAGAATTATTGACGTCCATATCAGAGAAATAAATAAATAAATAATGAAACTGACCGCCGAAATTAAAAGCTCCTCTCGCTGTAAATAAATAAATTACATTTTGCTCATTTCTTGACATTGAGGGTGCTTTCGACAATACTGGATATGACTCAATATCAAATGTTTTGCTCCATAGAAACATCGATCAACCTACCATTAACTGGGTCAAAGCGATGCTTGAAAGCCGGATAATTACTACTCCATCAGAGCCGACGTCAGTATCAGTATCTGCCGTAAGGAGCTGCACACAGGGAGGCGTATTATCGCCCCTCCTGTGGTCTTTGGTCATTGATGATATGCTTAAAAAACTACGCAACCTAGGCTACAACATAATTGGTTATGCCGATGACCTAGTCATCATCATTAGCGGCAGAGAGACTAAAGAAGTCGCTGCACGTATGCAAAACGGCCTTAAGACAGTCCTAGACTGGTGCACCAGAGACAATCTCTCCATTAACCCAAATGGGGCAGTCATAATTCCTTTCACTAAAAGAAGAAACGTTAACTTAGATATAGTTTCACTTAACGACGAAGTCAGATATCTGAGATTAATCGTAGATAGAAGACTCAACTAAATAACTAAAGCAACCTACGCTTTGTGGGTCTGTCGTCGCATGTATGGCAGGACAAGGATCACTCACTAGATTTCTACAATGATCGTCAGGCCCATCATAACATATTGTCACGCAAAAGACCGCCATTTTAAAGCTATAGAGTACAGCGTCTTTTATGTCTGGCATTTCCGGAGCCTTTCGGACATGCCCCATATCTGCCATAGAAGCGATAATAGGACTATCACACCTAACAAAGTGGCAATACGCAGGGCAGCCAGTCTGGTACAAATTAAAGAGTTAAGCATGGGGCAGCAATAACCCACCAAACAGCCAAAATGGCATAAAGTGGTATACGGATGGTTTTAAAATGGAATGGGAAGTGGAAGCTGTAATACACGGACCTAACCTAAATATTAATATAGCAATGGGCAAAAGTCCCAGTGTACGAGTATTTCAGGCATAATTCCACGTCAAGTATGTGCCAACCATATTTACAACTCTGGTATCAAAGGCGCAAACATCCATATATTCACGAACAGTCAAGTAACTATAAGTGCCCTTAGCTCGCACGCCATCGATACCAAATCAGCCATGTACTCCTTCAAAACCCTCCAAAAACTAAGCTCTAGGAACAAAACCAAAGTGTGGTGGGTTCGTGGTCATGAGGACATTGATGGGAATGAAAAGGCTAACGAACTGGCCAGAAAGGGCTCAGAAATTCACTTTAATAGACCTGAACCTTCCTGCTGCAATCTTAAATCAGCAGTCAATTTAACTATTAATAGCTGGGAGCAGTCGAGATGCATCTCATATTGGGAGAATAACTCAGGTCTAAGACAGACCAAACGAGCCACACTACCCTTCAACTATATTAAAATGCCAGCAGATGTCTAAATCTAAGTCGGTACGATATCATAAACTTAGGTTAGGTTACCTCACAGGTCATCACGGTTTAAGATATCACCTCAGCTAAATTAATCCAGTCGACTCTCCGGAGTGCCGACTTTGTCTTGAAAAAGACGAAACAACTGAACACATTTTATGTGAATGTCCAGCCCTCAATGGAATTAGGCGGAAGATTTCCTTCCAGGAATAATTCGGCTCCAACGAACTAATGAATTCCTCTGGCATAGTTTTGAACCCTATGTAGCGGGTTAGGATATCACCCAACTAGTTACGAATAAAAGCCTTATTGAAGCCAGATCAGTATGGCTAGATGTTTCTTACATCACTTGAGAAAACCTAAACATTTAACCGCATCTTTGGTGACCTCGAATATGTGATCGTTCTAACACGTACATAGTTATTGACATACATATCTGATAGCATTTCGACAGAAAGTGGCTGTCCGTGTTCTCCTATGATCGATTTTTGGCAATTCTTTCTGGTATCCGCAGATGGCATCCCAAAAAGAATAGTTTACAACTCCTGAAAGTTGATTTTCAACTTCTTGTGATCGCAATATCGTTTAATGCTATAATCTTCCGACCTGATCTGTACAAGTTATCCTACTACTTCTGGTTGAATAGGATCGGCGAATTAACCGCACCTTGTAGCAGATCATTTTTGATTTCAAATATTAAAGCGGAAGTCACATCGACATCCTTCACGATAAACTGTCTACTGTAGGGTATATTAACAATAATGTAAAGTGGATTACTTATTCCCAGTCCATTCAGCTTCTAGAAGAGCGCTTCTAGCCATACGGTGATATGGTCTTGCTTTTATTTAATGTGAGATACTCATATCATACCGCACCTTGATTATCCGGAATTATTATATATTTTTGTCGCCAACCGACTTTGTCTGGACTCCATTGATCAACTTTTCGAATACCTTACTGATATTCAGAAGGTGACTTATAGATCGAAGATTTGCCGGTTTGGACGTTTCTTTATCCGTTTTGGGAATTCGATGTACTATCGCTATCTTCCAATGTACGAGTACTCGTATTAGATATTGTGCATTATTCATTGTATTATCAAACAGGGTGGTGTAAATGTCCATCATTTCTAGTGGAACATATCAAAGGACAATGTTCGGTACGACGATGACATTTTTTGCCATACTTTCGATATTGAATTTAGTGAAATCCGAGTTCTAAAAAAGCCAGTTATCTAATTGTGGCTAGTGTGTCGATATCTTATTCTCCATAGTTCGTTGAATTGTCTCATCTATGTGTTGAAGGTACTCGTATATATCATTCTCCTCGTTTTACATTTGCCTAGGCAATTTATAGTATATTGGTTCGGCCTTATCAGTCGCATACCTATGTCGAACAACAGGAGATCCAGATAGAAGGCGAGTCTGGGAAACGACGACTACCCGCCGCTCGTAGCCCGGCCGCTATATACGAGTAGCTCTATTATATTGAGCATACGAATTGAGTAGTAGGTTTGTTTTAGTGTTCATTTTCCCAAACGCGGTTTTTGGCATAAAAATTCCCGCCAATTATGAAAGGATGATCATCCGATTCTAGCCTAAGGATTCGAAAAGATGTCACCAGTTCTGGTATAAACAATTTGGACTGAGTTACTTCAGATGTTTAGATAAAATTAACATTCACTGAATGAGTCAGCAGGGTTTGTTCCTCCATGTTCGTACCCGCTACAACTGGAGGTGCGTTAACCCCAGCAGCAGCACATAGATCTGTTCCGGTATCACACATTGTAGCTAGGATATCTTCACCTGTATACCTAGAGAGCAAGATAGCCAGCATGTCAGATGCAGCTTCCGCTGCTTTAGCAGCTGGTATCTAAGAAACTATCTACATTTGTTTCTTTTACCATTTGTATGAGTTAAACAAAAATGAAAAGGTTAATAACCGGTGCGTTGTGCGGCATCTCAAAACATTCGTTTGTTCTGGGTGCTATTGTAAGTGGTATGAAAAATGGCCCAAATTAACCATTAGAATACCTCACTATTTTGTAGATGCTGGACAGAAACTAGGAAGACCACCCAATTTGTTCGTGAGTAAGTACCGTATACAGTACAGAGTGAGACAGCGGACTTCAGAAAATGCTAACGCGTCAGAAATTATTAAAGAAATTACCTGCTCGCCAACTAGAGCTACAAGATTTTGTAGAATAATTAGTTCTTCTTCGAAGCAAGTTATAGTTAAAAAATTTACACCACAAGAGGCACTAGCAATATTTATATGTAAATAGAAGCGACTTTACCAGGAAACAATAGGAAGTGATATAAAGCGTTAGCAAGAGTATCTACCTCTCCCGCTAATTAATAAAAAAAAATGCAAAAATGAATATTATCCCGATATGGACGATTCCTGAAATGACAGTGATACTAATATTTCTCAAAGCCCACTTAGACTAGTTATTATTATCGGTGGAGAACCGAGAAAAATTATAATGCAAAACCTAGTCATTTCTTCCCCTAGATTCTCCAGGCCGATACGCAAATGCTTTACTAGCGAATCTAAGGACCTAATTAAAGATGAAATAACGAACGTTGAAAACCAAATTACGCACCTAGTTTAGTTTTTAGTTTTAGTTTTATATGCATTTTATTTTCTTAACACTAACTTACATTCTAACAAAAAATGCTTAAATGCTAGCTTACAATTACTTAATAATCTTACACTAACTTACTGGCCCCACACAGGCACTCTAAGCTACTCTAAATTCTTATAACTATGTCTTTCGACTTCATTTACATTTTCTTAGAACTATTTATTTTGTATACTTAAAGCTAAGAAAAAAATTTGTTAACAAAACTTAGCATATGGACATAATTTTTTATTTTTAATAAAAACTTAGTATCTAACTTAAAATAAACCTTAGCCTACCTAAACTAAATGTACAATACACACATAAACACACATAGACGTTATACACAATCATATACATATATCAGTATACACCTTTGTATACACTGATATATGTTTATGTTTCTTAAATGTTAACCTAAACCTATGTAAGCCGGCCATCGCTGTTTACAGAGAAAACAGATTGGTCAGCTCTGCCTCATTAGTGAGGCTGGTCCGTAATTGACGGAAACGACGACGAAACATCTTCTCCGTCATTCAACCACCAGAAATGCTGGTGCTGCCGAACGACATCCCTCTTATCGCGATTCCCCACCGCCCTACTGAACCTGAGGCGATCCACACTGCCGTGTGCGACGTCTCTGTCGTAGTTGAGTCGCCTGTCCCCAGCTGTCCGAGCGACATGGTAGATTAACGGCACCGCTGATCTATCCTGGATCAACCCTTTCTGATCTAGGTAGAGGAATGCTTCCGGTGGAACGAAGCCGTCAGAGCGCTCACTCTCGTGGTAAAGGTAATTGGGGTAGTAAGCCCCAGATATCAGGTTATTCGTCGACGTCATTGCTCTTGCAATGTGCCTTCGAGTCAGCTTAATTACGAAGTTGTCCACTCGTATTAGGTTCGCCCTGTTGTAAAGGACCTCATTAGGATAAAATTTTTTGTACTCCGACTCTGGTGTTCTATACAAGCGAAGACAGGCCCTAAGGCAAGCCCTCTCAAACACCCGAATCTTTTCCATTAAGCTTGCTCGTACATTGAACCACACGGGACAACCAAATACCAGCATGGGCCTGATAAGGGCCATGTAGCAGATTACCTTTACCCCCGCATCGAGTTGGCTGCTATAAAACAGTCTCTTTGTAAGGGCAAAAACACCTTTAGCTCTGGCCAGAGCAGCATCTACATTTTTGCCAAAATACAGAAACTGATCTAGCCAGATCCCAAGGTATCTGACTACATTTCGACAGGCAAGAGGCTGTCCGTGTTGTCCAATAATCGAGAACTTTCTCCAATTTTTTCTGGTATCCCTAGAGGCTCTAGACAACGGCGTCCTAAAGAGAATGGTTTCCGACTTCTGAAAGTTGATTTTCAACTTCCAGTCATCGCAAAATCGTCGTATCTTATCGAAGTCACGCTGCAAGAGAGTATTAATGACCTCGATTTTTGGACCTGTTCTGTACGCTACCACATCGTCTGCGTACGCAATAGTATGGGGAAGTGAACCTATCAAGTCGCTTGTATAAATGTTAAATAGGATCGGCGAATTGACCGCGCCTTGCTGAAGACCATTTTTAATTTGAAATATTCCAACAGAAGTCACATCGCCATTTTTCACGATGAACTGTCTGTTGGTTAGCATATTATAGAGAATGTACAAGAGTGGTTTACTGATCCCCAGCCTTGTCAGCTTATAGAAAAGACCCTCTAACCATACGGTGTCGAAGGCCTTCTCCAAGTCAACAAGGCAGGCACCAGTGCACTGTTTCCTGCCTTTGTTCCATTGGATATCGGACACCAGTTTAGACGCGGCATGTGAGATATCATGTCCCGCCTTAAAACCGAATTGATTATCCGGAACTATATGTTTGTCCTCAACCCACCTAGACAGAGCTCTATTGATTACTTTTTCAAAAACCTTACTGATATTCGGAAGGAGACTTATCGACCGGAGATTCGCCGGATTGGATATATCCTTTCCCTTTTTGGGGATAGGATGAACCACCGCCGTTTTCCAATGCGCTGGATAATGTGCATTATTCATCGCATTATTAAACAGGGTGGTGTAAATGTCCACCGCTTTTAGAGGAAGATGTCGAAGCACGATGTTCGGAATACCGTCGGTCCCCACTGATTTCTTAGTCCTGATTGTGTCGAAGATCTCATGGAGTTCTTCCTTCGAAATGAACGGGGGTAGGTCACCCTCTCTGGCAATGACATTATTGGCCATATTTTCGTCGCTGAACCGGGTGAAACCAGAGCCCTCGGATCGCCAGTTCCCTATTTCATTTCGAATGCAGAAGTCGTGCACCAAGACGCGATTGTCCAGGTCGTAATTAGGGCCAGTGGTATCAATGGTCTTGTATACTTCCTGGAAAGTCGCCCCTATGGCCTCAACCTTCTCCTGTGGATCCTCGATCACAAAAAAGTCGTCACCAAATTACGCACCTCAGACAAACAGATGTATCCACTTCTATACCATGATGCTTGCAATGGTACTCGTAGATGGAAAAGTCTGGAATGCAGCAACTGATACTGCATCTACCATGAGGTGTTATATTTGTGGACAGACTTCTATAGATTTTAATAAATTTATTATTTCATGAGAGGAGAACAGCTTTTTCGAATCACTTCTTCAGTCTAATGAATGCCTTTAAAAAAAATGGCAAACGCAATTTCCTGCAGAAAAACAAATCGCTAAAGAAGCCAAGGAGAAAATTCAGAACGCCATCAAAAAAGAAATGGGATTCCTTGTAAATATTCCCAGAACAGGATTCGGGAGTACAAATGATGGCAACTGATCCAGAAGATTTTTTGTTGACCCGGAATGCCCAATCTAGAATTAATAAAACATTTTCAAACTATCCTCGAAGTGATTTCTGGTGGAAAAATTATTGATGCTGGAAAATTTGATACTTTTGCTCACAATACCGCTGAAATTTATATACGTATATAGATGTAGATACATGGCGTCTGAGTGATAAATCAAGCAATCGTACCCAAGAGTATTGTACAGTAACAAGCACTTTCGGCAATATACTCGTAAATAGATTAAAATTTGGTCGCGAATTTCAGATCCCTATCTTTTTCACAAGAGCCACTTGTAATGGCGGAAGTACGAGTATGAAAGATGCCAAAGAAGAAGATGGCGACGAACTTTCAGCTAGCGAATCTGATTTAAGAGATTTTCTTTGAACAATTATATATTTCTTAAGAATAATCAACGAATTTTGACCAAGCATAGTATTCAATTGCAACAACAAATAGTTTTGAGCGGTTTTATCTTACAAATACTCCTATGTGTTCTGTATGTTATCATATTAAAGTGATAGCTGGGGCTTGAGTGTGTTCAGGTGGACGGTGAACATCCACTTTTATGTTGTGCTAGATGTACTCTTTTTATACATATTGTGATAACCACTTAAATGTGAGCAGCGACATCTAGATTTACAGAGCAGAAGATGTCGATACTCGAAGACCACAAGATTTCGATACTTGAATAACAAAGTCTCGACCATTGATGACTGGAGAGTTGAATCGAATCTTCTAGCAAATTGGAAATTGTATGGGACGCTGGATGGCGAGGATTGTTCTCGAAGTATGTCATTCGAGTATAAATACCAGCATCCCCAAGGTATGCAAGCAGTTCATCAGTTGAATTCGAAGTGTTAATTAGAAGAAGTGATTAAGTGGTTTAAGTAAAAGATAAGAAAAGTATAAGCGGTTGAGAAATTGGATTGTATTGAGAGAAACAATTAAATAGTGAATTGTAACTGCTCTGAATAAAGGGATTTGTATTGGAAAGAATAAGTTCTATCATTTGTACCCACACAAACATTTTACAATATGGATGTGTACTGGAGTTAAGGACAGTCCCGATAGTTTACAGTTCTCCGAGTTCCTGCATCGAGCACTTAGATCGCTTTTCAAATGGCATTTCTCTGGCGTTTCTTCACTTCCCAAACATGATCCTTTAACACTGCAAAATGCCATCGCTCTTCTTTACTTTTCCGCTGAAAAGGACTGGAAGTATAGAAATTCAATGCTTGTGGCTTACTTTTGGGGGTGAACTGAACCAGGAAAGGCTGTAGTTTCCGTTTCCCGTGAGGAATAACCTAACTCCTATGAATTGTAGGAGATCCCCCGACTTAGATGGTTCCAAATGTCACTATTTAAACAAATGTATGCTGTGATTACTTGGTTTGACTAAATTAACTAGGTTCTGGGAACACTTAAAACGGAGGTTCGTTCTTATATCTTGAACTCCATTTTCCTCCATAGATGACCATGACCATATATTCTATGCAGGAACTTACATAGTTGTTTAATTATACTGCTACTCGTACCTACATATTTATTGCAGAAACAGGTAAATAATTTTGATATTTCGATATACTCGTATAGTGTGTGGCTGTCGACGCTGCCGATTTTACTGCGGAAACATCACTAATAACCCTCGCCCCGGTAGTTATCGCAATTTCGAGACTCGAAATACATCATCTGTTTGAGTAGTGAATTACTTAAAAAAAACAAAACACCTTGCCCATACGAGCGTTCAGTTCAAAATCAAAAAATTTACATTTCCTACTCTCTTTTATGTTCACAACTAAGAAGTTAAAATTTCAGAATGACTTCTTGGCTCTGTATTGATAAATTTCAAATACCACGTAGAGTGAACTTTTTTGCTTAAGTACACACTCGTATTCGTATTGGAAACATTTGTGTGTTTTTTTTCTAGGAAACAAGAAGACAGCTGCTTTGTATACTTAAAAAATATTGAAACGTGATGAACGTATTTGGGGAGGTTTTTCAAACTTTTTAATAAGAAAACGATAAATCATTCACTGTAAATCAACGGAAAAACAAACGCATGCACATCTTGAAGACGCAAATAAAGAGAATAAATAAACAGTCACTCAAAAACATTTTCGAAATCGATTTTTTAAATAATTATAAATTTACAAAATTAATATTCATTTCATGGTTAGATATAAAATTGTTATGTATAAATAAAATTTCGGAAAAACGCATGGGCATGAGACAATAAAAGGAAAACCACAAGCCTCCGATGGTCAAGTCTTTGCATTCGTCCTTGCTTTTAAATGAGTGTCTCTTGGAGGTGAGATCTGCTACCTCTAAGACATATTTTGTCAGCAAAATGTTGCCATGCAACACATTTTAACTCCATAACTGGTCTATTTCTGAACAAGAGTGGGAATATAGCCTTTGATTACAAATCTCATCCAATCTCATCCAATCTCATCATAACTTGCTAGACGACTTAGACGATTTTAGTTAGATTCGACGATAAGGGGTGGACAATTTAATTTTAAATTCAAATAGGTATAGTCAAGAAGATGTAGACAGTATAATATCAAGGAAACAACAAATAACGAAGACAGAAAGGTCCAGATTGTGATTTACTTACTTACTTACATAGGTCGAGTTACAGTTCGGGGTGAACTTGAGCCCCAACTAACAAGCCTCTCCAGTTAGTCCGGTCTTTAGCTAGTGCCTCCAGTTGCGCACTCCATCGGTTTAGGTCTCCTAATTGTGCGCGCCACCTGAGGTAAGGTCTTTCTCAACTGCGTTGTCCCTCCAGGTTAGATTTGAGGATTCTGCGGGCCGGAGTAATGGTGTCCATTCGCTCTACATGTCCTAGCCAACTGAGACGACTGGCGTGCTTTTTTCTGACTAGGTCGAAGTCGCTGTACAGCTCGTATAGTATGTCGTTGAATCTTCTCCTCCAAAGCCCGTTAGAGCAAACAGGGCAGAATATTTTTTTTTTCTTGAAACGACTGGTGATATCTTCATCCGTCTCCTTTGTTTTTCGGTATAAGACCTTACTACTCAATTGCGTTCTCAACCCAAAGAAACAGCGATTGGCAAGAGTGATTCTTCGATTTATTTCTACTGAAGTGTTCTTGGCAGAACTGATTGCAGAGCCAAGATAGACAAAGTTCCTTACTACCTCGAAATTATAGCTGTCAGCTGTGATATTCTATTCAATTCGTGAATGTTGTGTGTTGCTTTTTATTAACAGCATATACTTGGTTTTGCCCTTATTTACCGCTAAACGCATTTTGGTACTATAGAAGCTGTCATACCATGACCATAAAATCGAGGAATAGGTGGTGTGTTCCTTTCATGCATCTGACGTAGTGTGAATATTTGTTCGATGGTAGGCTTTCTTGGCCTAAAGCAAAACGGATATGGAACATTCAGATTGTTGACGGCAGATATGATCTTGTAGGCAATGTTAAGAAGACTAATTCCTATGTAGTTGGCGCAGTTCAGAGGGACTCCTTTCTTGCAGATCGGACATACAATGTTGATTTCCTATGCTCCTTACCAAGTCATCGCCAGCCGATACGATGTGCTCAACAGTCAGCTGTCCGATCCAGCAGCTTTGTTGGAATTAAGCTTAGATATGGCTATCTACATTTCATCCAGACCGGTTGGTCGGAATTGCTGGTCAGCAGAGTCCAGGTTGAAATATTCGTTCTGCCTGACAGCGGTATTTGGTTTGCCATCGCCGCTATACAGTCTACATAAATGCTCTTTCCAAATTCTACGCATCGAATGCGACTCTACTACTATGTTGCCGTGTACGTCTCGAATTATTGTGTTCGTGGCATGTTTTTTTTTACCTTTTTGTAAAACTTCCGAATCTCGAATTATTATTATTATCCATAATACTGGAAGAGTGCCTTGCGTCGATCGCTATGTAGTCAATCTGGTTGACGGTTGATTGATCAGGACCCCCCCAAGTCCCCTTATAAATGTTGAGATGCGAAAACCGCGTGTTAGCTACGACAATGTTTTGCCACGCCACAAAGTCAGTTATCCTGAATCTGTTAGCGGCTGTAGTGTCGTGCAGACTATACTTTCCGACAGTACTGCCAAAGATACACTCTCTTTCTAGCTTTGCCTTAATATCGCCGAGGACAATTTTAATGGCATAGCTAGAGAACTGCTCGTAGGTCTTGTCCAAAGGCACGTAGAAGCTAGCTTTGGTGTCGTCATCTTCCTCCACTGTGTGCACATACATAAAGGCTTATGTTAGCAAACTTAGCCTTAATATGAATTGTTATGAGGCGCTCGTTAAGTCTTATTGCCAAAATTTGCCTATAACAACGAATCCACATCCAAATACGACCTGCTTTTGCCATCGACAACAATCGCTGTGTCGCAGTTTTTCACCCTCTTTCTGTCCGGCCCATCCCATCGCATTTCTTGGTTGGCGGTAATATGTATCTGTTTTACAGCAATTCAGGGCCCCCGCTAGTTGTTCGGCTGTGCGTAGCCTATTAAGAGACCTAATATACCACGAAATCCGAAGTTTGTTTTCTATGTTTCGTTTGCAGTTACCTCGCCAGTACAATCGCCAATCTGTAGGGCCAGTTCCATTGTAGATACTGAAGCACGAGCAAACGTGTTAGGATTGCGTCGCAGCGTACACAAACCCACAAGATATTCAATCGCCGAGAAAATTGAAAACGAGTAGACACCTTCTAGCAACAACAACGAAATGGAATAGATGGAAAGAGTACTTCAAAGCGCAGTACCATTCACGCGGCTGTCGCGCACTGCAGATTTTACGGAAGCTGAAAAAGAATGAACCGGCTTGCGGGTAACACGGATGCACCTGTCTATAGGTTCAAATCGATTTCTTTGACGACTGGAGCAGATAATAGTCACCGCTCAGAAAAATTATACTCTCCTCAAAATGTCTCGTACAATTTAGGATTCCAAAACTATTTTGTTAAATACATGTCCACGTAAAAATATTCGCTACCAACAAGACCTTTTATGAAGACGGGTCTACTGGTGACGACCGTAACAATCGCCAAAGATTGCCACAGCTTTTTTCAAAAGAACGATACGACAACAATGCCAGCAAGCCATTAAAAAAGCCGCATCAGGTGTGTTCGGTTTCACCCGACCACCACAATGCAACACCTGGTTTATTAAGAAGTTGTTGGGCTTTTGTATTGGAAAATACTTTATGATTTTTTGCTTCCCGTGTGGGTTGGTGGATAACGGAGGCGCAGACTTGACGGCGAACTGAACGGTCTGATCATCGACATTGACTTGGACAGAAGAATTCAAATATAACGGTTTCAATTAATGAGACATGTAGAGCATATACACATCAATTGATCAATGAATCTTGATATCAACATAAGAGAAGCGAGATAGTAGAGGAAGGCCGCGTCATAGGCGGCCCACACAAGTGAAAAGGAATCTCAACCAATTCGGCGTGCATAACTGAAGACGGTTAACCAATGATCGACCGGCTGATGAGGTCTACCTCGAACTGAGTAAAGTAAAATAAGTACATACATTCGTTTCCCGCCTCAGACTCCGACTAAACCGAGGGGGTTCTTGTATCACAGCTGCAGATGTAGGTAAATAATAGTTGTCAATGCGCAAAGTTATCAAAACTCAAGTCCGACTGCATGAGTTGCCTTAATGACCACTGCGTCAAGAACAAATCCAAACGCTATGCTCCTCTAAAGTAAACGTTGACTGCTTTCAAGATATTTACCTACTAACTCCGTCAACTACATGCGATTCGAAAAGCACAGGTTCACAGGTTTGCGAACATTTAACCGCCTGGACCCAAGAATACAAAGCGCTGTCAATCGTCGAGCTCTTTGAGGGCTCTCTCGCAGAGATCAATGAAAGCCAATTCCATCAATTGGGAAAACAATTTATTAACAATACTAAAACAAGATTTCTTTGGCTTTAGAAGCCAAGCAATAATACATAATTCTAAGGCACAAATTTTATAAAAAAATCTTAATGTTCAACCATTGAGGAAATCTTCTAAAGCATCCTCTGCTTCGTCGTTTTGCAGGTCGATTTCTTCTAATGAAAAGGTTCTGGGCCTATTCAGTTCAATTTCTAAAACAAAAGAGAATTTCATTTCTGAAAGTTGAAACCATAAAGACGGCATTACTTTTCACAGCGCCGGTTTTCTTATACTCCTCTATGTCACCTCGAAAGGCTTCATCGAAGGCAGCTTGTCGCTCCTCTTGAAATCGCTTCAGCCTTTCTTCGTCATGGCGTATTTGCTCTCGTTTCTCCGCAGCTTCCTTTACTTGTTGAGCTTCAAATGCAGGTGAACATTGAAACAGACAAGCAATAATTGGGAATTTAACAAAGCAAATCTATTTCATCTACCTACTTACCCATTTCTTTTCGTTTAGCTTCCAAATTCTCTTTGATTGTCTTCTCTTGTTTCTCTAGCATATTGCACACATCATTCAAGTCAGCTACTTTGTCTTCAGCAACCCTACTCAATTCTTCAATTTCGCTGAATTTATTTAGACTAGCTTTTAAATTTGCTTCTATTAAGGGAAGTCCAGCCAGGCACGTCAGCAAATCATTCATGTTTACTTGACGCGCTTTGATTCTCTGCTGGAGTCTGTCTATTGTTTGTTTTATGTTTGCTGCCGCCTTTACATTCTGGTCGTTTACTTCGTTGACACTTTTCCAGGCATCTTCATATTCTTGTAGTACCTCAGCACCTGCAGCAATGTTAATCTCTGACGGTATTCCCAATTCCGGATCGTTACTCGGATCAAAAGTGGGCGAATGGACACGAGAAAACTGGGTGGAAATGTTTTCTCCTATGTGGATTCCTTCTTTGATAACATTGCTGAATTTCTTTTTGATGTTCTCCCTAATGCTGGAGATGCCGCTCATGTTATAATTTAAGTATGTGTTCCAAAATAAAAGAAAGCAGTAAAATCATTAAATAAAAATAATTAAAAAATACTTGAACTGTTGACAGTATCAGTATTGATTGTCAACAAAAGTTGTTTGAATGACATTTCTTATCAAATAGGTTCCACAGAAAGAAATACCATCCAAAGTAGCGTTCAGCGTTGTATGTAATTATCTCAAACACAAAAGCCTAAATATAAAAGTCAAAGGCATGGTATTTTTTAGATGTTATTATTCGTAATTAAAACAAAAACACAAGTTTGTTAAAATCGGGACTACATTATTTGTCAGGTTCCACACAGGGGGTCAGCTCATCACCTAGGTGGAAGGTCGTCAAAGCTTTACGTAAGTCACTACTAACAATAACACGACGAATGTATCTGTACTTGACGCAAACCATTTTATATTTCGAAATGCTTTGACGTAACACTTACCTTCATTAGTCATTAGTATGTAGTTTCTATGACAGCTATGATTTTCACCTTGAAACTTATCCAGTACAAGGCCAACCTAATATAAGTTGATTTTAAGTCGCTTGACTTTTCGCCAAGAATGCCAGTACGAACACCTACTACATCAGCGCCTAGTACTTATTAATGCACTAAGGTGCTTATCAAAAACGTAGGCACCTGTAAGAAATATTCAATCTGCAGGCTACATACTCGTAAGTCGAGAGACAGTAAAAACGCCCATGACTTTTAACATTCGTCTAGGAGCATTCGTTTTGTCTGCTAGAAAGTCATGTCATCTACCCAACTGTCAATGAAAGACGTAACTGATTGATGCAGGCAGCTCCAATGCGATCTTAGGCCTAGAAATGTCCTCCTCTAAGCCTTGCGTTACAAGTTAATCGATAATCTCATTTTGCACGATACTTTTGTGACCTGTTCTAACAGTCCCTTGCGAAATAGAGTCAATGTCATTGGGTCTTGGTTTGTCGTCACTTGGAAGACAAATACAAACTTACCTAATGAATATTAAAGTCGAAGTTTATTGTACTCTAAAAGTTGTCAGCGTCTGTCGCTGAAAATTCGACTACCTTTTTACTCTGGCTCAGATTCCATCCGAAGCCAGCCTTGAGTATACTTGAAGCCTACTTCATATTCCCGCAGCAAACGGAATTCCGGTATTGTTGGATCAAACAGCATATCAATAAGACCAAAATCGAAAGACAGTCGCCAGCAATCGGCCTTATCATAAAAATGTATGATAGATCCAGGGGGTCCTCCTCCGTCACAATCCCCAAGCTTTATATCCTTAACACTGGTAGAAAGCCAACAGAAGTGTTTGAAGTAAAATATTTTGTCTAACGAAATTTGATATTCAGAATGACACCCAGATAACATACTTCATTGGAGAAACAGATTGTTACGCCTTTAAACAGTAGATGAGTTAATCCAGTCAATTTCATCCTTCTCATTTTGAAGCCATCAAAGGGCGCAGCAGGACAACATAACTTATGCCAGACACCAGCTACGCCGGGTTGTATTAGTCTGCTACCTTGCTGTTCCAGTGATATGCCATCAGATATTTTGAGTTATATTCTTCGAAGTCCAAACATGTTTATTTTCTTTTTACTTCAATCTGTAAGGATTCCAAGGATGAAGGATGCTTCCTGGCTTCATTACATAATCGCTGTGATCTACATTCCAACAAACAATGGGCGGTCTGTTTGGGTTTATTTTCCAAGATTTCACAAGCCTCGGCTGACATGGAAACTTTAGATAGTACCAGTACCAGTTTCAGCTGGTAATATCCTTAGGATACCCCTTGAATTTCGTTAAATCGGTTACTTTCTGCCTTCCACTCGCAAGAAATGTCGGCTGAAAATCCGGAATTCCTTAACAATTCAGATGTTTGCTGCCTAGAGCAGCACAAACACCCTTGCTTTTCATACTGTTATCATTGACACACTTATCAATTCGAAGCAAGAAATCGCGGAATCGCGGTTTTTTCCTCTTTCGCAGATTTTAGCAAAGCGGGTTTTCTCACGTCAAAAGAAAATATAATTCAGCCTCACTCAATTGCTTAAAGGGCCGAAGAGTCTTTGCCTGAAAAACTGCAGCCTTCCGGACTTATTGTTTCCAGTCGCCCAGACCTAGAGCTCTCGCATTCCCAATAGTTTAATCCTCAAAACGGTGGTTTGATCTTCCTTATCGTCTCGAAGGTCGGGGCTCTGATTCGGAGATCCTCTCTGCTGCAGCATCATTGTCCGGTGTTCATTGTTCGGTGTTGCCGATCCAGTTTAGTAGACGTACATATTTTGATTTTCTAGTCTACACCTACATCTGTGCAGCTTATAGAGTTCGCGGTTGTATCTTCTCCTCAATTGCCTCACCTCGCAAACAGGAGCAAATAAACGAAGAAGTTTTCCCTCGAAGGTGTTCAATATCTGTTCTGTTTTCTTGCTTCTTGTCTATCCGCTTTATATAGCAGAACTGGCAGGATCAATATTTTGTGGAGCATGCAGTAGGAGCGGTTTCCTGGAATAAGTCTCTAACTTATTGCAGAAGGCCTTGAGACGTTCAGTGGGTCATCTTTATTAAAGACGGGGCAGTTGCTTAGATGTTCTGAAAAATATGCGGTCATTGTTCCTATAGCGGAATTCCATAGATGTCATTGAGCAACTGAGAAGCTGTGTAGGCCCTTTTCTTTTCACCCAGAATCTTCTTTACCTAATTTATTCTGGCTTGATATTGTATCTCTCGCCGCAGCACCTATAAGCGTGTACAATTTCTATCACTTACTTTGCCGTACGCACTCACCATCATTCCAATGGATCTTTTTCGGTGGTAGCCGGTAGCCTACGGTGGTCTTGGCTACCTCTTTGTTCATGCCGTGATACTGTGATGTGATAATGAATTTACACTCACTGTAGGCTCTGCCTTCTGTAGTCGACCTAAGGGTTCCAACTTTAAATTTCGTTTGTGGGCGGTTTGCAGCTTTTTCTGCTTGGTAATAAAAAAGTGGTCAGAATCGATTTTTCCTTATCTGAATGTGTGCACATTCGGTCCATTCGGTTTGTGGGGAGAGCAGCTGCCTATACCGATATTTAATCTTAAAAACCTAGTGCTACTTACCGCAGTACTATGAGGTGCTACAAAATGGGTAAGCCTGAAGCTGTTGTCAGCCGTGAAGGCTGTTCCTTGGCATTGATGTCCCCCGGTACGATTTTGACATCAAGGAGGTCGTAGAACTCTTCCTAGACAAAGTATTCAGTTTCGTCGTTAAGACCTGCACATATTGTATTTATTATGTTACCTTAATGTGGATCACCTCGGATCTTTATTATTAGCCTGTTGTTGCCAAAGTGCGGTTGCGGATATCCCGAACATTGTAAAGACAAGCTAATACTGTGAGAACGTTTTACGTCGGACAACTACAATCTCAATCGAGACTCCGATCGAGGCTCCCTTAATCTGTTAAGAGGTCCTATGCCGCCAACATCAAATATCGAAGATCAATATTGCCATTAGAGATGCCGCCTCTGATGCGCTTGATTTCGCTCGGCCACCACAACTAAACCCCTGGTTTGACGACGAGTGCCTGCAAACACATGCAGCCAATCAAGAGGCATACAAAGGGGAACTGCATAGAAGGACAAAAGCTGCTCAGCAACTCTACGAGCAGAAAACGAGAGACGAACTCCGGCTTCTCAGGACGAAAAGAAAAGGATGAGAAGAGCTCGGTCGAGGAAACTGAGAGATGGTGGTCTAGGAATGAGATTCGTAAGTTTAACAAAAAACATTCTATGGACACAATAACGAACAGGGGAACATAGTAGTAGAGTCGCAGTCGATGCTGAGAATTTAGAAAGAGCATTTCTATAGACTGTATAGCGGCGATGACAAACCAAATACCGTGGTCAAGCAGAATGAACCTTTCAACCTGGACGACGTCGACTAACAACTAAGACCACCCGACCTGGATGAAGTAAAGATAGCCATATCTAAGCTTAAATCTATCAAAGCTGCAGGTGCGGATGGCTTGACTGACTGCTCTTCAAGGCGGCAAGCGATTATCGCTGCATCTTTGAGCTAAGAAGCCAATCGACTAGCAAAGCCCTCTCTCAAACAGTAAAAGTGACCCTATATAAGACCCTAACAATCCCAGTTCTGTCCTACGGCGCCAATGAATGGACTTTATCAAAAATGGATAAGGCTGCTCTTAGCTGCTTTGAGAGGAAAATTCTTCGGGTGAAATTCGGCCCCGTCTGCATGCACAGTGAGGGGAGAAGGAGATACAACGACAAACTGTGCGGGCTGTACATTTACATCGACTTAGCCAGAAGAGTGATGGTCCAACGTCTAAGGTGAGTGGGGCATGTAGAGCAGATGGACACCTATGTTCCGGTATGGAAGGGGACCTCAAGAAAATCAGAATGCGAAACTCTAGGCAGCTAGCTAAAGATGGAGCTGGCTGGAGACGTTTGTTGGTTGAGGCCCAGATCTACCCCGGACTGTAGCGCCACCTTAAGTAAGTAAGCAAGATGCGGATCACAGCCAGGCTTGAAATCGGTTATCATTGAGTGCAACTATTGTAGTTTCCCTTGAATCCGTATCCTAAAATGTGCAGTCTTTCGTGACAGTTGTAACAAATGTCGCAATTTTGTCGTTTTTAAATATCTGATCCAATCGTTTGTATCTCCTGGTTCGCACTAATAACTAACTTGTACCGGGCCAGTATATATCCAAGTTTTTGAGCAGAAGCAGAAGTGTACTGTGTACTTACATTACAAGTTTTAAAACGGTCGGCTGATGTTTTCTGAGGTTTGCATCTCTCTCTCATTACAAGTTCATTTTTACTGAAGTTATGCATACGACACCACCATCAACCTGAACGTCCATCATTGAAACCCCAAAGACGAAGATCCGGTTTCACCTATAACAATAACCCACTTCATAAACAGAGTGCTGTCGTTTCCCCATTAACGGCTCATCCGCCACCATCTCTTTTCCAACAAGCTAACCAAGAACCTTGGAAACCATTATCGGTCTGCGCTCCGAATATGCCGAAGTTGCCCAGATAATATGACGGTTTTACAATAAAATAAAACCGATATTATGTGCCCACAGAAAACACAGCGTCGCTGTTGAAGAAGCCATTGTGTATTCGCCTTTAGTCCATACGTGATCACCTTTAATTCCCCTAGAAACTAATCAAATTGACGCCCAGGAGGAGTCTGCGTAGCTGTCAAACACTGCAAGAGCCAACTGCGTTTTAATTTCTTCATAACGTCTTCACCAGTAAGAAACTTTCTGCGACGCTGTGTTTTCTATCGGCACATAATATCGGTTTTATTTTAGTGTAAAACCGTCATATTATATGCCTGGTGAAAACACAGCGTCGCTGTTGAAGACGTGTTTGTTATCTGCTGGGGTTTGAACACAACGCTATGATGAGAGAACTGCTTGTTAGCATTAAATTTGTTACTCTGTACTGGAAAAACAAATTCTTATAATTCATAATCTCTTCGTAAAATAATACATTAATTTCATAAAATTATACTCGCCTAAAATACTCAAAAATGTTGTTTTCTTTATCGGAAAAATTGGAATCAACCTCGCTGCAGTAGTGTCTTCTAAAAGTCTTTTCCGCTTTCCAATGCCCTCTTGAAAGAATCTCATCAACCGGATGCTTCTGTAGCCAGCCTAAGGATGCCACTGCTGCCCGCACACTGTTCGGTGTAGCCTCTATTCCCGCCTCTCGTAATACTGAGCGTATCCAACCACCGATTATCGTTCTCGATGCTGGTTTCACTGGCCCATTTACAGTTATGAACAGACTATAAAGATCTTTTACCTGAGCTCTTCTACCCTGAGATAGCTTAACGATATGCCCTATCCAAGATACAGGGCAAATACTCTTATCTGGATGTTCAATTAGTCTCCAACTCGACTGTCTATGCTTAGCTGAGTCGGTCTTGGAACCAAACGCTGGATGTAATATAATCTCTCCATCACCAACCTTTAAATAGTCATCCGAAACTTTCAACAATGTTAAATCGTGAACTCTTCGTCCAAATGCAAGTAGCAAGATAATTGCTGCTCTTCTGGAAGCTTCAAATAAGGTCTCCTTGCGCTCTGCCGTCTTAAGCCAATCAACTACTACTCGTGGGTCCCAAGTTCTTAGTTTTCTGGTCGGGGGTCTTGCTACTGCTATTGCCTTTACAATCTGTTTTACCAAGAAATGTGCAGAAGGGCTCTGTACTGCACTCGGACCACAAAAGGTTGAATAATTTTCTTTCAAAAATAAATGAGCTAAGTACTTCGCTAAAATCGAACCTGTTGGAGAATTACAGCTGAAATTATTTACTTTGCACCATGTTATTCAACCTCTGATAGCAGGCACATACGTTTTTAAAGTAGAATCTCTCCATCCTCTCTTTAACAATTGTTTTTCTTCATTTGACCACCTTTCTATCTGATTACTCCACCCCCAACTTTCCATACATTCAGGCTCAAATGTTCTACACGTGGAGGTGGTCGCCCTGTTGTCACATCTACTAGAACCTCTTGCAGGTTGTTGATTGTTTGTGGTGGCTCCAACGCTCGAGCTCTCATGTCGGTCACCCAAAATACTTGATTCCATTGGGGGGCTACAATGAGATAGTGTCCCCGCGCTCGGTTTAGATGAGCCAAAACGCTCGGAATAAGATTTGGTGGTGGGAATACTCAGCCTAGCCGATAATTCCAATCGCGACTGAATGCGTTGAAGAATTCGGCTGCACGATCTATGCAATCTATAGAAACATATCTTTTGACAACAGCTGTTTTTCTTGAAGCAAACAGATCGATGTCGGGTACGTCCCACCTCTCGAAGATGGAAACCCTTGCTGCCCGGAGAACATGCCTTTCGGATATTGGTCGGCCCCATGAAAGTCGGTCTGCTATCCCATTGTACCTTCCCGGAAGGTAGAAGGCAGATATGGTTATATTGTATTTGTCTACCAGCTGAAGAATCCGATAAGTCAGATCTAATAGGCCGATTGACCTGGTTCCACCTTCCCTGCGAATGTAAGCCACAAGGGTACGGTTGTCTGTCTGCAGTAAGATGTGTGCTCCCCGTAGATGATCTGCTCGGCCACTTATTGCTCTGTATAGCGCATACATCTCCTTCATATTGGAGTGCCATCTGAACTGTTTGTCTGACCACTGACCTGACATTGCTGTCTCGTTTAACTGAGCACCCCATCCGAAGGCTGCCGCATCTGCGACTAAGAAATCGGTTACTGCCGCTCTGTGTATTGGTGCGACCATGTCTGTGGCTCCGAGCCACCAATTGACTTCTCTACCTTGTGCGTCTGCTGAACTTTCGAAGAAATATCTGAAGGAAACGACAGTTTAATCTTCTTCTTTGGATCACGAAGCTTGCAAAATTCAACTGTCCTAATATCTTCTGGAGTTGTCGCAGGTTGAAAAACTGTTTTTGCTCCAGCGCGCGTAGAGAAATCCTGATCTTCTCCCTCTTTTCCTCTGGGATACTCATGGGATTCTCCTTTGAATTCCACTGAATGCCTAAAAATTCTATTGCTTGCTTCGGTGTTAGGAAAGATTTTCTAAAATTTCAAACGTTCAACGGTCTCCGCAACCTGAACTATAAGCTTCGAGATCTCTTGGGCCGCCAACAGAAAATCGTCCAGATAAACTAAAACTCTTATGCCCCTGTTTCAAAGGACTTCCGCAATCCAACATGTTATGGCTGAGAATAATTTGGGGGCTGAAGACAGACCAAAAGGTAGGCATGTGAGTTGTAATAGTTCGCCTCTGTACACCACTCTCAGAAATGCTCGGTGACCCTCCGACATTGGCACATGAAAGTAAGCCTATGATATATCTATTTTTACCATTCAATCGTTGGCCTGTATAAAGTCTGGGACTGAGGCGTGAGAGATTAACTTGAAAGATCTTTCTATTACATATTCGTTCAGTGTTCTGAGGTCGAATATAAGGCGAACTCCTCCGTTGGGCTTGTTTATGAGAAACATTTTGAAACAAAACTTGAACTGGAATGTAGGGCGGGCTCTAGAATACCAACTTCCTTCATCTCCTTTACCTGCGCATCCATCCTTTGGGATGGATCTGTAGCGAAACTTTTTAAAATATCTGCTCTCGGGCAAACTAGAGGTGGTCTGTACTCTTGCACCTGTAACGCTCTTTAAAATGAAAGGACTGGCACCCAGACTCTGCCACCTGTCTACGAAAAACTTTAGTTGCCCCCCCCCCCCCCCCCCCCCCCCTCCCCTTGAACACTTCTGAGTCATTTGCAGTTCTTTTTCGAGCGAAAGGAAGACCCGACTCGTTTGCTTGTTTCCTATTTGCCTGTCTCTCTTTGTAACTATTCTTATTCGACGATCTCTTATAAATATACCTGGACTCACTTTTAGATTACTTTTCATTATTGTATAAGGAACGTCGATTCTGAAAAGATCTCCCCTCCCTAGAAACAGGAGTGCTCAGCCAGGTCTGAGCACCACCTAGTGATTGCATTAATTGCATTAATGCCTGAAGTGCATGTTTCTCGAAAAGATGCTCTGAACTTGGATGGATGTTTCGAAGCGCTGTCTGAAAATTCTTGTTCGAGATCTCAGAAATCAATCTCTCACGCCTCAGCTCAATGCATTCAGCTCTTTTGCCACATATGACTTGCAAGGCTAGTTCTGTATTTTTATAGATCAGAGGACGATCCAAACAAACTGGTAAATCTGTCAAATAAGGAATTCGGGTTTAAATCCTCCGGTGACTTAAACGCCCAGTCAATAATTCACTGTAATCCCAACTTTAACAGAGCCTTTTGCTCTAACAAAGAATTAGACAAGGCAGCCATAACCTGTTATGTGGAAACTAGGTAATCTTTTGTCTTACTCGGAATGCAGAGCTCGCCGTTTACTTGTAGGTCAACAAAACCTGGTGTCGCAGCCAACAACTTCACTGCCTTTGAATACCTCACACTTCTCCAAGTTGGTAACCCAAAATGTTACAGCCTGCTCAGCGATTGCAAGTGTTCTTTATTTGCTGGCTGGTTACTCGCGCATCACTCTGGGTCTGTAACTGACCCAGATTAAGTGTTCATGAGCATTCTGGGTGATCGAGAAAACTTTCAGGAGATTGTATTTGGGAGATGAAGGGCTTCATCTTCCTGTGGAATAAACATACCCATACACTGAGACAAATACTGCACCTGTTCTGTGAGTTCACTGAGTCGCTGGTCTATAGATGTTTGTTCCCCAGACCTAGACTCTCTCTTCCGCTTATTAGGAGGTGGTGAAGCCATCTGCTCCTCCTCGGACGATGAACTGCTCAACGACGATGAACTCCGTCTTGCATGTCGAGGGCGGTCGTCTTTCTTTTTCGATTTATTCGGTGACAAACTCATCCTGTACATATATCGAACACTTGCAATGTAACTAGTGTGTAAAATTAATGCACAAACTCTTATATCTGTGTTTCTTAATAAAATATTCCCAATCTATGCGACGAAATACACAACGCTATGAAGAAATTAAAACGCAGTTGGCTCTTGCAGTGTTTGACAGCTACGCAGACTCCACCTGGGCGCCAATTTGATTAGTTTCTAGGGGAATTAAAGGTGATCACGTATGGACTAAAGGCGAATACACAATGGCTTCTTCAACCATCCAGTATGTGATGGCTATACCTGTATTGAAAACCGTCTACTTGAATTTGTAGAACAGAATGACGAATGTGCTAATCAAATATCGAAGTTATTAACGGACACTTTGAAGAAAAATGGACCTTCTTTAAAAAAAAAAGTTTCGGCATTCTCTGCTGACAACACTAACTTAAACTTCGGAAGAAACCATTCGATTTATACACTTTTGTTAGCTGAAAATGATAAAATTATTAAAGCTGGTTGTCCCGTCCACATACTCCACAATGCTGCCAAACACAGTACGCATAAATTTGAAGTGGACGTTGAAAGTTTCCAGTCACTTCCTTAGATCTGCGAAATGAAGAGCGAACTTGCAATTCCATTTTGAAGCAAATGCGATGAAATGGGGAGAAATAGTAAAACATGTTGCAACAAGATTTTTATCTCTTGGTCTTGCAATGGAAAGAGTCATAAAAATATGGTCAGCTTTAAAATCTCATTTTCTAGAATCCCGCGACGAATGCCGTCGTCTATTAGAAAATATTATTACATCTGAAGAAGAGGAGAACAATACCTTGGCGTTCCTTCATAATGTAATGTTTTCGATAGAATCAACAATGAAAAAGGTTGAAGCAGATTCTCCATCAGTTGTTGAGATGCATGAACTGCACCGGATTGGCGATAAAATTGAGCAAAGAATGAAGGACAACTTTTTTGGAAGTCAAATAAGACAAATAACTCGCGGTTTAAGTATAATACTTATGCAAAAGAATCTATCGGAAAAGATTTTCTACAGTTCTACAAGAATTTTTTAGAATATTTAACAACACGATACGATTGCTCAGAGAACAACATTCTTTTTCCAAGGTGCTATTTTTAAATTTGAAATCGTCAATAAATTTCGAGCATTTTCAAAAGTCTGCAGAACTTTTAAGTATCGATCAATTTAATATCGACTCGTTATATGAAGAATTTCAAAAAAAGGTCTAGACATTGTAATGTCCTTAAATGACAAAAATATGAGTGCGATTGAGAAGTGTAAGAAAATCGTGGAAGGGTTTCCCAAGAATGAAATCCCAAACTTTTTTCTAATTACATATGTATATCGTTTATCTTCAGTATTCCTAGTTCCAATTATTTTGGAGAAAGGATTTTTTCGCAGATGGCATTGAAATGGACTGATGTGCGCAACAAATGTACCCCGGATTTGATAAAGAGTGAATTAAAGACCATTTTCAACTATGACAATAATTGCATTGAATTTTACAAATATTTAAAATCAAACATAATATATCATTTCATACTTCCTTTAACTTTATCATCTTCTGTAGTTATTTTGTTGCGCATCTCAATGTTCTTTATACGTGACTGTTCGTAATCTTAAGCTCCCATCGTTTGTTTTTATATGCTTAAATGTTGTTCAATAATTTAGCCAGGCCCGGTAATATGGGTGATATTGCGAGGCGACCGATAATTAAAATCTTATCTACCGCAAAAAATGGCCTAAAGGATACTACCTAAACGCCTGTAGTCTAAGCTTAAGTAAACTTGACTACTTGAAGTACATTCTCGATGACTCGGAAGTAGATCTGATTTGTGTAACTGAGACTTGGTTCGATGTGAATATAGACGATCTGACAAAAGAGAATCTATTCGAGATCCCTGGGTATAAACTCATATTCAACGATCGAATTACAACTACTACTGGCGGTGGAGTTGCAGTATACTGTAGTAAATCATTAAGAAGGTGTTAAAAAAGTCAATAGAAAGCGTGGTTGAGTATATCTTGATGGAAGTAGGCGATGGCTACACGAAGTGACTCATTGGTGTTGCCTATAACCCTAACCGATGCTACTCCCCAGAACCGTTATTTTCTGCAATTCATGAGTACACTGACACTTACGAGCACATAATTATTTGTGGCGATCTGAATGTAGATCTCTTAAAAAATGACAATAAATCTCGCCAGTTGTCTAATTTTACGGGTGGTTCAGGACTATCTGTATTGAACTCATTCGCCACTCGCTTCTCACCTAATAACCCTCCAAGCCTTCTTGACGTTGTTATGGTTTCTAATCGATCCAATGTTCTGCTTCTGGACCAATTATCGTTAGCTGATATGTCTGATCATGACTTAATATTCTGCACATACAACGTTGAGTTATATCGTTCCCCTTGTGCGACATCATTCGAATTTAGAGACTACTCAAGCATAGATAATGAAGCATTACAAATCGATGCTGGCCACCTACCTTGGCGCAATTGTTATTTTACCTCAAATATAAATGATAAAGTAATTTTTTTGCAATCACTTATATTAGACCTCTTCAATAGACATGTCCCCCTGAAAACTGTCGCAATACGAAATAATAAATGCCCTTGGTTCACGCACGAAGTCCACCAAGCTATCAAAACACGAAACAAGCTTTATTCTAAATGGAGATCAAGGCCTACTGCTCTTAATTGGGAAATCTTTCATTGTGCGCGTAATTTCTCCACCTCAGTTACTAGAAGAGCAAAGAAAAGATACTTTCTATCTAAATTAAAACCTGAACCAAGCTTAAAGAGACTATGGAATAATTTGCGTTCAATTGGCGTTGGAAAGAAAGTAATAGTTGATAGTTTCCCTAATACTGACGATCTTAACAATGTGTTTATTTCCAATGCTATAATTGAACCTCGCTTCACTCCAAATTATGACCTCACTACCAGTTTTGACTTCGATTTTGATGTTGTATCAGAGTTTGACGTTGTGGATATTGTACGTAACCTTAAATCGAATGCTATAGGAGAAGATGGAATACATATCCGTTTTGTGAAGGTTATTTTACCCCACATTTTAAGTTGCCTCACGCACATAATTAACTTTTGCATAACTTCTTCCACTTTTCCTGATTGTTGGAAGTTGGCAAAAGTCATACCCATCCCGAAAAAACCCCAGCCAACTTCGCTAACTGACTTTCGACCTATAAGCATTTTACCATGTTTATCAAAAGTCTTTGAGAAAGCTCTGGCTCACAAAATTGTAAAATACATCCAGCAGCACAGTCTGTTATCCCCTGTGCAGTCCGGCTTTCGAGCTAATCATAGCTGTTCTACAGCCATCGTCAAAATTCTCGACGACATAAGGATTAACTTTGACAGGAATTACTTAACCGTGCTATGTTTGCTTGACTTCTCGAAGGCTTTTGATAGTGTCAACCATAAGGTACTATGTCAAAAACTTAGGTTATATTTCGGCTTTAGTGAAAGTTCAGTTCGACTAATTTACAATTATCTCGACAACCGTTATCAAAGAGCCGTTCACAACAACGCCTCGTCAGAATTCGGCCTCTTAGCTGTAGGAGTTCCTCAGGGGTCTATACTTGGACCGATTTTATTCTGTCTTTTTGTCAATGATCTACCAAAAGTCTGTTCTCATGCGGATATCCACTTATATGCTGACGATGCACAGATCTATATTTCCCGACCAGCTGGACTCATTGAGGACCTAGTCGTCAGATTAAATGAAGACCTCTCCAAAATTTATGACTGGGCTACTTGTAATGGACTTCATCTCAACCCTATGAAATCACAACTGATTTTGATATCCAAACAACACTTCGACAAGGACTGAATACCACCAGTATTCCTGAATGACAGACAACTCAATTTTGTTGACATGGTTACTAATTTGGGTTACAAATTAAATAGATCGCTTTCCGCTGTTGACCACATAAATTATGTTATCGGGCGAATCTACGCTGGACTGCGTAAACTCTGGCCCTCTTCCAATCTTACGCCTATCGGCACAAAGCTCAGACTTGTGAAAGCGCTATTTCTGCCTATAATTGACTACGCTGCTGTTGTCTACAGCAAGCTTAATTCCATCTCGCAACATAAGTTACTCCTAGCCTTCAATGATATGATAAGGTAAGTCTACGGACTTCCCCGATACAACCACGCCTCATACTACCATAACTCTGTTCTAGGTTGTTCCCTCAAACAATTTCTCGACCTAAGATGTTGTGTGTTCATGCACAAAATCATTAAAAATAAATCTCCTGCTTACCTATTTGACAAGATACGATTCTCTGAATTTACCAGAACACTTAATCTTATAATACCTGCATATAATTATTTAAACTCCTCGCGCCTCTTCTTTGTCTATGTTACCAGGTTTGGAACACACTTCCTTTAACGACTAAGCAAGCAATGGGAGCCACATTATTCAAGAATGCAGCACTGGAACACCTTAGCAACATCAATAAAAACTACTTCTACTATGTTACTTCTACTTCTTCTTTCCTATATCTTTACCTTTTCTATTAATATCTTTTACGCCTACCCCCCCCCCCCTTTCGTTACTCCCCCCATTATAACGGATTGCATTTATTATATTTTTTTTTATTATTAATTTTTATTATTTAATTCAGAATGTGATTGTAATTTATTTTAAATTAAAACATTAAAACAATTTACCCTTTCCAAATTCAAATGTAATTTATGTATTATAAAAGATGATATATGTCTTATTTATACTGTTCCAATCAAATTGAAAATAAATTGAATTGAATTGAAAAAAAAAACAAAGATCTTCTTTAAAATATTAGTAGCAATAAATATTAAACTAAGAACTTAAAGTATATCTATGTTTTTCATTTGTCGCGGGAAAAATTTTACATCACGTTTTTTTTTAAATTAAATTGAGCATTTGTCCCTTACAGGATAAACAAAAATCTGGCAACCCTAGTTACAACACTGGCTGTCGCCAGGTTGATCCCGGTCAGTAATCGTAAGTACCCTATTCCCACTGCATTCAGCCTTTTATGAATTGCATCGCGTATCACTGCACAAACCTTATCTGTATATGATTCGGCGTTTTCCTCTCCCTTTCTCTCTCACTTTCTAAATATTTAAAACTTAAAAATGCTAATCACAATGTAAGCCAAAATTTGTTTTTTTTTCTTTTCGCATAATCTTCTCACACATTTATCATCACAACCTCTGAAATGTTGAAGGTCTATCGTCAACTTGGAGCACATGTGGTAGATACGTATTATATGGTATGTACTCGTATGTACGTACGAATACGAGTATACCGAAGCCAAACAAACAAAAAGAAGATATTCATCTGTAGCCAGCGTGGCGTGAATCAGTTTAATAATTTCAGCGATTCCTCCTATCACCAGGGCATATGGACGCATTACCAGCTCACGAGTAATCTTCAGAGCGGCTATCGCATGAAACTTATCAAATTGGTGCTCACAATTACTTATCACTCAATTAAGTGTTTTTATTTGTAATTCCCTTTTGATTTGTTGTTTTGAAATTGCAAAATAATAGTGGAGCAACTTTTTTATGATTTGTCTAATGATGGAGCTGGGAACATTGGAAGAGCACCGGCTATTTTCTAATATGAATCATAATATCGCGCCAGCATGTGCACTGATCGCTAAAACCACGCTGGAACACTGATAAACATCTTGTTGTTGTTCTAATAAGTGTTTTTTTTTTTTTTTTTTCTTAAGGTTATCACGTTCATTGGTATGTCGTTTTGGAAGGAGTCAGTAGCTACGAGTTCAATTATGCTAATGAGTAAATTTTTTGTAACACTTTGTTTTACTTGAACTTTTGAAGTTAATTTAAGAAAAATAATCTATGGACCAGAGGCAAATGGGGAAAAGTTTTGAGTCACAGATTTGTTGTTTATTTGTTTTCTCCAGAGAAATCTCTGGAATATATTGTAATATTTACATATGTACACTATCCGGCCAAACACGTCTTCTGCAGAAGAGTGATTCCGAGCGAGCAAGTGATACTTTTAGAAAAACAGATTGCGAAAACGTCAGCACGATGACGCGTAAAAGACTTGAACCAAAAAACGTACAACGCCAACGTTAAATTGATATACCTACGAGAACATATTGTAATTTGCTTCAAGGACACGAAGTGGTAAAATAATGGAAACAGGGTTGACAAGAACGGAGTGGGCGGTTCAGGTTGCCAGCTGAGCTACTGAATATGGTCGTAAGCGTCTCAAAAATCAGCGACCGATTAATGTCGATAAAACTGTCCATTAAAAACAAAGCAAGTAGGCAAGTGAGCAATCGGAGAAAAAACTATTTTCGCTCAAATAAGATGATCTTTTGAATGGTATGTCAAGGAAGAAATGCTTTTCATCGATGAGGATTTAAATGGCCATTTCCGAAAATTGGACTACGATACGAAGGCTGCCATGAAGGAGAAGGTTTGGTAACAAATAATTAAGCGAGAAGAAAATTCTTTATCTATCCTAAATACGAGTATGTTGTTTACTAAGCAAGAGAGGCACGTAATCACGAACTGCAGCAGCGAACACCATAGCTAAATTTATAACCATTTATGCTGGAATAAAAGACACGCGAAGCTTAATTTGGAACTAGGTGGAAGGACTGCAAAAAATGAGTGATTTTTTAAGCGTTCGGATCTTAATTGTCAAAAAAGAACACAGCCAAACTGCAAAAGTGTATAAAATTTCTATTTGAGTTAAAGTTACTTTTTAAAGATTATTTCACGTAAATGTTGACCACGACTACGTTTTAAGTGGTCCATATGGAGAGTCCAATGTTGAATCACTTTTTCGAGCATATAGGCTAATATCTCACTAATAACACTTGCAATGTTGTCTTCCGAGGCTGCAATTGACACTGGTTTATCGGTGTTTATAGAGTAAAGATAGAAAATCGCACGATCTAGCCGGCCAATTCTCGTCTAAAACGGGAGATATATTGCTCGCCGAACTCATTTTTCAATTGGTCAATCGATTCGTGTACTGTGTGGAAGGTTCAGCTCGTGCATTTTGGCCAAAAGAAGGTCACTATGGCTTAATAGGTCGATTATGACGACCTTAAAATGGTCGAATTGCGCGAAAAACCTATTTCACAGATCTCGACTTTTAATAATAAAATTCAATAATTTGTAAGCATTGGTCGGGTGTAACCCTTTCCATGATGAAATGGGAATGCTAACTGAGCATGTTAAAAATAGAACACTGAACAATCAAACAGCAAACAAATCACCCTTTATACGAGTACATATATAATTCTCTGCTACGACACAGACGAAGAGACAAAGTAATACAAAAAAAGAGAAAAAGCTCCACATAGGTCAGTCCTAAGCCCAGTCTACAAAGTACTGCGAATATACAGACTAAGAGGAGTTAACTTCATTGGATATGTAGTAGTTGTTATCAAAGTGGGAACCAGCGATAAATGTAGAGACGTACATACATGAAGGATATTTGGTCTGTAGACGAAAATATCCCCAACAATATTTAAGGACAAAAACGCTCAAAGGATGCCCATCAGAGAAACTGTACAGATGGAGTAACAAAAGCCATTGGACAACTCAGCAAAAGCACGTTGGGTATACCAACTCCTCTCAAACATGAAAAAATGGACAAGAGAAAATAAAAAAAACTTGTACCTTACGCAGTTTCTGTTGGGGCATAGACAGCCTTATGAAAGAAAAACATGGCCTATGCTGATAGAATGCGAAAATTAAGAACAGAAATTGGTGTGGCATTAACTGCAAAAATCTAAATCACGTTTATAATTTCGAAGGGAAAATATTGGGAGAACGCAAATGTCGCAAGAAGCGAAGATTCGTAGCTAAATTTCAACATTAAACCCATAAGTCTGACTTATGGTTAATCAGACCTACAAGCACTAAGAACACAAAAAAAGTTCCCGCTTTTTTTCCCAGGTTGGAGTAATATAGACGGCTGATCTTTAGATATACTCGTAGATCGCTATTTTGAAACGAAAGATATAAAGGTCCAAATAACAAGTCAGATACGAGTAATTACAGATCCCCCAACATCCTGTTTAAATCCATAATGATCCAAAGACTACGAACAACAATAATATGACAGTGAAGGCAGTTTGATCCTCGAATCAAGACAATTTACTTGTTTCCTAGGACTGTGAAACTCTGACTGTGAAACTCCTCTCTCTGTTCCGAGGTTCCAAATAAAAAAAAAACCAGTGTGGGTCAGAAGCACGCCATATCCAGCTCGAGATACACCTTCTATAGCTCTGAAATATGGCATATTTAAGAAGCCTGACTTAAAAAAAAACTAACTGTAATTTCATATACATTTGTAACTATGATGCATTGCTTATGGCATAAAGAGCACTATGCACATAATTTCTCTCTTAAATAACACCAACGGCATGATACACCTCTAAATTTATTCACTACCATTGAGATTAGCTTCCTAAAGAGTTTCCATATCTTCAGTATAACGACTATGTAACTATTGGTGCAATATAGAAGGCAGCCCTCCTATCAGAAACCGCCCGAGGTTAGGTTAGGTAAGAGTGGCGTAGCCGTCTATTTTGTCTATACGTCTATATTGTCTATATCGCTTAAGTCATTATAGAAGAAAGCTCCTAAGTAGTGTTTCCTTTTCGGGAGAGAGCTGGACATGTATAGCGTCGATGGAGCGTTGTATGCTCCTCCTCCTCATTCATGCAGCTTCTGCAGAAATCATTTGTAAGACGCTAAGCCTTCTTGCATGCTTGCCTATAAGGCAGTGCCCAGTGATGTCACCTATGATAGCGCTGAGATGTTCCTTATTTTGAAAGGTCAAACTGTTAGAGCGATACAGATCCAGATTTGGCCAAGATCTGTTTGGTCACTAGACAGTCCACCTAAGGTTTGTTAGCATCCAGCTTTAATATTAATTTGCACGTAGCGATTGGTACACCGATGCTACCCTTTTCCGGTAGAATAGGTAGAATGGTTTCAATTTTGGCGAATTCATCAATTCTCGCCGTGCAGGTTAAACTGTCCCGCCATCTCCGTAAGAGATAATCTACAGTCAAGGGCGGTTCGGGAATTTTATGAGACTAACCGAAAAGATGCCGATATGCCTTGCAGATATCATGTTTTTCTTCAGCGAGGACAGGGCTTGTTTAATCGCCAAAATTTCCGCATGGAACACGCTACAGTGATTTGGAAGACGGAAGGAGAGGCTTACATAGATTAAGCTTATCTGAGAAAACACTGTCACCAACCCCGCTATCAGTCTTGAATGCAGCTGTATATGTGATGTGAATTGACTTGCCATCCAAGAAAGCATCTTCCTCGCAGAAGGATCTAGAAGGCATGCTTACATGAAAGACTTTGTCAAAACTGAAAGGATTCCTAGTGTTGTCGCTTTAAGGAGAATAGCCGCAGTCGAAGCTACTTGACTGCTGAAAATATCGAGGGGTGTCAAGTGAAATAGAATATTCAGTGCGTAGTGAGCACCGCCCTACCTGTTTTGACAAATTCCCCGCCGATTACTACAGAATCTGCATCTAAACGACTTCATGCAACATCACAAGCCAGCTTCCACTAAGAATTTAGTCTCCCCATTAAATGTTGGATGCCACCCATATGGAGCTAAATAACCACTGAGCCCAAAAATCTTTCTTTCTCCCTCTGTCCTATTTTCCTAAAAATTTAACACGTGCTCAGGCATTTTAAGTGTAATAATACCCACTTGAGTGCTAAAATCCTAAGAATCGATTTACAATCTTTTGACCAATTTGCCCCACCCGATCTTTTGCAGTGAACCTGCATCTTGTCAAAGCGGCTGCCCGGTTGAAACATCCTATAAATCATCAGACTCAAATTCAAATCACAGCCGCGTTCAACTATGGACTATATCCTTTATGAAGGATACCAATTACAATGTGCTCTGGTATACCAATAAGAACGAAACTACAAAGATGCAGGTGAAGATCATAAAGCTCTCTTATATACCATAAGAATTGGTCTCCTACCAAAATCTGACAGCAGTTCTACACTGTGCTACAGAAAAACGCTAAAATTGCTCAGATTAATGATCGGAGCATACCTCCTCCTCCACACAACACCCCCTAATAAGCATACTGGGAGTACATAAAACAGAATCTCTTCTCACGACTGCATCTGATGGATCATTTTGACACAGAAGACCAACAAAACCTATGTCAGCGATTGAAGCTTTTCCGCCCATACACAACTAAGATATTTTCATTGAATCCCTAGTACCCGTGTTCCGATGCAGGTACATATGAACTTATGTAGCTACATTCCGGCAGGAAGGAGACATTCAAACGTAACACTGTTTCCAAATTCCCTTCAGACCAATCAGTCTCACTTACGAGTAAATGTTACTTAATGTAATGGAAAAAATCATCGATTCCTACATTCGAAATTCTGTCTTCACAGAACATCCCTCAAACATATTACAATTTGCATATCATCCGGGTAAGCCGACTGCCTTGAATCATGTAATCAGCATTGAACAAATCGCTCTCAGTGTCTTTCGTGCTCCTTGGACTATACATCCTTTCAATCCATCAGAACTGCTATGTATGCCAAAGAGTCTAACAAATTAAATTCTTAACATCAAAATAAAAGTTAACAAGGTCGGATAACACTGAACTTTGTAGCGTCAGCCTTTTAAGAAAAAAAAATTTATCTGTGGTGTTCATATTTGTGCCACTGTACCAAGTCCAATAAATGACCCCTTCTCTTAAACACATCTTTTCCGCTCCCAAGATTGCCAACTTCATAAACAGAATTGCCTATCACCCTTAATATAACAGATTTTACAAATTTTTGTCCTAATTTTGTACGATTGCGTCGCCTTGTCATGTGCTAGCCTTAGCCTTGTCAAAAATTCTCCTTCATATAAACTCTAATTTGTCATTCTTTTCTAATACTTCATTGTTCAGACATTTCGCTAAGTCTAGGTTTTTTTTAAATTTCATATGATTTGGCGTGTTTAATGTGAAAATAAAAATGGCATAATACGGCTCAAACCTGGTCGAATCATGCACCACGCTTCTAAATGAAAATGCCGCGTCTCTCACGTGGAGTTCCCAGTTCCTTTAGTCATCCTGTATATATGACCGTATTTTGGCCAGTACAGACCGGTTGACCCTTTCCGACGCATTAGCTTGAGGAGAATAGAGCGCGGTTCGAACATGTTTGGTCCCATATTTTCCTAAAAAACTGTCAAACAATTCGTCTCCGAATGCACATACTCGAGCACACCAAACATATGAAATAAGTCTTCCTCTAAATATTTTACTATCTCTACTGCTGTTGATTTCATCACTGGTTTCAAAAACACATACTTAGAAAAATGGTCTAGGACAATAAAAATGTCGGTATTCCCGTTCACAGATAGGATCCTAGGAAATAATATAAAGCCTCTGGAAAGGCAATGTAAGGGCTCCGTAACGACTTCGTGTCCCATCAGCGGTCTAGATTCCGTATAGAGTGGCTTACAGCACTTGCAGACCTCGCAAGAGTTGACGAGATTCTGGACACCAGATACCATACCTGGCCAGAAGTTCATCTGCCTCAGGCTAGCCAGAGTCTTGTGAATCACGCCATGTCCAGCGGCCGGTGCAACATGTGCTGCAGCCACCAAGCTCTGACGCAACTCCTTCGGAATGCAGAGTTTCCAGGCTCAGTCGTCTTGTACCCGGTCTCCTGTCCGTATGTCAGTTTGTTTATCCACAAATCCGTCTAGGACGCATGTGTCTGGAAGTCGGCCCTCATTTTCTGATACGATCTTCTTCAACTTCTCATATTCCTCTGACAAAAAATATGGGGGGTTAAGGTCAACCTGCAGAATATCGGATTGGGTACTGAGCTCTTCCATGTGGGCGCGTGAGAGAGTATCGGCCACTACGTTTAGAGTATCCTTTCTATGCTCGATCTCGAAGTCGAAGCCCTGAAGTTTCAGGCCCCGCCTGGCTAGCGTGATCGGTTATTATAGTAAAAGGGTAAACCCTCAACATAGGCTCTAAACTTCTTCACTGACAAGACGGCCGCATAGCATTTCTGTGACGATATAATTCCTTTGCGCACAATTTATCTTCTGAGACGTGAATGCTATCGGTCGTTCGTTTTCCTCTGCGTCCAGCTGGAATAGCACACTACCCACTCCATTCGACGAAGCGTCGCACTATATGTAGAAGCGTCTCTTAACGTCCGGATTTTAAAATGTTGTCCTTTCTTAAGGCAGTCCGTAACAGGTGCGGAGTTCGGAATAAACCGCCTATACTGCCCTGTCATCCCTGGAAACCGACGGAGTTGTTTAATAGTCTTTAGCACTGGAAATTTCTCTACCGCCAACACCTTGTCTGGGTCTGTCTTAAGACTGCCATCGCCAACTACAATATGTATCCCAGATACTTTATTTCGCGATAGCAAAATTTGCTTTTTCCGACGTTGATCGTCAATCCTGCTTCCTTCCATTCCCTATCGGTTAAGGGGAGTACAAACCACGAGTACGTCAACTTAAACAATCGAAGTGGGCACAATGTGAATAGAATTATTGGATTGTGAATTATTGGAAATTGTGGGCGCTAAATTTACGATAATGGCTCCAAAATTCCATAAAGGAGGAAAAAGAACAACGAGTAAGCTCACAACTTCGTTGGAAAATGTTAGCATAGTATAAGAACTGTTTCGGGGTTTCGCAAAAGAAATTTGGTAGTGGAACGACTAAACGAAAAGAGCGATAAAAGACAAAATGTAATCCCTTCATGCTTCGACTAAGTACGGCGGATATAACCAAACCGATAAAGTACGTCTTGTTAGACTCGAATTTTGCGAAAAAGTAGGCCAGAAAGCGGTAGCTAGAGGACGCACAGCAACAGCTAGAACATTCCAAAGGTGGTTTGATCGGGTGACTTTTCTTTGAAAAACAAATCTCGATCTGGAAAATCATCAGGTGTTAATGTAGATGTGGTCTTCAAGCCTTGAGCTCACCAGACAACCGCATTGGATCCCGTCAAAATGCCTGAGTTTGTGTCAACACTTTCTGCATGGATAAGAACAGTAGTATTGCATCTCCTTCGAACAATCGGGAATCTTGGATCCAAATGGCTCGCGATGAAAAGCAATCGGTTGGCTAACCAATGGAGGATTCCACTTTATAAAGGCAAATGCGACACGAGAAATCGCAACAACTACCAATTGGTGAAACCAGTGGTGCATACTGTGAGAATATTATGTAGGTATGAGAGAGCTATAGACAGTAGTAAACGTAATATTACTCAACTCCATGGCAGTCAATGCGGCTGTGTGGGAGGCAGGTCGACATATGAGGCAATCTCACGTTTACGGATAATGATGAATAAACTCATCAAAAGTTGGTCTTCTTCGATTTTGAAAAAGCGTTCAATAGAGTTCTCAGAGATCTTTTATGAACGGCGCTGGGATCACAAAATGTGTCCGAGACCTATATGCATAAGAAAGATCAGCGATACGAGTAGGTATGATAACGTTAAAACGAAAGTTAAATGCAGGGCAGGAATAAGCGGAGAATTTGAAGTTAAAGGCGGAGTGCAGCAAAGCAGTGTTTATTTATTTATGTATTAGTTAAAATAAAATAAAAAGTTAAAAGTGCTTTTTTACGTACTTCAAACCCAACGCCTTACATTTATCCAGAAGAAGTCATCACACCTAAGTATGAAAAATTTAAACACTTAGGCTCTGTCGTTGCCCTTTAAAGAAATTGCGATGACGGTTTGACACGCAGAATTTTCCTGGGGTGGCATAAATGGCCCGAAAACTGTGCAATATTTTGTAACAGAAAAATGCACAACAGTTGTTCGTTCAGTTTTTTACATGCAATTTTGGAAGCCATAGGTGATTTAATGTGATCTAATAAGAAGCACGCGCATTAGCGGAAGGCTCCGATTTAAGAATTAACTGGCAGTGAAATAACTTCCGGATGAGCAAATCAACTGGTTTTGGCATATTCAAAGAAAGTGCGGTCCAAAAAGCAACAGAAGATTAACATCCAGCCGAAATTTGAAGCAGATGCCGAAAGAAAAATAATTGATTCACTCAAATGCAAAAACATTACCAAACGAGGTGGTCCAAAACAAGGCGGCATTACTCGTAGAATGGTTCTTCCAATGTTCGCGAGATTAGCGCAGTGGCAATTCAGATACGTATGCACTGGTATATTGTATCACTAATTATGCGCACGTATTTCAACGCTTCATAAGAGAAGAAGTAATTTATTCAATTGGCCTCGGAGATCACGCGATTTGACAACTTTCGACTATTTTTTTGTGTCATTCGAAGGCATTGATGTATGCAAATAAACCAGCTGCTAAAGACAATATTGTGACATTGTGTTATACATACATATAGCAAATCGGATCGACTCGAAATAGTGGTCAGAAATTTGACTGACAAGTTGACTTTTTTAAGCACAGACGAGTTGATCGTATGGCCGAAATTGTTAAATTGAATAAAGAAAAAAATCATGGCCGTTTAATTGAGTTTTGCTTGTTTTATTTCAATTAATACCCAGCATTGTCTAAATGATGTTATAAGAAAAGCCATTGACGAAAATGCTCCGAAAACAAAAAGAACATGGCAGGTCAAAAGGCAGTTGTTGGAACTCCATTTCTTCAAACCGTCGAACGAGTAACGACAATTACGATCACCGTTTTGCTGTAAAACAGATCGAACTGTTCAACCTGTACTACTCGTATGAAGGGGAACAACATCGGGTATCGGATATTATCTTAAGTCCAACAAGGTTGCTAGTACAGATGGCCAAGCTGCCCGGATGATGACTTTGTGGAGAGCATGTAACAAACCAGTTAAACAAACCAACGAAAACATGACAGACGAATGAAAACTCAGCAATTTATGCTCGATCCTGAAGAAACGAGACTGCCTAGTCTGCGCCAACTTTAAAGGCATCAGTCTGCTTAACATCGCCAATAAAATTTTCTCTGCCGTACTATTATATGTAATTGCCTATAACCTTTGGTCAAATAACAACTTTATCAGCAGGTTTTCAAGCCTCGAAAGGCCCTTGAGGCCCAGTCTATGCACACGGGACCGAAAATTTTTGTCTCAAAATACCATCCATTTTTGATAAAATCCATGGCTTTGCGCCATTGGACAGGTCTGGGGTCTGTTACTCGTGAGAAGACTTTGCTAGTCAATTTCCTTCTTAGACCAAAGAAGCAGCGATTGGCAAGAGTTATTCTTCGTTTGATTTCAGCGCTGTTGTCGTCGTCTGTATTGATAGCGGAGCCTAGGTAGACAAAGTCCTTAACTACCGCAAAGTTATGTCGAGGATGAAATTCTGTCGGAGACATCGGTGTTGGCTGTTCTTTCTTTTTCAAAGCATATACTTGGTCAGGCACTCATTAACCGCTAAACCCATCATGGCCGCTTCCGTCTCAATACTAGCGAAAGCGCCACTGACATTACGCTGCTTTCTTTAGATTATATCAATATTATGAGTGTATGCGAGTAATTGGACGGACCTTTGAAAGATTTTGTCCTTTGTGTTGGCGAGTGAGTTTTCCACTATTCCTTCATGAATGATGTTAAAGAAATTGCATCACAGCGCATCGCCTTGACTAATTCATTTTTTTACATCAAAAGCATCGGTGAGTTCTATACCTAACTTGATGGAGCAGCGTGTATTTTTCATCATCATGCGAGAACTAGGCATTGCTCTGTATAACTCGTCTCTATTAATATATAGTGTGTATCGATTTGGAGCTCATGGGGTTTTTCCAAGCTTTGCTGTAGTGTGAATATTTGGTCGGTGGTGGACTTTCCCAGCGTGAAGCCACACTGATATGGACCAATCAGGTTATTGAGGAACGGCTTCAGGCGTTCACACAATATGGCAGACAGGATCTTTTAGGCGATGTTAAGAAGACTAAATGCCTCAGTAAATGCCGCAGTTCAGAGGAGCTCCTTTTTTCAAGATCGGACAAACAATACTAAGGTTCCATTCATCGGGCATACTTTCCTCCGATCATATTTTACAAATGAGATGGTGTGTGCTCCTTACCAAGTCATCTAATGTTGCTTTGAAGAGCTCGGCAGTCAGGCTGTCTGCTCCAGCAGATTTGTTGATCTTAAGCTTAGATATGGCTATCTTTACATCGTCCAGGTCGGAAGAATTGCTGGACGGAATTGTTGACCTACATCGTCCAGGTTGAAAGATTCATTCTGCCCGACAGCAGTGTTTTTGGTTCGTTATCGCCGTCATATTCGACAGAAATGCTCTTTCCAAATCCCTAGCATCGACTGCGACTCTACTTTCTTTGTCTCTGCAGGCTTCGGTTCGGTGTGTGTGTGGGATGTTTTTTTTTTTTATATTTTTCTAAAACTTCCGAATCTTATTCATCTAGTAGCATCTCTCAATTTTCGCGACCGCTTTTCATGATCTTTATTTTTCCTCCTGAGAAGCCGGTGCTCGTAGAGCTCGTTAGCAGCTCCAGTCCTTCTATGCAGCACCAATTGCTATGTATCTCGCTTAGCTGCATATGCTTTCAGGCACTCATGGTCAAACCATGGGTTTCATGCTGGTGGCCGAGTGAAATCCAGCACATCAGAGGCGGCATCTCTGATGGCTTTTTGACAATGTTGCCACTGGTCTTCCATACTTGATGCTGGCGGCATAGGACCTCTTAAGAGATTAAGGGAGGTTGTAGCCCTGTGGGTAATAATCGTGTATGAGTAAGAAATTTCTTGTTTTTTTTTTTTAATTTCAAAGTATTGGTTTCAAAGAATCATTTTATTTCATATTATTTAAACAAAAAAATAGAAATCAGAACAATATTATTTATTGTAGAAAGAAATAATAAAAATTAAAATCATTCCGTTATATAGTGAAATCTCCCTTTGGTGGGCACCAACGGGACCGACCGTAAATATCCGTTTAAGAGGGGTGTCCGCCTAAAAGAAATAAGCAAATTGAAAACTGTTAATACTTCATATACATATGTATGTATTTAAATTTTTATTTAAAACGTATAGAAAAACAAATGTTTTTTATCTCTAGGTACATATAAGATACGTATTGTAATAGAAAAAAATAGATATACATAGATTTAAAATTAAAAGTAATTTTAATGACAAAAATATTCATGTATTGTTGTTAGTCTTCTCTTTTTCTTTAAAATGGATTCCAGAAATCGTATTTCTAATTTAGAAAGAAGCTGTAAAGACTCTGCATATCCGTGATCTTCGTCAAAATTTTTAATCTGCTTGGTTAGGGTACTAACTTTACCGTAATTTGGGATAGTATTTGTTGGTACTGAACCCTCATCGATATCAGAGTCTTCGGAAAGTTCTTGCATCTCAACTGGATTTTCAGTTTTTTACTAAAACCATTTAGGTTTTCATCATCCGTCAACTCTAATAAATTCGTGTTTTTTAAGATATCTGCAAGTCCGCTAAGTGGTAGGTCATCTTCTGGATCAGATATAAGAGCCTCAGTTAAGCGATCTTCACTTTGCGTATTTTCATGCTTAAACCCTGCCTTACGGAAGCAATTTTACAAAGTAAACTGCATCCAGTGGCGTTATTTTCTTATTTAATACAAAAGCTGTACCAGTTGTTTCAATATTTACTAGAAGATGTTTTAATATTAGAATTCAGTAATAGTTTTTGAATTTTTTTATAATTCCTTGATCAAGTGGTTGACAAGCTGATGTACAATTAGGGGCCAAAAACAAGATTATAATATTTTTTAGGGGGACGACTTTTGGATGAAATCCTGCATTATCTAAAAATAATAAAACATGTCTTTTTTCCTTTGCCATTTTCCAATCAAAGTCTTGCAACCACCCTGTCATAATTTGTCCTGTCATCCACGCTTTTTTATTATATTTCCAGGTTACAGGCAAGTTAATATTTATCCATTTTAATATTATTAAATGCTCTGGGCTTAGCCGCCTTACCAATTACTAAGAGTTTTTCTATTTCTCCCACCATATTTGCACAATGCAAAATAGTTAATCTCTCTTTGGAATATTTACCACCAATACATTTTTCTTTTTTTAATAGAAGTGTTTTGTTTGGCAGGACCCTAAATTACAGGCCTGTATCGTCAGCATTATACACATCTCTTGGTGAATATTGCTTAATTAAAGAAGGGCATTTTTCCCAAAACGATACAACATCTTCAGCATCAACCGAAGCTCCTTCTCCTGAGATCGCTGTAAAACTTATGTTGTGCCGAATTCTAAATTTATTTAACCAACCAGAAGAAGCACTAAATGTAGAATGTCCCAGAGACTCGGCTATTTCCTTTGCCTTGCATCGTAATAGCGGACCTGAAAAAACAACACTAACTAAGTTTTTGCCGTTTGGTTAGAACAGACCTACTGATAATATCGTCTTTTTCAATTTTCCTTCGAAAAGATATTGAAAGAAATAAACGCGCTAGTTCCAGAAAAATTTATCTGAAAACCTATTTCATGTTAAAGGCATCCCCTTACGGTGAGCTGCTGTAAACCAGTCATAACAAAATTTGTCGATTTTGGTTTAATCACCAGTTAAAAAGCTTCTCTTTTCATTTAAATTGCTATTCGACATCTATTTGTGTAAAAGACTTTCTCTATTTTTTATAATATCAGCAGCTTGTGTTTTTCCAATATTAAAACGCTTGGATAAGTTTCTTACACTTAACTTTTCCTTATTGTAAACTTCAACAATTTAAATTTTTTGTTTAAGCGTGAGAAAATCACTATTTAGAGCCATTTTTACAACAAGCGTATCACCCACTGTCTCTTTTTCGTATCGCCGTCAGACAAACATTAAATCCCCGTGTATATCGAGAAGAATGGCAACGAGATCGATGAATCCCCGAGTTGACGGGGAAGCCACCCATTAAAGGCAAGCAGTAATGGCAGCGCGCGGTGCGAAAAATGCAACAACGACACTCGCCCTCGCCCTCGCCCCAGAAAAATAATGCACGACGGTTTTTTTTCTTTTATTATTATTATTTTTTTTTTTTTGTCCGGTTAAGAGAACATTGTGTTATGTCCGCGTCCACTCAAGAGATGTCCGCCCAAGACAATGTAAATTATTTCGGTCGGGACCATGAGAAAGTTTCCGTTCAAGGAAGATGTCCATGTAAGAGGGGTGCCCGCGATGTATTCTGTGTCACTGTACTTATTCTAAAATATAAATCGGTTTTAGCAAATAAGAAAGAGGAGAAATTCAATGAATTGCAAGTTTATTGTCTAAAAAAAAGCAGTTTTACTTTACTTATTTCAAGAGAAATGTGATATGAAATTACCTTTTAGAATGAGAATACTTTGGAAAGCGAGTAACGCATAATAGAGGTTTGGTGGAGCACCCCGCACAGAATTTTGTTGTCCTTTTCATGCTATTTCTCGCAGTTTTTCTATTGGTGGTTTTATTAGCTTGGGCATAAAACAAAACGCCCGTCTTATGGTTTTTCCATTATCATCCTTCCTCTTTTCGATGTTGTGCTTTCTGGAAGTAACTGGTTGGGGAGACACGAGATAACACGTGGTACCACAATATACTCGTAACACGAGGAAACTACTGTCGTATGTTACGTTTTCGTACGACATGGCCCTTTCATGTATTTTCTGATGCGACACACAAAAACCGTTAGAATTTCACAATTATGACGATAAATAAAGGGGAATTGACTGGGAACTGCTTTTTAGGTATACTAAGATCCAGAGAATTGAAAACAAAAAATTGTTTGGACTGGCGCATCCTAAAACGTTAAAATAACTTGACAGTCAAAGTGTTAATGAACCAACGTTACCGCTTATATCACCGAACGGGCTACCGGCTTCGGACTAACCGACCTCTCATCCTAGGAGTATATATAATGGATCTGGTCCACCAAGTTCAGATTTGTGCAGTCTGGGAACTACTACTACGGCAATGGAAAAAAAATCCACAGTTACGAAGCAACAGCAAACCTGTGATACAAAATGGTTCTTAGAACCGCGATTTCAACCAGCTTCACAGCTTGTGAGAAATATGTAGCATGGAATAACACTTACTTAAATATGTACAATATTGTGGTTGTTATTCGCGACTAAACCAGAAAAAGCGGTCAAATATTGAACTAACTGAACTTAGTCAAGGTGTTCATATATTTAGTATATCAGATCAAGGTCATTCAATTAAGTTTTGCTTGTTTTTAAGGGTGACCAGATAGCAATGATAGTTTTTTAATTGTTATCTTTCAGCTTTCAGCAGCGAACACAATACACAAGTGTTTGACCAAGCAACACTGTATCCACAAAGATTGACTGTTTGGTGCGGTTTATGTCATGGCAGCATCATCGGCCCTTATTTCTTTCGAAATGAGGAAGGAGGCACCATTACGGTCAATTGTCGCCGGTATAGAGCTATGTTAACCGACTCTCTGTTGTCAGAGCTTGACAACATCGATATATCCGAGCTGTGGTTCCAACAAGACGGCGCTACATGCCATAACGCAACGCAACGCACGAAGTTTTGGATGAGAAATTTGGCGACTGGGTCATCTCACGGCGAGCGTTCATTAATTGGCCGTCGCGATCATGCGATTTAACACCACCCGATTATTTTCTCTGGGGTTACGTCAAGTCCTTAGTCTACGCTAACAATCTAACCACTTTGAACAAGTTCGAGGCCAACATTTGACACGCTATTGCCGGACTAAAGCCGCACATATTGGACCGAGTCATCATCCATCCGTCCGGCCATTTGAATGATGTGCTATTCTACACATAATGGCATGAACGTAGCTTCAAAATAAATCCAGAATCAATTTTATGTCTCACACCGTTGTTGTTTTATTTAAATTTAATTTTTATTATCGTTCTTATCTGATCGCCCTATATTTTAATTTATAGTCCTTAGCCAGCTTTTTCTATTTAAATGATGTTACATACAGTGACTCAACTTTTTGATCACATGATCAGAAGAAAATACAACTTTTTGCTGTAACTTCTCCAATTTTACTGTTAGTATAACTAAATTTACACTCAAAACAAATAGAGTGATTAAGAATCAGCATAGCAGAAGCGAACGGAAATGCACCGATATTTCGTGAGTACTTTTAAAAGTTCTTAGACAATGCATGTGAATTTGTTGAGACTGGCGCAGTATATTACGAAGCGTCGCATTTTGAGCACAAAGGGTTGCAAAGCTTAGTTTTTTTTAAAGTGCTTTCTCTCGACATTAAACAAATTTGATTATTAAAAAAAAATTAATATAGGAATTCAACATAAGGCAAGTTTAAATTTCGGTTTAATAAATCATTTTTGACTGTCTTGAATTTGATAGAAGATGAAAAATTTTGGTAAAGCTAAAGAAAAGGAAGTGGAAAGGTTAATTGTTTCCAAAATGAGCCATAGAAAAATTTCTCGAAAACTTCGAATGTCATTGAGGTACGAGTACATCTAAAATACATAAGAATTTGGGCACTGAAATCGAAAAAAAAGCGCTGGAAGGAAGCCAATTTTGAATGCTACCTTGCAACGACCTATTATGCGACAAATAATGTATGGCGTACATGACAATGCAGCCCAGATCAATAAAAATTTGTTACAAAACGATAAATTTACTGTAACAACTGAGCCTCTTAGGAAAATTTTGCGCAAAAACGGCTTTCACGCTTCTGACTGACTGCCATAAAAAATTACGGCTGGAATTCGCCAGAAAGTATAAAAACTATAGTGTTAGTGCTGGAAAAAAGTTATTTGGTCGGACGAAACAAAAATTAATCGTTTTGGGTCCGATGGCCGTCAGTGGACGTGGAGAAAGCCTAGTGAGCTAAAAAGCGATCGCCACATCAAGCCAACATTAAAGTTTGGAGGTGGAAATCTTATTATTTGGGGATGCATGTGTCTGGATGGGGTTGGTCAATGTGTTGGGGTAATGGGTCACATGAATGCCACTCAATACATCCCCATTTTGGATGGCGGGCTTTTAACAAGGCTTGGAAACTGGAACAAAAATGTGTCGGACATTATCTTCCAGCGAAGTACTTGATTGGCCACAACAATCGCCAGACCTCAATCCGATTGAGCACCTTTGGGTTGAAGTCAAACGTGCAATTACAGATTGTGCAAATTTACTAACAATTTGGGTCCAGGCATCACGAATAGCTTCGATTAAAATGTCCTTGTTTTTAAATTGTCTGCCGCTTTCATAAACTTTACGAGATAACCATGCTCAAACATTTTCGATTATGGTTAAATCCGGTGAATAGGGCGACCATGGCAAAATTTCCCTGTCTTCTGATTGAATCCAACTTCTAACAACCCTTGAAGTATGGATGGGGGCATTGTCTTGTTGGAATATCTAAGGCAGGGATCCGAAAATGTTTTTCTCTTTTGGAAATGACCGTTCCAGCAAACATTTGTAGTTGTTTCCGTTCATTGTTGTGGACAAAAACTCTAACTCGATTGTGCCATAGTAGGTAACACCTCCCCACGCTATTACAACTGATGTACGGATTTAATGTCTTGCTAAAATAAGCCCCTCCTTTCTTAGATCATGGAAATAAAAGTTGCAACCATCGGGGCCGTCAAGGTTAAACTTTTTTCATTCGAAAAGACAACGCGTTTCCATTCCACTGCTCCAAGCGACATGTTCTCCTGCAAAATTCATTCGATTCTCCTTGTGTACTTGCCTCAAAACAGTTTTCTTCTCTGTATAGTACCGCTTTTTCGTATTATCCTTCGGACCGTTGCTATGCTGGCTGATACTCCGCCAGAATTTGAGGCAAGACGTAGAATTAACCGCTTTTCTCGCAATGTTGTTGCTTCTGCTGTGCGTCCTTTTTGATTTTTCCCATAGTGATCCGCAAGACAACGGTTTACAACAGTCTTACTTCTATTAAGACTCCTTGCAATTTCTCGGCCTTAGAGTCCTAACTCAATGAAAGCATTTATTTTCCTCTTTCTGTCGCTGTCAAAGTCTTTCCGGAACCCATTTTTTTTAAACTAAATAAAAACAGTTCTATTCAACGCTTTTTTAAATATTCTGAACACAACTTTGAAAAAAATCGCTGATGTGAACTCCTGCAACGAAATATTCGCAATGGCCTCGTTTTTTTTTTGTTTTCAGATTAAGATTTTGTTTTATGTAATCGTACTATTTACAAATTGACTTGGAACTAGGTTTAAAACTAAAAATAAACTCGTCGGCTCAACAATACGGACTCGACGTTCTTCTTATGGCTAGTGTTAGATTGTGTGTTACAATATTTATGTTTACTTAATCTATTACATGGATTTTTTTTTAAATTTTAAATAAAAGGTTAAAATAATTTATTTGAGGGCGCTACCCTCTGTGCTATTATGTCCAGTGTTGTTATTTTTGTAAAAAGGCGTCGGTTCGTTGTAAATTATATTTTCGAAGTCTGGATCGGTGATAGCCCTTACATCCAGGTATCTGTGTCTGGGTTTCAGTGGCTGTTGCCAAAGTACCTGTATTTCCTGGTTTGGGTGGTCACTTAGATTAAGCAGTAGTTTCCTCGAGATCTGCATCATGAACTGGTCAATTGGCATTATTCTTGCTACATTGTATAGATGCTCGTTCTTGTAATTCTTCAGTGTCGTCGGATTCCGATAAAGTCCCGTACAGGAACGCAAGATCTTCCTTTCAACGATTTTTATTCTTTTCATGATAGTGGGTGAAATAGTATACCAAATTGGGCAGCTGGCTAAGCCCACTTCTTATCCTCAGGAGCGGATGTACCAAATACAGAGAAAAATTTGCACGTTTCAGAATTATGCTGGCGTGGCCATTGAACTTAAACCTTTCATTAAAGTTTATGTCCAGGTACTTTACCGTTTCTTTAGGTGATACCATTGAATCGTCCGGGAGGAGTATCCTGATATCCCTGCTTCTTCTTACGAGGGTTGTCTTTCTTCTCCCGTTGATAACTGTCATTGGGGTCTGGAAACAGATGAGTTCCGTCTTGCTGCTGTTGATCTTAAGGCCCCATTTTAAATAGTACTCCCATAGACTTCTTATATGGTCCTGTACTCGGTTCGTTGCTATCTCTGGTGCTATAGAGTGAGCATAGGAGATGGCATATAGCATATAGCAGTGTCTTGCATCGCACTGTATTTGTTGGGTGGTCCGTTGTGCAGAGATTAAACAACATTTGCCCCAGCCGTGATCCTTGTAGTACTCCGGCGTTGATCCTCCTAATGCTGGATTTCCTATTGTGTATCTGTACATAAAAAAGTCGGTTATTAAGAAAACTGATTAATATTCTTACCAAATATCCAGGGAAATCATACTGAATAAGTTTGAATATGAGTCCTTTGATCCAGACGCTGTCAATGCCTTCTCAATGTCAATTATCGTTAGTAACAATAATGCGAGGTTTGGTAACTTTTTTAGTAAAAAGTTTGACATCTGATCATTACCAGGCGATTTCTTGGAGTTTCCGCCTTGGATAAGTTCAGCAACTTCCTCATCTGTAGTGAATATGCCCCCATGAGAAGGGTCCCCCGAAGGATTAGTTTCACTGAATTCTGTGATGTGGTGGCAATGGTTCAAGGATGCGGCGACTTGAGTGTTGACTTAAGTGATGAAGTCGGGAAGATGCACTTGAGGGCGGTCAGTAAAGCTTCCTTCAAAATGGCTAGCGAAGGCTCTGCTTTTTCCTCTGATGTGGTGAGTGTTTGAGTTCCAAAGTTAATGTCGTCTGGGATGCTGTTCGCTTTCCCCATGAGTCGCTTTATTTTCTTGAAAGCATCTGGTCCTGGTTTGATATCCTCAAGCCTTTTTCTGAAGTCCTCCTCACGGTGGTGTCTTATCGTTCGTTGAAACATTGTATTTGTACATTCGAGCTCTGAATTAATAGCCCTGTATTCGTCATTGTTTCGGTGGAAGATCCTCTGAAGGCGATTGCGAAGCCGCTGTCTGTGGGTGTAGCTAGGATGTGTTGGGGGAGGTTTCCGTATTTTTCTTTGCTTGAGTGACTGCTTCTGGTGCTCAATGGCTCCATTCACAACTGCCTGTAATTGTAGAATATTGTCATCTGTTTCCTCATTATATAAGCACCTTTCATGACTTGGTAGTTGAAGTTCTGTTTCGGGTCCAGTTGACCCGTTCTTTATAAATGATGTGTGTTTTCTGTGCTGGTCTCTGTAGAAGTATCCTCTGGTTTAGACGAATTTTCAACTCTACTGCCAAATGATCAGAATTACTTATATGGGAAATGCAAGTGAAATTCTGAAAATCTGGTAGTAAGTTTATGATATTCGATGAAACCAAAAAGAAGTCCAGCAGTGATGGTGTCCTGGGAAAAGTTTTCCTTGGCTATTGAGGAGTGTAGGTGGTTGTTATTTGTTAGCCAGTCCTCGATGACTTCTCTTTGTGGTGTTGATTCATCATCTTGCCAAAGTGTATGTAAAGATCATGGTGAATTTCAGTTTTGGTACCACCACAATGGTTATATACTGAGACAACGAAGAGGGTCTCTACTTCCGTGACGTCTATGACAACAGCTGTTGCTTCCATATTCCGAAGTCCAGTGATCTTCACGGGATTATGCTTGAACGATTCTCTTAGAGAAATTCCAGTTCCTCTTTTTCCGGGGCCCTTATCTTCCCGGGCTATACAATATCCATCTGGTTTGTATGGGTTGCAGCCATTTAGTAATGTTTCCTGTAAAAAAAAACGAATATCTGGCTTATGTTTCCTAATAAACAAGCTTAGCGCGCTTCTTCTGGATACTGCGTAAATTGAATTTACGTTGTAGGTAAGAACGCTAAGCCTCTTTATTGAATACATAGTTCACAGATAAGTTTAGCCAACATCATTGCTTTTCGTTTATCATCGAGGATGCCGTAGTTGGATGGCACCACCTGTTTGTTTCTGTAGAAGGGTCAAGAGGTCAGTGCCAAACAACCTCTCAGTATCCTCAAAGATATTGAAGTGATATTTAATCTGTGTGTGTGTGTTGTGTTATTGAGACTGGTTGTTGTGCAGGTTTGTTGACTGACTTCTGAGCTGGTTTTGTGGTTCCCTGTGATTTTTGCGTTGGTTTAGGTATTCTAGGTGCTGGCTTCTTTGTGTTGTTTGCTAAAGCGGCTGCCTCTGCGAAACTTAATCCAGCCGAAATGGCAAACTGCCGTTGATCCCTTTTTTTCTGAGCCTGTTTGTTTTTCTCCGCGATTTTTTCTTTGTATTTAGGGCACCCTTTATAGTTAGCTGGGTGTCCCACATCTTTGCAGTTTGCGCAATGTTCTCATCCTAGTGGCGCATCTTTTTATACTCTCTGCAAGAAGTTCATTGTCTGATCTAGGGAAATTCCAACGGTCGCTTTATATTTACCCTTTAATTTTATGACTTCCTGTTGAGTAACTATGTACCTGTTCGAAACATAATAAAAGTTTCCGGGTACAAAATTTCCAACAGGTATAAAGAGTGAAAATCGATTGCAAAATGTATGGCCTCATCCTAGTGATTGCTAGTAGGTACATACCACCAAACTGCTGAAAGGAGGTGGAAATCACAATAACAAAAAAAAAAGACACCACATTACGTTTACCTAACAGTTAGGTTCCTTTTTTTTGTTTTTTTTTTGTTTTTATTTTAAAATTTTACTTTATTTTTTGTTTGTTTTTGTTTGTTTGTTGTTTTTTTTTAAAGGTTTTTTTTCTTATTTTCTTATTTTGTTTTGTTAATTAAAAATTATCGATAAGTATTTTAATTACAGGATGTTCTTTATGTTTGTTTGTTTTGCTTTTCGTGTTTGTTTTCGCTCGAAAATATATTTAAATACAAGTATTTGTTTCTTTTTCAGTTTCTGTTCATTTTCTTTTGTTATATATATGTATGTATGTATATACTATTTATATATATTATGTATGCAATGTTTGTTGATTCTTTTTCTTTTTCCAATTAAAACTCACAGCAAAATCAAATTTACAAAAAAAAAAGAAAAAGCTCAGTGGCGACATAATTTTGATTTTCTTTTTCAACTCTATCTAGTAGTTTATAAACAAATTGTACATTTTCTCTTGCATTAAATAAAAAAAATTCCTTCCCAAACTGTATTAAGTGGACAATTTTTTTGTTTTTTTGTTTCGAAATATAGAAAAAACAAAAACAAATCCTTTCGAAATGAGAAAAAACGAAAAAAAAACACTCGCTGCTAAATTTACACATGCTATGGTATGGTATGGTATGGTGTATGGATGTATACTTGTATGTACTTGCAAATCTCATCATCTAATTAATGATAATTTTGTAAAAAATTAAAAAAAAAAAATTCATAAGAAAAAAAACTAAACAAAATGTTCTCGTTGCAAAATTGTTTCATTTTTTAGTGTCAGAAATATTGTAGTTTGTTTGCCTTTTTATCTTAATTTTGTTTGTGTTTTCTCTTTCGGTTGTTGGGGGGGGGGGTTTTTTTCTGTTCAACTTTTTCATTTGTTAATTCATTTCATTTGCAAAATATGCATTTAACATTTACATTTACATTTTTCGCTTATTTCTGTTTAATCTACTAAATCATAACTCTCATTCACTTTGTAGTAAAATTAAAATGTTTTGTTTGTTGTGGTTGCATTATCTTCTCATATATGTATATAGATATATATATATATATAAGTGTGTGTATGCTCATGTAACTTACAAAACTATTAAATTACTATCAATACAATAATAATAGCTATTTGAATTGTTTCTTTCTTTCTTTTCTGTTGTTTTGTTTTGTTTTCTTATTTTCAGGTTTACATTTCTTTTCTTTTATTCTCTTAGTTTTGTTTTAAATTTAATTTAACTTAATTTAATTTAATAGGTTTTTGTTTTTGTTTCTGTTTCTGTTTGTTTTTATTTTGTTTCTAACTTTAAAATAATTTCATTTGAACATAGCTTAATCACTAGAAAGGAAAATGAAAACAAATATAATAATAATAATAATAATAATAATAATAATAATATATATGTAATAATAATTAAAAATTAATTAAAAACAAAAAAATAATAATAATAATAATTGTATCACTTAAAGTAAAGAAGTAGTAGTTAAAGTAAATTATTAAGGAGACAACGAGAACCGAATGGTAGACACAGAGTGTTTGTGTTTTGTTTGTTGTTAGAAAGATTGTAAAAATTTGTTTGAAAACGTTTCTGAAAAAATTCATGTGATTTATGAGTCGCCTATGGTATAAAGTGTAAGTGTGATTGTATGTTTTTATTTTTGAAAGTGTGTCTGTGGCTACTCGGTCATAGTTCTTTTTAAGGCAGGTGTGTGAGTTTTGTGTCTGTTTGTCCACCATCAACTCCCAATTCAGTAAATTCTCTATCTCTCTCTCTCTCTCTTTCTTTTTCTCTCTCTGTGTTATGTATGTGTGTGTATATGCGGCGTTTGTTTTTTTTTTTTCTTTTCTTTTTCTAAATAATTTTACTTAAATTTCTCATAGCAAAACTCGATCGCAGTTTGTATTTCTCTCTTTCACCTTTGGATTCTCTGTTAAAGCAATAACACATGGCATCTTTAAGTTAAAGAAAATTATAGAAAGCACACTTCCTACTATCAAATCTGTATGTAATCGTAGATACCAGTATGTGATGTGTTTTGTCATACAAAGAAAAAACAACGTTTAAATTTCTTTTCATTTTCAATTTCAATGGAATTTGGAATTTTTTCATTAATTTTTCTTTTGAGAACAGAAAACAGTTGGGAAAGAGAGAAAATCATTAGACTACATTGAAAGAAAGTTCTTTTTTTTTGGAAAAAAAAAATTGAGAAGAAAATCAAAACTTAGCGACTAAAGAAAATCTGTTTTTGTTTCTTCTTTGAAAACGACAGCCTTCTTGATATTTTTAAAATTTTTTCTGGTTTTTGTTTTTAGTTTTTTTTTTGTTTGTTTGTTTGTTTAAATACGATACTTAAATACGAGTAGAGGATGGCCTGGGAGGGAGAGGAATAATAAAACTGGGAGAGGTTTAAGGATAAGGAAAACGAATCTAATTCAAGGTAGCAGGAGAGTAGAGCTGATGAAGCTGGTACTCTAACTTGCCGGTTTGATGGCTAACGGCTAACGGCAGCGTCGTCGACGATGTACAAACATACGTATGCTGTTGTTGTAGTTGATTATGTTGCTGTTGCTGCTGCTGCTGTTGTTGTTGTTGTTGTTGTTGTTGTTGCTGCTGCTGTTGTATCTGTTGTTGTTGATGATGTATGGAAGGATGATTACCAGGAGAATTAGAATTAGAAATAGATATAGAAATTGGGTGCTGGTGGTACCGCTGTCGCTGCAGTCATCATGTATCGCCACGTGCCGACATTATACTTGAGTCTAAGTCGCCTTCTTTGCTATCTTCTGAGTCGTCACCACTTGAAGTGCTGCCCCTTCGTCGATAGTCATTATTAGCATTATTAACACCACCTACACCACTAACAATCATATGATGATGTTGCTGCTGTTGCTGTAATTGCTGATATTGCTTTTGCGTTTGTCCCATAACTACGCCACCAATACCAACATTACCACCACCTCCACCACCACCAACACCGCCGCCACCACCAGCAGTTGTGATAATAAGACCTGTATTGGTGCCACCACCACCTGGTGACATTCTTGTGACTAGCAGATGCTCATAATTTTCTTTAATCCATTCGCGATAGTCGATCACATCGTCTGTTATGCGAATTATTCGACCCAATATCGATCGTTCATAGCAATCACTCGAACGATTACTTAATGGATACACAGCCTGCGACAGCATTAAGTAGGCATATTCGAATGCTTGTTTAACTTGTAATGCACCATATGACGATCGGCCAATATCATTGCCCGCCGTCAGGGGATCTTCGATGCATAGTAACGACGGCCGATGGCCATCGACCATTTCTCGTTGTAAATCCTCTTTAGGGATGTATCTACCGCCATTCTTGATGCTAATGCCAATTTTCATGTAATTAAATTTGCGACCGTACAATTCAAAGAATTCCAACAATAGTACGCCCAAATTCGCCGTCTCCGAGTGTATTTGCCGCGGATGCAGCTGTAAAAAGCTAATGCACATTAATATTAGCGAATAGGATGAAATGCCGCCGGTAAAAACTTCGTTGAGGTCACGCTGCAACAGGAACTGCTTGAGTACAAGCACCAACTTAGCCAGTACAGGATATTGCTGTTTGTATTCCTTTATTAGTTCAGCTGATTGTACGCCCGATTGCATATTAAATGAAATATCCACTTTAACTTGCGATTCACGGTCCGTCAATTTAATAATGGGCACTGACGCTTTGTCTAACACCCGCACCGATGACGGTTCAGCAATTCCGCGCGCAATTAATTCAGTTTCGAGCGTACGCAATGGCAATTTCTCCCACATACCTAGTACGACTAGGTCAATATCCGATGTAGGCAGGAACAATCCCGTCCGGAATGATCCGAATATCTCAACCACCGCTGCTGGCCATATTGTATGGACTACGGCTTCGATGCGGAGGACTACCTCGTTGCGGATGGCATGTTCGGCGGGCGTTGGCAGGACATAATAATAAAACTGTTCGATCTCCTCGTGCAGACCGATAACGCCACGTCCGTACACGTAGCCGGGAATGCGCCAAGGGCAACCTCTGTACTTACTTATCAGCTTTTCCACATGCCTATTTAGATTGTATGTCGATGCCTTATTGTCGACAATTCGTCCGATTTTCCTGCGCGACGGATTATAATAATTACCTCGTTCGTTTGTGGGACGTTCACGCTGCTGTTGTTGCTGTTCGCTAGCCGGCGCATTCTGTTGTTGTTGCTGTTGATCCAACATTTGATGGAAGGCAGCATTGGTTGTTGTATCACGATCGCGATCACGATCACGTTCACGTTCTCTACTCATCGTAATCATGTTGCTGTTGTTTATGGTGTTGTTGCTGTTACCGTTCTTGCTGTTTTGTTGCTGCTGCTGCGTTTGCTGCTGCTGCTGTTGTTGTTGCTGCAAATCGAGCAATTGGCTCATTTCATGGGCATTGGTTTCCCAAATTTTATACCATGTACGCAATGCTGGACCCTCCTGTTCCTCTTGAAACCATCCAACATAAGGATCCATCCACAAGGGACTAGCAATTGTGCTAAATGCACAGCGCACCGATCTAAAATAAGTAACTGGAGCGATGCTACACAGCACCACGGTATTGCTTGATTGCTTCGATTTGCAAAAATTTACTATTTCCATTACTTACCCCGACAAATCGCGGCGTAACTATTCCAAATTACCGTCTCCTACACGCTCGACATTTTTATCGCAAAAAAAAAATGGGAATGAGTTTTTCTCGTTTTTCTTCGTTTCTTTTTTTTGCTTTTGCTCTTGCTGCTGCTTGCTCTTGCTGTTCTTCTTGTTCTCTATCTCTTCTCTCAACTACTCTTTGGTGAACTCCCAAAAAAAAAAAAAAAAAACCAATTTGCTTTTGCTTTTTTTTGCCTCAACTTTTTTGAATTGGAATTTTTTTTGTGTGATTTTAATGGAAAAAAATGCGGAATTTACGATTTAATTGCAAGCCGACAATGTTAGCGATGTTTAGAAGATTTTTCTGGTATTTAACGCGAAGCGAAAATCGGTTTTTTGGGGCGATTTTTTTTCGATGAAAAAATAACCACGCTTGAACACTTCTTTTTTTCTTCGACGATATACAAGAAAATCGGAGAGGTGAATTGATTTCAGCGAGAGGATGACATTTGTAAAGTGGTGAGTATAGTAACAAACGGGAATGGTGTGTTAGAGTGAGATGCACATAGAAAACCAGTTGTATGGCTAATGCTACCGGTTGGTGGTTTTCTGCTTAGTCAGTTGTGAAAAGTAATGGATTCTTTTGTGGGTGATTTTTTAAGTTTTTTCTACAATTTTCTATTTTTTATTTCCACGCTGTGGAGACTTTTTGTTCCTTGTTAGCAGTTTTAGAAAAGTAGTGCATTCAATTTTTTGTCAATGATAAGAAATTGAAAGGAGAGTCTGAATGGAAGGATAGTTGGGTGCTGTACGATTAGGATATGCACTGTGACTTTGGATTTGTAATAACTTCGACCATAAGGGACAAGATTAGATTAGATTAGATTATTTGAAATCTGGGACTAAAGGCTCCATCAAACAGAGCGCGTTTCATTCTTTCTGAAAATTTCTCAAAAGTGATTTGAGGGTCTGCTGTGAGTTGGTCCTGTGATAAATCTTTTATGAGATGTCTTCGTCAGTCTTTGTGGCGGACAACATGTCTAGAATATGAGTAAATTATCAACTTAAGCAATCTGATTCATCGGTGAAAATAGAGATAAGTCCGGAGCAATGCAAAGTCTGATAAACAAGTGAAACTCTTAAGACAGTCATAATTGAGACTCGGAACGAAAATTCTGGCGGATATTTTTTGTACTTTAACCCCTATGCCGATTTCTTAAAATTCGTTGGCTGGAACAAATTCGTATGGAAAGTTAAAATTCGGTACGGAACAAGATTAATAAATTTGTTAAATAAATTTTTGTTTTCAAATACGCGTTGGGTTAAAATGTCGAGAAAAGATACGCGAGTTTCGAAATAAGTGCTTGTGAAGTGTTTAGATGGGATAGTTTAAATAGAATCGTACTTTAAAAAATGTTAATGTAAATGTTTCACACCGAAATTAAACTTTACATATGAATTTGTTCCCGGCCAAAATCTGTCTAGCCGTGGAGGTAAAAAAAAATGCCACCAAAGAGCGCTGAAAGCACTTTACCGGGTGTCAATAGGAGGAAGTATACAGGAGATCAGTGACAGGCTTGTTTCTTTATCGCTGCTTTATCGGACAGGGAAATAGTTTTAAACTAAAAATCTATGGCAAGCACTCGCACAAGGGATTAGGGATACACTTAAAAAAGTTTGCACACATCGCGAATGTAATACCAATACTGGGATGATAAGATGAACAGAAAGCTCTTCAGGCCATTTATAAGCACGGCCTAAGGAAGAATCACGGTATTTCAAAGTACATCTTAAAGTGGGCTTGAGTGTCATCTGATAAGCAAAAATAGCGAAACAGCAACGTGACCAGGGTTGTTTTTTTGTGAACTATAGAACTTTAATTCCTTAGATAAAAGCGACAGGAATTGAGTTTGATTCAAATATTCTGAGTACGACATGAGCCATATGGTTTCAGTCGAGTTTTGAACGAAGCTCGTCCTGTAGGCCAAATTCCGGCAATTTGGGCCTCTATCTCACTAATACAACGGCGAATATTGTCTTCTTAGGCCTGAATTGTCAGCATACAAGATAGGCGCCACATACTCTCACAAGAAATCATCTAGTGGTGGCATATCGTATAATCTCTGTGGCCTATTGTGTGATATAATGTTGAATCGAGTCCTCAGTAAGTTAATGCCTTCATGAGCAGTATTTAACATATCGTACGGAACAATTTCGTCCGTATTTTCAAAGAAATAATCACTGTCCAGTTATGTTGGCGATTGACTGTAACACTGAAAAAAAAATGGGGATTTGTGAGATTAAATCATTAAATTAATTAAATGAAAGCAAAACTACTTTGAATAATTTAGTATGGAATACACTGCACTGGTCTGGCCTGAGGTGTGTTGCCTCTCACTGTTAACTCGCTGACGGGCTTTGGAGACGGCCCTCCTACAGCCTGATCTACTGCGACTGCGTTTCTATCCGCTGCGGCTCTTTGGGATCCAATGCTGTTACTTTGGTATACACTGCGACTTCCTCAAAAGCCACTACGACTTTTTCTCGATCTGCTGCGGCTTCTCCTCAATCCACTGCGACTGCGGCTGCTAGATCTACTTCTGCTTCTCTTCGATCCACTACGACCACTTAGACTTCGACTGATATTGCGCCGTGTGTGGGTGAAGCATCTCCATTTGCGCTGTCCATTTTTTTTAAGTCTCAATAGCTAGGAAAAGGATTTTAGACGTATACTGATGTCGTTTTCGTTTGGGCTTTTCTCCGTGCTCCGGAGAAGAAAAGTGACATAAAACCATTTCCCCTAATTTTTTCAGAATCAAAATTTTGCTTCTCGTTTTCATTTGAGAATCAGAACTTCTCTACTCGATTTTCTGTCTAAACGTATAAACGTCAAATACTATTGTGTGTCAAACTAGATTTCTGTTTTCGTGCAATCGGCTGTGTTTGGCTAATTTATTATTCTGAATGTTCAAATTAATTCGCAAGCAAATATATTAAAAATATAAAAGTCCGAAGAAGTTTTGAGTGTACCATTGAAATAAAAATCAGAGTACAAAAAAAAGCCTTCTGACAGCCCAAACGAAAACGCCATGACTTCTTCTGAACTTGAAGCACTGTTTTTTATGAAGAAAGTTTAACCTTTTTGTTGAAAATTCCTTCTCGATTTTTATGGATCTACAATGATCGATTTTTTGCTGAGCATCTCCTATTCGTATGAATGATATTCTCCTCATGCAGTGTCCTCTTTTTATTCACACATTGCACATCATTGTCCTTTTTCAGTTATACCGCCAAATAACCTAATTGGCTGGCGTCGGTATGTACTTCGGTAACCGTTTTCGGGTCAAACAGTCTAACGGCTGGGAACCGCATTGATGCATTCCTCAGTAGCCGAAATGAAACTTCCTGGTTAGGCCCATAGAAAAGTGGATTTCTTTTGTCAATGGCCACTAAACGACTTTGAAATTGTAGCGTAGTTCGCTATGAACTTGCAGAAATAGCCTGTAAGCCCCGAAAATCATTGCAGGGTTTCTTATCGGTAGGCATTGGGAAGTTGCTTACAGCTTTCGTCGTATGGTCGGTGATGATCGTATAGTCCCTCCTTTGATTACGTATCCCAGAAATTCCATATTATTTTGTGGGAACTGGCACTTGGACCACTTTAACTTGCAGTACTATTGTTTCAGCAGTACTATTGACAAAACGCGTAAATACTGCTGGTGAAATGGATTACCCAAGAGGGACCCTCCAACACTCGTACTGCTCATCATGGACGATGAACGAGGTAAATTTATTTAACTCCAGCTCGGTCGGCGCGTAAAAAAATCCAATAACTAAGTACAGCATCGTAAATACATCGGCCTTCTGTAAACGGTCTAATAGGTCGTAAATAATCGGCATTAGAAAATATTGCTTCACGATTTGATGGTTGATACGCCGAAAATCTTTATACTGATTGGCGACTTGGCATCTTGTTTCGGCTGATAACTCAGAATAATGCTCTCGACCTCGTCTTTAACAGCCTTTGGTAGGTGAGATAGATCAACGTCCTTAGTTATTATTACATCCCTTCGTCTCTCGAATACGTTGCCCAACTCGTTCAAATTGTCCTCTTCGGCTGTATTCGCAGCACCCGGTCTTTTACTTTCCGTCTCACAAGTCTACATCGGCGCCTGTTCAGCCTCCTTACGGCTACGCTGCTCCGACTCCTATTCACCGCACAGATCACTTTCTCCTGCGTCTTTTTTCTGCTGAACTAAACTTCACTGCCGCCAATTGTAAAGATAGCTTTGCTCAGTAACTCATTACCTAACACCACAGTAAAGGGAGTAAAGGGTCTGTTTCGCTCATCCCGTATAAATTGTCAGCGAACTCGATCTTATCTATCAACACTTTTACTTAGTTGTAGACCTTATGGTTTCCGAACCCAGACAATACGATCTATTTCGACAATATGTTTGTCCTCTTTAGCCAAATCAAAACATATTGCCTAATGAGACAAATATCACACCCGGTGTTGATCAGCGCGGCGATATCCAAACTGCCCACCTTAACGTCCTTCATAAGATGCGTTGTCTTTACCCTGAACTTGACGTTAGTAACCTGTTCCGTTTTTATCCCTTAGCGTGTCTGCTTTACGCCGCTTGCCCCGTTGCATTCAAACGATCGGTGACTAACACCTTAACATTTGTAGCACTTCAACCGCTTGGTACCATCTTTCCCGAGATGGATAGACTCGCCACAATTGTAGTGTGGACCATTGTTGGCCTTTCGGCGGAATGGCCCCGTCCTGCAGGATATCTTCCCTGCTGCGTTGAAGAAGATGGATGTCATCGCAACCTTTCATACATCCTGACCTTAATCTTGAGCTCGTCAATTGTTTTAGCCTCGCACAGAATTAATTATAATTCCTCTACCTTATATTATTCGCCTTATAGGACATCAATAAAATATTCGATGTCTCGTCTATGGCAATTGGCTTTGCAATGTCGATCATCCTATAGAGGAATTCACGCAACGTTTCGCTTGGTTACTGGCGCGCGTTCCCTATCCGTCTAAATGTCTGAACTAACGCTACTGCCAAATTCCCTACATAATGCTGACTTCAAAGAATACCAGTCTCGTATGTCGGCCTCACTCTAGGCAAACTGGACAAATTTCGTCGCCCCTGACAATAAACGTTTGCCGTAGTTGAAGCTCTGTAGTGGATTCCACTAAATCATACGACTAATATATTCGAATTCGGTAATCCACTGGCGGACATTTTGCTATTCCTCGCGCTGAATATCGCCAAACTATCTTCAATGTCCCTGAACAAAAACATTGTCCTTGGTTCCACATTTTGCGGACCCCTCATAACACGCCCTTTGCCCTCCTTCAACCTCACCAGCAGCTCATCCCTTAACACACCATCGAGTTTACCTTTCATCGCCCCCTCACAAATTTTAATCCAAAAAACCAAAAAACATTTAGAGCAAAAAAAACAATTCAGTATCCAAAATAGGATTCAAAATCAACAATAGCAAAATTATCAAAATACAGTTAAATCCAAGCTATCAAAAAAGAAATAAAAATAATATTCCCTGCTCACAAATCAGTGCATGTAACACACTTCTTTCTTTAACAGCTTTGTTACTGCTTTGCCTCGTTTGCCATCGGTTGAATCAACCACAGGACCGACCACTGGAGTACTCTTTTTGTAACTGTTTACTCTTTCACACCATCAGCTATGTCATATAATCCAACTCTCTTTGACGAAAATAAAGGGTGACCAGATAAGAAAGATAGGAAGAAAAATTTAAATAAAACAACAACGGTGTGAGATATAAAATTGATTCTGGCTTTATTTTGAAGCTACGTTCATGCCATTAAGTATAGAATAGCACATCATTCAAATGGCCGGCCGGATTTTTGATGACTCGGTCCAATATGTGCGGCGTTATTCCGGCAATAGCGTGTCAAATGTTGGCCTCGAACTTGTTCAAAGTGGTTAGTGGTTCGCCGTGCGATAAAAAAAAAACACAGTCGCCAAATTTTTCCTTTGCAACTTCGAGCGTTGCTTCGCTTGTATGGCATGTACCACCATCTTGTTGGATATATCGATTTTGTGATTTTGTCTAGCTCTAACCACTGGAAGTCGGATAAAATCGGTCTATACCTTAGACCACTGACGGTAACGTTGTCTAACACTTGTGGATTGTGTTCTCTCCAATGACTGAAATGTTGCTGGTTGACATAGCCGCTAAGCCAGAAATGGCCGTCGTCGGAGAAGACGATTTTTTGGTCAAAATCCGGATTTCCCTCCAACATTTCCAGCGCCCAATTAGCGAACTCACGGCGTTGTCTATGGTCGTCCGGCTTTAATTCTTACATCTTATACGGATGCAGGCCCAAATCAAACCGCAAAATAAGCCGGGTTAACTCTCTGGCGATGCCCAATTCAGCTAATCGGCGCCGAATCTACATTTCTGGATCTTCTTCGATACTGGCCGCTACGGCAGCTGTGTTTCCTTCATTTCGCACCTATCTATGTCTGGTTGGTGGCTTAAGATCCAAAAGAGTGCACTCCCGCTCAAACTTTTCCACGGTGCGACGAATTGCCTGCACACTGAAGCCATGATGGCGACCGACCTCACAACGAAATTGACGTAGCTCATTTACAACTGAGCCGGAATTTCGAAAATAGTTTTTAATAATTTTCGCACGTTCGGCAAGCGTAAAACGTTGCATGATAAAATGGCAAACCTTACTGAATATTTTGACAGCCGGATGTCATTGGTAACTTTGCCAGCTTCTGAAACATAACAATTGGAAAAACTATCATTGCTATCTGGTCACCCGTTAGGTTTTCACCATATTCCTAATATAAATTGGTACTCTCATGTTTCGCAGCGCTTTTACATTATGTTTCCGGGTCGCGAAGTCCAGGGTTATTATACAGCAGTGTTGCTTTACGCCTCTTCTCCATCGTCGTGCTTCTATAGTCATTTTGCTGTCGCAATAACAGTTTTGATGGCACCGCCAGCATTGAGTGTGCCTTCGAAAGCCATCTGCTTTGTGTTTTTTTCTATTGCTTCTTCTAATTTGTGAGAGATGAGCGCTCCAGAGAAATCAAACAAGCATCTCTTTCTTTTACTGATTGAAGAAATTCCCTCACTCAAGCAAATATTATAAATATCCAATCGAGCTTTGAGTATACAATAGTTCCTTCTAATGGAATTCCCTATTGCCTACGAAATAGGCCATCATGATATATGCAAATGTCAAGGGCTGCAACGTCTATCAGAGCAGCCAAGCTTGTTGGGAAAGATCCTATGAAGTGCAGACAAACCATTCTTTTGAAATTTCCAAAAAACAACAGTAGCATAGTTACGCAGAAGCTAATCCCATCAAACAAGCGTTATGTCATCTAATCTACTGGTTACATTAAACGATCCGACTTATTCGTAAACAAGCTTACTGAATTCTATAGTACGCCTATTATATTCTTTTCGAAGTGAGCCTTTTTTCGAATTTTTTCTTAATGACCTATTTTGCAGTTTCCTGGTGTTATATCGAGTTATTTAGAACTAATATTACCATTGCCATTCTGACATTCATTAAGCTCAGACGTGTTTAAATTTCGCTCCACTAATTTATTTCCCGCATATTTCCATTTAATTTTTCTTGCCTAATTTGCAATAGGTCTGTTCCTACGAGATTGTTGTAGCAATTTGTAATAGAGAATTGTTTGCTTAAGTTTAGAGGTAGGAATAAATTCTCTCTTAAACGCAAAATCTCGCGGCAGTTTTTGCAAAATGTACTTGAAACGTCAAAAGTTTTTACTTGTTACTTTTACTTTTACAAAACAAAAAAGAAATTGTAAAACAGGTAGAAGATTTTTAAATTGGTTATTATTAATATTTTATTGATGTAATATGTGTTTAATGAGCTCTACTGTATTAGGCGAACAATTCGCTTCACTATGAAGCTCTTTTTTCTCCTCTTTGTCCATCTCAAAGCCATCTTTTGAGTTAATTTGCATAAAATTGTCGGAATTCACACAAATTAAAACTTTTACGAATTTGGCAGTTCTTTTAAAAATTAATTGATTTGACCTTTTTTACAATTCCTACCCAGAGAAAAATCTCGTGTAGAAATTTGTAAGAATTGACAGGCTGGGAAATGAATTACTCTCTCAAATGCGTTCTCTTTAACAAATTTTATCTCACGGGAACTGGTTTTTGTACAAATTTGGAGTTCAGGAACAGACCTTATAATTCCCACAAGCTATTCCTCTGTCATCGCCTTGTGTTTTGTTTTGCTGACTCGATTTCTTTACTCCCTTTAAATTGATTAAAAGTGTATACTAATCTTAAAGTGAAATTAACAACTAACCCATTTCTCATCCACTGCTTTTTGTGTTTTTATTTATTGAACACATTAAATTTTTAACTGATCTACCCTTATTATAGTAATTCATCATCATCATGTCAGAATTACATATGTGGAAGTGTGAATTACTCCCTAACAAATGATCCAAATGATGTTATGGTGATCTGCAGTGGTTTTTGTTGCAAGTCGTTCCATGCTCTTTGTATTTGATTGGGTAGGAGTTTTTTTTGTTTTATTGTGATGAGTGTAAGGACATCACTCCGTCCCACGTTTTATTTATGATTAAGTGTCGGAGGCATAGATGAACTAACTTAGATCCAAGCTCTATTAATATTTTACTTTTGCAAACCCTTAACCATCGAACAGACACACTGTAAGTGATTTACTAAAACATTGTACTGCTTAAACCACAATGTCGCGTTTGCGGGCGCGTGCTTTGGCATGCTTCATATACGCTTTATATCGAACTTACGATAACTTACGTCAAAAGCACAAACTTGAAAATTGTAATCCGGTATGTCGCTTCGGCGTTGAGCTGACAAATAAAATATTGCTTTCTGATATATAGCATAAATTAACTCTTCTTATTTATATTAAAATTTAATTAGGATAAATACCTTCACAAACAATGTATTGTAATAATTAATACACCAAATACATAGTTCCAATTACTATTTTGTGCATGAAAACCATAATGAAATAATCACAAAAGGCAATATATTAGAGTTTACACATTCGGAGTAAATACATCACACTATAACCTACCCTGTAACTACAAACCGAACAAATCAACGTATCGTTTAATGTCAAAGCGAGCAATTCCAAACGTCTGAGGTTACACTTCGGATTGTTCCATAAGAGTCCATTGTTTCTACTCAATATGTCAAAGCGGGACCGCGCGAACGTGACATTGTGGTTTGGCCATACATCTCTTTAACCTACCAGAATTTGCTAGAATGAGAGTAATTTACAGGTAAAGTTGCTAGAATGAGAGGTATTTGCACGTAAAGTTCACTATGTTTGTCTAATGTGGATAACGTTTTTTGCTTAAAATGGGTGGGTTTTGTGTAAAATGGTAGAGAAATTGACATTGGTTCTGGTTTTTCAATGTCTGGAAAGTTTGTCATCTATGTTAGTTCATCTATCGTCTCAGGGATTCGGTCAATATCTTTTCATCAGAAAACAACCATACCTTGGAAATAATTCAAAGTCAATTTACCACACACGACGGATGACATTTTAAAATCTATTGAAGATTTATCAATTTCCCTCGATCAAACTGCGATCTATAATAAGAGTCAATTTAGAAACATATCTCTGCAGTTGACTCAAAATAATGATTTATTAAAACGAAACTATAAACATGACATTAGTGAAGACTCAAAAAAAATTTCCTATTCAATAGTGTTAAATCCATAATAAAATCCTACATCCCCACAATAACTGACTCTTTAAGTTCTCTACGGTCTTCCCTCGATTTTCATCTTCAAGGTCCATCTAAAAGCAGCGTTTATTCCCAACCAAATACTGATCAGTTGTTTATAAACATCAAATGGCAAATGAGTGATTTAAGAAATTACCGAATCCCACGCGCTGGTAAACAAAATTGCAGATCACATCCGAATAACTTCCAGTAAAATCGACGACATACCTGTGCAATCCCAGCGCCTACCGTGTGCATCGTACAAAACCTCTATTATTACTAAGATGCTTGCATCTGCAGTTATTGAACCGCCAATAACTGATGAGTCATCTTTTCCTCCACCACAACCCCCTTCGTAAATTGATGCTACTACACCAATTCCTGAACCCACAATCTCACGAGGTACACATCTTGAACGCACCAGGTTAACTAATTTTTTTTCAATAAAAATTCAAAATTGATGTCAGCAACTGCCGTAAAATCTCCATCAACCCTGCTTCCGACATTATTTCATCTGGGTGAAATAACCATGGAAAGTTCAAAACCGAATACTGAAATCCATAAACATCCCAAGGATACTACTCGTACCTTAAGTCCAGTATAAAAAACCACAATTTAAAATCCACTAAACCTAGAAAACAGAACCATGACGTTAATATTAAGTCTAACCCTATACCGATTCTTAAGTCAAACTCTAAGCTTAACTCTAACAATAAAAACTCAACTCCTAACAAACAAGCTCCTGATCCAAACTGAAGTTTTAAAGTTGGGATATTTTCTTTCATCACTCCCTCTTCACTTCATTCTGCCCCTCGCTAATACACCAACTTCTTTTTTAAGCCCCATACTTCCTCCATAGGCAGAATTAACGAAGCAACAAGGGGGGATGGCCGGTATGTTATCTCTCGATTAAGAGACCGCACATTATATGATAATGTTCGCTTATGTTTCGCCTACACACACGATAAGTCAGACTCTGCCTGTATTGACGACATAACGAAAACCAATGCAATGGTTTCCATTCTGCATGAAGGCCTCTTTTTATACATTTTCATGAGCAATTAGATATGACTCCTAATGACGTAGCTAATGATCACTCTTCTTTTGCTTCTTACGTAAATTTTAAATGCATACTACACCTTCAGAAACAGGGTCTAGTTTCAAAAACTACCATCGCTCCTGACCCACCGCGCCGCTCAATTCCTTGCCGAAGCAAGATTACGAACTAAAATTTCTAAGACTACGATTTACACCGTTACGATGGTCTAGAAAAAGAGGAGAGTCTGTAAAGCCGTGGTGTACTTATCGTCTCGAGTCTACACCCTTTAAAAAATGGTCCACTGCATTATTTGAATTTGTTTGCGCTAGAATTCCTATTCGCAAGCGCAACTTATATACTTGTTGTTGCCATATTCGGCCCTCTCAACCTGTTGATACAATCGATTGTATTTTTAATTCTGCTGATCCCAACGACGTTGCTATTTCTTTTGTGTGATTTTAATCTACCTAAGTTTATACGGGCCCAGACTGATCAGTCCTTCTTTACTGCAACAAATCCCATCTCTAATACAGAAAATCTTTTCATTGACTGCCTTGCTGACTCTAGTCTGTATCAATTAACTGGTGCCACCAATAACATTGGCAGACAACTCGACCTTGTCTTCGCCACTGATACAGATAACTGTGTTAATTTAAAAATTAGACATCTTCTCTCTAAGTTGGATAGTTACCACCCTCCGCTTTCTCTTACGTTGTTGTATGACAATGGTCTTAATCACGATAATCCTAACCTTACGGTAAACAATGCCCTCACGTCCTTTTATGCAGAAATCTTCAAATACCTCTCCCTTTCTGTACCGTTTTTACCCAAAAAGATCTTCACCACTCTGATATAATAAAGAGCTGTGATCTCTTCGTAACAAGAGGAATAAGCTCTGGCATACTTACTTAAAATCGCTTTCCGACGCGGATTTCTTCTACTACTAGTCTGACCAAATGACTCTGTACACCTCAAATCGAATTTGACAATTCATCTCTGTCTTACATATGTCACATCTTTTATACCCTGACAGCTTGGGGTTTTCGGAACAATCACTCACTTAGGTCGACGACCTCACACAGATGATATGAATGGGCGGTAATGACAAACGTTAAGCGTACAGTGTTGAGCAGAAGAATTCGTACTTAAAGACTACAGTACCTTGCCAAACTCTCTATGGCAACTATTTAAACCAAATGGGCCACACACTCATTTCCGACCAGAACGATTCTTTTAGTTCATCAAAACCAGAAGTAAATTGTATAACTATCCATCATCTCTGAATTTTCTTGGTATGTCCTCGGTCGACCCCCAAATTATTGCCAATCTCTTCGCAATGTTTTTTAGCCAAGCCGCAAGCGTTCGCCATCCATCCCCAGAGCCAGACCACTCTTACTTTTCCTGCTTATATAGCTGCCCACAATAAACCTCAAAGATGATCATTTTGCTGGGCCTGATGATCTTCCTTCTATATTTTTAAAGAAATGTAATATGCACCTAACCCAAACTCGTTAAGCTCTTTTTAAAATTTCTATCACCCAGGGATTATTTTCCCCAACCTGGAAAAGGTATTAGATATTTCCAACTATCGTTAAGCTGTCCTGCATACCTAAGCTTTTTGAGAGCCTTGTTTATGACGTAATGCTTTTCCATTGTAAATCTATTGTTTCCCAAAACCAGCACGGATTTCTCAAAGGCAGATCTACAACCACCAACCTAACGTAATTCTCATTAAGAACTTTATGTGCACTAGAATCTGGAAATGAAGTTGACGTGATTGTCATCGATTTCAGCAAAGCCTTTGATAGAAATTATATAATCCTTATAAAATTAAAGGCTCTTGGTTTCCAAATAAGCTTTATAACGAGGGTTCAATCCTAGTTAAATGAACGACATTACTATGTTCTATTTAGGTTCATGGTTTCTGACCCAATTAAAACCTCCTCTGGTATCCCTCAAGGTAGCCACCTTGGTCCGTTATTACTTATTTTTATGATGTTGATTGTTTCATTAACAATTCATACACATCTGTTCATTCATCATGTTCCTCAGACAGTTTACCACTGCAGGAAGATCTAGAGAGATTTTGTACTTAGTGTCAGAAGAACTTCCTTGAGCTTAACGTGAATAAGTGTCAGGCTATAGCATATACCCGCAAGCGCCCTAATACTTCACATCGGTGCTATCTGATCTTTAATTGATATTATTTAAAGAAAAAGTCAACTCTACCCTTGGCTTCATCAAGCGCTGGTCTAAGAAGTTTTCTAATCGTTATGTTACCAAATCTCTTTACATAACCTTTGTTTTAGGCATCTTCTTGACTATGCAAGCCAAGTTTGGTCACCCTACTACAGAACTCACATCCTCCGTATTGGAGCTGTTCAACGCAGGTTTTTGCGATTTGCTTTGCGTGGCCTTCCCTGGAATGATAGCTAAAACTTACCACCAATCGACCGTTCTTTGCCCTCTTAAAATATTTAGCTCTTTCAATCTCAAAATTACTCATGGCGTTTTCTTTCAAAATTACTCATGGTTTCTTTCCGGATATAAGACGATTCGGATTCCAATGCAACACTAAAAACTTCTTCTGTCGCAATACTATTTGAAGTTTATACATGTGTTTTAATATGTGGTAGTAAGTACACTTTGCTTCTGAAATGAAAACCAGAAGCAAAATTTTGATTCTGAATAAGTGGCAGTATAACAGTTTTATGTATTTTTTTTATTTTTTTTTTGTACCGGAGTGACGAAAACACCATTAGTCACAATGACAATGGTTTTTCGGGTGGACAGCATGATAAGTAACAGCTACCAAGTATTTAGAAATTCAACTAACTGCAATCACAGAAAATTAGAATGCCTGGGGAAGAGTTTTAGTATCCGGCCACACGGATTCAAGTCATGGCCAACAGGCCAAGGCAGTTTCTTAAGCTGATGCACTGAGCTCAATAGGATTATTATAGACCAAAAGAAGAGAACACAGCAAAGTAAACATTAAAGAAGGCGAACATTCTTAAAAGCAGTCATGACGAGATACAGTTTGATGACTGCGGTAGGGTTACGTTTTTTGCTTTCGGCTACTAATAACGTGCAATAATCATTATAAACAGATAAATGCTTTAAATCAGCAATCTTCTCACCCCTTCCAATCTTCTGGACAACATTTTATTTTCCCATTTCTTTTGGGTTTCCTGTTTCCATAAAACCAATCAATATCCTAGAAAATGTCACCGCAAAATACATTCGACTTACTTTGTAAATGATTTAAATGAAAGTCATCTCAAATCGGCTCATGTACTTGTATGCTACCTCATTTGTATACAAGTACAAGATATAATTCCGTGTAGATCGATAATTTAGATAATTTTTTAGATCGAACTTAATTATATTACCGCTAACCTGCTGTTTTTTTAAAAGGTTTTCGTACTCTTCATCTAACATCTAACCAGTTTGACTGAGGTGAATGGTAAGAAATCCGAAAAAATAAAAACAAAAAAGCCGCCGCTCAACTGACAGCAATTTCTTATTTTCATTTTGCAAAACTGTTCCCACATTTTCAAAATAAAGCATTAAGCGATTCTTTTCAAAAAATAGTTATGGGTAAATGTAGAAACCAAGAACAAAAACCATTAAGAGGAATATTATCTTTCAATTTGGGTGGTTTCCCCTTACAGAAAACATGTGACAAGTGAATGTTTCTTCCTCTGCTACAGTTTCAAAAACTGTTACCACTCTCTGGATTTACTTTGATGACATTCGCTGTGCATTGTGCAGGAGTGTAGATGTTAGTAATCTGCTTCAGATGGATAATTCCAATCTAGAAAGGTAATTTCCAACAAATCCTTCGAAAACCAACTAAAAGTAGCTAACTGCCCTTAGGTTGGCGATTAAGGAGATTATCGCCGAAATCGAGAAGAAGAAACAACTCGAATTGCAAAATCAACAAACGTCGCGGAGGCCAGCTCGTCCAAACAAACGTTTCCTCGGACGGACAATTTTGTCTGTGCTTCAGTATAATAGACGGCAACATGCCCGGGAAATGCACAATTCATCGAAGAAATTCAGGGAACTAGATAGGCGTGCGCGTAAAGCCAGATCTAAGAGTAAAGAATCTCAACGTAAGCCTGTTCGAAGGGAAACACCCGAAAGGTGCAAAGCTAAGGCAGAACGAAAAATTTCGGCAGGAGAATGTGAGCTCGTTGAGACTGTTGCTTTTTACAATCGAATGCCAGTAGACCTTACAGTGTTCCTTCTCAGTAATACGAACCAAGTGGTGAAGACAGATCAAGAAATCAAAAAGGCTGCTAAGAAGAAAAAAAAGAAGAAGGAAAGTATTCTCACAATAGATTTGACAACAAAAAAGAAGCGAAAAAAGCACAAGAAAGCCAAGAAGAAGCAAAAAGCCGTAAAGAAGAAAATCAAATCGAAAAAACGGAGATGCAGAAAAAGGAGCAGCAGTAGTTCCTCGTCCTCTAGTAGTAGTAGTAGTAGCAGAAGTAGGAGTAGTGTTCGTGTGCTTAGTGACAGCGAGCCTAGTAGCAGTGACGGTGATGACACCCAACCGGCATCATCTCTGATTGACTTAACGTAAACTAGCTTTGTAATTTAGAATTTAAAAATAAAAGATCAAATCTTAACTAAGCCGTGTTAAAATTTTGCATTGAGTTCGCTCGTTCTTTTAGCTGCCTAATTTGGTCCGCACCCTCTGGTAAGTGGTGCCTGTCAAATAACACAAAAAACAAGGTCAGATCGGGTGCAAGCCAGCAGCAGTACCATTATTTTAAATTCGAACATTTGCTTTCCTCTAGGGTGTTTGAATAGAGTATTTTGTAAACATAACTTGGAAAATATACTAAACCCGAACTGTTGAGGAGTAACCGAAAGCCTCGGTTAAAGACGGTGGATTGCTAATGACCTTGAAAAGCGAGGAAGGAACAAGTCACGCGTAACTAGCGAAATCTCTAGGTTGCTATAAAATAGATATCACTGTCACATCATCAAACTGTCAATCGAAACAATTATCATTCCTGCAATTCAGAGCGACAAATATAGACAATATAGACCGGCAGACACGACCCTGAAAACAATATTAGCGGGTCATATTCAATTAGTCATGGTATCGACGCCAAGAAGGCTTTAGGGACGCCGCTACTGATGTAATTATTTTCACTCGACCATATCTACGAAACCTCTGGTTTAATGGAGAGTGCGGGTAAGCACATGGGACGACATCGAAAAACTAAAACTTCTCATGAACTTCTTTACGAGCGAAAATGGAATATGGCTTTTCTGGAAGAAAACGAAACGAGAAGCGAGCGATCGAGGAGATAGAGGGACTCCATGAACAATATTCGGAAGTGAAAAGAAAACTGAAAGATGAGCAAGAAAATTAAGTAGAAGCGTCACAGTTGCTGCTGAGAATATGTAAACACAAATTAAAACACTTCTGCAGACTGCTTAACGACGGATACGATCAAAATGAAGCAATATATTAACTTAAATGTGTATAACAAGGCTGGCGAACTATTTAAGACTGACGTCGTTTACTTGGTAAAGAACAGGTGAAACCTCATTTTCAAGGCGAAAAGTATGCCTGACGAAAGGCCGCATCATTGCCCGGTCCGCAGTAAAGGAGGCTTTAAACTGCACCAGCCTTAGAAGCACCATCTTCCTTAATATTGCCAACAAGATATTGTCTGCCGTAAGTATTGCTTGAACACCTAAAACTGTTCGCAAACAATCTGATTGGGCACTATTACTCGCACTGCGGTTTTAGGCTTGATAAGTTGGTAAACCAACGTCAGAATTTTCACTCCACGGCTTTCCTTAACATCATCGGTGTTTGTGTTTGTGAATTATAATGGCTCGGGAATTCAGAGTAGTTGTATACGCGGGCTAAGAAGTAAACACTTCAATGCGTACGTCCACGTGTGTAAGTACAGGCCAGCTGTTTTGGCTTAGGGAAACACAAGCAGATCCCCGCCCACAGCTCTCAGATCACTCAGATACTTGGCAACTAGTGTCATTATTATTGTCTCACCGCGGTCTCACCATTTACGAGCGTAGTGATGTAGCTTACTTTACTCAATCTCCTGCGGTTAAAATTACATCCCCATAAGTAAATTATCCACTACTGATTTATTTACAGAAGCCCCAAAATGGAGAGTAATTCGACATTTAACGAGTTTGGCGCTCTGTTTGACTCCATTCAAAGAATTCCATCACTGTATCCTCATACTGAAATCGTCATTACGGGCGATTTCAATGTACACAATTCTGGGTAGCTTCGACATTCTGGACAGACAACACCCGAAGGACGGTGTGATGAGATCTTCGCTGCGGAAAACAACTTAACGCAGTTTGTAAATGAGCCCACGCGTTTTCATACCGCCAACACCCTGGACTTATTTTTAATTTCTCACCCTGATAAGTACCTCGTTGATGTGCTCTCCCCTCTAGGCGCATCGGACCATTCGAAAAAAGTTTAAATGAGCCTGGAATGAATGCAACGTCTATGTGTAAAATTTCAATAAGACCAAAAACTGAGGTAAAAAATACTACAGTGTCCCAAATGTAGAAAACATTTTTAGTCGTTCGTCTAAAACATTAGAAATTTTGCCTCATCCTCCATCCCAACGCTCATTCCAGCTGTCAGCTCTTTGGGCAAGGCCAATCTACTTGCTTTGCGGCCAGCTCAACATCTCCAGATTGTACTTTGTCTCCGCCAAAACCTGAGCGCGTCGAATCTTCAATGGGACGAATCGACTTAGCACTCATGTACTAGCAAGAGTACCTAGAGATCTTAACATATGGTACACAAATCAGCTGGTCCGGATGGTATATCTCCCCCCTTCTTCTGAAGAGGTGTTCTTCCACGCTGGAAAACAACTGCTTAAGCTTTGAATCCTACTCTTTAGGACTCTCCAAGGAGATATAGCAATAGGTCCAAAGTTTGGGATCGACGACTTCCATCTTCAATGGATTAGAAATTACCTTTCGGAACGAACAATTCAAGTTGTCTTGTATTGTTTCAAGTCTGATATTCATAAAATAAATGCTGGTGTGCCTCAGGGCTCCGTTCTGTCTCCGGCAGCGTATGCTAATCTCATTAAATTCCGATATTAATAGCATAACCAATTGGGGAACTATGAACAGAGTGGCTTGAATAACTTTGCAGACCATGTTGCAAAAAACTCGCCTCATTTACCCCTAATTTGCACTCCAATATTACAACACCCACGACATAATAAAGTTTTTAAACCTTCATAACAAAACCAAATAACAACAACGGTGGGTATGGAATGGTACACAAATGCAAACAATCAAAAACTCAACAACAAAGACTACCTGATTACCAAAGACATCAACATAGAAACTAAAATAAAGCTATCTAACGTTGTTAGACTCAGGCTGGGACACAATAAACTTTCTCATCAGCATTACATCGATAAAGCCGCTTCGTCTCAATGCGCCTACTGCAATAATTCAACGATCTCCATCGGGCACATTCCCAACACATGCCCCTATTTTTGAGAAATCAGGAAACACATATTCCAAAACATGGACCCATTAAACTTGCTTTCCAATCCTAGCCCCCAAAATATCAACACAGTTTTAAATTTCCTCAAACAATGTACAAGTACGAGTATGTTATACCATCTAATGTAAAAATGTAAAAAAAAAAATGTATTTGTAACTCCAAAAGCTTCAGGCCTTAATATTGCTATAGTTCTAGTCTAACTTGTATAATTTTATATGACATTATAAGTCACACAAGTCTGGAGTGCTTGTCTTAACAATGCGCATGTAAACCGCAGTTCGAAGCTTAAAATTTTTCAAGCAACTGTAAAGTCGATCGTCCTATACCGAGCTCAGGTGTGGGGATATCGCTCGTATGATGCAGTAGAAAAATTTCTTCGTTTTTTTTTTTTATCAAGAGGGTCTTCAGTTTTCAAGGTACATCTATAAACTACATGTTGCACATAGAAACCGGCGTAGCGCCCATGTTCTTGAGTTATGAATTTGGAAAGTAAAAGATTGCCGAAGATAGTCCTCAAGCACATTCTGACTACTAGGGGCAATTGTGTGCAAGAATGGGAAAACCTAGCGTCAGACTGCAACCTCAATTTAACCATTGCGTACAATGAAGAACCTGTCTCTTTAAAGGAAAAATTCAAGGTTTTGTTAACATAAAAAGGACATAAAATATACGACGGTTTTGTGAGTGAAGCACGTTCATAACAATACAGGCAGCACTATAGCCAACTCCGGTACAACCAGGACGAAAGGAAACAATAAGTACAATTTTTAAATTAAGAGGTGAACTACTCGTATTATCCCTCAATTATATACCCCACGGACCGGAGCTCTCAATTTTATGCGGCCTTTACAACCTGAGGGAACAGGAGGACGTGGCCCATTTCCTAGCGAGATTTCCCATTCTTAAAGAAGTCCGTTACGCCCACTTTGGTTCATATACACTCTAGATGGAACAAACACTGGACATCCTTAATGGCGACCAAGGATGGGATCTTCTATACAAATACACCAAAACTGCGCTGCGTTACAGATCTCAAATTTTAGAAGAAAATTTTTAAAAACTTTATACCAAAGCAATGTAAAAGCTCCTTTTGTATTTTCCACTTTTTTTTTATTTATTTTTTTCTCTTATTTCAATTTTTACTTTTTGCTCTTAATATTTCTGTAAATTATAGCATTGCGAATCTGGTAGACGGCCTTCAGCCAAACCATATGGACTAAGTCCAGTACTACTGTTTGAGAACCTTATTTTTTGTAAGAAAATAAAGAGTCAACTTAACTGACGAACTTATAAGTCAGTCTTTTAAATAAATAAATAAATAAATAGTTTCGATGTTGCTATCTAAACCTCTTTCTGGTCGAGTGGACGAAGTTGTTCATATGTACTTGTGTCCTTGGCGAGTCCTTTTCACTTTTCACTACTTCGATTCAGCGTTTTTCTGCTTCTTTCTTTTTATAAGAAGCTGATGTTTCCCCATATCCTTTCTTCATAGAGCTTACGATAAGCTCTCGTTACACTTTGCAGCGCGGCCTTGTACGCCTCTTGTTCCGCTGCAGACGCATGTCGGCAGTTTTTGTCGAACAGGTGTTTCACTGTGGTGGATCCAATAACTTGCTAAAAATATTGCTATTGGCCTTTAGCGCTTGAAGCCGGCAGTATGGACTTCTTTAAAGGTTTCACAAGACTCGATAAAAAGAAGCTCTAGCAGTCTTTTCCGTTTGTAGCCGTCAAGGTGATCTTTATTCACAGTACTTCTTCGGAGTGAGGTATACGAGTATTCGTACTCATACTTTGGAAGTGATCTGAGGCTATGTGGGCTGTTCGTTCGGACATCCAAAATACTCCAACTTTGTCGTACGTTGATCGCAATGTGATTTGAACGATGTTTTGATCAGATGACTACCAGGTCGTTTTGTGGATGTTGAAATGTAGAAAACATATACCAGCTACGGCAACATTTTGCCTCGCCGTGAAGTGCATTTTAATGGCTGATGCTACGCTATGTTTTCCATTTTTACTCATCCACAAAAGTGTACGACATTTTTGTCGTTAACTGTTTGCTCACAAGTAATCCATTTCTCCGTCAGATATCAGGCGAATAGAAATGAAATTTCTGGCAGTTATTTTCAAATATTATCACAGCTTAGAGTATCTATGCAAAGAATCTTTAAATTTAATTTAAATCTAAGCACAAATCTTATGGCGTTAGTTTTGACCTTTATCGACTGGTATGCTTGTAGGATCAGACTTAAAATTTTTTTTACAAGTCTGCTACAAACAAATCCTTTAATAGTCTTTCCTGGTGTTCAACGGATATTGGCAATGCTTAACTATGAATCCAAAACAAACTTAACTAAGCCTCACCTATCGTTTGCATTCTGTCCCTATGTATGAACGGTAGCCCCTAAAAGGAGGTTCATCCCAGTTGCCACCTATAACATAAAAGACGCCTAATGGGGAAAAATAATATATATTCAGGCACTCTAACACTTACTCGTAGATGGCCATAAGGCGCATTAGCATCTAATGAGACTACCCGAAATCAGTAAGGTCCGTGGGAATTCGACTGGTGGACAAAAGAATATTGCTGCATCATAGAAGTACACGTATGTAAAGGAAGCAGTTGCCGATAAACTTAATTTGTTTGTGAGTGGTCGTGTTGATTTGTCAGTCATTGGATTTCGTAATAAAGTGGTCTCTAGTGCCAAGGAATGGGATACACTAAAAATGTGTGTAAACGGTCGATTCGAAAGCCGTTTTTTTTTTTTTTTTGTTAAGAACTTAACACTCAATTGGGTATGGATACACTTATAATGCCTTAGCATGTGTTAAGTTTTTTGGAAAATGGGATAGAGAGAGAAAGAAAGATGTTTGGGCTCAGGGGTTATTTCCATGGGTGGCATCCAACATTTAATGGGGAGACTAAATTCGAACATCGAACCTTCCGATTTGGAAGCCAGTCTACTACCACTTGAGCCACGGCCACCTAGTGGAGCTAATCGCAATGGTGATACCTGAAATCGGTCCCGATGACTAAGGTACTCAGATAAATCTACTTTGCTTGGCGGATTCAACTGCAACGAATCTGCTCCAAGAAGAAAGATTAAGCCTTTTGATAGGAGCTGACTACTTTTGGAAGGTGGTCACAGGGAATTATTGGAGATTAACCGATTAACAGCGGTGCATATCATTTTTAGATGACTCTGGATTGTCCATGTGATATAGGTGAAAATGATTATTCTTATGAAAATGTGTCTACTCTTTGTAGTTTCACCATTGAGAACCTTTGGAGTCTGGACAATCTAGGAATACGAAGTAATGTCACCGAGATGAAGGAGTTTATTAAGCAACTAACATAAAATGTATCCGTAAGGTACTCGTAGCTTGCTAAAGAGCAAGCGATTACAAGACTGAATTCACTTTTCAAACGACTAACTCTTCGCTGAAACAGTACCAAATCTACACCAAATGAACGCCGTCAACAAGTATTATATGCCACATCATCCCGTATATCGTCCTGAGAAATCAACTACCAAAATCCCAATCGTTTTTGATGCGTCGTCGAAAAGCTCAGGTAATTTTTCGTTAAATGACTGTTTATGCACGGATGTGAGTACTTATAGTTCTCTTGTAGTACTTATAGTATAGAAATTGGTTTGGTTCCTGATATTGAGAAGGCTTTCCTTTAAATAGTTTTAATCGAGAAGGATCGCGATAACCATCGATTCACATGGTTTTCAGGGCAGCCAAAGTCAATGAATATATGTATAATTTTCCTGGGCTGAAGGATTATCGAAGACCCACAGCACTTTTGGTGTAACATGTAGTACCTTTCTTGCATGGGCAACCCTAGAGCTACACAATGGGACAGTAGCGAACGAGACCGGGGCTGAATTCGGAAAGCATGAATTTTTCTCCTGCGTACACACCTGAGGAGGTTAATAACATTTATTGAGATCTTTGAGTACTCTTGTTACTCCACTAAGGACGGAGACGTGCCGCGAAGTGTGTAACAATCAGATTAACCTTATTGAATAAGCTAACAGCTGTAATTTCGTTATATGTGAGCGTGAGAATGACGCATGAATTTTTATGTTTTTGAAAGACTTATAAGACCGAAAAAAAAAGTTCTCCAACTCTGACAGTCTCTTTACAGCTCAATTCGTATCCCATCTTTTTCTAGATTTAAACGTCTTTATCCAATGAGGGGTAAATGATCTCATTCCAATAGAGAACACTGTTTGTGATCATATCAGGAAATACAACGACCAGCTGAAATTGCTAAGTAATCTGTCTGCTCCAATTACCTACATATTTCGAATTGCATTACGGTATTCTAAATTGTTTGCTCTAATCGTATGTGTCATTATACGAGAAATCAGTTTATACAGCTGTGGAGAACAGACCAACGGTATCATATCAGAATGAGGATACGTGTAAAGCGTGTTTTTTTTTTCTTTTAATAGATGTAGACATTTTTGTTTAAATGAAACACAAAGAAATTAACTTGATGACAATTTATTAAATTATTCGAAAGAGTATTTCACGCCATTTCATATTTAGAAATAACTTTGGGCATTTGTCTATCATGGCTGCCATGTACAAAGCGTATTCTAGAGGTCCAATTTTCGACCACCCTTTCAAGCAGGCGTATACCTCGTATTACTTGAACAATATTTTGCTCCAAAGCGTCAATCGTTGCCTGATTTATCGGCACAAACTATTAACTTGATGTAGTCCCACAGAAAATAATCCAATTGTATTAAATCGCACGATCTTTGTTGCCAATTGACGGGTCCGTTTTTTAAAATGATAAATCGATAAATCGAGTTTTCAATAAATCGATATTTTTGTTGGTAGCATAGGGTGGAGCACCATTCTGTTGGAAGCACAGTCCTTCCACATTAATGTAACGCAAAATTGGGGGGAAAAAACGTAACTTATGCTCCAGCCTAATTTTGAAGACATAAGAACCGATGATGTCACCGGCGTACATTCCGCGCCATATGCTACATTTTTTCTTGGATGCAATGGCATCTGGTGAACTTCCTGCAGTCCTCGCTCCAAATACAGCAATTCTACTAGTTTTTTATTTCGTTTAACCAGAAATGAACCTCAGCGCTGAACAAAATTTTACAGTAAAAAAGCTCTTGCACCAATTGGGTTTTATAAACCTTAAGACCAAGATTTTTGAGCAGTATTTTATAGATAGTGGATAAATAAAGACCAAGTTGCTGCGAACGATGACGAATCAATAAATTGGGGTCTTTTTCAACACTAACCACAATATTTTCTTCGGAACCCACAGTTCTACTTCTTGTTGTGAGTATCCAATAGCGTAAATACAAGTTTCGCGAACAAAGCTTCGATTTTGGAAATACGAGTAAATGTCAATGGTTTGAAGTCGTGGTTGTGGTGTCAATCTTTCCATGAATTCGAAATTGTCCTCCATATATCTCATCAAAAATTCCTTGCGCTCATCTCTGAATATATTTTGATCTTAAATCTTCAACTCGCACTCAGAAACAGAGTGAACAAATTTCTTCAACAGTGTAAAGTCCTATTAGAAACAGTTAGCCAGTCTGCGCAGGTCTCTTAAATTTGCTCTCACAAAAATTCAAATGTAAGAAAAAAAGGGAAACTTTACAACAACAAATATACGAAAATGATTGCTGAATGAGAAAAAAAAATGGAAAAATGTATTTTTAATCTCTCTGCGCATGTGGCCATTGGCCAATTGTTTTGATTCGCACTATATACATTTTTTCATGTACTCGTACTATACAAAGCATAACGCACTCTTGAGGAATTCGGTCCGTGCGAATAGTAAAATTCGATTTCGTATTTTTCTGCAGCTTGAGCTATGGTGTCGTTACATGGATCAGAGTCAGGCGTGCTACTCGTAAGTCCGCTTTTACACGTCGCAAGTTTCGAAAGATTCAAATGAGTGCAAAAGAGAGGAATAATGAAACAAAAAATACCCAATTAACCAAATTCCCACTGCATGTGGGTAGCAATTTCTTTGCAAGTTTTTGACATTTCTTTTTCTCCTTCTTCTTTCTTTTTCGCATTTGCATCATTACTTCTTTCGCTGTGTTACGAGCACAACATTTCAGTATGGCGGATGAACCGAAATGGACCAAAGAATTAACAAGCGGGCTCATTTTCAATTATGAAAGACTGAGCGCCAAAGATGAAATGAAAGAGAACTGTCAAATATCATGCAAACCCAATGAAAGGGAAAGTTTTCATGTAGAGTTGCGCGCATCACTGAATGACAATTCAAAAGAAAATAACCAGAACATGCGCATTACACACTTGCGACGTGTGAAAGCGGACTACCCACATGCAGTGGGAATTTGGTTAATTGGGTATTTTTTGTTTCATTATTTCTCTCTTTTGCACTCATTTGAATCTTTCGAAACTTGCGACGTGTGAAAGCGGACGTAGCAATTTCATTGCAAGTTTTTGACATTTCTTTTTCTCCTTCTTCTTTCTTTTTCGCATTTGCTTCATTACTTCTTTCGCTGTGTTACGAGAACAACATTTCAGTATGGCGGATGAACCGAAATGGACCATAGAATTAACAAGGGGGCTCATTTTCAATTATGAAGGACTGAGCGCCAAAGATGAAATGAAAGAGAGCTGACAAATAATATGAAAAACCAAAGAAGGGGAAATAAATAAAAAATAAAAAAGACTTTCGTGTAAAATTGCGCGCAACACTGAATGGCAGTTCAAAAGAAAATAACCAGAACATTCGCATTACACACTTGCGACGTGTAAAAGCGGACTAAGGAAAGACTCCATACAGCTTTCGTCGTAATATGTTTGGTCCATAAAAGTTTGCTATCCAGGATCAAACCCAAATACTTAGCTTTTTCTAAGAATTTGATGGGGATGCCTTTAATCAGTGAATGAGCCAGAACAGTCAGCTTTCTCCTTCTCGTAAAGAGCACATTAACGAGTTCAAAACGACTTCTCTTATTTCGCTGATACTATCATAAGCAGATCATCAGTCAACTCTTAATAATTTGATAAAGGCATTGAAAGTCCGTAAATATCCATGTTTATACGCCCAGAGTGATAAAAACCATAAGAACATTGTTTTAAAGTCCGAAATATGGAAAACTATTGGGAAAGATTTGAATAAAATGACATAACGCACACCGCGGCGTTAAAAACGCGTTCTGTTTGACTGACCCTCGTTATGGAAACCGTTATGAAAAGAAAGACGAAAGATTTTATGGAAACCGTGAAGTGACCGGGTATTGAGTGGAAGTATCGTAAGTACCCTCTCACTGTAAGCCAAATGGCAAGAGTATTATCGCAATGACCAAACTAGGCTTTGGTCCATCCCGTAAAGTAGGAGAGCAAGCACATGCATCCGTATTGAAAATAGTGGGTAGGGGATTATTTAACCTTAATATTTTCAAAGCTGTGAACTTTAACTTAGTCAAACAGTGTTTATTCAACTATAAATACACTTAATTTTCTTGCTGCTAAATTACGTACTTATTATAATACTGCCTGGATTCTGAAAAATCGGGCCGTTGGGGTTAGTTTTAACAGAATACACGGGGCAAGTTGTAACATGTTAATACTTACCCCAATGGAGGTATAGAATCTAACAAAATAAAATCTTCCTGGTATTGTTCGTGAGGCATTTCAGCTGGCCTTTATACCCAATAATATCATAAATTCATTCCGAAAATCAGGAATTTGGCCGTGCAATGAGTTGATATTTGAAGACACCGACTTCTCCCCATCTTTTGTGACAGATCGTCATAATTCTGCATCTCAGAAAACAGGAAGTTTTCAAGACATCTCCGCAAACGACGAATCTCACGATCTTAATTAGAGTTTAGATTTGGAGCCATCACTGATACTAGATATTGAAAAAAAAGCCTAATATTGATGTAAGTTTGAGAGAAGTTAAACTGTTACGTCTGACGAAACATCAGAGCCACTTTCATTCGCCCACCCAGGCATTCCAAATGAAAATTCCGTTCTAGGTGCCCCATCACGAATTTTTGACTTTCATGTTGTACGACCTCTACCTAAAGCTGCTCCGCGTGCCGTGTTGAAGCGAAAGCGTCAAAGAAAATCTGCTATACTGACGGATACGCCAGAAAAAAATGCATTAGAAGAACAGGTTAATTTGAAAACCAATAAAAAGTCTAAAACTCTGAAATCTAAAGCTTTAGCTATAGATAGAAAAAATAAAAAAAAGGAATAGGCAAAAAAAGTGCTAATAATAGAATAGATTCCGTAAAAAAAAAGTTCTTCAGGAAGAGAGCTCAGAGGAAGATGACACTATCTGCTTAGTTTAGTTTACAGTGGGTAGACTGGATTGAATGCATCACATGTAAGAGTTGGTCTCATGCAAATTGCATCAAAGGCAATTTATTGAGATATATACATATATATATACAAAGAGTAGAATTCCCGTGTTAGGATATTTAGGCTAGAGTTCCTACGAGTATTTTTGTTTTTATTAATTACCGTTGAAGGTGTTCATTTAACTTTTTGAGTTAAATGGAATTGCGATATACTAACCGAAAACTTCTTCAATTTCACCCGCAGCACCACCTTTGTGATTTAACCAATAGTGTGGATGTTAACAGATAAAAACCAATAAGAAACGAGAAACAACAGCATTTTGAATTCACAGGAAAGATGTCCCGTCTTAGCGCTCAGCAAGCCAGCAAGGAGCATGTCCTTGCCGTGTCCAGGGATTTCATCTCTCAGCCACGACTAACATACAAAACCGTGTCTGGTGTCAATGGACCTCTGGTCATCTTGGATGAGGTGAAATTCCCCAAGTTCGCCGAAATTGTGCAACTTCGTTTGAACGATGGCACCATACGTTCGGGACAGGTTCTTGAAGTGAGCGGCTCCAAAGCTGTCATTCAGGTGTTCGAGGGTACATCGGGTATTGATGCCAAGAGCACACTTTGCGAGTTCACTGGTGATATTTTGCGTACACCTGTATCAGAAGATATGTTGGAACGACCCCCAATTTTGACAGAAGATTTCCTTGATATCCAAGGTCAACCCATTAAGCCATGTTCACGTATTTACCCCGAGGAAATGATCCAAACTGGTATATCTGCTATTTATGTGATGAACTTAATTGCCCGTGGTCAGAAGATTCCCATATTCTCTGCTGCTGGTCTCCCACACAACGAAATTGCTGCTCAAATTTGTCGTCAAGCTGGTTTGGTTAAGTTTTCCGGCAAATCAGTGCTCGATGATCATGAAGATAACTTTGCTATTGTATTCGCTGCTATGGGTGTTAACATGGAAACTGCTCGCTTCTTCAAGCAGGACTTCGAGGAGAACGGTTCCATGGAGAATGTGTGTTTGTTCTTGAACTTGACCAACGATCCAACCATCGAACGTATTATTACACCACGTTTAGCTTTAACTGCAGCTGAATTCTTGGCCTACCAATGTGAGAAACACGTGTGGGTCATTCTTACCGATATGTCATCATATGCTGAAGCTTTGCGTGAGGTATCAGCCGCCCGTGAAGAAGTGCCCGGTCGTCGTGGTTTCCCCGGTTACATGTACACAGATTTGGTTACAATTTATGAAGGTGCCGGACGTGTTGAGGGCCGTAACGGATCCATTACACAGATTCTCATTCTTACTATGCCTAACGACGATATTACCCATCCAATTCCCGATTTGACAGGTTACATTACTGAGGGACAAATCTACGTTGATCGTCAGTTGCACAATAGACAAATTTATTCACCAGTCAACGTGTTACCATCTCTGTCACGTTTAATGAAGTCTGCCATCGGTGAAGGTATGACCAGGAAAGATCACTCTGATGTATCAAATCAGCTGTATGCTTGTTACGCCATCTATAAGGATATGCAAGCCATGAAGGCTGTCGTCGGTGAGGACGCTCTCACCCCTCACCCCTGATGATTTGCTATACTTGGAGTTCTTGAGCAAGTTCGAAAAGTACTTTATCTCTTAGGGTAATTACGAAAACCCCACAGTATTTGAGTCGCTTGACATCGGCTGGCAGTTGCTGCATATCTTCCCCAAGGAAATGCTTAAGCGAATTCCAGCTTCCATCCTCGCGGAATTCTACCCAAGAGATTCGCGCCACTAAGCGCAGCACAATACCAATCCTTCACCATCTAACCAAGAACCATCCTTTTCTTGTTAAAAATTGCTGTAAAATACAACACAATTCTTTTTCTAAAGAAAAACTAAAAAACAAACAAAAACAAATAAATAACAGAAAAGCAAAAAACAAAAATGCTATAAAGAAAAATATTGTACAATATAATTAAAGCAAACGGAATAAATTTAATTACAGTGTAATATGCCAAGTTAATGCGATTAAATAAAAGTTCGATAGTTTAAACAAAAAAGTTAAATATTTACAAACGGCCGATAGCGGAAACTCCACATCCACCTCGATCTTTCTTCAAGCCCTCTCTCTCTCTCTCTCTATCTGTGTCACACGTCCAAAAACAATACAATTATGAAGTAACACTTTAACTGTTATTTTTATTTTTTTGAGTGTATCGCTAAGAGAGTCACGAGCTGTAGTCCAGAAACAACAACAAAAACACCAACACCAAACACTAGTGACAGGACAAGACCAAGTCAGTGATGTGATCCGCCAGTCGATTGCTGATGTTTTTAAATCTAGGATTTGAGATTACAATTTTTTCGGAATAGCTATTAAATTGTTTGGGGAAAATTATGTTCGTTCGTTCGGTGTGCACTGTAAATCATAAACGAATATTTCATTGTTATCTTCTTTTTCTCTTGTTATTTATACCTACGAACACACTACAAAATAATAAAAAAATATAAAAGCTAAAATGTTGTTACTTAATTATTACTTAGCGTTAAAATGTCACTCAGTACTGAATATGGTGAAACTGAACAATTCATTGTATTTAAATGATATGAGACTGGATAAAGAAAAATAAAGGTTGATTTATATAAATTAACTGGTGTTTCATTATTTGGCAAAAAGTTATAATTTTATAATTACCCTTCCTGGGACTGGGGTAAGTTTTAACATGTGAGTTTCTTTGGAAAAACCATTATTATTCAAAAAGTAATAAGTTAGCAATAATTTGAACACGCTTTATTTAAAGTCCTATAAATTACGAATTACATGGCTTAAAGTCGTGTCTCTAACGCAAACAGTTGGGTAGATAAGCAAGTTAGTTTCAAAATTGTTAGAACCAGTCCCGGTCTCCCTTACTGTCCTCAGCAAGGAGTATATGGGATTAGAAGTAACGAAAAATGCAATTATAAGCATTATCTACAATTTTATCAACGGTTACTAAAAGCAGAAAAACAGTACAATACGAGTACTGTATTGTGTTTAGAAAGGTTCCTTCGAAGGCAACCTTCCAGATCTTATAACAAAATTCTGTAGTATTCTTCGAGGGTAATTACTATCGTGTGTTTTACAATTATTTTGGTTTGGAAACGATCCCAACGATCATATTGATGTAATTTACGGATGAGGAGACTATGTTAAGTAGCTTCTTTATTTAGAATAATTTAAAAAAGATCACCCAATCCATAGGCTAGTAAAGAAGAATACTGATTATTTTCTATACCACAACATTATTTCAGACTTTTTGATCCATTCGAGCTCTTGTGAGTTAATTTCTTAAAAAAATATTTCATCATGCACTGTCACTAAATGCTTACAGCCTCTTTCAATCTTCACAAGCCCAATAAAATATTGTAAAAATTTTCTTTCATTATCACAATAGAACTCCGGCTCTGTAAAAAAAAAAAAATGAAGACAGTGTTTGTTTCTTTTCTATAAATTATAATATATTTTGTTTTCCTTGTTTTATTAACAATAACATAATTAATATCGATCACAAGTCCTTCATATTATTTTAAATATTATTATTATTTTTTTTTTACACTATTTTAAAGTCTTAACGGTCTTCTTTTCGTCTTCATCGTAAATACAAACATGATCATGAAACAAAAAAAAATATTCATATACAAAAAAGCGTTTTTTCCTTCATACTCGTTCACAACAAAAAAAAAAAAGAAAGAAGAATTACAATAAAATAAAAATAAATTGTTAACCTAATTTCTTTGTCTTTTCTCATTTATTGAAATGGGGACACAGGGGATTGTGTAAAAAATATAGGACAATTGCATATTTAAATATGTATACGAATCTATTTACAATCATTTCTTAGTTTACACGTTGTTTTTCTTTTTGTTTTATGGTTTTCCTTAAGCCTACAAAACATTATACACTTAATAAATTAAAACTTAAACAAATAAAATGACAAATTTAAATTAAAATCACTAACTATACATTCGGCTTGTAAAAATCAAACTCAATCGATTAATAATTTAAAATTATAATACTATAGCTGCAATCGTTTTAAGGATTTCTTGGTTTCTCTTTACCCCAATTCAATAATACAACAAATTGACCAAAATGTTGTTGCTTTCATTGTTTGTATTATAAAAATAAAAATAAAAATAAAAATAATAAAACTAAAACCAAAAAGGATACACAAGATATATACACATAAATTATTGCCTCAGGTTGCTTATAAACAAAGAAATTACAATAATTGATTTTTTTTTCTATTCAACAAATGCTAACTAGAAAATTATGGAACTTAACAAAAAATTGGTTATTTTTTTGTCGTAAAGTTTCCTGTAATAGTAAAGTGAGGAGAAATAGTTTTTCTTTATTTTTAGTTTACAAAAAAAGCTTTCGTTTTTTTAATTCCCGGTTATAGCAATTACAAACAATACGTTTTCCTTTAGAAACATTTATTATACATTACGAAGAAGAAGAAGAAATGAATAAGAGGACTTACAAACACTCTCTGCTTAGAGACGCACGATTGACTTGTAAATTATTGTTTTGAAGAGTACTTTAGGAATTTCCGAAAACAAAACCAAAAGGAATATAAAGTAAAATCTGCCTTTTTTAGGAGAGTTAATTTACGGATACGAATGCATTTCTTTCTTCACCGTTTCTTGCTTTCACATACGAGTATGCTTTACACGTCTAACTTTACATAAAGTCTTTTGCTGTTTTTTTTAAGTTTTTAAGTTCATGCTCTAAATATGAATCCCTTTACACTTACAATACATTTTAAAATATTTTAGAGTTTTTTCTCTATTGTTTTGTTTTTTTTTTCTTTTTTCTAATCATTCTGAACAACTTTTTGTTTATACTTAACTAGAATTTCTAACAATGAATTGGTTTTTTTTTTTCGTTTGATTACTATAGGTTCTAGCTTGTTGTTGTTAATTTTGTTTTTTGTTTTAGGTACTGATTTTGAGGAGTTCATGATGAGGGCAAAGAGGTTACCCTCCTCTATACAATGTATGTTGTATCGTGTAGGTTTGTTTATTTTCAATTGGGTGTATCAATTATATCAACACTGTCACCGTATTCCTTACCAATTGACACTAAGAATAGGAATGCCACCGCTAAGAAACTCGAACCGAAGAGATCACCCAATGCGGTTAAGTATGGAATTGCTGAATTGTCCGGATCGATCTTCCATTTCCACATTGCATGGATTATTACGTGCGCCAAGTACAAGAGAATCATCACCTTATAGTAAAAATAAAATAAAAACAAACAAAAATATTCATTTATATAACATTTCGATTTAGAGAAAGAAGCATAGAAGATCTTACCTGTAATACGCTCGCACAAAGGTACGCACAAACGAATGCAAATGTTATGGTAGTCTCAGACATGTGAATGTAGTCCGCAGCAAAGATAAATAATATTTGACCGGGTATAGATAGCATAAGGAGGATTCTGGCTGACTTTGCATAAGGCACTAAAGGAGAATGAATATTAGTAAAAGTTTATGCAAATAAAACAGAGACTCATTTGAAAATTACCTCCTTTGAGAAGCGCCTTCCACGGCCATTCGAAGATTTTAGTATGCGGTGGGATTATGCCGATAATAGAACTCTGATGAAGCATTGTAGAAATTTTACTAGCTTGCACTGAAACCAAATTACCACCGATGCCGTTGATAATGGGCTGGAACACAACAAAACCACTAAACACATCCACAGATGCATCCAGAACAAGACCGCCAAATCTGTAAATTAACAAAGGTCGACAATTTGTTATTTTAAATTTACCAGCGAATACAAACATTCGAAAGAAGAATCGAAAAAGAAATAGTGTTTAAACCCGTGAACAATTGATCCTTAAAGGAAATTCTAATGCGAAAAAAAAAACAACCAAACGAAAGAAATACTTGATTGCTCTAATCAAATTTGGGGGTGAAGGCTGACATTTCGAAAAGAGTTAAAGGTAATCACAAATTGTTTTCAATTCAACGAAACCAATCATCCAGCCATCGAGTTATCTAAAATCGAATCCTAACCGCCTCGCGCTGCCTGTTGGATAGGCGGCTTAAAGTGAATACAGAGTTGAATATTCGGTTTGTGCCTTCATAAACTTCAGAACACATATACAACAATCCAGAGATAAGACATTTCTTACTGATCTGGCTGAATGAAGTATATCTATGGAGCAAGACTTCCGTAAGCGGAGTACGAACGGCGACGAATGAATTGCTTTTAGGTGACACTTTCGAAATTGGCTGAACCAAAGCAACACCAACACCCGTCGACTAGTGTGAGGCAAAATATTTAAGATATAGTATAATGGGGGCAGGACTTTGTATGCGAGGTGTTGGCACTGAGAAGAACAAGCGAAAGTAAGACTATTTAAAATGGCAATATATAAGGTCAATCGAAATAAACACTACCCACCACGGTCCCCTACTCAAGCGAAATGTACTCAGAGTGCTTTTGGCAATGGTCTTACAACCGGCGGATGTACGAGTAAATGGCTTATTCAGCCAATTTACACGTATTACGTGTATGACCATCCGCAGTGGGGTATCAATTATTCTTATTGCAACATATAATTATCTCCTGTCTCTTTATTGCACCTTTATGCACTCACCTGCGTTTCTTTTTATAAACTTACGACTAGTCTGCTAGAGTAGATCTCTTGATCCACAAACCAAGTAGTTAAAATTCAACTCGCATAATTCCCTCTGGCTCGTCAGGAAACTGAACGACAGTATTATGTTCGGTTCAGTTGCTGACGATGGGAGAAGTTTAAAGTAAAAACTGCTAATAAAATTCGCTCGTTTTTAGGGCTGTTTCGAATTGTTAAGGGAAAACTTTTGTGCCTGATCTGTAGAAACATAATCCGTCAAATAAAAACATTTGAATGGCTTGTTGAATGTCAGTAAACACGATTATCAAATCGTTAAGAAAATTGAATGTGGCCTCTATCTAGGAATGATGAAATAAATGTAAAAGTGTGGAACAATACGTCTTTGAGCGATCATTTTTTTTTCTTTGATTGGCGTCTCAAACTCTTATCGCATGATTAATATAAATAATATTTACGAATATTGTTTTTTTTTTCACGCTGAGAATGTTGAAGGAATAAGCGATCCATCTTTCCTAGCATTCCTTCACGTGGGCAATACATGATAATTGAGTCTGGCTGTGACTTATTCTATGAACTCAGATTGGTTCAACAGAGTTCAAGTTGTCTTAATTCTGCGTTTTAAGAATACTCAAATCAAATTGAAGTCTATCTAAGTGAGCTCCTTATGCCCAATTCTCAAGACCGGATATCATTGTATTTATAAACATCTCTTCAAATACATTTGATCTATCCGAATTATTGATGAGCTACTAACATTACAAAGCAAGTCCGTCATTCATTAAAACATATCACCTTTGTGAAGCCTAACCTTGAGAGTCTCTTCAATCGATGATGTGTTCATATTTCTGACTATGAGTATGCATATTTTTGGTACCCAGCTGCTACCACACGTGTAACGTAAATTAATTTAAAAAGTTACTTATACTTATATGTAGAGGAGTGTTTAGATCCGTGGTTATTATAAGCTATTGAGCAAAATAACGAGTATCTCCTGTGAATTTAAAAAACACGATTACGCAACACTTGCTTACCCGCTAATACACAGCGCTGAGAGTACAGGAATCCAGCCATTAGTTAGAACCGGACAAGTATATTTATTTTTGTACACAATAATCACCCAAATTGGCAGAAGACAAAGGTATACTGCAATAACTACAAAAGTAATCCAGAGGTGGGTTTCTGAAATGATTATAAATAAATCGATTAGATATGAGTACTGACTGTTTGGAATGGTCGATAGTCACTTACCCAAATGTTCAAAAAGAACAGATGCAATAAAAGAAAGAACACTAATTGAAACTACATCACCAATTGACGCCGCCAGCGGAGTTGCTAAATTATCAGGATTTAAATGGAATTTTTGAGATAATAAAACCACAGCCACTAGTACGAAATCTATTTAAAAAAGAAAAAATATGTTCAATTATAGAATGGGCAATGTTAGATTATTAAGATATGGTACTTACCCAATACAAAACAGGACGATGTTGCTGTAAACATACTGGACGCTATCAAAAGCATTGTGTATGAATAATCAAAATGACCATCCATGGCGGCACCAACTGCGATGGCAAACAATGACACTAAGAATGAAGCTACTATCGCCTGCACTTGAACTAAAGCTATATTGCCAACGACCATTTTGATAACTTCCTTTCGTGATGACATATTGCCTAAGTTCGCTTGCGTTGAGAGTCGCGATGCTAGGCACATGTCTAGATTACCCTTTAAACCAAGTAGCGCGGGAACTAGGATGAATAATTCCGAAACTGATCGAAAGACTTTCCATTTCTGAAAGAAAAACAATAGCAAATACATTATGAGGCAGTTGGCGCATTTAAAAACATTAATTAAAGAGCACTGTTCGGATTGGCACGCAACTATTCAGACTTGTAGGTACGAGAACCACAGATACTGATCGGTATAGCTTAGTGGTTTCACAGTGCGTCAAAGTTTAGAGCACCTACGTTGCCGTTGAGAAAGAAACATGATTTCGTTTGTAACATCACAATCTGTAATCAACTCATTTCGAATCCATTCCAACCCATGGATATAATGCTTCAGTAGATTGCTAAACCAGTTGGTACTGAGGATGCTAGGGGCTAAAATACATACCAAGCCTATCCGGGTGTTTCTGCATATTAAGGAGGGCAGCGGCTATCAAACCCCAAAACAAAGTAGCAGTCAGTCATAAATGTGATTTTTAAATGTCAGAAGTAGTCTAATCACTTGATAAATCAAGATTGTGAAAAATGACGATTTCTAAAGGAATGGAAACAAAAGGCTGCCAAAGTGACTTCAAACATGACTTCTTTCCGTTGTAGCGAAGTTAATAGTAATGATAGTTTCAGAGGGCATAAGCGAATGCGTAGACTGAGTAATCTATGCCAAACAATCACGTTTCCAGGGCGGTTCCTCTTCCATAGCCCTTTCAGACCGTGATGCATCGATTGTGAGGGTGAGTTCTGTCCTCAATATTTCCACTTCTATAATATACATATATGTGCTTAATATTCTTTATGTTTGTTTCCGCTGTTCGCTTTACCGTTACTTGGGCACATGCGAAATTCTTGTGACACTTTTCAGTTTTGTCAAAATGAGCTCCAAGGGTAAGTTTTGTCTTTAATTACAAAAATTCTAATGGTGAAAAATTAGTGAAGTAAAGACATTTTAACTAAAGAAATGATAAATTTGATAAATGTTTCAAATGAATTTATTCATTTGCTGTCATAAAAATGCATTTAAGCTAAAATGTTTAACGAGTGCATCAATTGTGCGTGTTGGGTTTCATTTCACTATACTCGTAAGAATATGTGGAAGTGGTCAAAACGTATGTGCTGGGGGAAAGCACTGATAGTGAGGACGAGGAAGGAGCTTTGGAACAAGGTGGAGCTGTGCTTACTGACTTAAGCACCTATCAAAATTTAGAGTTATTGTGTGCATTAATGGAGTACATAGAGTTGTAACAGACTATTGTAAAAAGAGTCCTAATCGACGAAATCGACGAAAAATAAGGAAAAGAAAACCTTTTCGCCAACCGGTTTTGGATGCGCCACTTGCTGTGGAAATTGTAAGTTTAAAAATGGCTACCTATTTTTTACACATCTTTTGAATGACATTTCGTAAACAGAATGACACGGTGAAGATGGCGACCCCTTTGGAATATTTCAAAAAATATTTTGATGATGCATTTTTTGAAAATGTGGCTGATTGCACAAATAGATAAAAACTTGTACAGAAAGGTGAACATTTAAAATCATCCGATGGGGAAATTAAAAACTTTTTTGGAATGCATATTGAAATGGGTTGAAATGTACTGGCAAGAGAAGTTTAAAATTCCAATAGCATCGGAAACAATGAGTCGCCGATAGATTTTTCAAAATACGTGAAGCTTTCCGTGTTGTAAATCAAAATGACGTTACTGAAGCAGAAAAAATAGCAAATGTCTTCTGGAAAGTTCAGCCAGTTATTGACTCAGTAAGAACTGCTTGCTTAAATATACCCAGACAACAGAATAGACTATTTTTAATCGATGAGCAAATGATACCATTTACTGGACGTTATCCAGTACGCCAAAGTTTGCCTAAAAAACCAAAAGGTGTTGATTTAAAAAATGAGGTATTGACTAGATCAGAAGGTCTAATTCTCAATTTTGAAATATATCAGGGCAAGACAAGACAAAATATTGGACTCGGTCGTGCATTTGTTCTGCGCCTTGTTTCTTTTGACAGGTATTTTACCACATTCTGGAAAAAGGAATTTTTGGGACGGAAACGATAATGAGAAATTGAATAAAAGGCGTAGCCTTGACTGAGGATAGAAAATTTATTTATTTTATTATAGAAATTTATTTTAGTAGAGTAAGTACAAATTCTTCGAAATCAAACCAGCGGGGTTGACCAAAAAGACTTAAAATTTTATTTTATAGTATAACAGTCAATGGTCATGGTAATTGAGTCACATCTACAATATATATATGTATTTGGGTGAATAGAAAGGTTGGCGGCATGAGTTCTGAATTGATCCAAAGGGCTCTGGATAAAAAAATTCAAGGTGGGTTTATTATCTTATACAACATATTATAAAGGGCGACATCATTTTGTAAGAGAACTGGAAGAAGGCTAGCTTCCGACGACGCAAAAGTGTTGATTCTTGATATGACAGTGGTGGGATAGCTTGCAACTCCATAGAAAACGCCAAGAAAAATCAGACGACAGAATCCAGCGTGGACGCATCAGCTGAATAACTTTCCACGGGTGTAACACTTAAGTATAGTGCAGTAGCTACAAAGTATGTATAGAAAATTTAAAGCATTTTCTTGTCTCTTAATTAAAGCTCTAACGCCATTTCAGAGTATGTACATTTTTCTTTTATGAATCTCTTCCATACTGGTATCCAGGGTGAAGATTTATCTTGACAAAGCCCGAATGGCTTTCTTGGAAAAAAGAATGTAAAGTGTGTTCTTTTTTATAGGTATCCATAACTTATTCGATACAAACAAATGCATACAATGTAGCTCATTCGATATACTTCTGGAAATGACTGTTGTCAATTCAATTCATCGTGATTAAATAATTAAAATAATTCATTCGAATATAAATTAATCAATTACCAGCGAACGTTCAATGACATTTAATGTGAATTTTTAACTGCAAATCGATTTAATTCGATTTATATTTCCTTGGGCATTACGAACATTAAACTGGTTAACGTTTCTTCGACAATGGACACTCGAAATATACAAATAAACAACTGTTGATTGGCAAAACGATTTAAGTGATTTAACCTCGATAAGACAAAGCAACAAATACATATGTATATTTGTAAGTACTAATATACAATATTAAAAAAAAAATTAATCAAATTATAAAGGAAATATTGTTAAATCTCAAAATGGAAGATGTAACTACGATAAGGTGTTTAATTTAAAATTATTTATGCTATCAACTGAAACATCGTTTCTGTGATAACAACCAATATCAGTCCACTTGTTTAATTTTCTTGTTGTTGTCTTTTCTCATATTGGATTTTTCTTTAATTGGTTACTCATTGTCAAATTTCAATGGTCATCGACAAGGACAGATAAATTTATAATTTACTCGAGTAGAGTATTTCCGTTTGGCGATAAAAAGAATTGCTTAGCCTAAGAATGCCGTTTTGTTTTTTTTTTTCGGGTTAACAAATATGACTAGGTTCAGGCTAGATCTGAGCCAATATCAAGATACATAAGGAGATATTTCGCCGCCAAGACGTCTTATATACTTGCAAGGGTGCCGTGAAATAACGCTTTATTTCGCTTTCATAAAGTGAAATAACGCAGAATTTTTGATTTCGACTTTATTTCGCAATGACAAAGTGAAATAACGCCGACCATTGCTTGTGAAATAAAGCCGAATTCAAAGTTTGAAGAAGGTGGCTCGCTAATAGGATTTCACCTTTTTCTCCGCAGGGTTTAGACGCTCACGCGACTTCGTCGCTCCGCTAAGGGAATGTTAACAACTGTCAGACAGGCGCTTATAACTTCTTAGCAATTGTATTTTAGTTGTAATTGTAATTGGTCGATTTGACATGGTGCCGTTTATTTTAATCATTTTTAGCATGATATGATGGCAATTGATTTATATTAAAGCAACATTAAGAACAATGAAAAGTGAAATAAGGCCGATTCGGCCGATCGCTAATATTCGGCCTTACTTCACTTTATGAGAGCGAAATTTAAGAATTCTGTGTTATTGCGCTTGGCGTTATTTCATGGCACCACTTGCAAGGCATGTGCACGCATGGAATACATCCAGTTTGCTTGGTCAAGGTATTTCATACTGAAATTTGGTAAGACATCGCACTTAATCCTAAAAGATTTCAGTCCAATAAGTTCATCTACTTCATTTTGAAAGCGTCTACATCATTAAAAAAAATTTAACGATACACGCTTCAATAGCGCGTTGAAATTTCGCTAAACCAATTCTAAAATTAAAGTGCTATCTCGGTCGACGTGAAACACTTTCCTATACAGAAATTGTTAAATTTAAATTGAAATTTGAGGGACAAATTATTATTGCGAGAATTTAAATCGTGCCCTTGCGTAAACTGGGAATATTGCTTCTACAACTGAATTCAGGATAAAGACTTGGGTCACACGGATTATTAAGTTTAATTGACGCAAGACTCAAGCCTGCCGACCATCGGCAATGTCGCAATTTTGCTAATTGGGTGTTGGAAATACGAGTACATACAATTCATTTTGAGCGATGAGACACAATGTTATTTTTAAGGATTTGTATGTAATACTTATATACAATTCTAAATGGTGGTGGCTAGGCGCAGTTGTTAAGTTCGCCGACTCCTACACAAGAGGGCTTAGGTTCAATATTTCGGGCACAGGTAATACATGTTGTCCAGACCCGAACATCCACAAAGAAACCGAGTGGTCACATAATCAAAAAGCGATCATCCAGATTTATCATATTGCAATCGTTGCAAGATAGAACTCCAGTATTCTAGATTTCCGATCTTTCCGAGGAGCCAACATTGAATCACAATCCTACTTAAAACAGACACAAAAACCTACCAAAAATACTATGGGCGGTGGCGGTCTGGGCGACATTTCGGTGGTGGAATATTTGAGTGATGCATTGCAGGTTTCTGATCGAGAATTACAAAACCTCTCAAAAACTGCTATGCTGACAGCAGCATCAGACTCCGCACGCGGTGTTTTACGATTACGATCAGGGCCATAGAGTAGGTGCTACTGAAAAAACAACGTTCGGAAGTTTTTCTAGAAAACTATTAGGTGCACAACTAAGTTATCGCTGTTTTTTTTTTTTTGATGAAAATGCAACTTTATTGTGAAAAAATGGTTCATTCAAAGTATTGCCCATCGCTAGCTACAACTTTTTTCCATCTTTCTGGCAGATCTCGTATACCGTTACGGTAAAAGTGTTCATTTTTTTAGGTTATCCACGAATCAAGGCATTTATTGATGTCTTCATATGAGCGGAACTGCTGATCAGCCAGACCATGTGCCATCGAACGGAACAGGTAATAATCGGAAGGCGCAATATCTGGGGAATATGGCGGGTGGGGTATGACTTCCCATTTGAGTGTTTCCAGGTAGGTTTTAACGGGTTTGGCAACGTGAGGCCGAGCGTTGTCATCCTGTAGAATCATTTTTTCGTGCGTCTGCTCGTAGTTGTTGGCTCAAACGCATCAATTGAACTCGATACCGTTCCTCAGTGATGGTTTCGTTGGGTTTCAACGGTTCATAATAAATAACACCGACCTGGTCCCACCAAATACACAGCATAACCATCGCAGCGTGAATATTCGGGTAGTTCTCATGACTTTTTTCTCTTTCAGTTGCTGTAGTGAATCCAGTTTTCATCATCCGTAACGAGGCAATGAAGAAAACCCTTTCCTTTTTGTCCGCTGGAGCAGTTGTTCATAGGCGAAAAAACGACGCTCAACGTCCCTTGGCTTCAAATCATAAGGAAACCAAGTTCTTTGTTTTTGAAATCATTCCCAACGCATGTAATCGTTTGAAAATGGATTGGCGGGTAACTCCTAATGCTGAAGCAATCTCTTTTTGTGTTTGGCACGGATCATCATTGAGCAATACCTCCAATTCAGCGTCTTCGATGGAATTCAGGCGGACGATCGTTAACATCGAAGTCATCGTCTTTGGAGCGGCGGAACCAATCACGGCACGTTGTTTCACTTAGAGCAACATCTCCGTAAACTTTTTGTAGCTCTTCAGCCGCCGTTTTCTTCGAAAGAAAATTAACACGATTATTTGGCACAAAATCAGACATTTTCACACAAAAAAAAAGTATATGACGCCAAAACAAAATCACTAATGTGTCAAAACGGTTTGTTTACCATATATCTAAGCTTGGTTCATGACGTTTTGGTTATGTCAAAATCGACCAGCACTTACTGCTGGAGCAATCCATTGACTTAGTTGCGCACCTAATAAAAGAACAGACAACCGCTCAAAGTTCGAAATGGAGCCTTATGGAGAGATAAAGATGGAGCGGCACTAAAACTGTTGGCATTAAATAAAGAGCAATTACTCCTGCAGACCATAATTAATAACTCAATGTGGAAAATTATCGAAAGCTTTGTTTGCGTTTGAATAGCGATATTCAAACTAAAAACCAACAAAGATGCTAAAACAAATTTTACAAGTCAATTTCACGAACAACTAAGAAACAAAAACTCAATCGTTTGGGCTTTTTCAAAAGCGAACGACCATAGTTGTTTTGAATAAAATGCCTCAATTGATTGGCAACTTCCTAGGACGGAAAGCCTTTGAATCCATCCATTCCATTTGACTTTATTCTCTCTAAAATCCAAATTAAACCATTTCTGATAGGGTATTTCCGCCAAGCAACAACCACTTACCGCCTTTCATTCGCTGATTGTCTCAATAAAGAAATAAACTCAAATGCATCATTTTCTTAGATAACGGATTACAAAAATACACGTAAAAAGAAAACAAATAATTTAGGAGTAATTGTTTTATAATTAAAATATAAAAAAAATCAGATACTCATATAATTGATGAAAGCACTTAAATAAAAATTGCCTATCTCATACGAAATAGATCGCTCTTTATTAACTGATAATACGAACGCTAAAGTGTCATACTTATGATAACTACTCGTATAATACATCGAACCTAATCATTTGAAATTTGCAAGAGGACTTCCAGACCACCGGATTAGATTTTTAAATGCTAATAAATGAATTTGAAGTAGAAACAGACGGTATCGCAAAATGTACACAAGATTTGAATTTTGTAAAGTGTTGCCATTTGCCAAGGAAAAAAAAGCCAGCGTGACAACTGACACGGAGTAAATACATCCATTGACTTTTTGGTCTGGATTTTGGGCTGGAGGCATCAATAGTTAATGGTGTTCGCTATCGCTACATGATAATCCAGCTTTGTGCTAAATTGCAAGATATTGTGATAACCACTTAAATGTGAGCAGCGACATCTAGCAGAAAATGTCGAAGACCAGAAGATTTCGATATTGGAATAACAAAGTCTCGACTGGAGAGTGGAATCGAATTTTCTAGCAAATTGGAAATTGTATGGGACGCTGGATGGCGAGGATTGTTCTCGAAGTATGTCATTCGAGTATAAATACCAGCATCCCAAAGGTATGCAAATTAGTTCTAAAGTGTAATTTGAAGTGTTAATTAGGAGAAGTGATTAAGTGGTTTAAGTAAAAGATAAGAAAAGTATAAGTGGTTGAGAAATTGAATTGTACTGAGAGAAAGAATTAAATAGTGAATTGTAACTGTACTGAATAAAGGGATTTGTATTGAAAAGAATAAGTTCTATTATTTGTACCCACACAACATTTTACATTGGTGTCAGAAGTGGGATAGGACTTATTGTGTGTAAAAAAAAAGAAGAAAAAAAAAAGTGTTTTCTGACTATTTGAAAAAGCTAGGATGGGTCGAAAACTATTACAATTGACCCTCGTCCAACTCAAATCCGAGTTGAACAAGAGAAGCCTCAGCGCCAGTGGAGGAAAAAGTGAACTGGTGCCCCGACTTCAGGAGGCTTTGAACAACGAGGGACATGATCCTGATGCATATTCCTTTGATGTTGACGAGGATGAACAGACAAGTACCGGCAATGACATGGCTGCGATGATGCAACTCCTCTTACTAAAAATGGAAGAACAGACGAACATTCTCCAGAACAGTCTGGAACAAAAAATGGACGAACAGAAGAATAGTCTCGAACAAAAAATGGACGAACAAAAGAAAAATCTAGACGAGTAGAAGAGCAGCATTGAACAAAAATTCAATGAACAAACCAACAATCTGCACGATCTTCAACAGAAAATGGATGAACAAAAGAATAATCTGGAAGAACAAAAGAACATTCTCCAGCAAAAATTCGAAGAAATCGATGACAAATTTGAAAGAATAGAGAAGAACGTTGATGACAAATTTGATAGAATAGAGAAGAACGTTGATGACAAATTTGATACAATAGAGAAGAATGTTGGCGAAAAATTCGAAGAAATGGACAGCAAAGTTCAGCAACTGGCAAAAGAGCTCGACACAGTGCGAAAACAGAAACTGCGAGAATGTTCTTTAAGCGGTCCAAGGAGAAAAGAGTTGAAACCTCCCTCATTCGATGGCCAGACCTCATGGTCTACTTATAAGAAGCAGTTTGAAATGGCTGCCTGTGCAAACGACTGGGACAATGAGGAAAAGTGCTTTGCCCTAGCGATGGCCTTACGTGGTTCTGCGGCAGAATTGTTACGAACAATCGATATCGAAAAGAATAGAGACTATATGGTTTTAGTGCATGCTATCGAGAAACGGTTTGGGGATAGCCACATGCGGGAAGTTTACAAGGTTCAATTGCAAGGCCGTATGCAGCAACGAGGAGAAACACTGCAACAGCTTCAAGCAGACGTGAGTAGACTGGCACATTTGTCATATCCCACCGCAGGCCAAGAAATAATCGACGAAATGGCAAAGGACGCATTCATCAGGGGAATTGCAGATTTGAAGCTACAATTAGCAGTAAGGATGGCCGGGAAAAGAACCCTTGCTGAAGCACTTGCCTTCGCTCTGGCGATGGAAGCATCCAATCAGGCTTCCAAAGGAATGCATTTCGTAAGTAAAATAGTATCTGGTGAATGCTCCTGCTCAAGACCAACTACCATGCAACGAAATATCCCACGGGAGAGACGAAGGATGCGCTTCTGGAACTGCGATAAAGTAGGACATTTGCAAGGGCATTGTAAAGAACCGGTACGACGAGAAGGCTGCCTGCACTGGGGTTACAGGCAAATAGAAAGAAAAACCGGCAGAAACGGCTACCAAGAAACCGGTCAAATTTCCAGAAGCCATCAGTTAGGAAATGCTTACTTCGCGGGGCAGAAGTCTGTAGCAGGAGTCGACTCCAGGGTAATTATCCCAGTCTCACAGGTAAAACAATGCAACGAAAGCCTCCCAGCAGAAGTAGTCAGTGGTAAAGAAGCGAAACAACAGGCAACTATCCAAACGATCAGGACTGATCCAATAGAGGGTTGGAGTATAGACGAAATCCGTTCCTCCCAACAGGCAGACAATGACATCGAACCAATATTGGCCTGGAAAGAACACGAGGAAAGACCAAGCTGGCAGCAGATATCAGATCGGAGCCAAACTCTGAAGGCATACTGGGCACAGTGGAACTCGCTTTTTGTGCAAGATGGATTGCTGAAGAGAAAATGGGAAAGTGCAGATGGGACAACATCTCGTATGCAGCTAATTGTGCCACGGTCCAGAGTCAACCAAGTGCTCCATGAAATACATGACGGAATCTCAGGAGGCCATTTGGGAATAAACAAGACGTTGGAAAAGGTAAGGGAACGTTTCAATTGGCTAAGCGCTAAACAAGATGTCGAGAATTGGTGCAAAAAGTGCATCAGGTGTGCGGCTACCAAGGGTCCAAAAGTAAAGCCACATGGACAAATGCAACAATACAATGTCGGAGCACCTTTCGAACGAATAGCCATCGACATCGCTGGGCCGTTTCCCGAAACCTTTAATGGAAACCGATATACTCTCGTAGTCATGGATTACTTCAGTAAGTGGCCGGAAGTGTTTGCCATCCCAAATCAAGAGGCTAAGACCGTAGCCGAACAGATAGTCAACAACTGGGTGAGCAGATTTGGGGTCCCAATGGAGCTGCACTCTGATCAAGGGCGAAACTTTGAATCAAAAGTCTTCCAGGAAATATGCCAATATTTGGGAATAAGAAAGACAAGGACAACGCCACTACACCCTCAATCTGATGGAATGGTCGAGCGATTCAATCGGACCTTGAATGAGCATCTATCTAAGGTTGTCAGCAACTGCCAGCGGGATTGGGATCGACACATACCCCTCTTCTTAATGGCCTACCGAAACGCGGTCCATAGCTCAACAGGGCACACACCATCCGAGATCTTATTTGGTCAAACGATTCGGTTGCCAAGTGAAGCAAAATTCGGATCCCCACCGACGGAGCCCAAAGAGGTGAACGACTACGTGAATGACTTACGCAGCAGGATTCGTAAATTGCATGAAGACACCAGAGAAAAGATGAAGCTAGCAAGCAGCCGCATGAAAACTAGGTACGATATCAAGGCGAAATCTTCCGGTTTCAACGAAGGAGATCTGGTTTGGCTGTATAATCCTCAGCGTAAGAAAGGCAAATCACCAAAATTGCAACAGGACTGGGAAGGTCCATACAAGGTGATAACCCGCATTAATGACGTTGTCTACCGGATCCAGCGTGGGAAACGAGGAAAATTGAAAGCGGTCCATTTGGATAGAATGTGTCATTTCAACGGGATGCTGAATGACAAAGTTGTTCGGGACGAACAACTGTAGGGAGGGAGCAATGTGATAACCACTTAAATGTGAGCAGCGACATCTAGCAGAAAATGTCGAAGACCAGAAGATTTCGATATTGGAATAACAAAGTCTCGACTGGAGGGTGGAATCGAATTTTCTAGCAAATTGGAAATTGTATGGGACGCTGGATGGCGAGGATTGTTCTCGAAGTATGTCATTCGAGTATAAATACCAGCATCCCAAAGGTATGCAAATTAGTTCTAAAGTGTAATTTGAAGTGTTAATTAGAAGAAGTGATTAAGTGGTTTAAGTAAAAGATAAGAAAAGTATAAGTGGTTGAGAAATTGAATTGTACTGAGAGAAAGAATTAAATAGTGAATTGTAACTGTACTGAATAAAGGGATTTGTATTGAAAAGAATAAGTTCTATTATTTGTACCCACACAACATTTTACAATATGGATGTGGACGGCATGTGGTTTCAACAGGACGGTGCCACATGCCATACAGCCCAAGAAATAATTCAATTATTGCATAAGTGTTTTCTTGGTAGTGTAATTTCAAGTTTTGGTGATCAGAATTGTCCGCGAAGCGATTTAACGCTGTTGGACTTTTTTCTTTCGGGTTTTTTGAAGTCTAAGGTTTATGTCAACAAAATTTATACCCACAACCACCTACGTCTTGAAGGAGCAAATTGATTGCTACGAGTATATCAACGCAATTGAGCCACATGCACATGCAAAACTATCATGGAAAATTTCGACAAAAGAGTGCGTAGGTATTGTGGATGTCATTAACCGATATGCTATTCCATATATAACCCTATACTATATACAGTCTACAATGTCTAATTAAAAACCTGGGTTTTTGGGTCACTCTTTATAAACGGTGGCAAATAATAGGGAAGGTATTGCAATTAGAGATTGCTTTTGCTGCAATAAATTAAATTTACCGTCTTTTGGTGTATGCCAAACAAGTAAGTAACGTACATATAAACAAGGGCTAGGTGTTTTCAGTTTTTAATAGCAGCGCAATAAATGTTAATTAGATTCTACTATATGTTAATTACTATTTATAAGGGAACATTTCTGTAAAGCATTTCCAGCCAAAAAGATTGCATATAAGTTTGTTTGGGTACCAGAAAGGAAATACATAAATCATCAATTATTCTGGAAGCGAAGAATAAAGGACTGCCTCGAAAAGCAATGGAAGTTCAAGTCTCAGGCGGACTTCAAGTTAGAGGCCATAGGAGAAATGCAAAAATGAGGTCTGGATATGCAGCCAAGTCCAAATGCGACACAGTGGCAATGCAGATAATTTTGGGAAATATATATGTGTAGTATTTCTATCCTATAAATGTTTCAACGGTTAATAAAAGAAGAAAAACAGCTGTATATATGCATACGTAGGAATCTTGAAATTGGTAGTAATTTTGTGAATAAAATTGCTCAACTGGTTTGTGATCTGGACAGAGGCAAGATCCCATTGTAAGCCATCCCAAATAATTAATACAATTTGAGAGCTGCATTTGGGTGAAACCGGATCTTAACGGGGTGGCCGTGGTGTAGTGGTACTAGCAATCGCTTCTCACTCGGAGGGTCAAGGTCAATCAAATCCTACCCATTGACAAGTTTTTCAAGTTTCTCATTTGTGTAAATGGAACTCAGACAGAAAAATTCTGCGTGTGAAGGCATAACACTGACACGTAGATTTGGCTGTTGTAGAGTTTCAAGCACAAAAAAAAATAAATACTGTGAATTATAACCTTCGAATCACTCTATTCGGACTCCCACCCCTGGAGAGCGAATGTCGGACCCAAACACACCTGAGTTTGAAACCACTACAAAAAAACAATTTTCCTTTCTCCTCCTTCTACCTTTCCGCCCGCACCATAGCAATAGTAAAAGGGTATCAACCCCTTAAGCGGGCGTAAATTATAAAAAACAAAAAACCCTCAGTTATAGCGGACTTTGGTCAAATGCCTTCAGTTGCGGACTGCTAGATGGATTTTTTATTTATGCGCACCGGCTATTGCGGCAAGAGAGTAGCGTTATTCCTCCACGTAGGAATAGAAGATTTTTCGGACTGGAGCGTTAATATTCACTCGCTCTATATTTCTATATTTGCTATTCATTTCAAGCGACTGATGCGCAGTTTTCTGACTTATGTAACTGTAAAGGTCATAGAGTTAGCTGTTATATCATATTTTCACCTCAAAAGCCGATCAACGTAAATGGGACCAATACCCAGGCGAAAAATCTTGCTTATAGAACGACCATGCATAATCTTTATCCACCTTTGCCAACAGACCTGAGCCTCTCTTGGCTTTATAATATAGGTCATCCAATTCGAGGTCCGCACACGAAATTCCTGTTTCAATCACATACGTCAAACCGAACTGTCACCCGAGACTGTATATGTTTAGGGCGTTTCGTTTGGACAGGCAAAATGCTGAAGTTCCATTTATCAGATATCTCTCTTCCGACCTCAGCTTGAAGATGAGTAATATATTGCTCATAATAATAATACTCGTATATTGCTCTGGGAAGTAGGTCCTTCAGTCTGTTAGCCTTGTTATATTTGATTCATTTTGGTTGGGTGGACGGAAATCTTGGAATCAGCTGTTCATCGTTAAATCTACTCACAATTCTCTATTGTTGTGGCGTCATAACTTATATATCTTGCCTGCAGCTAAGTAGTGAATCGAGTCTATATTGGCCGCTTGGAAAGTTCGGGCAGCTATAATGCTGATTATTCTATGATCATTTGTGAGCATTGAGGTAAGGAAACCTTGTGTTAGCTTTACTAATATACAGCTCCGTAGCAAAGTAAATTTTGTAGTTTCATATAGGTTATGCTTTCCCAATTGAAGTACCAAAGATATTTTTTTGAAGTGAAATTACAGTAATTCCGAACTCCGATGAAACGCAAAAGCGACATGAAGTGACTCCGAACTCCGATGAAACGACTCCTTAATCCCTTTTGCATCCACTAGACGGCATTTAAAACAGTGCGATAATATGTAATTGTAAATGACACCAATATTATCCAACAATGATGAAGTGTTCGTTGCTTTACGATGTTGTATCACTATTTCCAGCAGTAGTGCTCCTACGTACCCAATAAAGTTATTCTCCTTCAACCTATCTCATTGTGAATGCTAAAAGTTCGATAAAACGAAAAAGTGATAGGAAACGGGAGGGGATAGCACGCATGGTGAGGCAGTTCGGGCAGAATGAGACATGGGAGAGAAACAAAAAGGCAACAGACCCGGTGTAGCGAATAAAAAGAGAGGGGATAACGCGCGTGGTGAGCATCAACTCGGACGGAATCAGCCATGAGCCGTAAAGAGGGCTTCGGTAGTGGGTGAGTGCACAATCCACGAATAGCGTACATAGCAACAAGATCAGAATCGTGTCATCTTTGAAACTGGCTTGGCTTGGCTTTGTTTGTCAACGGTAAGAAGATAAGCAGCAGAGAACAGCCCAGCAAAAGAATTGCTCCAGCGACATTGGTTGACCTGGTTTGGGAATAACCTTGAAGTAAAAAGACATTATTCCAATAAGTTGTGTTTTATTTGTAAGGGATCGACAAATACATATGTACATAACTGGGGTGGACCCGAATCATGGTTGGATTCGTATGAGTATGGCACGTGTCATCAGTCGTGCAGCATTTGTTATTTATCGAGTTTATATAGTGTGTCGAAGTTATTGAGGTTTCACCTTGATATTAACAAATTTAGTTGCGCTAGTTGTTAAGTCAAGTGTTCGCGCATTCCAAGCCTTTCTTTTCGTTTTAAAAAACCCTTATTGACAACAGCTCCAAATAGGTTGAAGTAACTCATATAAAGTATCTTCCATGTTGACGGCTGATTCAATCATTGGGATTCTTCCGTTGAACGTTCCGCTTCTAAGGGAGACCATTTTAGTGTTGCTATTTTCTTCATGTACTGCCCTTAAGAGTTTAGCAAGCCAAGCCAATCCGCACGCGGATTAGACGAGCAGGTAAAATAATGAAAATTAATGTGTAGTCCTAGTTACAGCAGAGTGCACAGCCAGGTTGACACCTTACTCTAAACTTAAAACACCGAACCACAATTTATATGATTTTGTTAAGGTACATTTCCGTCGACTCAACGAATTGAATGCTTCTTATTTTCTAACCTCAATTCGTAGTGATGCGGACTCGTGGTTTGTTATGTCGACTATCCCTCAGTATTACTAAGAAAGTCACTTTCCTGTGTACTAGACGATAGGACAAACAAAATGGTGGATAGTAAAACACTAAGGCATGGTATCACCCCGAACTACGAGGCTGTGGTATCAATAATTTATTTATTTCCAATTGTACTGTAGATGAGATACGAGTCAAAATAGATTAATTTAAAAATTCAATCCAGCCTGAACAGAAGTAAAGCATGATGCGACATATCCTAGATTTATCAAACTATTCTTCCCGGCAAAAAATTACCGAGAAAGGCTCGAGAAGATCTAAAAGCGCATTCAAATTTTATCAGATAAAAGAGAGAGAGACATTCAAAATTTCTAGTCACAAATAGTTTCGTTTACATGAAATCACAATTTATCGTCATTTCATAATTAAATAGATGACAATTGCTAATAAAAATATGCTGATGTTAACCATGGATACAAATTGTGTTTATTGACAGAGGTGTGATGCGAAGTATCAAATTGATATACAATACAGACATATGTAACAAATATTAGAGAGCAGCGATCTGTGACGTTTTCACAACTTTTTCTCAAAACCATATCTGTCATATTTAGAAAGATATTTATATATGGTATGTACGTTGGAACAACAATAATATATCTGACATTTTTTTTACAGCCTCCAGGTTCGTTTTAAACATAATAGCACACCTCTAATTTTAGATCCACTAATTAGAGTCAATTGCCTGGTTACTCGTATATGATAGTAAATTCAATAGTCCGCGTTTTTTATATATTTTTTTAAAATCTTAAATAAAACCTCTTTTATAAAATGTCATTCAATGTAGACAGAGTATCTGCAATTGACCTTTTGAGAAATGTGTGTCGTTTCTGCTTTTTTTTCCCACCTTTCAGGTGTCAGCTACACTTGGCATTAATCACCCTTTACTCGTAAGACTCGCGATATGAAATTCTTTGAAATTGCCACAGAAATGGAAAGTTACGAGTACTTCAATGACCAATGACTTGGTTGATCTTTGTAACATTTCAAATGTATTAAATTTAAATGGCTTTCTCAGGGAAGCACTTGACTTAAGAAGCACGACTTCACTTAAGAGGCTATTATAAAAAACTATTACCAACCAATTAGAATGCAATTATTGTAGTTTCTATCTAATGGGAACTGATCTGCATCAATAGACATTGTTAAGATATAGAACTGCACTTGGTTATGTTTAGCGAGAGCTACGAGCATATATTAGTACAATCGTCTCTTGAGAAAGTTGAAATAAAGCCACCCTTTCAAGCAGATTAAGTTTAGATGTCTCATAGTAATGTTATTTAGTTGATTTTTTTTAAGGGATCAGATCCGCCAATTGCGGGGCACTGCGACCTAAAAGATCTTTTGTAGCACTATTTAGCTGATACTCGTAGCTGTTTTAAGTTAGCACTTTCATAGGCTATCCAAGCCGGTTGAGATATGTACACAGCTACTTGAGCGCGTCAGCGAAGGCAAAATCTTTATTGACTGCATTGGCTCTCTTTTGGCTGGAGCGTTAACCTTTATTCGCTCTACATGTTCTAGGCGACTGATGTGAGCTTTTATGACTAGGCCGATATAGAGTTCACTGTTAGATCTCTTCCTCCAAAAGCACATCAATCCAAATAGAAACGAAAATCACTCAAAGATTCTTGCAGACCAAAACGACCAAGGTCCTCGTATTTTCTTCCCCACTACGTGGTTGCTTCTTTAGTGCAAATAACCACCGATAGGCAGGAGTGCATTGCCTACTTTTTGTTTCTAGACATTCGACTCTGCTCATTTCATCACTGACGCAGATTCCTGGGATGTTCTGGGGCTCAACAGAGTGTGTTCTTGTGCTGCAAAGCCGTTGCATTGAAAGATACGTGGCAGTCTTTCACCACTTTCGAATTTCTGGTGTTTGAAGTTAGGAATCTGATATATGTATATGAGTATACTGACGCTTCGCTTTTGGATTCAGCCTGATCTGAGATTTCGGCTTAGAAGACGGTATAGAATGTGGGAGGAATAAAAGGTCCTCAGATAAGACTCCTCCGCCAATGTCTTTGGCTGTCTTAAAGCCTAGTTGAAAACGAAAATTGGCTTACCTGAAGAAGATTTCGCGTTGTCTTAATTTGTTCCTTTTGAAATCAGGTGACGTTGAAATCACGCGATGGGCGTGAATAGACTGTTATGTCCTATCCCTCAAGAGGGTCAGAGTGGTGGTGGTGGCCAGATTTACGCTAGGGTCATTGTTAGGTATCCAAGAGAAGCGTATGGCTAAGGCGTTGGGGAGTTTGTTAAAAAGTCTATGTGAGTGACATCGTCTTCGCAAGATTTCATATGTGTGGTTTCAACCGAAGATTACGTTCATGATTATGCTGTGAAGTGGATCACAGAATCACTTATAATTATAAGTTCTTGAAGAAAGTTAATGATCGAGGCAGTGTCAACGTTGTTAAAGCTCTCTTCATACCAACATTATGTACTCCTGAGTGATTTACCAATGGGTCGTAGAAGGATGTGTTGTGCATTCTCAACCGGTCTTCCTTTTAGTAGGCATGCTGGAAATTAAACAACCGTCTGTAATGGACACTGAACTTGATGTGGAGATCGAGTATTTTATTAAGTACCTTTATCAGGAAAGATGACAGACTGATGGCCGGCTTTGGGTATAAAAACTACGAATATCTTAGTTCAGGCACGGACTATTGTACGGAGTGCTAAAGAGGCCTCTAGAATGCATACTCGTAATATGTGCTTGACATAATGAAGAGCATTTTATAGTTGTGCAGGGAAAAAGTTATCCGGTACTGCGTTCTTGTAACATTCGAAGCTGTAAACCGCCCGTATCGCGCACATTATGTTATGATCTGTAGATGGGTAGATTTTCTCAAAATAGGTTTAAGGTGGCTTAATGAAATCCAACCAGGGAAGTGAGTTTTCATAATCAGATGCAAGGATCCCTTTCCGGAGTCAATCCAGTTACCATCCAAGTGGTTAAGTACGCTCAGAATTCGAGGTATTTTGTTCCACTTGCGCTGATAATTCTTTTGCAGAAACTATGCCAAGATCTACGTTGGAAATAGCTGGCTACTAATTTTTGAAGTGATGAAATGAAAGCCGGATAAAACCAGCGCCTTAAATGCGCATGTTTAATTAGCTAATGTAGAATTTGTACAATTTTTAAGCACCTCAGTGTTATTTTGTTCTTCAATGTACCCCAGTTTTTTTTTCTTTAAAAACAAAAAAAAAATATTTTAAGCTTGCTAATTATGCACAAATAACTTATGATAGCTGCTAATTACTTAAATTATAAATTTGTTCAAAATTTAAACTGTAAATACACCTTATCGCCTTATAAAAAAAAAAAAAAAAAATGGCACAGATACACAAAAAAAAGCCCTGTGAGATTGCATTAATTCAGAAAGCAGTACAATTCAATAAGAGCTAGGGTAGATAATTAATTGACAAAAAAAACAACAAACTAACGGTTATTAAAGATTGATCAAAATATAGAAAAATTCACTCACCTCAACTCTACCCAAGATGATGCCGGCACCAATGGTACCGATACCAGCCAAAAAGAATGGTATCGACACCTGCACCAAAATGGTTGACCATTTCTCTTGTTTGACACCAGGACGATTTAAGGCTAATTTCTCATCGGCACTACCCGGTACACCGGCAACGCTGCCACCACCATCGTGACCACCACCTGCACCTCCCCTATCCGATCCTGGATCAGGTTCTGATGATGCTATTGACGTCGTGATGATTGAGCTTAGTGAACCAGTTGTCGAATGTGGTAAACCGGACAATTTGTCATTGTCGGAGTCTGTAATAGAAAATTTTTAAAATAATATAAATAAATAAACACTGTTAAGATATTTAAAAAAAAAAAAAAACCGAAAACATATATGCACGAGGATGTTATCAAAATAAAAATATATATATATATTCCCGCAAACACGAATACTCGTAGATACAATAGAAACCATGCAAAGGAATAGATACATGCATAGATAGATAGAATTATAGAAACAAAAAGTGTTAAGTTTAAAAGTATTCAAAGTAACAGTATTAGCATATAAAAATAAGAGATACGACAAAAAAATATCCATTTTCTTTTATTGTAAACAAAATTAGAGCAATTATAGCAAAAGTGTTAACAAATGAAAAAAAATAAAATAAATAAAATAAAAATATCAAGAAAATAAGACGCCAAAAGAATACACATACACATGTATGATAAATGATAAAATAAAATAAAAAGCGTTACAGATGCGAACGTACAGTCACAAGATAGAGTTTAACATAAATTTTCATTTTAAAATTTTAATTCAATTTTTCGTCTATGTACGAGTATGTTACTATATTATAGATTGCGCTTTATTTATTTATCTTTATATAAGAATTTGAATGAATTTAAAGAATTACTACTTAGAATTATTACAATATTTGCTTCGTGCGGATCATCCGGATCGACCGGCATGCGGCAGCCGCATGTTGTTATATGTACGGGTACAATATATAAAAAAATTGTAAGCCACATGTACTCGTACATGACACCAGTGTTTTGTTTTAAAATAATAATGTTTACTGGTAGTACATTCTATAAACAAAACATATACATATTAGGCACACTTTACACTATCTGCCGAACAGCTACCAAAAGGTTCCGATTTTCATAACGTTTATCCGAGCAGCTGGATTTACCACCTTTTATTTATTTTTATTAGCAATCAAGTAGTCGTGAAATACTCGTAAAATTTATAGCCTGATTAACCATAGTAAATCTCATAACAAAAAAGCTGATATAAAAAAAAAAAACAAAACTTTGATATTTATATCGAATCTTATCAAAGAAATATGTTTCAGGTGATTGCGTACTAAGGGGTTAATTGTGAATTTCGAAATATTCTGAGGAAATGGCAAGCCTAGGTCCATACCATGACTGGAATAAACTTGTGAGCGACATTTTACCAAATAACAGGTGATTCGAAAATAAAGAGACTGACACATAGATGGTGACTGTAATGACACCAATCTATACAATTTTTAGTTAGTACTAACCTTCAAACGAAACGTGTCAAAACTTGACGACATTTTGAAGTTTAGTGGTGCACCTTTTGATATTCCCAAAACCATGGTAAAAAACGATTTTCGTACTTTGATAAAACACTGTGATTTGATGGGATAAAATACCGTTAAAACTCAAAAATAGCTTGAAAAGTTAGAAGGAATCTGCTCCGTCGAAAACAATAATTTATCACTGGTTTGCTGAATTCAATCCGTACAGACACAAGTGATGCATCAGAAAAATCCACAAAATCGTTTTAATCAATCGTAAATTCTGTTCGAAGTAGGTAACGCATTTGGACCAAAAACAACAACGTGTTGATGATTCAGAGCGCTGTTTGGAGCTGATTGGTGCTGTTTGAGGGAAATAAAAAGAATTTTTTCATGCGGTATGTGACAATGAATGAAACATCGATACTATGTATTAACTGTTCGCAAACCTCAACTAAATGCTCGCTGGCAAGAGATATGGCTCCAATGAAGAGGTGACCGCCGAAACTGAAACGTATTTTGAAGTATTGGACAAATCGTTCTGTAAGAAAGGCATAGGAATGTTAGAGCACCACTGGAATGATTGTATCGCTCTAGAAGGAGACTATATTGATGAATTTTTATATAATAGTGTTTTTATATGACGTCGAACCGCCTCCTGCTGGATTAGCGAGTTAGTCTCTTTTAAGTTCTAAGAGTTCTTTTCTATTGCATTTCTTCAAACGGAAGCGTCTCACAGTTCAGCATCCGTGAGACCATGTGCCTTATTACTTTTTTGATAGACAAGTTATTAGAGGACTAATTATTTTTAGCCTTCTTTTGATCAATTTCAGATACCTCGTGATTGAGATGGGTTATAGGTTGACCGTGGGTTATAAGTCGTTTGCAAAGAGTGGCGTTCCAATTTACTTTTTTAAATTAGATGACGGGTGTTTAATGTACCAATGAAATTTTTATTTTGGAAATGTAATTGATACGAGTACCATTAGGTATGAAATATTTAAATGTCATCCACGGTATAGCCTGCATGAGCGTATCCGCTGGACCCTATTTTAAATGACTTCTCACATAATTCGGGCTATTCTACAGCAATTTCGCTTCGAATGTTCCCCTCTAAGTCATCTAAAGTTTTTGACATGTTAGCATAGATCAGCGACGTAACGTAGTCCTAAGGAAAAGAGTTTAAACATGCTAAATCGTACAAGCGGGGCGGTCAATTGACACGGCCATTTCCGGTAATAGGACGATTAGAAAATTTCGTCTTCAATAATTCGATTGTTGCTTTCGCTGTGTGGCAAATGGCTCCATCCTGTTAGGAGCACATATCCCCAAAGCCTTCGATTGTAGTTCCAATTTGTAAACAAAACAATTGCTAGTATAAAGCGATAGTGGTCTCCATTAACTGGTACCGTCTCGCCAGCTTAAACTCAGAAGAAGTACAGCCCAATTAGACCTCCGGCATGAAAACTACCCCAAACAGGTAATGTTTTTGTATACAATGGCTGCTGTTGGAATAGCTCTTCGCTATTCCAGCTATTCGCTGGATACAATATGGAAATTTTGCTTATTAACAAAGTCATTTAACCAAGAATGTGCCCACATCACATACGATGGTGTTTCGGTGAAAGTCCGGATCTTTTTCTATCTTCAATATCGCGTAAATAATGAAAGTTCGACGTGCACGATGGTCATTTGGTTTCAGCTCCAGGGTCAATAGGATCATATACTCACATATGTAGTCGTATACCCAAAACACACCACAGAGGTTTTTAGGCATGCCCAGCTCTTGAATCGATTAATTACGGTCTTGTCTTACCGACTCGCGTACAGCCGCAATATAGACTTCACATCTGTTGTTTCGCTATTCCACTGGGATGGCGACATTATTGAGTAAGTATGTAAGTCAATTTGAATTTTCTCACTAAACGGTTAATCATTTGCATATCAGGACGATTATAACTTACAGCGAATTTTGGTAAAATTTGGATGACTGCGTTGTTGAGACGCATACCCTTCCATGATTCATGGAATATGTGTATATCCTATTGAAAAACCCTTTATATTACATTCGATCTTTAAACCAGATATGGACATGTGCACTGTGGTTCTTCACAATTCAAGCTCGGAATATGCCATTGGAAATTGCCATTAAGTCTTCATCTGCGCACCGAACAAACAGTGCTGACAAATAAATGGAAGATCATGCCAATGCATGTAATCGGTGGCGCTGATCTTTTGTCTTGTACTATCTATGGAGCACTATATTTGGTAACATTTTTGCTTATTTTGAATTTGAATTATTAAAAACGTCCTAAACATGGTCACTTACTAGATTCCTCGATTCAGAGCTGCATACCCGTGTCACACTAAGCTCTCTGGATTCTACAATCTCGGACCAAGACACTGTGAATCGAAGATACTCTTAGCTCGGGTGTTTTTAATCAGATTTTAAGATACGTCCACAATATGGTACCGTTCTTATTATTTTGGGGTTAGCTTGTATGGGATGCCGAAAATATTATAGCTATCACTTCCATACCATATGTGGCCTTAATGGCGATTAAAGGAGGGTATATAGAGAAAATAAACAAAGTTATAGCGCAACGGACCAGTGTGAACTACGAGCTCTAGTCCCTCCATTCACTGTGTTGTTCATCACTGTTTTGCCGACACTAAACAATAATAGAATGAGAGTTTTTATAGGCAGATTTGCCATTGTTTACCAAAGTGGTAGTGACTTCAGATTGTTATTTCTGTTTTTTGGTGTAGAGCTTTTGTATCGAACCCAGAATGTTGTACTCGATGAACATAACTACTCGTATTCGGCCACAGCAAATACATCAGGTTTTCCAGCTTAAGATTCATTTGGTGTTGTTAACAATGTTATGTCACATTTAAAAGGGATACGCCTCGGTAGTTTTTCAACGTATAGAACCATCTCTTAGTCCCAATCTTGGATTGCGCGGAAATTTTTTTCCCTTCCTTCGAGTTCGGTACTCTTCCCCGCTGCCCTATGTTTTTTTTTTTTTTTTTGCAGCACCTTTTTATGTGTCTCTTTCGTAACCTTCTTTCCTTTGACACAGTAGGTAATGGCTATACCATAACTGCTAGATTGCATGACTGTGATGTTTATTAGAAAGCCGGATTCTGAAGCGACATTTCATTAAATTTAATTTGGAAAATGATACGAATTAAAACAGCGTTCTAGCAGTTGCTCTACCAGCGTTCAGGCATCTTAAAATTAACATATAATCAGAAATATACATACGAGCATGTAATATAAATAAAATAAGATTATTCCTTGGTTTGAAATTATTTGAATGTAAATTTGATTTTGGCGCACTTAATCTATAATCGTCATATTAAAAATTGTTAAAATTGGCTTTTTGCCCACTTTTGGTAAATTCGAACTGATGAGAGTTTTGTTTTCTTTGACTGAGACGTGCTGTGCTGAAGACTTACTTCCCTTCAACGGTGGGAATTTTAAAATTTTTTTCCCCAGAACGATAACAAACTCGCCTAACGTGCAACGGATATGACCAAACAAGATTCATAGAGTCCGAGGAAAACTTATCATCAATCGATTAAGCACATCTACCTATCAAATAATAAGCCTGTTGATTTTCATCATTTTCAAAGTGTATGGAAGGACTAAGAGAACGCTTTGGCTTATCGTATCATAAAAGATCTTCATTGGTGAATTGGTTGAGCTCATTCCAAGTTAGCAAATTGAAGCCGCAAAAATTTGTGATTATCAGTGTAAATTCCGTTTCTATAAGTCGCGCTATACTAAATTTGCATATTGCAGCTTACTCCAATGACCAAGGAGGTTTTATCCGATACGCATATTTTATTTATTTAATTTTATTTTGATGGGGGCTAATGCCCCCATTTATTTGGCTTAATGTAAGCTTAAAAACTAGGACTTAAAAACTAAAAGAAAACTAGGACTTATCACTAGGGCTTAAAGATAGGGATGGTGAAGGAGATCGGATTTACCTTACCTTACGCAGCATACAGGAGATTGGTTCATTAGAGCCATATGTCGTGTAATGGATTGGTAGGTAAAAGAGACGGTAGCAACGTAGATTACGAGAGTTAGTGTAAAAGAAAATTGAGTTGTAAAGAGATGTGCAATCGACGGAGCCTGAGAGCAGTCGGCGAATGAAAATAATGTCAGCTGCGTCCCTTCGTTCCTCAAGGGTATTTCGGTTAATGAGCTTGAGACGATCTCGATAGGGAGGTAAGATTAGAGGATCGTTCCAAAGTAGATCTCGAAGAGCAAATCGAAGAAAACGACGCTGGATGTTCTCAATACGGGATACATGAACTTGTTGAAAGGGACACCACGCTTGGCTAGCGTTCTCGAGAAGGGGCCGAACGTAAGTGAGTTGCAGTCACGTACGAGTTGCAGAATTCTTTCGACCATCTTTTAACGAAGCCGAGTGATGAGTTTGCTTTAGAAATTATCTCATCAATATGGGAGCGGAAATTAAGCTGCCTGTCGCATAATATGCCAAGGTCGCGCATAGACTCAACAAGGGATATAAGTTGGCCGTGGAAATGGTAAATTCGTAAATTCGGCACTTACGTGAGAAGGTAATCGCTTGACATTTGGAGACATTGAGTTCTAAATAGATCTTGATGCACCAGGTGGAAAAACTATTAAGATCTATTTGAAGGAGGCTGAAGTCATGTTGTGAGGAAATAGGTTTAAAAAATTTAGTATTGTTAGCATAGAGAGAAAGTGCTGAGTGTTGAATGACTCTTTGAAGGTCGTTAATAGTTAGGATGAAGAGGAGTGGACCTAGCTGACTACCTTGTGGAAAACCTGAAGTAGCCAAGAAAGGTGCCGATAGGGCAGACCTGAATCGAACACTATAAAAGCGATTATCCAGGTAAGAAGATATCCATTTTAGCAAAATGGGTTCAAAGTTTGTGAGATATCTTGTCAAAAGTCTTACTGAAATCAGTTGTTATAACGTCAACTTCTTTACCACTTTCTAAGGCTGAGAGAACAGAGGACACGAATTCGACGAGATTAGTGGTAGTTAATCTACCTTTCAGAAAGCCGTGTTGATTAGGGGAAATAAGAGATTTGCACTGGAAGCTTAAGGCTTCGTACAAAATGCTTTCGAGGAGTTTGGGTATATGTGAAAGTTTAGCTATGGGGCGGTAATTAGTGACTTCGCTGATTACTCCCTTTTTGTGTATCGGTGTTATGAAAGAAGACTTCCATATCTGTGGAAATTCACCTTGAGCGAGCGATAATTGGAAGAGATTTGAAAGGGGGTGGGAAAGTGTAGAGGAACACTTTTTAAGAAATATGGATGGAAGGCCATCTGGGCCGGGTAAATATTCATATCTAAGTTGTTGTAATTTATTTTGTATCACTGTATGATCAAAACTTTGAGAGATAGAGGGGCCAATGGGGAAGCTGAGAATGTATTTGAAATAAGAGGGAAGGAATTATGGTATGCCGATCGGTTGAAGATATATTTTCGTATGAGAGGGATGGAGGAAAACCGTCGGATTTTTTTTTGTAGTTAACGAATTGGTAGAAAGACTTAGGTTCGTTTATAAGCCTTGATTGCACACTATCAAGGTATCGCTGGTAGCGAACGTTATAAAGCTGGGCGAATTGAAGGTATAACCCGAGGTGGTTGGAATAGTCCACAAAGGTATTGGATCGAAGGAAAACTGCCCATAATTCGTTTCTCTTGTTACGTAAAGAGCGAAGTTTACGATTATACCACGGGGGGCTCGTAGAAGGGTTTTTTTTTTGCGCGAAAAGGGGACGTAGAGAGAAATACAATTGAATAATTCACTGTAGAAGATAGAGAGAGCATCACTGAGGGACATATTGATGAAATTAAAAGAACACTTACTAGGATATTCGTTAATTTGGAAATTCGCTTTATGAAAGCCGTAAGAAGAGGCAGCTGCGGATGGGGAATGCTGGCTAGGAGAGTGATGGAAAAGAGAAAGAAGAAGTGGCGGGTGAAAGTTATCAATGATCGATAGTGAAAGGGGACAGAGCGAGACAGAGGAGTTTATGGGGTCAGTGGTGAAAATGAGGTCTAATTGCATAAGTTTTTCATGTGATTTCGTCCGCCGCAGCTTCATATGATAACACTCACCGAACACAAGTCGAATCGAAAATCGCGAGAAACTAATCCAGCTGTCGTATAATGTGCAATTTTGGAATAATTTTTATGAGACATTTCGGCAGGACTGATGTGCCTGCATGTGACTAATTCTATCAATTCTAAATACGAAAGGCACTTGCTTGCATTTAGCGAATCCGTGAATCTGACGGTAGCCGCTGACGACGACGATCTTTTCTGGCCATTATAGGGTCATTCATGGTTATTTAAAGATAGATGAAGAATGAAAGATGCCTTCAAATAAAATAACCTAAACCAAGGGTATGTTGTTAACCAATAAGGTTCAATCATTTTTGAGAAAATGACTTTACTGGGAATTGAAAGTTTACCGATTTGTTAAGTCTACCGAATGGCATATTTTCTTGGCTATAGTCAAAAAAGCTGAAACAAGTTTACTTCACCTGCTTAGCCATATCGGACGAGTGGACAATTATGCTTCAGTCATCTCCATCAACAAGGAATACCGTTCCAATCTATAGTGGATTTTAGAGTGCTCTATTTGGATATCTGAAAGCGGTGTACCCGAATGAGTCGGGATCGTTTCGTATACGATCTGTGGTTTGGAAGAGCAGGCTGGAAGAAATACTTGCTCTTGACTAAAAGTCATTTCGTAGTGAATAACAACTGGTGAGCTTGTGAAGCAAGGTAAAAATCAAAACAGCCTAACAGATTACTACACAGCGAACAGTTGTGCCTTGTTATACCTTCCGAGCAGTAAGGAAGACAGCTTCATCTTCAATTAATTGACTGCATTACAGACAGTCTTCGAATTTCTGCTTTCTGGTTCCTAAAGAAAACGGTTAAAGGGACTTACACTGAAAAAATTTATCTGCATTTTCGATGAAAAACGGAAATATAGGAGAAGACATTGAGATAATATGATATCTGTTTACCCTTCGCTACTTCTTAGAATGGTAATTGATGAAACAAAATATTTACCAGAATCTGTATCCACACAATTTTCGTTAATTGCATTTTAATTGTGTCTATAAGTTTTTCTTAAACAAAATATTATAAAACAATTGTGATTTCCAGGAAAAACGACGAGACAGGTAGACACAGATCAAAGACTCAACCACTTGAGTAAATAAAAAAATTGCTCATTTCGAGCTATTTTTCCATATAAACAAGCGCAAAGAAACAAAAGTTCTTATGTAGATAAGGCAACCGACACACGCCAATTATCATAAGAGGTTCACCGACATGCAAATAAAAACACTGCATCTTAGAGAAGGCTTCACAGAACATTGAGTGTAGAGATTGGAGATAAAAATTCACAAATATTTAATGACTCAACAGACATAGGCAATTCAGATTGAACAAAACTAAACCACGTGCTTCGGATAGTCAAATTTTATAAAACATCCCGTATCCACAATACAATACTACAGAATATTGCATTCAATTATTTGGCGGGCAGAGTTCTATATAGTCCGAAAACGGTTATTGCCACATTTCATGTGGATTTTTTTTTATCTTTTAACTATCTAGTATCTACTGTTATGTGAGAGAAAAAAAAAAGTGTCACAGCATTAAAAATCTCAAAACAAACATACCAAATGGAAAGTGATCTTCAGTGTACGAATTTTTGTGATTTTTGTAGAAATTCTTTGGTGTAAATTGCGTTGCTCTTATCAACTCATCAACCAAGTCAAAAGATACACCGCGCACTGTATCGATATTCATTTTGTGAAATTATTACAAAACTGACATCAAACAGAAGATGCTTTATCTTAGACTTATTAAGTGACACTGAAGTGTGATCAGCTTGCAGTCTCTCCTATCGTCGACAGTTTGCCGAAGAACAAAGAATTACAAATAATCTACAATCAAAATGGTGATAGAAATTTACATATTTCTCGAGACAGAATCCGAGAATTTATTTACCCATTGCATGATTGCATAAATATAGAAATACTCTTATTTATTTCATTTTAATTAATTTTTTTATTTGGTTTTTATATAAACAATGAAACCAAAACAAATAAGAGTTCATTGTCTTTATTTTGGTTGCATCGTTCACTTTTAATCTATCTAGGTTAGGCTCTTATAAAACATATGCTATATCACAAAAAATAAAACAAAATATGTATTCAAAATTATTTTCGGACAAAGTATTTCAGTTTGAGCGGTCTCTGCCGATATATTCGTATGAATAAAGTCGCAAATTTTAGTATAAGCTTCTTAATAGAAATGGCCTTTGTCCACATTATTTTCTATAATTTTTCTTCATAATTGTTAATTTATTAAGAGATGTTTAAATTCAATTTCATATAGCACAACTAGCAAATAATTAGCAGACTTATTTTTTATTATTTGTTCTTTAAAAATGTAAATGACATCATTGTACAAAGTAGGCAGCATATACTCCTCAAAATCAAGATAATGAATTTAGAACTATCTAAAAAGAAATCACAGAAAACAAAACACTAATATACCATACATAACTGAGCGAGAAAAAAATAAAGAATAAAGAAAAAATTAAAACAATATGTATTGACGCGACCAAAAGATATGTATCTACAGGTGTCGGATTAATTCTGAGTTAATACTGATACTGTTATTGATATTGATGCGTTGCGGTCAGAGATTAGCGGTGTCAAATAAATTTATTGATTGATTGAGTGATCTTGTTAATGTCAGAAAAATCTAAGTCATTCTGGCACCTGCAAATTCAAAAAAAAACAAAACCCATCGTTTAATCAATCAAAGATAGATGTTGAACTTTAGAGTCAAATCACTGGTTCTTAGTGTCCGACATCTCATTGGAATTTTCACAACATACTATACGTTATCATGAATATATGTAGTTATATATATCATGAATATATTGCGATCCTCAGTAATTCAAACACAGGGACCACATCTAGCCAGGAAAATAATGAAATCTTCTACGATTTCAGGAGCTGTGAGGGAAAGTCTGGCGGAAGATTGGGAATTGTAAATCTGGCAACTGTTTGGAGCTGCCCACTATATAGAAAATAAAGATCTCGGCCTACGCATGTATAAGATCCAACTGGTGCAGGAACTAAAGCAACGAAACCATGGCTTGCGACGTGAGCACATGGATGAATGAATTTGACTCTCATTTTGATAAAAAAATCGTGTTTTGTGACGAGGCTATGGGCTTGTGAACAAGCAAAATTGCCATTTGAGACTCATGATACTCAACTACATTCACAAAAGTAAACTGTTTGATGTAATTTTCACTCTGGTGGTATCTTGATTAGTTCTTGTGGGTTTATGTAAAAGCTTTGGATAAGCTGAAAACTATTCAGGGCTTGGAGGCCAATATTAAGCACATTATTTGTGAGATAGAGCTTCAAATTCACGAAGGAATTGTCCAAAATTGGAGCGAAAGCATCCGTTTCGTCAAAGACAGCAAACAAAAGCCATACACCTAAATTTGTGTTCATAGTACACGGTCCCCGAATTGATTAATCAGTTCTTGCAAGGACTACTAAGACCGTGATTTGTGGTTAACCGTGAGGACGACAGTGAATAAGATGTTTATGTGCCTCTGAAAAGTGTGATGGTATTTTTCCTACATTTTAACTCAGAAATCATAATGTTATTCCAAACGAAAATGCCAGGAAAAAAAATTCTATCGTTCAGGCATCAGTTGTGGAATCAAATGGCTCCGACTCAAGGGTTGGCGATTAATAGCCCTTAAAATGGTGACATTCTAAAGAACAGTCTGAAGAGACTAAATTGTCATCGTCGATCGATGGTATTCTGGAGGAAATACCTCTGGATCAGATCCCGAAAACACTGTAGTAAATGACACTACGAGTACTCGTATTTCAACAAAATACATCAAGATATAAGATGCCTTTGAAGTTATTTCGGCTCTTTTTGCAAATATTTCTGGCAGTTAACATTTCAAGCGATGGTCCTGAGGGTCCTGAACATACTTGTTAACTTAAACATAAACCGTATCCGAAATAACATTTCAAGGCTTAATATATCGGGATTGGTGTGGAAAATCTTGTAGATTTGAACTTTAATTCTATCAACTCTATGACCACGCGTATAACAGACACATAGTCCAGATCCAGATCCAGTTACCAATCAGAGTATATTCTTTTCTTTCATTGGTAAATTACCTGTATTTATTTTTCATACTCTAAAACTACTCTGTCAACTACAGAAACTCCTGATCGGCTCTTATCAGTACGACTGTCAGAAAAATTCATTATCGTTCAAGTTTTGTTACTTCAAAAGATTCTGGAAACTATCCAAGAAGTAGAAATCATCTCATCACATCTTCATCGATGAGAGAGTATGCCAGTCCAATTCTTGAGTGAAATCGAAATAAATTAAACTTGTTACCAACCTTCGCCGATGATTCCACACAAATGGTCAAACTGTTCGATCTTGAGCAGTAACACTCTCACAATGAGAAGTATAGTAGCACTCAGAAGATATCAAATATGTTTCTGAGGGAGACATGTGGCAAGATGTTGCAGACATCCTTGATATTTACAAAGAAAAAATTCAAAAAAAAAATAGCACCCAGAAGAATAAAGTGCTAATCACAAGGTTAATTGGGCAGGTCTTTTAGGCACACAAAACTGTAACGCCACCGAACTAAGTGATTGGGATTTTAGTCCTCAATTCTAATGACAAACCTTCATTGATTCGTGAATAGTGACAGAATTTCGAGCTCTATCGTGTTTGAATAGGTGTATATTATTATATGGAGCTCCAGGTTAGTCTTGAAAGGCTGACTCATTTAATCGATTCCTTTTCGAGTCAAACAGAGTTTGAAGAACAAATGTTTTTTGATCAATTGGTGTATCCTCTATTTTCAATTTTTTTTTGGATACACATGCCCTTTTCAAATTGATAGTGATGTTCTGAATTAGATTTTGACATTATGGCCTCAGAAATTTGTTAAGACTTTCCTTATAACTAAAAAATTATGGATCTAAGTAATTTGAACAAGAAAAAACATGTCTCCAATGGTTGTCGTGCTACCCCTGCATTGCATCATCACGAGCCTCAATTATCAGGAATATGCACTCAAAGATAAAACAAGTATTTGCAGTTGTTTTCATGGTAAGTTGTAAGTGTTTTTGATATCTGAAAAATTCAATAAAAATTTAATAACTATTTTACTAAAGAAACTAGTTAATTTCTTAAGTTGTAATTATTGCAAATAACATATTCTATTTTGTATTTTATTTAAATAGTTTCGAGGTATATCGCGTGTGTAAAAATGTTGTAATCTTGTGTAAATGTGTTAAGGTTACGGCTTGTAAGGTGTAAGAGGTAGTACTGCAATATAACAAAAATAAGGAACTTATTGTGAGAAAAGTTCTTAAAAATTAAATTTAGAGGATCATATGCAAGTGCACTTAGAAATAAATAATTAAGAAAAAATGAATAAACCTTTTAATAACATAAGTGACTCATTGATTCATTTGGATTGAAGATCTTTAACAATATCCGCACAAAAAATTTCTAAAAAAACTAAAAGTAAATCAATACGGAACAAGTTCAATTGTAAATAATCCTCTGCATGCAAATTAAATCAGCATACAAAAATAGATACAACTGACCAGAAATCAAAATGTTGCCACTCAATAACAACTGTCGGATCATGATTTGGTGTCTTTATTTGCACAAGCTTAATATTGTTAAATTATTTTTTTTTCTATTTTATTGCCAAAAAACATTTAGAAAAAAGAAAAACGATTGTAAATAAATAAACAAGAAAATCAGAATTGCAAAAGATTGAACTGTAACAATTGCCCATTTAGCCGCAGGCGTGGTACATGAACCTTCTGAGAAATTACGGTTAAGATTATACTTTAGATTTTTAAAACTTTTTTCCCTTATAGCTTAAAATAAGGTTTACACAAAAAAATTAGGAAAAAAAAGTAATTCATGTGCAAAGAAAAGGAAGGTTAAACAGTTTTTTTTTGAGTTCGCATGCAAACACTATTTAAATAAATAAAGTTTGGAAAAAAATCCGTTGGATGTTTATTTGATCATAAATGCAAATGCGAATTTTGTATATGTGCCTACAATCTTTAACTTTAACGATCTGTGTATATGCTCCTATGAAAATTTCCTCAAGTCTTGAAAACTAGAAAATTTCAAGGATACAATTTGTAAGGATATTTATGGCTGCGCTAGGAGGTACATAAAATTAAGCAAATACTCGTAGCGAAAATAATTTCTTAAATCGTTAAAAGACCAAAGGAACTGGGACACAAGTTTCTTATGTGCATGAATATCTGCGACCTCTTGATCAGAGCTGTTTTCCTTTGGAAAAACAAAAAAAAAATTATATCAACCTAGCTAATTCCTATTTAGTCGTCAAGAAAGCCAATATAAATTGGTTGCCGGTATACAGATGCTGTCAATTCATACAAATTTTCTATGGAGAGATTAGCAATTAAGGTACAATAATTCTTATTTATGTTTCATACAGCTTCTGCAGAAATCATTATGGCAATTATCCTTTTTATTGGCTGGATGACAACGATTAGTATTAGGCCTCGTAGAAGTAGCATCTTCTGACAGGTGCTGGTTCTTTAATAAACGAGAATGAGCCTCTGCAGCCGAACATCTTGCAGCTCAGCTAATAAGCCCTACTTCACGCCTCCGAGTGGCGCCATTTGGGAATCTCAACGGAGAATGCTAAGTGAAGGGGACAAATGGCTTCAAAGCAGTGTCTCGAGTGTCTCTTAATCTCTTAAGAGGTCCAATACCACCAACATCAAGCATCGAAGACCATTGGAAACACTGCCAAAACGCCATTAGAGATGCCATTTCTGATGTGCTGGGTTTCACTCGTCCACCACAACGAAACCCTTGGTTCTACTCGTATGATGAATGTCGGCAAGCACATGCAGCTAAGCAAGATGCATATAAAGCGGCGCTGCATAGAAGGACCAGAGCTGCTCGTGAGCTCTATGAGCGGAGGAGGGGAGACAAACACCCGCTTCTCAGGAGGAAGAAGAAATAGAATGAGAAGCGCGCGGTCGAGGAAATTGAGAGATGCTACTCCAGGAATGAGCTCCGGAAGTTTTACCAAAAGGTAAAAGTAACATGCCATGGAAACAAACCCCGAACCGAAGCCTGTAGAGATGAACAAGGGAACATCGTGGTAGAATCGCAGTCGATGCTGAGGATTTGGAAAGACCATTTCTGCAGACTGTATAACGGCGATGACGAACCAAATACCGCTGTCAGGCAGAATCAACTTTTCAACCTGGACGATGATGACCAACAATTCTGTCCGACCAACCTGGACGAAGTGAAAATAGCTATATGTAAGCTTAAGTGCAACAAAGCTGCTGGAGAGGACGGCCTGACTGCTGAACTCTTCAAAGCGGCTGGCGATGACTTGGTAAGGAGCATAAACCAACTCATCTGTAAAGTATGCCCGATGAATGGAACCTCAACATTGTTTGTCCGAAAGTACAAACTTTCTCAAGAAAGGATACCCTCTGAACTGCGCCAATTACAGAGGCATCAGTCTCCTTAACATCGCATACAAGATCTTATCTGCTGTATTGTGTGAACTCCTGAAGCCGTTCGTCAACAACCTGGTAGGTACATATCGGTGTGGCTTCAGGCCAGGAAAGTCCACCATCGACCAAATATTCACACTACGGCAGATCTTGGAGACCCATGAGCTTCAGATCGATACACACCACCTATTCATCGACTTTAAGGCCGCGTATGATAGCACCTATAGATACGAGCTATACAGAATAATGTCTAATTTCGGCATCCATGGTAAACTCGTCCGTCTGTGCAGGATAAGGTTGGAGAATGCACGCTGTTCCATCAAGGTCGGTAAAGATCTCACCGAGACCTTTGATGTCCAGAAAGGATAGACCGATCATGGTCTATAGCGCAGAGGCATAGACATTATCAAAAATGGATGAGGATATTCTTGGTTGCTTCGAGAGAAAAAATCTTCGGTCCGTCTGCATTGACGCTGAATGGAGAAGGAGACACAACAATACGGACTGTACAGCGACATCGACCTAACCAGAAGAGTGAAGATCCAAAGACTGAAATGGCTGGGTCATGTAGAGCGTATGGACACCAATCCGTGTGTACTACTAGTTACGATCCATATACCAGACCAAATGTTCAGTCTTGACAATAGGTTACTACTTAAATTTTAAGATATGGAAATACCGGTGTAGATACGTCAAATCTCACATCAGAATCGTAAAGTTTGACGTTTTTAGTGTTACATGCGCTCAGACCATTAGACTTGAAAAATTCATCTGAGCCAGAAAATGGAATTAGATCGTGATCATCGTGAAGATTGTTTATGATTTTCAACGTGGATTAACTCAACAGTGTGCCGATCAACTCGCTTCGACTTCTGGTGATAGAGCACCATCCCGGGCCACCGTGATTCGCTGGTTTTCTGAAATCAATCGTTGTTGTCGTTCACTCCAAGAGGACTTTTGTGTAGATTGTACAAAATCGGTTGTCGTTCTAAAAAACATCGATATTGTGCGAGAACTAATATTGCAAGAACGTTATGTGACTCATCGCATAATTGGGCGTATACATACATTTAATATTGCATGAACATTTGGCCGTCAAAAAGATTCCTTTGCGTTGGATTCCGAATAATTTGACAATAGCTCAAAAACAGACTCGTGTCGATTGGTCCAAAGAAAAAATTCGATCGCGGTACTTCAAAAGACGTCTATAAGATTGCGAATCATGGATTTATGCATATGAGCCCGAAACTAAACAGGAGTCGAATGTATGGGTCTTTCAAGACGAGTCAAATCCAACAAAAGTTGTTTACACACGAAGCACTTCGAAGCAAATGATCGCCTGTTTCTTCGGAATAACCGGACATGTCGCCACAGAGCAACATAGAACGGTCATTCGGAATGCTACACCATCATTTGTTTGTCAGAAATGTTTGGAGAAATAAGGAAAAGCAAACGTTGAACACAGATCTTTCTCGACTACGAGAATGCGTGCTCTCAAAACATCGATGGGTCATCCATCGTGCAGCCATGCTTTGCCACCCAATGACTTTTTTTTTATTCCCGCACATCAAAAACTAATTGAGCTCAACATTTTTCGGCGCTTGAACACATGTTTTGGAGTTACCTCGTTCGGAGTTTAAAAAGTGCAAACGCATGCAAAAGTGTATTGATCTTCATGGAGAGCCATTTTCGATGATGAATATTTTGCTTCACTTTTTGGCATCCAATAGGCACAAGTGAATATTCAATGGAGCTAGACAGACCTTCCAGCGCAGTAGCACTTTCTACATTCTACAATGGATTAGCAAAAGCAATGGGATTCTTAAGAACCTCTGACAGGATTCTATGATATATGAAACCTTAATCACCTATAGTGGACAACTCTTCTTAAGAAGAAACCCGGGGTGCCTTGAATTTTGAAATTTATTATCACACGTTATGAACAGTTTAAATGACATATTTTTGAGGAATGACTAACACGAAACTTTCACAATTGAGAGAGGTCGCCTGTAAGCCGGGTACTTTTTTTTAGAGCTGACTGTTTGTTAAAGGTTTTAAGTGCAACACATTTGCTTTTACAGACAACTTGCCACAAATCAATTTTTCTAAAGTTGGGATAGTAGGTATCGACCTTAAAATTAAGATTTGAATCTATAATATCCGTTTTTTCCAACAGAATGTGAATCCAGATTGCAGCCGATTTGTTGACGAACACTGGAGCCTTCAACGCCACATCACTAGAGTGGATAGTCAGAGTCTGAGCTAAAAAAAGTATAAAGTCGAATCTCAATTATTTCAGTTATTTAACCCTTTCGTCGAGAATGCAGGACTTTTCTGAACACAGTTGGTAGGCTGAGTTTTGAGAGTTGGTTGGATACCATGAGATTGTCAATTATATTTCTAAATAAAGCTCAGATTAGCACAGTGGATCTGAGCCAATGTTCATCCTAAATCAATGAGTTAAGACTTCTATTAAGATTTGTACTTGTCGTTACCACTTTACTGAGGTGGTATGAGTCTATAGAAGTTAGATATAGAAAACGAATGCTTCGTAATGCCTCTAAAAACTCTCCATCTCTTAGATCTAGATTGATGTCGTTACGGTGCACTACGCTACTGCAACCATATTAATGATTTAGGCATAAGTTGCATCACCTGCTGCCATACTTTTTATGATGTAGTGGGTGCTAACTCTGCAGATACTTTGTCACTACAATAGTTGCCATCTTCTTACAGAACACTGTAAGGAAGCATTGTACTGGTATAGGGAATACAATTCTTCATCTGAATAAAGAACAAGTGATGGAGGCGACAGTGTTGTTCATATTACAATGCGCAGTTAAAATAAAGCAACTAAAAAAAGTCAAGTACAGGGAAAGGGGAAAAATATAAATATAAAATATTGCTGATTTAAAAGATGTAATTTTTACCAGGAGGAATCTGGCTAAGTGCATTGAAAGAAACCAAAAAAAAAAATAATAATGAGGAAGTTGTCAAACCGAAAAAGGCACCCTTTTCGAAATAATGAAAGTTCATGGCGGTCGAAGTAGCGAAGTTTATGGTTTGCTACATAAGATATGCTCGGTTCAAACTTTGCACAGAGAACATAAAATATGGTTCCTGATCATCCTCTTAATAGGCAATTGTGAAGATCAAAATTTCTACAAATAATTTTTTTTTGTTTGTTTAGAGTGGTCCCACTTTTCCGAAATTGAATGAACAACATTTGAGTGGAATATGTGACTCATTTCGGCAGTACACCTCGCTTTTAGTAGTAGTGCCTTGGTTAGATTTTGAAGTGCATCCACTCAACATGGTATGATATGTTGAGGGACATGCAGAAGATCATCCTTCAATTTTAGGAGGGTTTATTCCAGATTTGCCATGGTAATACTCAATCTATTTCATATTTTTAGTAGATAGTGCCGTGAACATAGCACTCTTAATTAGCGCTTTCAGAATGGTGTAATATAGATGAAGAATACTTAAGAATAACAAGGGTGGATCAGTAAGTACTCGTTTTTAAAGACAGATAGCGTTGCAAAGGAAGGTTGGCATGACTATCGAGTACTACCGTCTTTGAAACTATGCAAAACAAAATTTCAGATTGATTCATGAGTTAGGTTTGATTTGACAGTCATTTGTATTAGAAGTGTTTTTTGATACGATCCGTAATTCCACATTTATTTTTGGATGAAAAAACGTGCGAAAAAGTGAAGCTGGATACTGTCTGTGGTGACCCTTCACCATCAGTGACTGCCGTGAGATGTTGATTAATTGATATGACATTGTTTTTGACAATGAGCGCCCGGCAGAAGTCCGTTGAAAAGATCCCAGGCATGTTTCTTACCGAACGCTGAACCAAAGTGCGCGTAGTATCAGAGAAAATATTTTGCATGATAATGCATACTGCGATTGCTCACAACGGACAAGAAGAGGATACAGCTGTCAACTTCGAAGCTTTGTTTGAAGCTCTTTAAGCGAAATCCGCAGGAGTCGTCACCGTAGATCATTATAACAGAGACTAAGCAACAATCAAAACAATGGATTTTTTCAAGCGAAGCTGCTCGGAATAAGGTGAAGGCGGTCCCATCGGGTGGAAAGGTTTTTTTGGTATTCGAAGGGAATCATGGACGTCTTTAAGAAAGAAAGCACAGTCATCGGGCAGTACAACAGTGAATTATTGGACCGATTTCATAAGAAATTGACAGAAACTTTTTTTGAAGAGTTTGACAAACCATATTTTTTAGATTTGAGATGAAAAGCACAGGAACTTTGGAAAAAGTGTATCGCCCTAAAAGGAGACATTGAAAAATAAACATGGGTATTTATTGATTCCCTCTCTCAAAAAAGAAGAAAATATAACGAAGATCTCTAGAAAAATATTTAACGTTAAAATCCATTCGGGCATGGCAAATACGACGAATGAAAAAAGAAACGCAACTAATGTTATGATGGGCGGAATTTTGGTAGTACCGTGTTTTACCATTCCCGAGACAGCTCTATCCATGCGCTAATTTATGACCAAAAAGATGAGATGAACCCTGTGCCCAAACCCCCACTATTCGCCAGAACCTTGTCAGCCCGCGACTGTTTTTTGATATGAGAGGAAAGCGTTTTGCGGACGTTACTGAGATGAAGAACAGAACAACGGAGGCACTGTCGAGCATCACAGAAGATGATTAATTTAAAAAAAAGTTTTGAACAGTGGTTTAAAAGATTAGACAACGGGTCCGAGTGGGTTTTTTGTTTTAAAATGAAATAAATACATTTAAAACAAAAAATTGTTTTGTTTTGGGTACCCCATGTACGTATGTACATAGAAAGGTTCATTTCTACTTATTGGAACAGATCGTATGGTCGCGGACTGTAATAAATAAAAAAATAGAACTTGCTAACTTTCTTTATTTTACAACCTGACAATGAACCCTAATCAACTGCAGATGCAAACACGACAATTGTAGTATCTTAAAAATGAATGTCAAAAGAAGCCCACATGACATAAGAACCTCAAGGTATCCTCTTTCGTACACTAAAAAAAAAAAAAAAAAAAATACTGCAGATGCAATAAAAAAAAAACAAAACACAAAAACATCATTCTCATCCTTCGATACAAAAATACATTCATAAAAAATGTGTTTTTAAAAATATCTTAAATAAAAGAATAAGGTTTGTATATACAGTGAAAGAACAAAAAGAGAAAAAAAAAAGAACAGAATCAAGGGATTGTATGTTTTTCTTTTTTAATTAAATAAAACTCACCATTTCCATAAATAGTAAATAATTTATATTTGTCATCCTGTGTGTAGTGTCCTGGTGATACTCCATTATTATTTGTGTTTATAAGTGTGTCATTTATTTTAATTGTGTGTATATTTGTATTATTAGTACTACTATCGCAGCTATTTAGGAAATTATTAATATCTTTCTCGTTATTTGGACTCATTTTGGGATTTTTTTTTAATTCTTTTTTGTTAAACGTTTCACTAAGGAATGACTTTTGTTTTGTAATTTCCAAGAGTGTTACTTAATAAATATTAAAATAAATTAAAAACAAAAATAAATTAAAGAAATCGCTAAGTTTATTTTAAGAGTATATTGCGTTTGGTTTTTGGGAAAAGGAAATTAACTAAAAAAATTATTAAAAAAAAATGTAAATAGATCAATTTTTGTTTTTGGTTTGAAATTGTTTACTACTTTTTTTATAATTGATTTTTTTTTTTTCAATAATTTAAATCAGCGTATTGACGGCTCGACATTTTGGGGGACCTTTGGGAAATATTAAATTGTTTCTGCTCTAAGCTACACATTAATTAATGAATTTATATTTACTATTGATATTTTAAAATTAATTAAAATTTACATTAAAGCTTATAGAGCAAACAATAACTTGATTTGTTTTGTTTTTTTATTTTTTTTCAATTCTTTTCTTGTTCAAGCTGAGAAAATTATAATTGCTTAAGCAATGTGTACAATTTGTAATAAAAAAAGAAGGAGTCCAATTAAATTTAATTATAGATTAGAAAAGGAAATACTTTACTACTTATTTACATATTTATATATCACACAATTTTATATATTTATTTTTGTTTGTTTGGTTTTTTTTCAATCAGTTATATATTCTAGTGAATTATTTAAATAGTTATGTACTGGAAATTGATTATTAAGCAGGATTTGTTGAAGATTTATATATATATATAAATATCTTTTTATATTTGTACAACGCTGTTGGTTTACATTTTTCCGTTTATGGTATTTTTTTTTTTATAAATGAGTTTGCGCTTTTATGCTTAGATTAGGGAAAATTCGAATAGCTTTAGTCACCGGACCGTTGAGATGGCTGTAATAAAAATTAACAAATTTCGGTTTGATGATAAGAAATTGTTTGATTCCCTTCGGATAGACAAATGAAATTGTAGATTGTTTTTTTTTGTTTTTGTTTTTCGTCATATCATAGATTCTGCAATCATTCACTTTATAGAATGTTCTTGTAGATTAGATGGGATAGTATTTGTATTATGTGACTGGATTCACAAAAAAATATATATATGTATTATATATATTCATTACAACTACATACGTTAACGAATAATATGTTGTTGAAAAATAAACAATCACTTACCTTAAAAATACTCTCTAAATCTTAACTCTAAATATTCTTAAAATTACGCCAAATATCATACCATATAGTTTAAAGATAAAATGAGTTTAGAATCTGATAACTAAATTCATCATGTCAATAAAAATCATCCCCCTATTAGACTTCAAAAAAAAAAACATTAATTATTATTTGATTGACTGATCTAAGTTATAATTCTGATCAAATATTATTGTAGTTGTGGTCCGAAGTTACAATTTACGAGTATGTCAAATGAAAACAACAAAATAATTGGTTCAGACGGATATTAGATTCAAAGCATAAACTATGATATTAATGGTTATCGTGGGGAGATTCCATATGTCAGCACATGTTCATATGAATATTAGAAGGCCTTCTAAGAAATCACCTTTTCTGAAGAAAGTCTATAGAGACTGATCCAACGATAAGATATACCTGTTATTTTGATAATAAACTCGAGGGCTGATAAGAAATTTTAGCATGTGATTATGATTCTAATTTTTTTGATATTAAATTGATGACTATAAAAGTTAAGGTTCTGTTCTGAATGACGAATTTTAATACAAAAAAAACTTTTCTGTATTGCTAAGGCATTCCATTCGATTTTGGGAAAATAACCGAACTGATAACTGATAACAGAACTGATCTTATCAATGGTGCATACAGGTTTAACAGAAATTGGGCGTAACTTAAGTCAAAAGGGAAACTCGGAAGACCCTTCAAAATCGTGAAGGACTATAAAAAAGTGCTTAAGATACTGTACTCGGATGTTTGTGTTTTCTATGTTTCCTAGGTCTGGAAAATTTTTTCGGAAGCATGGTTCTATGCTATTGCTTTTCCTTTGGTGGCTTCAAGTCGCTTGGCACGGTTGGATTATTACAGTAATACTAAAAAAACAAAAAAAACATAGACCATCTGCTGGCAATTTTGAAAAGAATATCCTCTATGGTATATGCCGAACATCTAGCGAACAGTAAGAGTAGTTTTTATACGAAAGTTCGGAACAGATGACCAAGATCTTCAGACGATTCTACAAGACTTCGTTTCAAAACCTTTTGGACAGAGTTGAGCGCGCACTCGACAAGAGGAAGTACACGTTGAGCATTTTCACCGACATTGGCACTTTCAACATCACCACTTTTGTGTGTACTATCATGCCAGACAACAAGCTTTAATGTAGCTGTAGGCATATGAAAATGATGTAGCTGACTGTTGGATCATGGTCAGATGGTCAGCGACCGTCTGATATAACACGAAGCCCTATATGTGTTCGATGATTGGTACACAATAGTGTTTCAGCCAATACTCTTAAAATTGAGGTTGCTCACTTTACGAGCTGGTCTAACTCCGACTAGTGATACGTTTTTCCAATGCAGTATTTAGGCGTCAATCCTGCCTTGAATTAAAGTTATTACGTCAAAAACCCCCAATGAGCTGTCGGCTTTCTGAAAGAGTTTTCCGCAAGACATAAGGTTTGTTACTGAGGAGGGTGATTTAGATGTAGACGGTTTTGATAAGACCAACTACAATATATTCAATGCCTAGCACTGACGAATCTTTTTGCCCTTGATATTCATTCAAAGCTATTTTCTGTTTTAAAGGAAGTGGTATACGAATTGAATGTTTGATGACCTTGTACGTTTTTTAAATCTGCTCTTATGGGCTTGCTACCTGATGCAATGATACTAAAACTTCTGTTGCTGCGAAAATACGAAATTAACATTTCCTGTGACTATGAATGGTTTCGGGCAAAATCTGGGCCAGGAAAGAATGAAATCGGATCTTGACGGATCGCTCCAAAACTGTTATTGGATGCGGCCTTGATGTCTTTTGGAGGACGATAATGTTCGATTACACTCTTCGTTAGGAAAACTTTCATCTGTCTTTCAAGCGGAGATATACACAATCCTGATGTCAATGACAATTAATTATATTGTGCAGAACGATTAAAGGGAATAAGTATGTGCGTCTGAGGTGACAGCCTAGTTTCTCTTAGGGCTTTGTTAATCGTCTCACTACTTCAGTCCTAGTTCAAGAATGCAAGGCTTCCCTGAACGCAGTCGGAAGATGGAATTCACTGAACCTTGTTTTGCTCCCAGGATATACTAGGCTTAAGGTAAACAAGATCACCGATAAATTTGCTAGAAGGGAGTTTTTTAGGACACGAACCTTCGTCCCCGGTTAAGGCTTCCTTTGACAATTCAGTTTCAAGTGAGCATAACTACAGATGACATGAATCTCCAGAAAGCCAGCAGACCAATGAATACTTTACAATGTCTCTTAGAGGTCAGTGATTATCATGCTGCTCACCGGTTATAGGGGCAATGCGCTTTGCTTGGCATTAAAATGTGTAATGCATAAGTGACATAACATGCTGCAATGTTTGCTGTAAGCGTGATGGCAACACTAAAGAAAACTATCTCCGTGAGTTTCCGGCCTACGTTCGCAACAGGATGCAGTTTCTCATCGTTGATGTAGTGACTGCTGTTGTGTGGGCACTTTATCCCTCCTCGTTATCACTGAAGTAGTAAAAAAAAAAAAACATAAAAGAATAATAATGGACTAATCCTTTGCCCTAGTGCACTGTTCCGAACAAAAAATGATTCTACGCTAATTGCAGAGATCTATTTCCTATCTATCCTTCTCATCAGTTTCCAAACTTCGCATTTCAACATATATTGTTCGATCCAACCATTGCTGACGCCTTGCACCCACATACAATATAACTCCCTATTTTGTCCTTTTTTAACTTAGTGTTGACTGTACGGTGCAACTGCCATTGAATTATCAGATGCCTTTATCTTCGTGTTCGGTAAGAGTTACTGATCACGATTAGAGTAATTATAGCTGGGTGAAGCTTATAGCTCGGTGCAGATAAGACACGACACGGATGTTTCCCCAAAGGAAATCCTCAGATGGAATCTACATAAGCAATTGGACCGGTAGTAACATCATTAGAGCTAAATCGCCATACTTGTGCATTTGTGCATTTTGCATCATCTAACCAAGAGAAAACGGGGACTCATCTGAAGCTGGATGAGTATACTACTTTCTTTATTGCTTGGTTGTAATAGGTCTTTGAATTAACTTTAATGCTTCACTCAGGGAGTATAAAAAAGACCAATACACCTTATTTCGCAGTATTATGATATTTCTCAATTGTTATACCTTGAACTTCCATTGTTATGAAAATGAAAAGTCCACACCTATATTTCGAAATTTTTATTTATATGTCAACAACGTTTCAGTTGCATGCCTAGGCATTCCAAAACCCAGACCTTACCTTGATGATATAAGGTTGGGAAGAGACAAAAGCATAGTTCGCCCCACTATAATACGAGTGCTACGCAGATGAATATGATAGATAATATCTACATTAGTCAATAGATACCCTGACCAAAAACAAAACAATAACTTTGACACTGAACTTGATTACTATCGTGATCAATAATTGCAATCATAAGACGATAACACGAGCGGAAATCGACTAAACAAATGATTTCGTCACACTATGCTTACAAATGCAATCGTCAATAGTTTGTATCGGTAAGTACACAGATATCTGGAGGTATATGCGCCTTATAAATGAACTTTCTAATTTGTCAATTAATTTACTAATATACGAGTATATCGAAAAATTGATTCAAATATTTTTACAGTATACTTGTACATAATAATCCCAAAGATCACCGCATCTTTTGTGACGGAACAACTTTACTCGTAGCTTATCACAAGTACTCGTAATGTATGCGAAAATAATTTCCTTCTGGACCAGGAAAAGCTAATCAATTGAAGACATAGAGATAGACTTGCTTTCTCCTAGTGGCGACTACTTCGTTGTAGGATCTACAATTAAACAAATTTTTGTCTACGGGTCATATGACATCTGGTTTACTCGTACATGGTTGCATGTAAAAACGATCTTGCATAATGTCGATTGTCAGTGAAATTAAAAATAGCCAAACTCTCACACAAACCGAGGGAAGATGGATACATTTATACTCGTGTTTGCAGTTGGCAAACACTAGTGTCTTATACATGTGAATTTATATAGTATTTGGTTTCTGATGAATGGAATGAATGTCAAACCATTCAAGCGGCAGTATTACTACCGATGATTGATTAGCTGTTCCGATTGAGTTGTATTCAATCAATGAACTGTAAAATTTGATGGAAAAACGATCATGAAATCAGTTTATTTTCCTTAGATATTCGAGTTAACTTTTTGAGTAATTTTTGCTATTAGTAGCCGCACTTCAAATACCTTGTCAATCACCCATCAGAAATAAAAGAGGATGTAGCTGTCAATTTCAAATAAAAAAGTACACATGGCAGAATGCAATCCTGCGGCACTCCACAGTAGATGCATACATAGTTGATCTATTGTACTTATCATGACGTTTATCCCTATTATTGCGCACATTAGAACTACCGTGCCTAATACTCCGCAACAGCTAGCCACTTGTACCATTGTGGCGCACCGATTACCTTATATCTAGTAGTTAAGCACCTGAAGGAAAGATGGACGGTTTTTCAAATTTGATTACATACGAAGAAGGTTGTGGACGCATGACAATATTTATGTAGAGACGAGGTGCCTTTTAACCACTGTCCGTAACTCAAGATTTTACCTCTAGGAAGACAATAAATATGCAGCTAGAGATAGATTGAACCTAGTAAGATTCCCTAGAACTTCCTCTTTTTAATTTAGATTTTCGAGACAATGTTGTTCGTAGCATGGAACGAAACTATACCTTATTATAGAATTTAATCTAACTTAAGCCTTATCTAAGCTCTACAAACAACATCCTTAATGATAAACCCAACAAATGCCATCGTAGATGTCATATATCGGCCTTCGTAACAGAATAGACAAATGCGACCCGCACTACAAAATACGCTGCACGAAACAAATGAATGATGGACTATAAGAAGCCAACAAACTACAACCTGGATTCCTTCAAGAGAAAAATCGTTTGTCGAATTTTTATTCTATCCGCAAAATACGGAAGTGGCAACACTATAACCAGAGTGTGTGGCGATATACAAGGCAAATTATCTCAAATGGTCCTGGGATAAGTAATAGCTCCTCTCCTATGGACAAGGATGACTTTAAGGTGGTCGAGTACGTGGATAAGCCATATTCTGTGATAAGCCAATTCATGTAAAAGAGACTCGGAATTGTTCACCGCTGGTCTACGAGCTGTGGACTCGGAATCAAACAAGCTTAAAACAAAACACAAGGCTTTTTTCTTCCCAAATTAAACAGCCGAGCATTATTTCGGGTATCAGAGCCAAATACATTGGCATAATTCTTGACTCAAGGCTTAGGTGGAAGTTAAATATTGAACAGTAGGACAGCTTGTGTAGGTACTACCGGGTCAATAAGTACACGTATGTCTGATGCCTTAACCATTGCCCTACACCTGTTGCCTATCGACCTACTTGTCGTCCTTACGGACACAGTAAGATCTCCACACCACATTCTCTCTAAGCATCAATCGAGAAATCACAGTAAAATTTCCAAATAGAGAGGAATGGAAAAATGGGAAGGTGATTAAAGACTACTGAGGCAAAAATCTCCATCGATGGCTTAAAAATTAACTGCAATGTCGTCGCAGACATTTTCTAGGAGAAATTGCGAGTGTCGATGTCTCTACACCTACCAGATTATGCTAGCGTCTTCTAAGGAACTCGCTAGAATGGCTCCGAAACACCACTATTTTCACCGATAATCAAGCTGCAATTAAAGCTATCATATCAGCTACTATATCCTCAACACTATTCAGACAATGTCAATCTTTACTCAATCTCCTAGGCTCCCAATGAAGCGCTACCATCGTCTGGGTTCCATGCCACAGTGATATTGAAACCAACGAAACGTCGATGAACTAGCCAGGTGGGGTCAGCCACTAACAACAGCAGTCAACGTTCCGCTAGGTGTAGTCAAGGGCAACAAGACACGGTTCGCTTGTCATAACCAAAAAGATGTAAATGAGAAAGAATCTCATTCTCTCATCCCATTTTTTTGCAAGCTGACGTCTCTAGCGTGGATCAAGCACAATAAATATCTCTTAGATACGAGTAAATATCTCTTTAATGGCATTGAAGATAAAGAAATATCTAGCAATGCGATTGGAGAATTAATTATTTACTCGTATTTGCCAAACATTTTCACTCACCGACAACGACAAAACGGCACAACAAGTGTTAATTGGGTTTTTTTCCTAAAAACCGCCACTCCTACCTAGCTACCTACATACGCTGACTCGTCTATTAAGAAGATGAGCCAGAACGTTTTAGAATGAATTTTCAAAATCAAATCTGACTGTGGTATTGATTGAACTTCACAAAAAGAAATCCTTGAAAATTCGATTTTGCAAATTGAAGTGATGATGAATGATGATGAATGCTAAGTCTGGTACTTCTGACATAAGATGACGACGAGGTGTTGCAAGGTCCCATAACGAATGACTGGTAACCTACTTCCTGGTCAGGAATTATTTCAATAATTTTTCTCTAGTTTTGATCCTGAATTGATACTTTAGGTACTAAACTATAGTGGAGGCCAAAAGGCAGAGTTTAAAAAAAAAAAAAAAAAAGAATGTGCAGGACACCATTTCCGGTACGATGAGAGATGATGAACGACCGTCTGGCATTTTGTGAACCTCTTACAGTTTTACTAATTTTAGCAGGCGATCTAATCTGAGCAGTCGAATTCTGCAGATTGTACGCAATATCTTGGCTTCTTCAACTAGAATACACTACAACCAACTACAACCACCAAAATTGTTGCATTTGTGATCATAGACATCTACGGGCCAAACAGCCAAAACATCAGCAAAAAGTCAGCGTTTTGTTCGAAAATGCTGTAAATCTTCAAACGATTCCGAAGTTTAGGAAGAGCAGTGCTATTTTAGTTTAGAATTTGAACATGTTTATATATTTTATCAGCAACGAAACATTTCTGGCATCTAGTCATCCGCAAGGTGACAACTACAAAGCAGTTATTTAAAATGTTTAATTATCTAGTAACTATTATATAAAGAAAAACAGATTCATTAAATCAAAAAAAAAAAAAAAAAAAAATGCTGCACTAACTTAAACTAGTCCTGACCAGTTTAAACCAGATTTTTACCAACGCCACACGCCCGGAAAATGATCTACGAAAGCGCGCAACACGCAGAGGTTAATATCTTCAAAATTACCTTGTCCATTTAAATATTAAATTTATAAACTTATAAACTCCATAGCCTTCGAAAGGGAATTAGCCGCGTATACCTACTTCAAATTGTCGCTAACCATAAATAAATACAAATATCAATCCAAAAAACAAAAAAAAAAACTAATTAAGTAGCAGTTCATTCTGTCAATCTTAGCCCAAAAATAAATCCATATAAAATCGCAAATGAATATTTAACAGTAGAAATACTTGTTAAAGTATCTACAATATGTAAACAACCAAAAGAATGTTTAAATATGAGATAATAACCAATTGGAAAATGTCAGGAAACCGATGTTGGTGCCACTAAAGTACGTTTGCGGGTTAAGAAATCATCTAAATTTGCCCGCCAATTTTGTATCCAAATGAAGGTAGTTACTCGATTGTTGTTTCGATAGCCACATAATTAATTGGGTCATTATTAATTGAGTACATATTTATTTCATCAATCCAACTCGATTCGTTTTGTATTCAACGGTGGTCGTTAAACTTGAAAAAAGAAACAAGACACTGTCTGCCTCGATAAAATTGGAAACATTTAAATGTCAATCAATACGTTGCCGGTTTAGACTAAACAAAAAAATAAAAACACATATAATTTTGAATAAAAAAAAAAAGAAAAAAAAATTATTTTATTACTCATCAACCTGTGCAGAGGCCAAGCAGACACTTTGAGTTGTTTCACGTGTCTGGTACAATTTAAAACCCATAAAAGCGAATCTAAAGTACGAATAAAAATGGATCAAATACGATTTAGATACCAGATACTCATAGATACACCGTAGATGCTTGTACTCATGCTTAGATACTTTGCATCTTCTTTAATCGTTTTATATGAGAAATCTCTCTGACTTGTAATACAAATATTATATTGTACCTACACGAAATGAAGATGATGATGTACGGATACTATGGAAAATTACCTTTAATTTGTAATTTAAATATATAGCGCTCGTACTCATAATTGAATTTTCGATAATGGCCAAGTACTCGTGATCGAACATACTCGTATTTTTCGATTTACTATGGATTACTATTAACCTTGGCCTTTTGAAATTGGCAAAAAAAAATAAAGAACTTAAATCTAAAATTAGCAAATTACTTACAGATTTATGTTACGAGTATTTAGATATCTAGGCTCGGCTTAATCCAGTCTTAGGTTTAAGTATTTCTATTGTTTTTTTTTTTTTTTGTTTTTTTTTTGTGTTTCGTGATATATGTATGTTATGCATACATAATCTATACGAAGTGCGTTGTCTGATAGAGAAGAACAAAACACCGAAACGAATATCTTTTTATCTACCTAGTATACGAGTATTTAATGAATATTTCTTTACGGATTTCCTTCTCATTGACGCAAGGAGAAGGTAACTGGCACATCTAAATTTGGTTACTAATTGTATTGGAATAATTAAATTGAATAAATTTGCATAGGCTTTCAAATATATACGTGGAATTTCTAATTTCTTAATAAAATCAATGGCAACGGGACAGATAAACAGATAAACAGATTAACAGATAAATGCTGGTTTTCGGAGGAGAGAAACTAGTGAAATTTCTTTAAATTACATGAAACCAGTGCATGATTTGAGTTTTTGGAATTGAAATGACTCATCTTTTGATAGTTAACATTTTAACAGATAAATTACAAGTAGGAGGGGATCCACAGTCATCAGACTTGTTACAGAATATGAAGTGAATTTATCTACCTGTTTTGATAATGATTATGTGAGTTGACATACCTTGACCAATATTTGTATGATATTTTTCAATGGGTTGCTTTGCTGGTTTGAATTTACTGATAATTTACTTTTATCAGGATCTCATCATTTAAACGATATATCAAGGCCGCAGTATATGTTGTTTTCATTTATTCAAACCACTTTATTATCTTACAATCGATCGGTATTGACCCGAGGATACACATACGGTTTCAAGTTCAAATTTGATTCGAAATTCAGTGGATGATATGATTTTTGTGAGATCAAAAATGCAAATCAGAAAAGAACGCATTGCCTTTCTAGTAAAGAAAAGTTATATGTTATGTAATTATCGAGAACTATATTTTTGAATAAGATAGGACGGATGCCAGACAGATACTTATAATGGCCTTCTTCTTACAATTGTCACGTGCTCAATGGATTTTGTATACCCTTAGTATATTTGCGAATAGCGCGGGCAACGGAGAATTAGGTGAAAAGAAAAGAAAGATACCGATTAACTCTGGTTTTGAATGTTGGCAGATTATAATGACAAGGATAAATTTGGTAGAAGCAAATTAAACCGCTTAGGAATAAATCACGATATTTCAGGGTAAGTCTGAAAATGAGTTTAAGGGCAAATCGATGAGTATTCATAGAAACACGGATGGATTCCACAGTTAAAGGTTTATTTCAATAAACCACTGGTGGTAGAAATAGCGATATAAAAGTTCATTACGCCAGCGTTAAAACGTGTCTAAGGACTGAGCAATATTTTATCGCTCGATTTTGAATCCTATCTGGCAAGTGCAGCGTGGTCTTAGAAGCACTGCCCAGATGAGGGAATTATATTAGTCTGATAATGACTTATAAATCAGAAAGAAGGAATGTAATTCCTACAGGAAATCCAGGCATTTTTCAGCATTTTTGTGGACATAAAATACTAAGTGGAGTGAAAAGTAACCTCCGTAGCGTCGATGATTTCCACGCGCGAGCTGAATTTTTTATTGATGAGCCATCTTTTAAGGTTTGGGAAGAGATAATAGACGCAACAGCAATTGGAGCCGTAAGTCATTAATACTAGCAGTGGTTGCAATGCTCTTGTGCGCCGGCGCATTGTCTTGCAAAAACAAAATTTTTTTTCGCTTCATGTGAGGCCGTTTTGCAGCGATTTCGGCCTTCAATCGCTCCAATAATGTACAGTAATACTCGCTGTTGATGGTTTTTCCTTTTTCGAGGTAGTCCACGAAGAGAATGCCATTCATCCGGCTTCAGTCCATTGCCGGCACTCATTCTGTTCTCTGGTGTGTAATAGTGGATCCAAGTTTCATCAACAGTTACCAATCGACGCCAAAAGTCCGCCCGATTCCGCATCAGCAAGTCCAAACACTCTTTCGAATTGCTCTCGCTCTCATTCGTGTTTTTGGTCAGGAGTGAGCATGCGCGGCACCCAGCGGCAGGATAACTTTTTCATATGCAGAATATTGTCAAAAATATGGCGTGTGCGCTCAGTACTAATCTTTGTGGTTTCTGCTAGCTCGCGCACCTTCACTTTCCGGTCAGCCAACACCATTTCATGTATTTTTTTGACATTGTCCTCTGTAACCGCATCGGACGGCCTGCCGCTGCAGACTTAATCGGTAGTGGAGTTGCGGCCACCACGAAACTCTTAAAACCAATATTTGACAGTGTAATCTGACGGAGTATTAGCCCCATAATATTTATCCAACTTTTCTTTTGTTTCCTTTGCCGTTTTACCTCTCAAAAAATAATGTTTTATGAGAGAACGAAAATCGTTTTTGTCCATACTCAATATAATGGCAATCACGTCAACAACAATCAGCTGTCAAAACAAAACTAAGGACAGTATCGCACTTAAATTTTGCATGTCTGCTTTAATATGAACGGACTTCAAGGCACCATAACCTTTTTTGCAGTAGCAGCGCATTCTGGCGGTCAAGGAGGTTACATTTCACCCCACCTAGTATGTGGTAATGAGGAGAATAGAAAGTTTTTCGGTTTCGCCAATGCAAGAACCATTCGTGGACAATGACTGGGTGTTAAAAAGTTGCTTTAACGACAGCGGATAAAATTGTGTTTTGGAAGCATTAAATGCGACTCGGTTGGTGGTTCCTCAATTAGTTATTCTATTAATATGAGAATTAAGTGAGCTTATCTCTGCGGTTCCGCAATGAAAGTTAAAAGGAATATGGGAAGTGGAACAGAGTCCTGGGGCATATCAACATTTTCGACGACAGACTCTTTCAAATGTCTCCGAATTGTTTTGCTTTCACTAGATTTTTGAAGACTTTTGTCCCAATTAACGGTGAGACTTGTCCTTAAGTTACTGGTGGATCTGTTGGTGGATCTATGAAAACTGTACTGCCTTCCATTAAGAAGTTTTCATATCTCGATATATTTCATGAGCTGATGGTTTATTAACATTTCTATGGATCTTGGAAAAACAAGTAATATACGTAGATATCTAGCAGGTTTTACTAGAAGCGCAAAACATCCTTTGACTGGCAACAAGCTGATTTTTTCATCTCTTAATAACTGTTCTTATATCAGAACAAATTCTATATCCCTGTTAAAAAGAGCATGCTTAAGATAGTGACATTATACGAGTAAATACTCAGTGAATTACACAAATTATACAAAAATTCAATAAATTATTTCAAGACCTTTCCCGCTTCTATGATTTGAGTATTTAATACCGCATAATACATACTTTGCCTAGTCTCCATTGATTTTCAGACATCATCATTTAGCAGTGACTATAAGGTAATCCTGATATAAGAATAGCTTGGTCTTAACTATGTGAAAATCCTCGATGAGTGAAACCATGAAACAACCTAGCGCTGGTCCAAGGTTACAAAAAAAAAAAAAAAAAAGATACAAGCTATCTTTGGCGCTATTAGAGGAAAGTCTTCTCGATCTTCCGTGGATTCTGAGATTCGGGATGTCAATTAAAACAGCTCGCTATACGAGTTACACTGGCAATGAAAAAGATGGTGTCAAGTCACGCACAAGGTAAAAAGTAAGTCCCCCAAGAATGAACACCGATTTGACCACGTCGTTGAAACTGCCGCCGAAATTATGAAGATCAGTAAAAATCAAATATGGTGAAGAAGATCACTCTTGAACACCACCTGTTTTAGGCAAAGCAAAGCAAAATAAACAGTAAACTCCAAATGTGATATATGTTACGACTATACGTTACTTCCCTTTATTAGTTTTACCACATACTGTACAAAGAAGGCTGTATGAGAATCATTTTCCTAATTATGAGGCGATCAAGTGGACCCTATTATAAGTTATATCAGACCAGCGTGTAGCATCACACAGTCGTGAATAGACTGCAATCTACACTACAAGAACATAATATACGAATGACTAGGACACAATTTTTTACAGGATACGAGTAGTTATTGTATGGATGTAATCTTCGGCTATTGAACTATTCGAAGAAGGCGACAAAGTTGAAAACATGGACTCTATGGATCCTAGTTCTTAATGTAATGTGATGTGGTAGCTTACACAGACGGCGTTACTTTCTATATTTCGGATAGATAGATATGCTCCTCGATAGATCAATTTTCATTTATTTATAGAAAACTTGTCTGGTGGTCTACACTAGAAAAAGGATACTAACATCAAGGTGGTAGAAAAAACACAACCGACTGCCTATATGGGCATCATCTGCGCATTAAGAATCTCTTTAATGGGGGCCCTCTAAATTTTGATACGTTTACTATCCTTTGGCATGAAACTTCCTACCAAATTTTGCTCTTTCACTGGGATATTCTCAGCAATCGAAAGAACTAAATGTGGATCCTGATAGCCTACTTACATTATACGGAACTCAGACGGGTACGAATGGCGCGAATTGAGACTAGCGAAATCGGTTTCAACCGTTTCTACTTTCACAGTACAAATAATAGGTAGCTGGATGTAAAACCAGCAATGTCTTACGCCAAACAATTAATACAGTCTTAAGCGCTTTCTTAGGTCTGTCATACATCGACAAATCGAGATATCTCCAAATTTACAAATATATTCCGGTCATATTGTGATGTTGTGGAAGACATGGCGAGCATTCCTCAACAATGATTGCTGCAGAATCTACACGGTTGCCGAGTAAGAGGGTTTTGTTGAGCACTTTAGAATGAATCGCTAGGCAGTTACCCCACTTGCGGGATCTATCTTTGCTCTGTTCTACTCTATGTAGATCACTGACCTTCACAAATTTATCAAGAATTATCTTCGGTACCAGCCCGCCCACGCTATACCTGTAGTATGGCAACGGAGTAGGTCTATGCGCATCTCAATGAGGACCAATCTAACCACACCAAACATAAGAACGATTGAGGTAGTTTGCCCAGAAACACATTTTCTCTGATAGAACTCGGCCCATGTGCTCTCTGGGATTTTTATTTGCTAAAATTTAAAACATTTTCGTTTGGCATCTTTTACTGCGAAACACTTTTAAAAGAATGACGAAATAAGCCACACTAGACGATTATAATGCGACTTAAAATTTAAAATCGATTTGAATCTGAATTTAAGTTTTCTATACGAAGTATATAGTAACCTTGCAAAGACTGGAATTTCTGGAAAAAAATCCACTACGACTCGGCTCTAACTTCTACAAAAATTTTCTAATCTTCAAGGTTGAAAGTTTTCCACCTTTGTAAATGGCAAATCTTCATCAACAATTTTGTTGTAACTAACGAAAGTAAATAAACAATAGGAAAACAATAACAAATATCAATCGTAAACAATATTAAATCGTAAATACGAATAGTTACATACATACATACTCGTATGTTACTCTCATTATCTAATCGAGTTTTAACTAAGATAGGTCTTTGTAAATCTGTGAGTTGGTTCTAAAATGCACAATAACCAATTAAGACGGTTCATTATGGACAGATAAGACCAACAACTTTTACATCACTTAGATAACAAAGGGCGTATTCAAACATCGCACTCTTGAGATACGAGTACGTATATGTTATGAGTCTAGGTGTATCCCGTTTAAATTGACAATCTAAATCTGCAATTAAAATTTATCACTTTTTCGTCGTACGTACATATATGCAAATACTATTTAAATCATTTGATAAGTCGTTTATGAGAAGCCCTAAAATCAACAGATACTCAGATAATTTTGTATACTCGTATACAACAGGCACAATGTTCAAATATTTAATCGGCGGTATTGTATCGACAATGAGGCTGTACATTTCAATTTTTTTTTTTTTTTTTTTTCACTTCAGTACTTGTATCTGGTATTCGTTTCTGTTGCAATTTGTATCAGCATAGTGGAAAATGTATCTCGAATGACTTAAGTCATAGATAGAGATGTTTATATAGGTGTACTCGTACATAGTCGTAGCACGTGCTACGAGTATAATATGATACTTTCTTGATGTACAGTTGGCACTTAAATTGTATCTTAAAGTCATCAAAGTGGACCTCAGAGTTGAACATGAACCTGAACCTGATGACAACATGTGTATCTAACGTAAATAGAAGCGTTGTGGTGTTGGCTCTTGTTAATTTATTCGTACGCGAGATGGTTTTTCATATTTTTTTTTTTATTAATTAGTCCGATATGAATTGTCTTAATTGGATATTGTGCACTTAAACAATGTTTTGTTTTTTGTATGAATGTGCTTCAATAAATTACAATAGTAGAATAAGCCAACGATATAGGTACTACGAGTATCATTGGTGTTAAAAATAGTTTTAACAGGCTAAACAAGATATAAAGTATGGACTTCCACTAATGCAGATGTTCTCTAATGCAAGGCTGTTTATCATTGACGTTTTTGCTGTAAGGTAAGCAACTCAAACCGATCAAGTCAGCGTGAGTATTCTTAGCGTGGCCATAGCTGGGGTAGATCATTTAGAATGCAGGTGTTTGGAATCCTTGCAAATATTGTAGAGGAAGTCACTCTGGATCCAGGCTTGAAAGCTCTTACTCAGACTACCAATCAATGAACTTTAACCAACTACTGGACAATGTTCATCAATTGGAGCGGAGTATTCTGCCAAGTCGTTCATGACCCCATGGATGTCCACATTTACCTTCATGATGGCCACCGTTAACAGATGCCACTATAAATACATTAACCTCACGTAAATCGGTTTTTCTTATCTTGGCCATCTATGACTCTAGTTTGGGCAGTTTATACTCCAACAGGTAGAGCATCAAATCGTTACGAAATCCTGTTCGATCCTCGCCGGCTGGAGTGTCTGTATCTTCAGTAATTGCAAGTACGAGGGGCGTTCAACATATTCTCGGTATCGGGGTGAAGCTGTGGTTGTATATATAAATTGACTTATTTATCAAGTAATACTATTATTTTAGTGCATTCATGTAAAATTTCATATAAATGTGATTATTAATTCGCGTTTTATCTCTAGTTAAACAGAATCATAATGGCAACTGAGACGATGATGGTGAAAATTGAGCATCGCGCTGTAATTAAATTTCCCACTAAGCAAGGAAAAAGTCAAAAAACTATTCATGAAGAGATGGTGGCTGTTTACCAGGGTTCCGCACCTTCATTATCAACTGTGCAAAAGTGGTCAAGTGAGTTCAAGAGAGGCAGAGAGAGCATTGAAGACGACCCCCGCTCCGGCGCCCCGGCTACTGCTTGTACTTGTTCTTGAGGATGCCCGAATAAAGGTGAATGATGGCAGAGATCACCAAGCTTTCAATTGGTACCATTCACACCATTCTTCATGACCATCTTAACCTTTCAAAGGTCAGTGCAAGGTGAGTGCCACGAATGCTCACAGCGCCTCAGAAAAAAGTGAGAATCGCATGCTGTAGAGAGCTTTTGGAGATGTGTAGTGAGAACGCGGACGGTGTTATGGATCGAATTGTTACTGGGGACGAAACATGGGTCCACCACTATGATCCTGAAAGCAAACAAGAGTCCATGCAGTGGCATAAAAAAGGAACAGACCCCCCGAAGAAGTTCAAAGTCACTCCGTCTGCCGGGAAGCTCATGGCCACAGTTTTTTGGGACTCAAAGGGAATCTTGCTCATTGAGTACAAAAAAAAGGTGAAACCATCAACGCCACATCCTACGCTTCCACTTTGCATAATTTGCGGGAGGAAATTAAAAAGAAAAGACGGGTAAACTCGCAGCGGGTGTGTTGCTTCTTCATGACAAAGCTCCTGTTCACACGGCGCGAGTTTCCAAGGCGAGTTTCCTGCGCGAGTGGTTTCGAAGAAATCCAACACCCACCCTATAGTCCAGACCTTGCCCCTAGTGATTATTTCCTGTTTCCGGATTTGAAAAAATGTCTTCGTGGACAAAGATTTTCGGATGATGAAGAACTCAAGTCGGCAATAAATGGGTATTTTGCAGAGAAAGAGGAAATTTATTTTTTGAGGGTTTAAAAAAGCTTATCTCAAGATGTAACAAATGCATTGATGTTAGGGGAGATTATATTGAAAAATAAAAACAATTTAAATTGAATTCGCATTTTCCTTCATAACGATACCGAGAATATATTGAACGCCCCTCGTAGTTTGGGACTCATCTATAAACCTTGTGTGCGATTGTGCCAATCTTATATGTATTGTACGGTGCGGCTTTTTTTTAACTTCTCCGCTACCTGACCCTTTAGCAAGAAAACCGGAATGTTTTTGTTAATTTTCGGCTTTTTCGAGAGGCTGAAACCATCGGTAATAGAAGAGCAGGCTTTGAAAGCACCAGCAACTGGTTATGGACTACGACTTCTGCATGGTTTCGGGTCCTCCACCTTTTCAGAAGTTTCTGCTCTTGAAGACCCCAAGACATGTCCAAGAAAATTTGCGTCTCATCGGGGATTTGATAATCTTTCGCTCCTAACTTGACGGCCTTTTTGTAAATGTTATAGAGATGGGGATGGACGAATTAGCCAAAGTGAATGGGATTCTTGTGATAACAGTTCTCGCCATATTGACGGATTTTCTGAGGTTTTTTCAAGCCATTCAAATGGAATTTTGAAAAATTAAAACAGCGACGGGCGAAAATGAAAGAAAAATTCGGTTTGACAGATGACAAAAAAAAATCTTTATACAATACAAATCAGCCTTCTACCCGAACATATGGTATTCACCCGAATTGGAACACTAATTGACGCATACGAGTACTGTCTCATGACTGTCAACAGTCATGAACATCAGTCAAAGTCAAAGAAGCCCGCGTTAAATGTTATGTAAATGTCAAAATCAATAAACACAAATTCGAATTTGACAGTTACTGTTGTTTCTTTTTAAATTGGGCAATTCACACTTCAGCAAATAGTAATTGCACAATTTCGAGTCATTAGCGGTGATGTGCACGTTATTATCGTTTTTGCATTATAAAAAAAAATTAATTCGGTAAGCATTGTATTCTCAGTTTATTGTTTGTTTTAAGGTGATTGTTCTTAGGTGTCTAGCACGTACTTAAGAGCAATATTTGACATTTATGTCATGTCAAACAGAAAGTTGTCATCTTTGACAAATGCGAGGTAACAGAAATGTTTCTGTTTTTATATTGTCACTCTGTTGTGACTTGGAAAAGAGACACATCCAGACAATTTCTTAACAGGCTAGATGCATTTTCAAACTTTGTGATATCAGCGTCAGACATGTAGATGCATTGTAGTGGGTAAAGGCACGGACCTTGCATAGAATATAGCCTAGAACCTGAAACGCGTAAACACTCCTGATTTTCAATAGTAAACAGACTTATAGTGGGAGTTCGAGTTTTCTGCAATGAATATCAAACTTTGGGTTACCTAATCATCACAGTACTTTTCAAGTGGAAATTATGACCGTCCGGCAATCGTGTCCTGATATTTGCGAGAATTACCGCTCAAGCCTTACCTGATCTACATCCCCGATGTTTCGCGGCAACGTGCGGTGCAATGCAGGTATGCTCGCGATGGATAAGATCAGATATACAAAAACTACAAAGATTTAAAGCCCTAATACCTGTCACAATAAATTCATTGTGGAGGTAAGGCATGTGTTGTAACATGTATAGTACATAGGAGTAAAAAGATTAAATTCAGAACTCTACAGATATGTTATTAAGGAGTTTTGTAGTAGCCAAATTCTGAAATAGACTGCCTACTTTAAAGGAAGTGGATATTGTTCAGTTAACGAAAAGCCGAAAATATTTGCCAGTCACCTTCAGTGATTCGCTAAGTGAGAAACTCTCCAACGTCCAAGAATGTAAATGTAAAGGAAGCGACCAAGGGATACCAATACTCGAAAAAAATGATCTCCCAATAGCTATAAATTTAAAACCGTTTTGTCATTTTTGATAGAACTAGAGCCACGGGACCGTAGCTTGCGACGGAAGCTCGCAAATTGGGCTATTGATCAGTTTGAAATCAATACCTACTTTATCGAAAAATCGTATGGTGACAAGGCTGATTTTTGAGCAGTCTTCAAGATTGATTTAAATCAAACCCAATTCTTGCCGTTGCTTTTAAGAAAACACCAGGAATTGCAGAAGCAAACTACGAGCATGGTGGCGGTTGAAAGAATAAGCAGAGGAAGTATCTGAAAGTCAGCGAAATTGACGATATATTTTTTTTCAATTCGCGCGCGTTCAACGTTAAGGTGCCCTTAAAATATTTGCACACAGCGCTAGGGAGGAAAGAAAGAGAAGTGCAGATGTATGTTTATTTTGAATGTTTGAAGGTTATAATGGTCAGGAAATAAAGAGCTCGGGAGGGCATTCCATAAGCGAGTTGAACGGCTTAGGAAAGAATCACGATATTTCAATGTACATCCGAAAGTGGGCTTGAGAGTAAACTGGTGACCATTTATAGCGAGGCGGGTGTAACGGTTAAAGGTTTAAAGGGATGGAATGCTACTGGCAATTTCAATGGAGCAAGGTGAGACAGGAGACATTTTGTCAGTATTCCAGCTTGTCAATTGGCTGTGTGATGATTTTGAATTCTATCTAGCAGGTGTAGAGAGGTTTTAGGAGCACCTAACCAGGTATGGGCATTGCGCTCCAATTTTGGCCAGATGAATACCTTATATGGTATATTGAGGCCAGATCAGAGAAGGAGAAATATTTCTTACAAAGGTTTGAAGAGACCTAGGCATTGCGCAGCATTTTTGGAGACATCAAATATGTGGTCCAACGTAGGTTGTCATTGACACATATACCTAGAATGGAAAGCTTTTCGGTTTCAACGACGCAGGTGCCATTTATGGATAATGGATGCGTGTTTTAATTTCGTTTTAATGACAGCAGACAGCATTGTGTTTTTGAAGCACTAAATTCCACTCTGTTGATTGTTCCCCAATCGGCGATGCTGTTTATATCGGAATTTAATGAGTTTAACATACGATGCCCTTCCCGTTCCACAGCTGAAGAACATGGACATGAGTCCGGGAACGAATAGATATTGCATTAGAAGTATCTGACAAGAGATCATTAATGAAGATTAAAAAGAGCGTCGGAGAGAGGGCACATCAGCATTTATTTTGTAGATATCAGACTTTAAACCATCCAAGACAACTGGAATTGAACGTTCTGCAAGGTAATTTCTAATCCATTGAAGGAGAGATTCATCGATCCCAAATGCATGCATTTCCGGCAAAAACGCCTGATGCCAAACTCTGTCAAATGCGTTATACATATCAAGTGCAACTATCTTGCTTTCGACAGATTAATGTACGTTTTGGTGAGGCATGCCATCAAATCACCAGTTTGCTACGAAATCCGTACAGAGAAGTTATCGTGTTTCGAGATACTCGTAGTAAGATCGCGCGCAGAGAAGCGACTGATAGTTGGCTGTTAATGCAGAATCTTGGGTCACCGAACTAGCCTATTTAGAAGCTGCCAATAGTAGGTTCAGACCTGACCTCACTTCCAATATATTAAAAAAAATTAGATTTCGAAAAGAACTTGGCCCAGTAAGCTAAAGACAGTAAGGCTCAATTAGTCTATTAGCCAATTTTTAAAGAGTATGCCTCGATGCAACAATTTCCGATGGATGGATAATTAGCTCAATATGCTTTTATATATGATCCATGACGATAGCAACTGATTTTTCAGTTCTTCTGGAGGCTGCTTAGCACTCGGCTGAGTGGTTTGTACCTTATCCGTGTCCGAAATCAGTAGGTTTCCATTTCAAATTTGTGGAGTTCAAAATGTGATGTAGACGATCTGCGGCCACACATGCCACACTTTAGGTACAGACTCAATTTCAGTATAGTCATCCATTCATCTTCAGGCACCAATACTGCCCTGATCTAGAAAAGAAGCGCCAACCGGCGGTACATTTGGTAAGACGTCGATAAAGCTATGAACTTAAAGCAGCAATAAACTTCGAGAAATGGTTTCTAACCTTCTGGTTGATTTCCACACAATTTTTATTGCGCAGAAGTACACAGCGAAATGCTATACCGATGTTATTTGATAGTCAACAGTGCCCTATGAAATCAATGAAATGTTTCGTGTACACAGTGTTAGAATATAAGATCTGGCGCTACCTTGAATGTGTTAAAGTGGCAACGCTGTATTTTCTCTAAAAATCAATTAAAAAATAAAAAATAACGTATACGCCAGAGTTACATCATTATTGCAACATCTATTGAAAAGTTTTTAGATACTCAATGGGCAGGTAAATTATTATATGTTTGTACTTTACTTGACCTTAAGTTCTGTAGTGATAAAACAAAATCAAGGGCTCACCAAACACGTATAGACATTTTCCAACTAATTTGACTATGTGGGTTATCTGAGTTGGTATTGGTAAATTAGTATATGACCAAAGTATCATAGTTACCTCCTTATATCGGAATCTCGAGTTTACTCGAATGGAAAATCAAATTCACTGCTTATGAATAAGGGATTGAAAAGATTAGATTAAGAAAAAGAACAGATTAGGAAAGCGATACTGGTACTTGATTTGATAAGATTCCTAGACTAACTCACTTGTAAAATATGACCAGTTGAATGTATTCTCGATGATTCTAGCATCATCTGCCTACTCCTCAACAACAGAAAACTTCGAAACTGCGTCAACTACCGAAGCATCAGTCTCCTCAATATCGCGTACGACAAGGACTGATTGAATGAGTAAGACCCTGAGTCGACAATTTATTATGCCTTTATCAAAGTTTTTTTTTAAGTCAGGCTATAAACTTTTTATAAATTCTAAATAAGAAATATTATTTAATATTCAAGCAATAGCTAATAATTAAGCTACATCTGCTACACGGTTTAAAAAAGCACTTAATATGCCAGCATTATAAGATTTTACATTATTAAAATAAATAACAAAAACAACCAGATACTCAACATAAGACAGTAACTTAAGCAACCAGTTATATAGAGCCATGACTAATTTTGGTGGAGAATGTTCGTTGCTCCAATTAGGTCAGTAATGACAGTGTTAAGAATTTTGCTGTCAATAAAAAAATTGCAACAGGATGAGGCCTCCAGTCATTGAAGACTGTGATAAAAATTGTACGAGTGATTGTACAAATTGTAGAGATGCAGCAGTGAATTGCATGGACTATGTGTTCAGGAAAATTAATTTGGTCAGATCTACCAAATCTATCCAAATCTACCTCAAAGGGAGGATAAAAAAAGAACTCGTCTTAGATAGGCCAAACATCAATGTAACATACTTGGTTGGAATTAACAGGTGGTTCGAAAAGCCGTGAGTCTAACATATAAAAATTCGACTTTATTCATCAACAAAGTCTCCTTCTAAAGTCATACGATCATTCCAGCGCCGCTCTAACATTTTTATGCCTTTCTTTGAGGACCTTTCAAAATACGTTTCAGTCTCGGGGATCAGCTCTTCATTAGAGCCATATCTCTTGCCAGTGAGCATGTGGGTGAGGTTTGCGAATTTTAGTCAACTGTGAGTCAACGCGATACCCACTTCGAACAGAGCTTTGAATACCCAAATAAGCATGTAAAATATGATGTGCACGGCCATGAAGTCACAGCTATCCCACGCGCTGTCGCTTTGGGGTTGTTCAAAACGCTTTTGTGTATTTGTTTGGTGTTTTCCAGCGTAACAGACTCATTTGGGCGTCCAGAGCGTTCAGCATCATTTGTGTCTGCATGACTGCGTTTGAATTCAGCAAACCAGCGAAAAATGGTTGCTTTCACGCCGCAAACTTGAGTTTGAGCGATATTTTTTCACAGTATTTTATCAACGTACGAAACTCGTTTTTTCCACGGTTTTGAAAAATTCAAGGCGCATGGTATCCTCCGAGTTGGTGGTCTTGTGTGAGGTTAACTAGTCGCCCAAGTAACGCCCAAGCCTTAGACACCTATAAAGCAGATATCACCAACATTCAGAGTATGTTATGGTATGGGCCCGACAAAGGGAGGATGAAGAATTGTTACATATGTTACTGTGGCTGCTGCAGAGAACAGATTAAATCAAGAAACCTTGAGCTTTTCGCACATGAGCAAAGGCGTTGAAATGGATAGATTAAATTAAGGCTAAATTCGCCAATACTTACATGTTATGAGCCTACGCTCACATATTTGTAGAAGAAGTAGACAACGCTACCAAAGAATTTTTTTTGAGTTTCTTGACAAGACCTACAAATAATAACTTTAGTTTGGCGTTAACATTTTTTAAGGGGATTTTACCGCCAAAGGATGGAATGAGCACATTTTTGATAGTACAGTCGGAAAGGATAGTTTACACGACAATATGTCTCGAAGTCTAATCGATTTTGCTGTGGGGCAAAATATCACTTTAACTAGCACATGGTTTTCTTACTTCAGTATTCGTAAAGGAAATGGCAGTCACCTGGTCATAAGAAAGTCAACAAAATTGACCATGTTGCGATCGATGCAATTTACTCCTTCAATAGTACAGATTTCTGAACATGCCGAGCGGCCAATGTAAACAATGACCACTATCTAGTGTCAACCAAGGAACGTCAACAACAAAGAAACAAATCCCTGAGGTGAGTTAACGTTGAATTGCTTAAATCGCAACTACGAGCGATTTGCATATTCTTGAATCTCTCGTCAATTCCATTAAATTAAATGCTGACATCGTACCAAAAGGTTAGAAATGCCGGATTACCACTGGTTTAATGAAGAGGGCAGATAGGCACATGCAGCAAAACAACTCGCGAGAGGGTTTGTTCGCTCTGCAAGCAAAGAAGTAGAAAGGTCATCGGCTATTCCGCAGAAAGAAGAAAGAGCCTGAGAAGCGAATTATTCCGAAAATGGAGATCTACCAATCCACAAACAATCAACGTTCAAAAATGTTACTCAAACATAGGATTCTCTTGTCAAGCCAACAAAGACCGAAGAAAAACTTGTAGAGATCAGCAAGGAAATTTAGTAGTATGGTCAGAGTCGACGCTAACGATATAGGAAAACCACTTCTAAAGATAGCAATATGTAGACTTGAGTATAATGAGACTACCCAACCAGATGGGCTATCTGCCGCGCTATTTAAGGCAGCAGATGACAACTTGGTACGAATTTATTTCCAAGAAGGAAAGTATATCGTATCGACCGCACCGCATTATCCGACCCAAAAGAAACAAGATCTTAAAATGCGTCAACTATAGATGAATCAGTGTAATGCGGTATCATGAAGGATCTTGTTTGGACGCCTGAATAATTGATCAACAATCGGATTAGCCCCTATCATATCTACACACTACGGCAGACCCTAAAATGAAAATCAATGAATTCCAAATCGACATTTAATTTCAAAGACGCATAAGAGCTATACAGAGCCATGTTTACTCTTGGCATCCTTGCCAGCCCCGTCAGGCGCGATTCCATTAAGACCTTCGTTGTCCAAAAAGACAAGGTTTAGACAAGTAAGTGTCTTATCGTGTGACTTCTTTAAGGTCAAGCTTGAGAAACTTACGAGTATATGGAACTCGCTAACCAACACCAGGGCTACATTTTTTCTAAAGTCTGTACTTGCAGATAATATTGACATACTTGGTAGAATGAAGGCGTTTTCTAATATTGAAACAGAAGTGGCAACAATGATTTTGGGAAAAGAGAAAACCATGTTTGAAAATATAAAGACCATAGTTTAGTTACCGAAGATGGATGAAATATCATCAGTCGTTTTGTGTGCAAGATCCTTTGAGTGGTTAGTGGTGGCAGGCTTCAGAGTAAGAGACAATCATATTACTCGTATTAAATGAATATTAACACTCCGGGCCGAAGAATCCAAGGCAGCAAAAGAAGACCTCGCCTTAAGTGCCGCGCACAAGTGAAAGGGGATCGAACTCCACATTGGAGTTTGCAATTGGAGTCAGTTGGTCAACTACCGCGCTAACTTGAGAGAGTTTAATTGGTTGAGGGGGTACACCTGGGTTATGTCGTGTAGGTAAATAAAACCAAAACTTACCACATCAAGTGAACTTAAAGACTCCTATTTCAAAAACAATCAAAATATGGCCTTTGAAAAAATATTAATTTTCTTTTGTTCTAAGGCACTATACTCATACATGCGCATACACCTACCAAGTGAATTGACGAAATACACAGCTTTTTACTTTGATCAACCGTAAAAGATCAAATCATTTAGTTTTCCCTGAGTAATTAACAGTAAATTATATCTTCTATCTGCTACCTAGAACGACGACGTCCAATTAATTTTGAAATCATGATGCGATGATATCACAACAGCTACCACTACGTTACACGTTTCACATCATTTCATTTCCGTTTTTTCTTTTAAAATTTCAGTCTCTTTTCTGTCTGATTTTTTATCTTTCAAATAATTGACAATTTGAGGGGGAAAAAAAATAATAATAGGTGCTCACATACGACCATAAAGTGTAGATAGAATAAACGTCATCGCTACAACTCATTTCGATTTCTCTGCATTCATTTGAGGTTGGTTATTTTCTTATATGATTTTGGAATGACGTTTATTGATTTACATTGTATTCGCATCACAATAGTTTGATTATCACATTCCATATCATGGCATATCACAGAAAAAACCAAAAAAAATTATGCCTTCTGTCAACATAAAGATTCTAAACATTTTATAGAAATATAGATATGATCATCGATGTGAGTACGGTAAATTCAAAAACCGGTTCTACTAAAAAATAAAACCCTATTTGACATCAATTATTCAAATCAATTTATAAAAATTGTCTAAAAGAACACAGCTAGACCCCTGACGTACGAATACGAGTATTTGTGGATTATTTTACATCGCGAGCAAAGATAACCTCTATTTCTTGTTATTCATTGAAAAGTTATGTATAAGGCGCTTTTAGTCTTGAATTAGATTTTTTGTTTTTAAAAACATTGACAAAACAGAATATTAGTTGAAAAGAAAAACATAAACGTAAGACTTGTTCAATACTGCCAATATGGTTGATATGGTCAATTAACTGTGTTAGTATACACCAAAAACAAATGATTTACTGGCCTTAAATTATAAGTCAACGGGCAGGATTGACTTGTTTTTTGAATGAAAGGATTGAGTTTCTGGTTACAGGTAGGCTAAACAACAAAAAAATATCAACAATGAGTCATGAAATGCATGATGCCATTTCATTTCTCCGAAAAAAAATAAAAAAAACAAAAACTGGTTCAAGTTCAGATGCCGTCAGTTGTGGAAGGCTTTCATACAGCCCTTTATACTCTTGGCAGTAGCAAAATTTCTTTCTCTTTTCACAGAGCCTTTTCTCCAGGTCTAAATCTCGAGAATTTGATGCATTAGGGAGTAATTTGTAGCCAATCGCCATGGTGACTAGGGCCAGTGTGTACCCCTGCACTGTCTTACTGAATGAACACATTCTCCTTGGCCAAATGCTGTCGTATTTTTTTTAAATCATCATTGAACCGGTGTTTTCCCTTTTTTGAAGAAAATCGATGTGAATTACAGACCCGCCCTGGTCTTTTTCGATGTCGATTCGCCCGGGAAAACCCACTTTTTCAACTACTGCTTGGTCTGCTGTGTTGTGTTGTGGATCAATGCTTCAAATACCCCTATATGCCCCATGAAATTCATTTTGTTTCCATTTCCGTGAAAATTGAAGGGGTCTTCTGCTTGTAATGACTGCCAGATAGACATTCAATGATGCAGCTTGCTCAACACTTTCACAATTATCTATTCGGAGATGGTAGATGACAGGAGCAGTGTTATTTTTCAAGTCGCAGTCAAATTGATCAGCGGCCATTGGCCATCTTTCGTCGATTATAAGATGTAAAACAAACAATTGGTTCAAATTTTCCAAAACTTCAGTTGGTTGCTGGTAACGGGTGGTGTTTCCACATTTCCAGATTTCGTACTCTAAGGAGAGAAAAAGCGTTTACACTGTCGGCCTTCTGTCCAGAGACCTGTCGAGCTTCTGTGCAGTTCAGAGAAATTATTTGTTGGGCTGCATAGGGGGATTTCCCACAACAAATGTGGATTTATTATTCGCTTAAACGTTACTTTGATCTCATTAGAATGGATTGTAGACATAAAACAATCCTTCTGCAATCATCAACTTAGACGCAATGATTTAACACCTCCTGCTGGTAGCTGCAATATTAACTTTCCGCTGATTCAGAACTGAAAGCGTTTAAAAGAAAGATAAGGCAAACTCTGAGTCGTATAAGCAATCCCATTGAATCTTGACGGATAGCTGCAGAGCCAGACAGGAGACCGGAGCTCATATCTTTATAGGGAACGATAACATAACACTCCATTTCTGATACAATAGACACAAGAATATGAACCTCTTATGGAGATGAATAAATATTGCAGCTTTGACGACGTTTTGCGCCGACTGTCTTATGACTCTGGTTTTATGGACATGCCATGCAGAATTCCTGTTGCTAAAAAAAATACGAAATCGACAATCCCTATACCCAAAAAAAGCTTCTTGGTTTCGTAATCTGAGCCTGTTAAGAAATGTAATCGGGTATTCACGGATGGTTCCAAGACCGATTTAAGAAGAGACACCAGCTCTTTCGAGGACGACAACGTTAGATTTCACTCCTCGTTAGGAAAACTTTTTTCTGTGTTCCAACCGGAGGTATACGGAATCCTGATAGCAAGTGTAGCTACCACCAAGTTGTGCTTAGAACCTTGATGAACCCTCTTACGACTTCCAAGCTGATTCGAGAAGGCAAGACTTCACTGAACGGAGTCGGAAAGCTTAATTCACTGAGTCTTTTCTAGGTTACAGATCACAATGAGATCACAGGAAATGAAATCGTCGATGCAGTTACTAGACAAGGCTTAGATCTGCCTGCGTCATAAGTTGCATTGACAGTTGAGTTTCATACGACCATAACTGAAAATGGCATGACTTTCCAGGTTGACGGCAGACAAAACGTATGCTTCCCAACGTCTCTAAGAGGTCAACGGCCTTCCTGCTATCCCTCAGTTGGAAAGACTGCAGGATGCTTACTGGCGTCGTGATGGGGCACTGCACCTTTACTAAGCACTTATATTAGATATGTTGGGCATAAGTGATACAACATACTGCGACGCTTGTTGTGCAGATGATAACGACACCGCGGGGCACTACCTCTTTGAATGTCCGGCTTACACTCGTAGCAGGCTGCAGGTACTCGACGTTAACATGGTGGGTGTTGGTACTGTAGGCACTTTCCTCAAAAGGAGTAAAATGGGCGCTTTGTTTCGACAGAAAAAAAAACAAAACTTTAACTCACTTGATACCAAGATAGTAAATAAGTGCGAAAGCAGAACCATCTGAAATTTTGTAGCAATGCCTAAATGGTTAGGCAACAAGGATTTGAATCCAAGATCAAAAAAGTTTCTCACAGCAATAAATACCCGAATTCATACCTTCCCACATACATGCTGAAATAACGTAAGCCATAAGGGCCCTGAAGAAAAACAAGGTAGTAGGCATAGACGGCATCCCAGTGGAAATTACCGAAATTTTACATTTTTCATTCGGAAAATCTGAGAAACCGAAGATTTTTTCAAAAATAGCAAGAGAGAAATGATTGTAAAATTATCCAAGAAGGGAAACCTTACAAAATGTGGCAATAAGAGAGGTATATGCATTCTTCTGGCTGTGGCTAAACTGATAGCTATAATAATTCGGAATCGAGTAAAAGAAGATTTTGATTCAACGCTTGACCGCCGAACAGGGAGGTTTTCGAGTTAGACCCTCCTGTATTGACCACATCAACATCTTGAGGATCATCATTGATTTTCGAGATACTATATGGAGAGCCTTTTACAAAAGAACTACAAATGTCAGAAAAACATTTAAAGGCTGTCATGTTTTACACAATGGAAATACTCGTATATCAGATTAACTTCTTTCGCCACTGCTGCAGTGATGGGATGCTCTGTCTAGAGGAATCACTGGGACTGAGGTGGATTATGGCTTCATATCTTAAATATACGAAACTGATGTTTTTCTGATCTCATAGGATATTGGACTTGCACCAGATGGCCCACAATTTGAAGTCAGAGGTGAACAAAGAGTTTCTTCTCCAATTTCTCAGCATAAGACCAACGAAACACAACATTGCCGGTCGACAAAGTAACCAGCTTTTGATATCTAGGAAGGATGGTCCTGGAAGATGTTTATATAGAACTGAATTCGGGTGCAAAGCAAAAGCTACGTTCGGTGTGATATCTAAAATCTACAGGAGTAATCTTTTCAGCACAAACGCTAAGTAGAGACCGTTCTGGAAACAATGATACTTTACGGCTTTTGCACCTGAGACATGATCAACACCGTTACAAGGAAGTTGCAACAAATAGATGCCTTGGGAAAATGTTACAGATCTTCTGGCCAAACCATATATTGAACGACCAATTATTGTACAACTGCGTTCCAGAACTCCGAAAGCGATGGTTGTTATAAACATAAGTCCCCCATAAAACGGTCAAAGGACCTTATTAAAATTAAAAATAAAAAATAAAAAATAAAAAATATATGCAACAAATACAGAGTGCCCGCTTCTAAAAACTTAACATTCCAAAACAGAAGTAGAAACTTCCATTGACCAAAATTACCATGTTTCACGTCACCCTCAAGTGCTTATGAAATACACTTGACGGCAAGCAGTTGAAACTAACAAGAGTTAATTAAAATCTAACCGCACCGCAATTATGCTCTATCACAAATAAGCAATAAGCAAACTTGTTTAATTTCATTTTACCACCTTCAATGAGGTACATCTTGAAATATCCAGTTTTACTATACATCATCTCACATACCATGGATTAGACCGGAATTTAACTAAGAGGAATGCGAAATGGAAAACTACTAAATGATACTTGAGCACCAACTATTCAGATAACCAAAAGGACTACAAACTCCAAGCAAGAATCTCTAATAAAGCTGGACAAGTCTTCTACGCCCGCATTTCAATATTTCAGTGATCTTATGATCAAGGAAAAACGAGAAAAAAATGTTCGCATAATCCCGTCGACTCAAATGTGTCCCACATATCTGTGCGATTTGATTTTACTTCCATCCCACTAGGCATGCAAAAAAAAAAAACCTAAAAAAAAAAACAGAAAAAATGTATCTCAAAAGGAATGTAGGTATGTAGAAAGTTCCTGGATGGTGTCGCTCCATAGATAACCCACTTCTCTTCCATGCAGATGCATGAAATAATTCAAAACTCGTTTGATACACCGGAACATGCCACTATTAATGAATTCACAAAATGTTTTCACACAAACTAATGGCAATGGTTGTTGTTTTTTTTTGTATTGTACCTACATATAACATATATGAATAAATATTTATAAATGCCATCGGTTAAATAGAAACTTTTGTCTAAAAGAAAAGCTCGAAGAATTCCTAAACATCCGAGTATCCAAAGACCTCTAGAACGCACTGTTCTCACTGATCTAAGTTGAACCAATTAAAACTAATAAATGATGAAAGGCATAAAGTGCATAAAGTGCATACATATATTGTAGTTAGCAAACAAGATAAACATATCCATAGTTGTAAATCCATTTACAGTAAATACATAACATATCAACCGAACGAATAGTTGTCCTGAAGGGAAATACGAGTATATTCGGGTATCTACAATAAAAACAAGAAAACTACTTAAGTTCAAAAAGATACATTTCACCTTAAAAATATGCCACGAGAAGTCGCACAATACAAATAGTTAACCAAATTACCGATCGTCAGATGCACGAATATTCCAAGTTATGAGTACTAAAAAATTTACGAATTCAAGGTTACGTTTAAAAAACTAGTATCAGTATCTTAGTAAATTAGTAAATTAGAAAATACTCTTCTTAACGTTGCACTCTGAAATTCAGATACATTTTTACAAAATTTCTCAAGGCGTTGCCGACACAAAACATATCATATATACTCGTACTCGTATATAAATATTTTTTTATTGAAAAATCACTGTAACATATATTTGGAGGCTCAAAGATCCACCGTTTATATTTTTCAATTTTTGGAAACCTTCACTTTTGATTGATCACGTTATGCAAGTGAGCAATACAAATACGCGTACACAATCTCGCGCGCCATGTTGCATATTAATTATAGGGCCACGGTTACCGGGTTCAAAAAATTTCAACTTTTAGGTCGCATAATAAAAACAAAAAAAAAAAAACGAAAAATCCATCCCACAGAATGATTGCAGAATATAATCGAAAAAACCAAAAAATATATTTTTTCTATTTGATTATTTTCATATATATATATTTTTTTTTTTAATTAAGAAAATTACATTTTTCTATTTGTAGAATTGTAGAGAAAATATTATGTTTCCATTGGTATTCGGGCACAGTATTCAAGTATTCAAGGGATGTGTACGGAGGGATATTCAAATACTGATTTTGAGTTTTAAATTCCAAATTTGTACTCGACTCCTTTTCTTCTTTTTAGGAAAAAAATTTAAGTAAATTCGTTAAGTTTAAAAAATTTATGATTTTTTCATAAATTTGTTGTTGATTTTTTTTGCTTTTTTTTCGTTTTTTATAGAAAATCAAAGTCAACGTTCGTTGTCGGCTTTAAGCATTAAACAGTGGTGGTAGTATGGCTATAACCCGGACACACGTTTTGAGACGCGTCGCGTTGCGTTAAGTTTAACGCTTGCTATTTGATATAATTTTTGTTGTTGTTGTTGTTTTTTTTTTTTTTTGTTAGTATCTTTGAAGCTAGTCTGTTGACTGTGCGCCGAGTTTCCGAATACTGAATGACCAAAGACGACTACCGCTTGGTATATAATCCAATTCGTTCGTCCGATTACGAATCGCGCAAGATATGATGAATGAAGTGAAAAAAAAAAAAAATTGTGAAGAGGTGTTTCACAGTATCTCGGATACTTTTACACGGTGGATTTGTTGATTATTTTTTTTTTGTTTTTCTCTTTTTATTCATGTGATATATTCATTCGATAAAAAGGAACCGTATCGCGTCGCTTACTAGTACTAGAACTAGTAGTTGTCACTACAATCTTATTTTAAGTACTGTGCGCTGCTGACAGTAAGTACCTATAAGCTCTGGTTCGACATACAACGCACGACAATGATGATTAGACTCTCGTAACGTACGAGTGTTTGAGAGTGAGTATTATCTGTAGATACACTGTCTACTATACCTATGTTAATAGTACATACTCTATAATGGTATCTTATTTTGTGGATGAGTAGAAAAAAATCTTAACTTAAATGGGAGTGATTTTTGCTAAATTAATACTTGTACGAGTAGATACTTTTTGGAGTGATTTGTTGTACGTTGTCTGTTTGACGTTAATTTTTCTACAGCAGATAATTTGACGTATATCGGTTATCGAAAAGTTGAAGGGCTTGCAGTTGATAATGCAATTAATCTAGGTCTTAAAATTACAGAAAAACAAAAAAAAAAAAAAAACACAAATGGATTACAACTACTTCTAATAACTCGTATCTTGGAATTCGGTGGTGAAATTTTTTAAACCCTATACCAGATAGGGAACTATATAAGATCGACAAATATAAGACCGACTTTGACAAACTTACGTATATGTATCATAGTATACGAAATATTCATAACCTTAAATATGCATTATGATACTTTCTCGATCGCAATCAAATCACGTATCTTGAATCCTTTTCCATTGGTTCTGGGGGTGAACAATTGTCCACTCATTTTGTTAAGAGGATTATTATAGGGATTAGGGTTTTCCAATAAGGACTTGATAACTTTTAAGTAAAACGCAAACCATTTGAGATATTTCAAAAACTTTAATATCGGCTTAAAGTACAATCAAAACATTTATGAATGGAACTCGATTTCGTCGACGAAAAATATATGGCCCAATAACGCCGCCGGCATGCAAACCTCACCAAACATTTATTTTTTGTGGATGAAGTGGTGATTCATGAAGCACATGTGGATTTTCACCCGACCAATAACGCATATTTTGCTTATTGACGAGCCCATTGAGCCAAAAATGAGCCTCGTCACTGAAGATGATTTTGCGATGAAATTCAACATCTTGGCGCATCTTCTCCAGAACCCAATCGGAGAACGTACGTCGCTTCAAATGGTCCATCGGCTTCAATTCTTGAGTCAGCTTGATCTTGTATGGGTGTAAACCAAGATCCTTACGCAAAATACGCCATAATATGGTCTGAGCGGTGCCCAATTCTTGAGAACGCCGTGGAATTGACTGATTTGGATCGTTTGCTACGGACGCCTGAACGGCAGTGATATTTTCGATACTTCGACCAACCCGTCATCTCACTGACACGGCAATATCACACAACGAATATGTAGACTCAAATTTTTGCACTAAGCTTGTTAGTGCCTGTCTACTAGGGCGAGATTTACGACCGATTGGAGTTAACTTCGTGTACTTTACCATGATGAAAATGTTGAGTTTACTGAATAAATTGACAGTGACAGTTCGATGATTAGTGAAAGAGTGCGTTCACAAATTAAATTCAAATTTGTCAAGTCCCTATTGGAAAACCCTTTACATATTAGAATAGTCCACAGTTTGTCGCTAATGTATTTATTTGTCGTGTTCATTTAATTTCTGAAAAATATGTACGAGTACAAACCTAAAAAAATGAAAAACTTGTTCATTTGTTTTTGCAGAATTGTGTTTTTTGGTTAGAAATTCTTGCTCTTGTCAAATGATTAATTAAATTAGGTGATTAATATTTAAATCTGTTTGCGCTAAACATAACTTTGACGATGTATCTTAGAAATAAAGTTGAAACGAAAACAAGTTTTTAGTAATATCCAGTTTCAGATTTGACAATGAAACTGCTCCTATATTTAGAGAGTTACTTAAATATTCGTATGCCGTTTACGGGTTTGAATTAAAATTTTTGATAATCCTTGTAAATTTATTCAGCTCGTGCATAGATTGTTTTAAACTGAGTCATCCTTGTTTGTAGTGAATATCTGCAAATGTGTGTAGGCAGAATTAGGCCAATTAATTTTATTGTGATTCAATAGTGCATCTTTGGTTCAAGCTGCTAGCAAACTTCAGCCATGAAATTAATGAATCTAAATATTACCAAAATCGTATTGCTTGGATCTTTCTTCTTTGGCCATTTTATCGTAGTGGGACGGCTTAAGAGACAAAAACGATTGTTAGGAAGATCTCAGTTTAGACATATGGATGTGTAGAACTAGATTTCAAAGATGTGCCGGCTCATCTATGTACATATTCGTCCGAATACGACGGAGAGTTTTTTCTCCAGAGTGATTCGAGGTATAATTCACAGTATTTTTTCTACAACAGCCAAATCTACGTGTCAGTGTTATGCCTTCACACGCAGAATTTTTCTGTCTGAGTTCCAATTACACAAGTGAAAAACTGACTTGTCATGGGCAGGAATCGAACCTGGACCCTCCGAGTGAGAAGCGATTGCTAGTACCACTACACCACGGCCACCCGTGATGCTCATCGTCCCAGTAAAAAAAAGCGAAAGCCCTCCCGGTGAACCACAATTTTTGCGGTTTTCTCGCTAACTTCCGACTTTTAAATAGGTCCGCCAAGACTAATTTGGAAGAAGACTACAAGACTAAGGCAAAAACATTAAATACGAAAAACACTTCAAAGTTGTAAAAAGATACAAATCTGCCAAAACAACTTAGAAAATTCGATGGTGCCAAAACTGAATCGAAAGTAGAGACTGACAGTCTTCAGTTCCCAGGTAATTAAATCGAAACCGGCTCACAATTAACAATTGGAATCACAAGAAAGCTGAATAATACAATACAAAATAATCTTTGCTTAGCACTGGTCTACGTATAGGTATCCTGGCGAACTCACAAGAGCCTCAAACCTACCAAGGACGCTGACTGGGCTTACTCTTAAGTCGTCACCGTTCATTTTTCCGACGAAGCTAAGTATCCGGCTGTTATCCTGGATTACAAATCTCTTTGGAGCGAATGTTGATAGTTTTCAACGTGCTGTAAACTTCCTGGCAGTGTAAAAGAGATTTCGATAAGACAGGGAGTTGACTTCGAAGAAGGTCCTTTCCACTTACATTGCTGAAATAAGATTATTTCTATTGTACTATATGTTCATGTTGGTTGGTGAAATAAGCCTTCACTCAAATACGTTACTGCAGTTCTCAGTCAAGTCTTAGGTTACCCATCACACCAAAACGGGTCCATCGCGATCCTTGTGGAACCAGTTGAATTTCTCTTCAAATGGCAAAAACCTAAACAATCTCTCAGCTGAAACACTCAATTTCCCTGCAAAAGCCAAGAAGGCCTTTGAAGTTTATGCCGTCTATTTCCTCTTGGTTTTCGAAAAGGTATTTCCTAAAAAAAAATTTCGACTACACAGTCTGTGTGTTATGTCCTCTGCAAATAACTGACAATTTGAGTCTCTTTGCGTGTTGCTCCAGTAGACACTGGCCTGTCAGGATTCATATTACTGTTCTAAGTTTATCCCAGTTTAATTTTATTAACCTCTAGATCTCTTCTCGTCAAAAAGTGACTAGAAAGCTTTGGATAGCCTGTGTACTTCAAGACTTAACCACCTAAGGTTGGCAGTGTTTTGTGATTTTTTCCTCGATAGTGCCCCTCACTATGCAAAGGGGTGGATTGATGTTAGCATCCTCACTATTGTCGAGTAGCCCTCCTTTTCTTGCAAGCTCGTCCGCTTGTTCATTTCCTTTAATACCACAGTGTCCTGGCACCCAGCACAGTCTTACCCGGTTCTGAGTGTATAGTGCCTTAAGCAGTGTGCAACAGCCCCTGACTGTAAGAGAGTTGACGTTGTTTGATTCCATTGCCTTGAGTGAGGCCTAGCTATCGATGTAGATAGCGATATCTCTTTCAGATACTGATTTCGTCTGCATTCGCTCAGCCACCCTGAGGACAGCCAGAATCTTTGATTGGAAGACACTGCTTGCGTTCGGTATTCTTATAGACACTCTTAGTTCTGAGTCTTCTGACAAGATACCAGAACCTGTTCCTTACTCTGTTTTTGATCCATCTATGAAAATTTCAATTTCATTTGACCTGATTATCGCTTTTTTTTTTCAGTCCTCCCTCTCCGGATAAATTATATCGTACGGGATGTCGAAGTCAACCAGGTAAGGAATTTGATCCGTTAGAATTGGAATGCCTGACAGTTGCTCCGTTAGGACCGTACCACTGCCGCTTTTGAAGTAACCCAGATTAGTGAGTCGTATTGCACTGTTGCCAGCAAGTTTTTTAATCTGTAAATCAAGCGGTGTTAGGTGCAAAAAGGTATCCAATGCTGCCGTAGGGGTGGTACGGAGAGCTCCTATATTAGCTATGGAAGCCGTTCTTTAAACCGTCCCTAATTTTCCGTAAACTGTTTTCTTCTTTGTTGCTTTCCACCATACTAGTGCGCCGTATGTAAGTATAAGTCTTACCACCACCGTATACAGCCAGTACACCATAGCAGGTCTTAAGTTGCAAATTTTTCCTACTTTTCTTTTGCAGATAAAAAGAGCATTATAAACCTTTCTGGTTCTTTCCGCTACATTAAGATTCCAATTCAGAATGACACCCAAATACAATACTTCGCGCTGTGCGAACGGGGCAATTCCACTCCGTTGAGTTTTGCGAGTTTGAAATGCGGTATCTTGTACTTTCTGGTAAAAAGAACCAGTTCCGTTTTGGAAGGGTTGGCATTGAGACCACAGCTTTTTGCCCAAGTGCTGATCATCTTCAGGGCTACTTCCATAATTTCACTTAAAATATTTAAGTATTTTCACTGCACTATTATGACCACGTCATCTGCGTATGCCGTGACACTTATACCCATTGTTCTAAGCTTTTTGAGGATGTCATTGACTCCCCCCCTGAGGGGTTCCCCTGGTTTCGGACATTCTGACCGAACTTTGCCCAATGGAACAGTTTTTTTCCATAATTTTTTGGATTGGCATAATTGGTAGAATACCATCCGGACCGGGAGATTTGTATGGCTTAAGGGACTGAATTGCCCCCGTCATTTTTTCCTATTAATTAATTTTCCCTAGCATGCTAGGGTCATCTGATACTGTGTCTCCCGGAAAGTGGGTTTCCACCAGTATTGCCAGAACCTGGCAATGCTTTGAAAGCATTTTGCGTAACCCCGTAATCTCGTCTGTTGATAGATTCGCAGTTCTTCTGCCATGGAGCCCTTTTTGACTTTCTAACTAAGTACTTGAATTGTTTATTGCATTCGTAGTACTCATTCCATGTACTGTCACTTCTGAAAAGCTCAGTCAACTTTAAGGAACAAAAAGTCATCGGCTAATGAAAATAATAGGAATGAGTTTGCTGTATGGGAAGGTCTATAGGGCCAGAGATGTGTTTGCATGACAACGTTTATAGCTGATAGTGGGAGAAATAATGGACTGTATGGGAAGCGAAGCAACGGTTTTGAAACGATTGAACACCGGGTGATATATGTGAGATCTGAAATATGTGAGATCTCAGCAACTTCCTTCACTAGATTGCTAACTAAACAAAAATCGACGAAAACTTCGGAGATCCTTTATAAGTCATAAATGGCTGAGCTTGAAACAATAACTGATAAATTAATGTAATATAAAATTGCGTTCAAGGTTTCCGGATTTAGTGGAGCTTTAAAGACTCGATACCGTAAATTAAGTAAAATACGACCGCCCCATAGCTCGGAAGCGGCTAGACTAAAGTTCATGCAATTGCACATTGGGCAAAATAACAGACGATCTATCTGTTAATAAGGCTGTCTACAAGATTTCATTAAAACTTTAAAAGCCTTTTTCGAGCAGCAGCTAAATATCGCCTAAAATCAAAAGCCCGGAGGGTGAGCCATGAAGCCTAAGGACAAATCCACGTAGTCGCAAGGTGCTCACACTTGGATTGAATCAAAGGCAAGATTCTAGATCGTGCCGTTTACGTTATGAAAATAGGTCTAAGCAACAAGACGATATCACTTTAAAAAATGGTCTTGCACTGAAGTGTCTTATGGACATTGTCTGACGCAATAACACCAGAAGTCACGTTTTGACGAGAATGCAAAATCGATTTTAGTTAGCTGGGTCCAGATTTGCATCTGCCACCCAAATCATAATGAACTAAATTATGAAGAACATATGCAACTATCGTAACCGAACACTTACCATTTCTCTCTACAGAACATAGTCGCAAAGCTGGACACAATGAGTCTGATTTGGGTTCCAGCTCAAACTGGAAACAAATAAATCACTCTGGCTAATTCCGCTCCGGAAGCATTTCGACAAAAGCGGATGAAAATGCTGTTGGTTGATTCGAGTGAAGAGCTCGGTCATCCAGGACCGGTCGGTCCCTGATTCCGGTCAATATGTGATGGCAGCGAAAAACAGTTATTTCTTGGAGGACAGCGTCCTGATTCCACTGCTGTGGATGGTTCTAACGCTGTTTGTTCAATCATGGCTAGCAATTGCTTCAGTTGCCAATTACCCCATAGAGGTACACCACAGGGTAGCGTTATTTCTCCTCTACACTGTCTAATGGTTCATGGCCATGAAATATTAGACAGAGAAGGCAGTTTCGTTCCGTAAAAAGTGGAATCATGGAGGCTGCTCTAGATAAGGTAAACACCTGGGCCGCAAGTTGTAGCCTTAGTGTCAACTCGAGCAAAACTGGATTGATAGTATTCACTACCAAAACACCTAATTTTACTCTTCTTAACAGTCAACCGGTCACACTATCCCCACCGCTAGGTATTTGGGTATCGTGCTTAACTGGAAGCAATAAATCGAACACAGGGTAAGGAAAGAAGTGGGGACTTCAACCATAGATGACCTTGTGACAGCCGTAGTGCGTCCAAAGCAAAGGTTACAACCTCACGAAATTAAAAATGCTCCAAAGAACAGCCAGTATAGACATTACGGGCGTATTGATATCGGCCCCATCGTATTACACACAAAAAATACCGCACTATGCAGCGCAGTCAGACTCAAAGAATCTGGGTGCTGGATTGCACGGCCTCACGGTCACAGCAACATCCTGGACTCGTTACCAAATGGCATAGTCACTTTTCCAACCGACTACATCACACCCAAGAAAAACTTCCACGTAGAATTTCCCACCAGAGCTCAGTGGAGGAAAGACGAAGTACCAGACCACAAGTACAAGACCACACACCAGGCCGGAGTCTACTCTGAATTACTGAAAATATCAATATCATACCGCTTGCCGAGTTTTGCCAGCGTTTTCCAGGCGGAACTACCAGCAATCGCAACTTCAGACTTGTTCGCAGCTCGGGCATGACACAACACACAAACAAAACATTGCTATCCTCATAGATTGACAAGCCTCTATCAAAGCCATCGATTCGGCTACCATATTCTCCAAACTGGTGCAGAATGCCAGAACGAGCTTTCCCGCCTGGGCGAAAACTTTAGGGACACAGAGCGTGATAGGCAGGACTCAGCTCTGCATGGCTCACTCGCGGCAAGTGATCACACCCCGTTAGGAGAGATTAAAGCACAAATCCACTTATACTTCTTGTAGAAGGACATCCTCCAATGGAGGGGTTAACTAGCTGGCCGACGACCTACAACAAGAAAAGAACAAGAGACCTATTAAACAAAACCCGCCAGATATCGCCAAAATCACGAGGCATTGGCCAACTGGAGACTATGCGGCCAAACTACGTAATTCCTCCCCACGGCTGAAGTTGCGGGAATGAAAATGAGAAGGAAACTCTCAATGATTTCCGGCGCTAGCAAGAGCCAGATTGCGTGAACTAAACCAACCATTCTTTGACGACCTTAAAGAAAGACGGGATGTAACTCCACTGGCTGGATCTAGGCACCAACTGTGTCACATAGTCCTACTTGGGTTCATGGTGAACCCAATTTCGTTTAAAAGGAGGTAGTCTTTGGTAGAATACGCACTGGAGTTCTGCGTGCCGACTGTTTTTTGACTCTGGTATTATGAACATGCAATCTGATGCAATGACAAAAGAAATCATGTTAAAAAATAGACTTCCCCAGTGGCCAGGAGTGGTTTCAACCAGAATCTAAGCGAAGAAAGGAATGTTGACGGGTCTTTGCAGATGGCTCCAAAACCGATCTATTGCTTATGCGGCGCTGGTGTCTTTTTGAAAGACCATAACGTTAGATATTACTCGTTGATAGCAACATTTGGTTGTCTGGTTGCCTTGTTGTTTGATTGTCCTTCAGTAGGAAAGACTATAGGCTGCTTGCTGGTATCATTCACTAACTAGCTATTCACCTAACTGTGCTAGGTATTAAGTGACACAACATTCTGCGATGCTTGTGACTAGATGACACTGTAGAGCACTATCTCTGTTAGTGTCCGACGGTGATGTGATGAGTCCTGGTTCTGTAGGCAATTTTTTAAAAGTAACAATTTCAGTAAAATGAGTACAATGCTCCTTGTACAGTGGACTACAGTCTAATTGCTCTGTTCCTACAGAAAAAGAAAAATCAAAAGAAAAAATACAGCAACATTGACCTTGCCAGAAGGGACAGAAGTGATTGACTAGGACATTTTGAGTGTATTCACTCAGGTGTGACTTGGAATTCACACTGAAGGAACAATGTTGTAAAGAAAAGAGACGACCAAGGTGGCGCAATCAAGTGCAAAAGGCCCTCAGTCAACTTGGTGCAATAGGCAATTTTTCCAAGACCAAGTTAAATGGAAACAGAGGTTTGTTGAGGTCAAAATTAATTTCAAGCTCTAGGGCCCCTTAAAGAAATATAATATAAGAATGGCAACACGATTCAACACATTAATAACACAATTCAATCAGAAGTGTGATTTACTATTATCCTACATAGAACATCTCCTACCATATACCATTAATAAAAAAGTACAACCACTCATTTAGATGTTAACCAATTAAAAGATACTCTATCTGATCATAGTCACAAAAAAAGCACCTGACTTCTGATTTACCAAAATGTAAAACCAAATGCGTTTGTAATTTAAAAAAAATTAAAAAAACGCGTAAGTACTTATGTATGTCCTTCTGATTATCAAGAGAGTTATCTTTCATCTGAACGATTTCTTGTTTGTAAAATTTTTACGATTTCCACTAGCCGATAAGCACCGATTTCCAAAAATAGAATTTGTTAATTCATTGAATATTTTGAGACGGAAACCACTTAAGCGACTGGAAGTGCGTTCGAAACTTCATTGTTTTGAAACAAGGTAATCATATTTTTAGGAACGTTCGTCGTTTATCTTCCAATGATTCCTCTCAATTTCGATAACATGCTTACCATCTACGCACGCTATATCACATGACACGAGAAAAGCCTCACACAGAAGAAATCTCTCAAGGAAACTGCCATTTCATTAAGTATCCTACTTAAAGTGAATCTTAAAACAAACAGACAAAATCCACTCGATAACTTTTCGATTTCAATTTCGATTACGATTTCGATAACGTTATTTGTAGTGTTGGCATATTGATGGTCATGTGATTGAATGTTAGTTACTGTCAATCTGTCCATATGTTAACAATAAATAGATTAACAACATTTCCCTATAAACAGTCATTAAAGCACAATTACGATTTGTATTTGTACGCAAAGTGTTTGCGCCATTGATTAAACGAAATAAGATACACTGAATCTTGAGATTGGCACTAGGGATGTCCATTGTTTCTAGAAAGGAAAAAATCCCAGTTAAAAACAGCTACGATCACTTTTTGTATAACAGGTGCCGGTGTTTTAATCATTTTCTCATCCGACACAATGTGTAGATATCATTGTTAAGTTACGGATAAGTTACTTTGTCGAAAGGGTAAACTCATCTAGCTAGAATATGTTATGGTGATCGTGATGAGAATGATCAATCTGGGGGATTTTCATTATGTTCTTTGTAATAAATGTGCATCTTAGCAATCGATGGGGACAAAGATTTAAGCGAGGTTTTTCCAATTTTAAAATCGAACTTCACCCAAAAACAAAAAAAAAGGCAACGTGTGACATATTACAATCTGTGGCTTTGTTTTGAGATAAAACCTCAGGATGCAAGCAACACGGAGAATTAAATCGAAAGCAGAAGGCATGATCATACGAGTACTATTCTTATTTTAAACAATAGAATATTTACTGCATTAATCACACCAGGTATGCTAAAAAACAGGACTTAACGATAGTCAAATGAACTATATTTCAAAATTAAATGACCGATTAAACAACAAACAACCTTGTCTCATAAATTAATGGATCGTTATCTAGATTATCGTGCTAAGCAATTTCGTTTACGACCGTTAAATTCAAGTAAAGCCGCCTCACGACAATTGAAATATGCAGCAAGTCTGGTTTATTTTATTAACCATTCCAGATGGTTAAATATATTTTTAAATAATATCAATAAAAAGTATTTAATTTATTTTTAGAGTGAACCGGTACTGAAATTTGTTTAGAACATCTCCAAAAATTCTTTCACTGGCAATAGCAAACACGAACCGTCCAAAACCAAAAAGAAGAGCGGGAGCACTACAGGTAAAACGATCTCAATATCAAAACAAATTGGCTATAATACTAAACTAACATGGTTAGTGTATGAATCACCATAAGCTTTCATAAGCTTGTTAATTCCCAACAACAGACAACAGCGTTACCTTTAGAACCTAAAAAGGGATCAATCCAGTTGAAAAGACCTTCTTGAAAAAACTTTGTATACGGTCTCTGCATTTCTCTATATCAGCTCAAAACAGCTCAATTACGCCAGTGAATCTGATATGATGTTACACATGTCGGCACAGCTCATTCCGATTCCTTGAAGGTTTCAACATTGTCATAGTTTCGATGAGTATTGCCCCAATGATTTTTCCCATTCATTCCAAGATTTTTGAGTTAGCGAAGGAAACTGCTAGGACCCTCACTAGTACGCGTCCGTCAATCTGTTGTCAAGTCAAGAAGCCGTCAGAAATGTCACATCTTATGTCCTGAGTTTAACCCGATCACGCGAATGAAACAGTGTGTTTGATAAACTCACTTTGGAGCGGCGCCACATATAAAAACAAGAGCAGCTGGTGGGCTCTACAAGGAAAGAAGGAGGTAAGATCATATAGCCGGAGAGCTGGTGAACGTTTTTGAAACGTCATTTGAGCAAAGCAAATTTATATATTTTTTTGTTAGGCCTGAAGAAATGTTGACGAAAATCAAATTCTGGCAGCTGTCTGGTGGTGCTTCACGTCATATGACCAAAGCTGATTTTTGGCGGTATATGGCATATATATCGTAATATACCACTGCCAGACACTTTAGCCGTGTCAGGAAAGATGCCAGACGGGCACAAACCTGCATAAATATGAGGGTCGGTAACGTGATAGGATCAATGCTAATATTTTTTTAAATATTTAATTGTAGTCTCCCTGAGTAATAATTCACAACTGCCAGACAAAAACCTCGGGCCTAACACCCTGCCAGACTCAACCGAACATACAATATCACGCGTGGAAAAGGTATTTTATTGCCATTTTTCATTAAAACTATCAAAGAAAGTGAATTCTTATTATTATTCTTATGCTTAAAAAAGCATATATGTAAAATTTTAATATATCCAATAGTTTAGAAGATATTTTAAAAAGAATCGGTAGCTGCGACACCAAACCGTTGATTTTTGTGTATGGATTTCCTTATGAATGTTTTTTTTTTTTTGTGCCAAAAGTTTTTACTGCTACTGGCTTAGATTGTAAGTGATCAAGTGAAGCCACTGCACCTACTATTTTGATAAAAATTCTTTGTGCGAAACAAGAAAATGCGCAGTTTTAAGTGATAAGAGCGGCATAACAGTGCCCTTCCGAAATTACATATAACTATTGTCAATCGTTATTAAATATTAAATTAATTTGACACTCTTGGCCTTATAGAAATAACCTAGTATAATGAATTTGTTTACCACAATTTGTGTATTTTACAATATTTCTGAGCGTAAGCTGAATTTATTTACAAAAGATAATTTAAAAAAATGTGTTAATGTTCTTGAAATTCGTATACGAAATAACCTAAAATTCAGTGATGTTATCTTACCACCTGGTTCAAGTGAATTCCATGGCTACCATACCAAATGCTATAAAAATTTTACCGCAGTAATGAGCAAATATGTTACCAAGGGAAAGACTGTACCATCTATCACCAATTCGATATCTGCCCGACAACGTTGGTCTAAAAGTCACAGCATAAGATCAACGATAATATCCCACGTATTTTAAGAATGTGGATTGCATAATGGCCAAGACGTTGCAGCAGATTTGGAAAGAAATAGAATTGAAAAAAGTTGCGCGCAGCTTAACAATTTCATGCATTACATTTAACATTACATTAAACTATAAATCCTTTCGCACCATGATTGAACAATGATTATTTGTAAAATATTGCAACAGGACGAGCAGCACCAAACCCTATAGCTGATTTTTTTGTTAAACACTGAAAAAAGAGAAGAAGGAAGAAAAAGAAGTTTACGTGAGAAATTCATTTCTGAATGCGCTGAAAACCCCGACAGTTTTCAAAAATCAATCAAAAGGAATGTTGCCGGGAAAGTACAAGAAATTCATATGCAACGGGATCTACTAAGTGGGGTGAAAAGTAACCTCCTTGGGAATGAAAAATTTTTATTTTATTTTATTCAATATAGTTCCCTTTTAGCTTGATACACTTATTCCAGCGTTTTCCCAACTTCTTGATCCCGTCCAAAAAGTAATTTTCCGGAAGGTCTGCAAAAGACACTTCCGTGGCGTCGATGATTTCCTCGCGTGAGCTGAATTTTTTATTGATGAGCCATCTTTTGAGGTTTGGGAAGAGATAATAGTCAGAGGGATCCAAATCGGACGAATACGGTGGATGCGACAGCAATTGGAGCCGTAAGTCATTAATTCTAGCCGTGGTTGCAATGCTCTTGTGCGCTTCATGTGAGGCCACGGTAATACTCGCTGTTGATGGTTTTTCCTTTTTCGAGGTAGTCCACGAAGAGTATGCCATGACAATCCCACAAAACCGACGCCATAACCTTTTCGACCCATCGAGCCTCCGTCGGTCGCTTCGGAGCACTCAGTCCATTGCCGGCACTCATTCTGTTCTTTGGTGTGTAATAGTGGATCCAAGTTTCATCAACAGTTACCAATCGACGCCAAAAGCCCGCCCGATTCCGCATCAGCAAGTCCAGACACTCTTTCGAAGTGCTCTCGCTCTTGTTCGTGTTTTTGGTCAGGCGTGAGCATGCGCGGCACCCAGCGGCAGGGTAACTTTTTCGTATGCAGAATATTGTCAAAAATATGGCGTGTGCGCTCAGTACTAATCTTTGTGGTTTCTGCTAGCTCGCGAACCTTCACTTTCCGGTCAGCCAACACCATTTCATGTATTTTTTTGACAGTGTCCTCTGTAACCGCATCGGAGGGCCTGCCGCTGCGGACTTGATCGGTAGTGGAGTTGCGGCCACCACAAAACTCTCGAAACCAATATTTGATAGTGTAATCTGACGGAGCATTAGCTCCATAATATTTATCCAACTTTTCGTTTGTTTCCTTCGCCGTTTTGCCTCTCAAAAAATAATGTTTTATGGAAGAACGAAAATCGTTTTTGTCCATACCCAACATGATGCCAAACACGTCAATAACAATCAGCTGTCAAAACAAAACTACGGACAGTATCGCACTTAAATTTTGCATGTCTGCCTAAATATGAACGGACTTCAAGGCACCATAACCTTTTTTGCAGTAGCAGCGCATTCTGGCGGTCAAGGAGGTTACTTTTCACCCCACCTAGTATTCGGACGACTTTTATGTCATGGAACAAAATATAAAGGGTCCGCCATCTAACGTTTTTTTTTTCAACTAGTGCTTATTTCGTGAATGGTAACACCTAGCTCATATCTGATTTGACAGATAGTTAGTTTTATTCTTCCGGTTAATAATGGAAGATAATTTCATTCAAATGGCTGCCTCGGCTGGCCATGCAGTAGCCTACACGATCGATCCAATTTTTAAGCACATTATCGATTGTGTGCAGCTGTATTTCACCAATGGCTTCACGAATATTGTCCTTTAAAGCGTCAATTGTCTCTGGCTTGTCGGCGTAACACTTATCTTTTACGGCACCCCACAAATAATAGTCCAACAGTGTCAAATCGCAGCTCCGAGGTGGCCAAACGACATCAGCTCTGCGGCTGATAATGCGATCTTCAAAAACGGGGCGCAAAACATCGAGTGTAGCTTCGGCTGTGTGGCACGTAGCGCCGTCTCGTTGAAACCAAATGTTGCCAATATCCTCCTCTTCAATTTTTGTGAACAAAAATTCGTTCAACATGGCCCGATAACGATCGCCATTGACTGTAACGGCCACTCCTTGCTCATTTTCGAAGAAAAATGGCCCAATTATACCTCTGGACCTAAATCCGCACCAAACAGTGACTCGTTTTGGGTGTATCGGCTTTTCAATGTATGCGTGCGGGTTTTCTGTGCCCCAAATGCGAAAATTTTGCTTGTTTACATACCCGCCAAGATCAAAATGAGCTTCATCTGAAAAGATGATTTTTTTGGCAAAATCGGCATCTTCTCTAAGTCGATCGCAGGCAATATTTCCCAGCGTTGTTCAAGCGTATACACAACCATGTTCGTTCAGCGGAAGGATAAAACTAATTATTTGTCAAATCAGACATGAGCTAAGTGTTACCATTCACGAAATAAGCACTAGTTGAAAAAAAAACGTTAGATGGCGGACCCTTTAGATATTTTTAAAATTTTCCATTCAGATGGAACAATTTGTAAAACCGACAAATTTGTTGTCATGAAGTTCTTGGAGGCAAAAGTTGATAGTCAGTCAATAGAACGGACCATTGACTTTGTCATTATCGATGGTTTTTTCATGCCTCACCTTTTAAGAGACGTTCCAAGAACATTTGGCAACATCTCAAAAGTAATTTTACAAATGGCGACTAGGTACTTTGCGTCCAGAATCGATATCATTTTCGATCGTTATTTTCTACCATCTATCAAAGATAGCGAGTATCTCCTGAGAGATAACCTAGACAATCACAACTACGTAATATCTGGGCCTGATCAAGTACGTCCAACTGATTTTGTTAAGGAGCTAAGAAATATAAAATTGAAGAAAGTACTCGTAATTGCTTAATTCTTAGCAGTCCATTATGCTAGTGATGATATGGCGCCATTTATAGGAACAAAGACTGTATACTTAAATTACGACTTATGTTATTGCTTTAAAACTGTTAATGGAAAAGTTATTAAAACTCCCGAAGACAATTTACTCGTATCTTGCGAAAAACATGAAGAAGCTGACACCAAAATCGTTTACCATGTTTGCAACATCAATCAAGATGCCAATGTTCCAATCAGATGTTCAGATACAGATGTTATTGTTATCATGTTAGGTAACATGGAACATTTAAAGAGCTCCTTGAATATTTCGATGGAGGTTGGCGGAGGTTGTAAATGTATCAAAATTGTTTAATACTTTTGCGTATTTCTTTGCGTAACTCTTTACCAGGATTTCATGCGACAACTGGTTGCGAAGGAATTTTGACGCTGGAAATTTTTCGCCATGTAAATCAGAGCTTTGGCAACATTTCTTACGCATTACAACAACATTTCTCGCATTACATTTCTAATATTTGGAGAAATACACATTTAAAAACTCCAACTAATTTATCGCCAATTGAAAGTGGATGGGTGGAAACTAATGCAAGATATGAGTTCAGTTGGTTCGATGGTAACCAGTTACCTACTCTGGTTAAAGATGTCATAATACAACCTTCTGGTTTGAATGACGAAATCGAGAATTCAAGTACTTACATTATGGATCATAATAATAAAGCTTTTATTGCTAACAAATGTACGAGGGTGGGTCAATAAGTCCGTGACTTTTGGAATAAAACACAGATTTTTTGATAAAAAAATAATTTTATTTTTCAACGTAGTCTCCCTTGAGCTCTATACACTTTGTCCAACGCTTCTCCAATTTTTTTATCTCTTCCAAAAAAAATGATTTGTCGAGGTCCTCAAAATAGGCCTTTGTTTGCGAGATGACTTCATCATTGGAGTCAAATCTTTTTCCACCAAGCCATTTCTTCAGGTTTGGGAACAAGAAGTAGTCGCTCGGAGCCAAATCTGGAGAATAGGGTGGATGAGGGAGCAATTCATAGCCCAATTCATGGATTTTTGCCATGGCAACTGCACATGTGTGCACCCTTGCATTGTCTTGGTGGAAAAGAACTTTTTTCTTGGCCAAATGAGGTCGTTTTTTTTTCAAATCGTCATTGAATCGGTCCAATAAGAATATTCCCCATTGATTGTTCTTCCCTTTTGAAGGTAGTCAATGTGGATTATCCCGCGTGCATCCCAAAAAACAGTCGCCATAACTTTATTGGCTGACAAACCCACGTTGGCCTTCTTTGGCGCCGATTCACCCTTAGAAACCCACTGTTTTGACTGTTGTTTGTTCACTGGTGTGTTGTGATGGATCCATGTTTCGTCCACGGTTACAAAACGGCGCAAAAACTCCTCCATATTGCGATTAAACAACGCCAAACCTTCCTGTGAAGTGAAGCACACGAAATTCACTTTTTTCCATTTTCTCCTCAAATTAGTGAGTAGTCTGATAAAAATAGCTGTCAAACACAAACTAACTGACGCAGCAAGTTTAAATTTTGACAGGAGTCAACTGACAGATGCCTGTTGACAGGAGCAGTGTTGCTGTTTCAGTAAAGAGGTCAGAAATTCAAAAAGTCACGGACTTATTGACCCGCCCTCGTATATACCATACTAACTAATAAAACTCTTCAATTATATTATATTTAGGCGATGATGTATCTGAACCTGATGACGAAGAAGATGATTTAGAAACACGATTTAACACGGTTATTATAGTACATGAAGTTCTTTTATATCCACTTTCTATAGTGTTCCTTAAAATGATTTATTTGATTTAATAAAATGAAATTGTTAATTATTTGAAGTACAGTTATTTTATTTTATGGTCGACGAATGCATTGTGAGAGCGTCACGGTGGCTATGGTTTAAAACCTAAAACGCAGGAAGGGTCTTCCAGTTGGTTTCGACCCGAGGTAGAGTTGCAATAAGTACTGGGTTCTGAGACCCTAAAAACAGCAAGAGGTTAATGAGTAGGCATCGACTCATACCAAGGTTGTGGTATCTCAGGAAGGCGGCAGAGCAATGACAAGGCGTATCCTTGCCTACATTTTAAGCTTACACAGCGGATGTTCACTTAAAACACATGAGACATGTCACCGGTACGCTCACTAGTATTGAAAAGGAAGTTGCCCAAATGGTTTTAGCGGTAAATGAGTGCAAAGCCAAGCATATGCTCTCGACAAGAAGGGGCACACAATATTAACGTCACAATCGTCAGTTATATTTTCGTAAGGGTTGTAAGGTAGTAAGGGACTTTGTCTACCTCGGCTCTGCTATAACTTCTGTCAACAACACTTTAGCAGAAATAAAACGAAGAATCACTCTTGCCAATCGCTGTTTCCTTGGCCTAAGAAGGCAATTGAGTAGTAAGACACTATCCCGAAAAACTCAGAAAACGCTACATATGAAAGACCTTGATCACTTCAGTTCTACTTTATGGCGCTGAAGCATGCGCTCAGTCGTTTCGACTTAAAAAAAAATAGGAAGATTCAACAACGAACAGCGACATCGACCTAGGCAGAAAACTGCGCATCAGTCACCTGAGATGGCTAGGGCATGTAGAGCGAGTGGGCACCAATAATCTGGCCCGCAGAATCTTCGAATCTAAGCTGAAGGGACAAAGGAGACCTCTACCGATTTCCAAGATCTTGTCTGCCGTATTGTGCGAATGCCTGAAACTATGCGTCAACAATCTGATTGGTCCCTATCAGTGCGATTTGTATATGCACGCTGGATTCTAGGGAAAACAAAAAAATTCAGATCGGTCCACACTACGCTTTCATCGATTTCAAGGCCGCATATGACAGGATCTTTAGAGATGAATTACACAAAGCCATGCATAGTTTTGACATCCAGCCAAGCTCGTCAGGTCGTGAAGAATTAAGGTGACGGCAGATCGCTGCCGATGAGAGGTTAAAGCAAAGTAATGCGATGTTTTTCAACTTCTTTTACATCATACTTCATATCTCGCAAGCCAAACCAGAAGCCTTCTTCTTCTTTTCCTTTTACTAGCCCTTTTCTCGCTACACGAACTTATGCATAACGAGTTTCCCATTTTTACTGCATCGCTACTGCTCCGCTTATGTATCGCTTCGGCGGTTAGCCCCAGGCGTTGTTGTGCATTTGCCATCTGAGCAATCCAGGAATTCTTTTTCCTACCTACTTTTCTTTTAGTAGGAGCTACCGTAGTTGATATTGCCTTCTTAATGGGATTTTCCGGAGATCTTCCTTGAACGTGGCAATACCAGCTAATTCTATCCGACTCAAGTTGTTCGATTACCGAATTCTTTATGTGTAGACTTCCTCTAATGTGCGTAGATCTAATGCAGTCGCGTTTCGTAACTCCAGTCGACATCCTTAACATTTTCATCTCTGCTGCCGTTATTTTATTTTTAAACGCTTCGTATATTGTCCAGCACTGCGAACCATACGTAAGAGCTGGCCGAACCACCGTGGTGTAAAGTTTTCCCTTCAATTTAAGTGGAAATTTTCAGTGACAGAAGATTCCCGAATTTTCTCGCCATTTCATCCACCCCACGCTTACTCTGTGCCTTACGTCGTCGTCACATTTCGCTTCTACGTTAACGATTGATCCTAAGTACTTGAACCTAGTGGTTTTCGGAAGAACTATTCCGTCCAACATTATATCTGGAATAGGTCGCAGTGGATCCGAAAATGGGCAGGTCAAATGTTCCGTCTTTGAGCGACTTATTTTAAACCCGTTTTTCTCTAGCGCGTCTTTCCATTTACTTAGGACGTTTTGTAAATCTACGACATTATCGCCGACGACGCGAAGACAATCGATGTTACATTTGCTTCGTGCAAGCAATCTTTCAAAAGATAGTCTAGAACCACGTTAAAGAGGAAAGGGCTAAGAACGCTTCCTTGATGCACTCCGACATTTACCGGAAATTCAATCGTAAGTTCGGCGGTACATTTAACAGCAGTTTTGACGTTTCCATACATGTCTTGTATCATTCGTATATACGTTTCCGGTACCTTTTGATACCTCAACGCGGTCCATATGAGATCTCTAGGCACACGATCGAATGCTTTTTCTAGATCAATAAATACCATGTGCAGATCTTTTGACGAATCCCGATGTTTTTCCATTAATATTCGCAAGCTTTGGATTGCGTCCACCGTCGATCTTCCTTCCACGAATCCACACTGGCTGTCGTCGAGCTTTATGATTTTGCGAAGACGTTCGTTTAAAACTCTTTCAGCGATTTTCATCGTGTGTGACATCAGCTTGATTGAGCGGTAGTTGTTGCATTCTCGCGTGTTGCCTTTGCCTTTGTATAACGGAACCAAAAAGCTACTTCTCCATTGATTCGGCATAGTTTGTCCGCATTTTATTTTATTCAAGAGTTTCGACAGCCATTCACTGCCGATACATTCCATCTTCGACCAAAACTCTGATGGGATGTTGTCTGGTCCAGCCGCTTTCCCGCGTTTCATTTTTCCGATAGCAATACGTATTTCTTCTGTTGAAAAGTCAGCAACTTCTTCTTCGAATGGATCAGCTGCAGGGACGTGGAAACTGTTTGTTAAGTAGGTCCTTACAATATTTAAGCCACCTATCACAGATGTCCTTTTCGTTTGTTAGTAAGTGCCCGTAGGAGTCTTTAATGCATTTTGGCGACGTTATTTGCATCGCATTTTTTCGCCTTTGCGCAGCGAGTTTAAAAATATTTGGCACTTTACTATTGTACGACGTTTGAACTTCTTGAATAGCTTGTCTTCCATCTGCCGATCGTGAGGATATTTGTTCCAAGTCCTGGTAAAGGTTTTCCGCTGCTGCTGCTCGGGTTTGGGCCAGGACTCTCTTTGTAACGTTTTTAAGTCGCTCATATTCAAGTGCAAGTCGAGACTGTCCAAAGGAAGATTATTCTGATTATTCTTGTAGAAATATCTTTCAAATTGCCATTTTTAACAGTTCCCTGATATTTACGTTCAGCAGTGTTTTAGAACACTTCTGTATTATTCAAACTTATTTTGAAATTCGGCCTTCATATAGATTACGTGATGTTTTTGGTGTTCATAATCGACTAGCTAAGCTCGTTATTCGCCGTGTTATGAATAAATTTCGTGGCACATAGACTCTATAAGACGCAAAACCAACAACGCGTCATCGTTATCTGCATACAGAGCAGCCGGTGTAAGTGAAAGTGTGACGGAAGATGTTAAATTCTTTATTCCGTTTCGATGTCTTGAACAATGAGTCTGTGAATGATGAGAAAGAATGATTAACTATCGTCAATTTATAACAAATTTCCATTTTGAATTGAGCCAAAGTGAAACAACAAAAAACAATAAATTTTCTGATGTTAGTTTGTCAACAAATGTCATGGCTCATTCACAACAGTGAATTTATTCACAATAGCCGCAAATTTTATCAAATACCGAAAATTGTTTTGATTGACAAATTTGCTGATAATTGACACTCGCATTTGGGGTGTCAATTACACCCACAAAAGTACACTGTTTAGTGTGGTCTTCACCCTGATAGCATTATCTGTCCTAATTTTTTCAAAAATGAGGCCGGACCTCGCGTTTCATTCAATGACCAACGTTAACAGACAATAATCGGCGATTATATCGCGAAGCAAATCAATGAGTGGTCAGCCGAGATCGCGTGATTTGGTGCCACTTAATTAATTATTCTATGGCTAAGTCGTTGGTGTATGCTGATTCAGGCTCTAAATCAGCGCCTTATTGGTGAGATAGAGATTCAAATACTAGAAAGGACGTTCTTCATCAAAATCCAGGTTCAATAGCTTTTAAAATGCTAATGATTTGGAAATAGTCTAAAGACCTTTAAAATCTTAAGTCTGGAGACTGAGCTGGCCAAAACTTAGAAAGTTGCGTGCCAACACATGTGTAATAGCGATACGGGCGAATTGTTGGTATCTCTACAGAATCAGGTTGGACATTTATCCCGTTTTGGGATTATAACTGTGGGTTCGGTAGTCGACGCATAAGACTGATTAAAGGCTCACCTGAGCAACCTACCACCGCAAGTTGACTAATCATAGTTTTTTCCCGTGCTATGATGACTTATCAACGTATCCATCGCATTTGTTTATTGACACTCGGTAAAGTGCTATCAGCGCCCCTTGGTGGCATTTGTTTTTACCCACACGGCTAGACTGATTTTTGACAGCTCGTTGCCGGGAGCAAAATCATATGTAAAGTTCAATTTCGGTATGGAGCAAAATAAATACATTTGTTAAAGAATTTATTATTGTCTAATAAGTACAATATAAAGTTAAAATATCGAGAAAAAATACGCGAGTTTCGAAATAAGTGCTTTTGAAGTGTTTAGATTGGTTAGTTTAAATAGAATCGTGCTTTAAAAAATGTAAACAAAGCACTTGTGAAAACGAAGAAATTGTTGTGTTGTTACTTTTCCATCAAAGAATGTGAAATGTGAGATAGTGAAATGCGACTGGAAATTCGCATAGATGCAGTCCTGCACATACATATATATATATATTTATATACTCCTAGCAGAATATATCAAATTGACTATTTCGCTTGGTGGAAGTTAAATGCTGCGAGCTGGTTGCAAATACTCTTTTGTACTTGATCCTGCTTCAATTACAACTTAAAAACCCAGCCAATTTCCACCAACTTTTCACTTTCACCAACAGAAATATTCCCCTTGAAATAATATTGCTGTAATATTAATAGGATTCCATCTATGAACATTTTAAGTTGCATTTCACTGTCTTTATTGACTTATTTAACAATAGATTAAATAAACACTTTATATTATTTACTACGAATTTAATATTGAATAAAGAAATAACAAGAAAAACAATTTTCACAAGTGCTTTGTTTACATTGTTTTAAAGCACGATTCTATTTAAACTAAGCCATCCAAACACTTCACACGCACTTACTATATTTCGATACTTGCATATCTTTTCTCGACATTTCAGCTAAACTCGTACTTGAAAACAACAATTTCTTTTAACAATAAATGTTAATATTATTCTGTACCGAGTTTTAACTTCCCATACGAATTTGCTCCCACCAACGAGCTGTCAGAAATTGACATAGAGGTTTAAGTACAAAAAATATCCGCCAGAATTTTCGTTACGGGTGTCAATTAGTACTAGGTGGCGCACCGGACGATGCTATAATTTTTGCAAATGGTGGCAAATGTCAGTTCTACTTTGACACATATCAACAAGACATCGCTGTGCCCCTAAAGAACGCGAAATAATTCGTCAGTGGTGTAGCGTGGATTTCGGGTCGTCCGACACCAACTAGGCCAACACTTCCACGTTTAACCACTCGTCTAGAAGAGTTTGGAACAACACAAGATGCTGCCAGGTCTGGTCGGCCCCGGAGCAGCCATTCTGCTGAGAATATCGCAGCTGTGGTTGAAGATATCGCAAAAGACCCTGTAGTATCGAGCAGACGACGTGCCACGTAATTGGGCATCAATCGGCGGTTTTTACAGAGAAAAAACTGAAAGACTGTAAGATGTATACCCTTAAAAAATGCAGAAAGTGCATCAGCTGTTGGCTTTTGACCGCCAAGCGCGTGTAACCTACTCTCAGGCCATCCTGAATCTCAACCACTTTTCATCGAAAGCCATCATGAGCGACGAGGCGCATTTCCATCTCTATGAATATGTGAATAAACAAAATTATCACTTCTGGGGTACCAAAAATCCGCGTATAACCCACGAAGAGCCATTACACCCGCTCAAAGTTACTGCATGGTGTGCAGTTTACGCTGGAGGCGTCATGGGGCCTTATTTTTTTTTTTTGGAAAACGCCGCGGACCAAATGACTATTGTGAACTGCGAGCGCTACAGAGCCATGCTCAACGACTTTCTCCTTCCTCAATTTTATGAGTTGGTACTGCAAAACATGTGGATCCAACAGAATGGAGCAACGGCGCATACTGCACGGGCCACAACCGAAATTTTAAGGGCTGCATTTTTGGGTCGCCTAATCACTCGTTTTGGTGATTTTCACTGGCTGGCAAGATCGCCTCATTTAACCGTTTCAGATTTCTTTTTGCGGGATTTTTTTCAAGTTACGAGTTTATGTCAACAAGCCTCAGACATTTGAAGCCCTCAAAGAGAATATGCGTCAAGGATGCGAGGACCTATCGCCTGAAGTTCTGGCAAGAGTGGTGGAAAATGCCACAAATCGGGCCCGAATGGTCAGTAATTCTGCCGGCGGCCACTTAGCTGATATCATTTTCTCTACTTAATGGAAAACAATTTAAGACATCAAATAAACATAATCCAAAAGCAGAACCAAAGTTTTTCATTCGTAAAAAAAAAGCACGGCCAAGGAACATCGGGTGACAACTTTTGCGTCATCTTGTAGATAGATTCTTGTAGATATTAGGCACCGGCTGGGTTAATGCTGTTTTCATTCTGATCCGCAGAGAGGGGTCTGAACGAGGAGAATTACAAAAAAAAACTTGTACAAATAGTTTAATTTAACTTTTTTTTAACTATTTTAAATATTTGCAGTAGATTTTTGCAGAACAAATTAAAATCCCAAATCTCATGTTATTCGAATATCAGATTAAAAATTCCAAAGATTGTTGACCATAAAAATGAATAAAAACATAAGGTACGACAATAACTTAGCATTCCAAAGAAAAATAAAAGGAAACCCCGATCATTTTTCATGGAAGATACAAGTATTTCCGCTGATTATTGTTAATTTAAATTTAAATAATAACTTTGAATAATATACTCGTATTAATTATTTTGTGTACCATGCAGAATCTTTTAAGCTTTTGATTACAGTTTGCTATTTCATTTTTCAAGTCCATGACTATTTTATAACGAATTCAGCAACTCGTCTATCTTAAACATATTGCACTGTTAAATAACAATTGTACTCGTAATTATTAATGAATAAATTACAGGGATAGAGTGAAAATATAAAATTTACCTATAGACAACAGAACACCGAAAGCGTGACAATTATCAGATATTTTTCCACTCAAGATTGTGAAATATTCATAAAAGTCTGGGACTGCAAAGGTAGAGGTATTTTTTTTAGGTATAAATATAGCGCAAGATATAAGTCCGTTTGAAAAAAAAAAAGATTTCGGTTGGGTTGTGGTTAAAGATTTAAATTACTCGTAAATATGCCATTCGCCTTTTATCGCTAGACTTTGGTCACGGCAACGATGTGGTGGCAATGGATTTATCCAAGCCTTAGAGGTTTCGACACTATATTTAGCTGGACGCTACAAGGAACGTAACCCGTTGGTATGGGTATTGAGTCATACGGGTACTCATGCTTTTCACCCATCTATGGTATATCCCTTCATCTGCAGTAAAGGAATTCGTAGAGATGAGGAGCAAAATAAGAGCTTATCTGAGAGGTTAATAACCAAATGCATTTCCAAGAAGGCCCAACAATATGAAGCCTCTCTGCTCATGACGCACTAAGATAACTGTTGATGACATCAACAAAAGAAAAAACGAAAAAGAAACACAAAAAAAAAAAACACCAATCCGCGGCTTTTTTGTGTTAACATATTTTGCTTAAGTTAACAAAATTGTATATATTTGCTTTTCTGTAAATTTGCATAGGCTAGCAATATTTGAATACAAATTAAGGTGAAACAAAATAAACTGATTCGTTGCTATCATATCAGTCGAATCGAGCCTTGGCTCTACCTAATGTGAGGCTGCATTAGGCGATTGATTATATAATATAAAAATCAAAGTTGTGTAGATTTTTCATGGTCCTTCGAGCTTAATAGCTGTACGAGACCAATATATATAGTGATAATATCAAATCGTGATATAAGCACCAATTCTTTCGAGTGATTTCGACGAGATAAGTAGCACTCAAACAAACGAGAACCGAAGAAGGATGGAGCTTCTTAGGAAAATGAAGCAACCGGCGCCAAAGTCGTTATACACCAATGCATGCGTTCAAGAGCAACAGTTTCCTCCCGTAAGTCGAGGTCCAAATCCAGGCGCAGAAAGCCAACAAACAACGAGCAGTATATCAAATCCAGAGAAATCTAGAGAGCAGACTTACGTTACGAATTGGTCAGGAAGGTTTCAGTAGTTCAATCCAATGAAGAATAGCTTCGTACGGATTATTGATACCCTGGATTTAAGTCAAAATGCAGTTTATCTGGAATTTAAATTGGATCGACTTAAGGAATGCTGGACAAAATTGACGGGAATTACGATATAGTGTCATCACTGATGATGTAGCAGATGCATCAAGATATGTATTATTCATAAAAATCAAGGAGGCAGAACAACGACAACAACAATCGGAGGAAGTAGCTCAACAAGCTCCAACACAGCAGGAAATTAAGCTGCCAATCATAAGTCTGCCAGTATTCAAAGGAAGATATGAAGGTATTTCACACGTATCGCACGCATTCAATACTTGAAATTATGCAATTATGCAACGTCTGTAGAATTGTTGACAGAAAGGTTTCAAAATCCAGCAGTACTGGTCAACAACTACATCCAAAAATGTGCGTTCGACTTAAAAACCATCGTGGATACGTCAAAAGAAATCCTGTGCGGTATTAGTAACTTAGGAGCTGACGTAAGCTCTTGAGATCCATTAGTCACTCAGTTGTTATAATCAAAACTTGACTCAGAATCCAGAAAATTGAACCAAGAGGAACGTCAACAAAAATTCCAAGGCTAAGGGACTGTTTTGACTTCATCGAGGGAAAATTCAGTCGTGAATTCAACGGTGAGCACTAGTCTCAACCAACAAAAACGGCATCCACAATAAACCATTTAACAACAATCAGTCAGTCAAAATGCGTTGTGTGCAGCGAATCTCATCAACTGTTCAACTGCAAACGATTCCTAAGCACTCGTATGAAGACGAAAAACCCAATGGAGGTTGTCCAGAATTCGAAGCTGTGTTCCAACTGTTTGCGAGACGGACATTTGGCAAGACAGTGTTTGACGAAGAAGGGTTGCAAATTATGCATGCAACATGGTATTACGGTCCAGAGTGGTTGAGGGGAGACCAACAATATTGGGCAGCAGACAAGGTTATCATGGATATGCAAGATATGCCTGAGATCCGAAAATATTATGCTTGCATGATCGTCCAGACAAGGAAGACATTACTCTTGCCATTTCATCAGTTTTAAAACTTCAACGCGTGAGCACCTACTGTCTACGCTTTAAAAACAATTGACGAAGGAGCAAGAGAGAACCACAAGAACCACACAAGAACATGGTAGTTTGACGGTAAAGGAGCTCCTTGATATACTACCGGAGTAAATTTTGGGTCATAGTAAATCAATGTGTAACATGTCCCCGATTCAAGGTCAAGGAATCAAGTCAACTTATGGGACAACTTCCGGATGGAAGGCCTTCACGGCCATTTACACACTGTGGGGTAGACTATGTAGTTCACAATGTTCACACATTCGAGGTGTGAAGTCGCACAAGGCATATATATAGCAATGGGCTTCTGATTTAACAATGGATGGATTCATGACAGCATTCCGTAGAATTATCAGTAGGAGAGGATCCATATATCTCCAGTACAGCGATAACGGAACGAATTTTGTTGGAGCAAGAATTCTTACTGCACTAACCGAAACCAGGATTCAGTGGAACTTTATCCCCCCTGGAGCTCCATATTTTGGTGGACTGTGGGAAGCTGGGGTTAAATCATTCAAATACCATTTTACTCGGCATCATAGGAGAGCAGAAATTGAAGTAGGAGGAGACGAATATAGTTCCAGTCCAAATAGAAAGATGTGTGAATTCGAGACCACTCTGCCCATTAACAGACAACATTGAAGATCTTGATGCACTAAAACCTGGTCATTTGATTATGGATCGCCACTGATAGCACCACGACATGATGTCAGTCTAGATTTGGCAGAAAGTAGTTTCAAGAGATGGAAGCTCATACAAAAAATCAAACAAGATTTTTGCAACAAAATTCAATAGCGATATAAATGGAAGCAGTCAGCAAAAGGTTCAGAAAATGGTCAAATGGTGCTGGGAAAAATAATTGAAGTACACAGAGATATAGATCAACTTACTAGAGTTGTAACAATCAAAACAGAAAAGGGAATATTCAAGCGACCAATAGCCAAGGTGTGTTTGCTGCCAATAGAAGACAATATCATGAAACGAGAGAGTTCAACAATTGAAACAAGCCCTCAGGCGACAGTGAATTAACAGACTACAAGGGTATCCTGCGTCATAGTTTTGACATAAATTGGGAAACTACAACAAGGCAAAACGTTGATGACATCAACAAAACAAAAAAACAAAAAATGAAGAACAACAAAAGAAACACAAAAAACAAAACAGCAAAACATCATTCAGCGCTTTTTCTGTGTTACCATATTTTGCTTAAGTTAACAAAATTGTATATATTTGCTTTTCTGTAAATTTGCATAGGCTACCAATATTTGTATACAAATTAAGGTGAAACAAAATAAACTGATTCATTGCTATTGTATCAGTCGAATCAAGCCTTTGCTCTACCTAATGTGAGGCTGCATTAAGCGATTTATTATATAATATACAAAACTTTTTTAATAACTGAATTAAATTGAAATAGCTTATTGTAGAAGGTCCTACAGATTCCTTTGATATGCAATACAAAAAAATTTTGAGCAATCCCAAATTGATAGCCGGTTATCAAGCATCACTTTCGATGTGCTGTGCTTCGGCGCGCCATCTTGCTGAAACCAAAGATCATCCAAGTCCATGTCTTCAATTGTAGCTCACAGAAATTCGGTAGTCATGATTCAGTAGAGCTCACCGTTGACCGAAATGGCGTTTCCAGCAGCATTTTCGGTACAATGATGCCACCACTCTAAAACCTGCATCGAACTGTCACTCTCTGAGGATGCATTGGCTTCTCGTCAATCATAATCGTCGGTGTTTGTGTTTTTTGTGTTTGTTCTTTGTAATGGCTCAGGAATTTAGAATGGACATAGCAAAGATTCGCGGGTTAATGAGTAATCACTTCTCTGCATCGGCCACGTCTGTTAGGCCAGCAGTAAAACACATTTAGATCCCTTCCACTAGTATCATTATTCTTCTCTCACCGCGATCTTGCCATTCACGTGTGCAGTGTTGTAGCTTACGAAACTCCGCCACAATGTGATCCATATTCCAATCCGGAATTCAACTCCATGCGGTCAAAATTTCATCTCTGTAAGCAAATTTTCCCCTACTGCTTTGTATATAGAAGCCCCAAACTGGATAGTAATTCAACCTTTAAAAAATTTGATGCGCTGTTTGACTCCATACAAAGAATTTTATCCCTGTATCATCATGCTGAAATCGTCCGATCCGAAATCATCCGAAAGAGTATCAGACGAAAAGAAAAGACGTGGTTTGGCTCGAGATATAAAGAGGATGTCAAGGTTAGAGAAATATTTTTTCGATCCTACGAGGCTAACCCGACAGAGGAACACCGAAAAAAGAAAAAACGAGCCAGGAACGACGGCAACATCTTTCTAAAGTGTGTTAAATTTCAATACGACAAAAAACTGAGGCAAATAATACTACACTGTTCCAAAGGTAGTAAAAATTGTTGGTCGTTCGTAAAAAAATATTAGAAATTCTACCCCATCTTCCATACCACCGCTCATTTATGACCTTCCAGCTATCAGCTCTCTCCACATTGTACTTTGTCTCTGCTAACACTTAGCACTCATGTAGCAGTAAGAGTACTTAAAGATCTTAACATACACACATCCGCTGGTCCAGATGGTATATCTCCCCCCCCCCACCCCTTCTTCTGAAGAGGTATTCTTCCATGCCGTCAAAACAACTGCGTAAGCTTTTTCATTAATCCTACTCTTTAGAACTCTTTCCCAGCAGATGCAAAACAGCATTTGTCCAGCCCATCCCTAAAAAAGGCGAATTATATTCTCTCTTCTCCTACAGACCCATTGCACTTACGCCCCTTCTTTCCAAGGTCATGGAAACACTGACAAACCGTCAGGTCATGAAATATCAGGAAACACGACAACTTTTTAATGGCCGGCAGTACGGTTTTCGTAGCAACAGGTCCATTGGTGGTTTGATCTTTTGTCGAAAATACGTGCATTTGGTATAGACGGCTCTCTTCTTCAATGGTTTAGAAATTACCTTTCAGAACACTCAATTCAAGTTGTCTTGGATGGTTTCAAGTTTGATATTCACAAAATAAATGCTGGTGTGCCCCAGGGCTTTTTAATTTTTATCAATTATCTCTTGTCTGCCACTTCTAATCCAATATATTCCTTTGCTGACGACAGTACCCTCTGCTTTTCATATTCATTCCCAGACTCAAGTCCTTGCTCTTCGGCTGTAGAATGGGAACGGCAGGGTAAGTTAAGCTCATAAAATACCGATGTTAACAGCATAACCAATTGGCAACTATCAGGAGAGTGGAATCTAATGCTTCCAAAATGCAATGTTGCCTGCTATCGTTAAAGCGAAATTTAAATACCCAGTCCTTGCATCGTCGAAACTGAAAAACTTTCCATTCCCGGTATGTGTGTCAATGACAACCTACGTTGTAAAGACCACGTATTTGATGTCGCCAAAAATGCTGCGAAATGTTTAGGTTTCCTCAAACGATGTAAGAAATATTTCTTCTCCTCAGATTTTGCTTCAATATATAAGGCATTCATCCTCCGAAAATTGGAGTACAATGCCCACATCTGGTCAGGTGCTCCTAAAATACCTCTGCACCTGCTAGATAGGATTCGTAACAGTGCGTTAAAACTCAAAGATGACGCCAAAATTTGACTGTGCAATGACACGCTTGAGCACCGTTGCAACGTCTCTTGCCTGACTTAATCCTATAGCTACGAGTATGTTGACCACAAGTTCTCCACCGACATTGCCAGTAGCATTCCGCCCCTTCAAACTGTGAACCGTACTCTAAAATATCATGATTGGTGCCTAATCTGTACAGCTCGCTTATGGAATGCCCTGTAGAGCTCTTTATTTCCTAGTCGTCGTTGCAAACATGTCAGACCAATGTACATCGGTTCCTCACTTTTCGTCCTCTTTTGCTGTGTGCAAATATTTTGAGGGTACGAGCGCATTATTGAAAAAAAAATGCGGGTATTTCGATCTGGGATGCGCCTCGTTAGAAAAAAATGATTTTTCAGCCGAATTCGGCCTCCAAATTCGAGTCCATTGGACTTTGTCACAGAATAACCCGAGATCTTTTTGCAAAATTCTCATCAGCATCATCAGACGTATTCTCGTCGATACATACCGTATGACGACGGAGGCTGTGAAGGTTGTCCGCAAGCAAGCCAGTCATACGAACTTTTTTGCACAAACTTGCGTACAGCAGGTGCGATGAGTGCTGTATTTCGGCCAAAACTTATTTTCAATAAACGAACTGTTTTAGCAAAACAGCACCCACATTAGAAATAAGTTTCACAATATTTCCCAACGTTGTTCAAGCGTAATATGGTTCATTTCGTATGTATGATACTGACTTACAGTCAAGATTGCATATGATTCAAAAAGAAACTTGTATTTGGAGCACCCGTTACACGTCAAATTGCAACAAATTTTGATTCTGAAGAAGATGCTAGAAATATCACAGAGGCATGTGTATTGCTATTGAAACAAGCAGGTATGAACCTCACAAAATGGAACTGCAATAGTGAACTTGTTTGCAAGGCTCTCCTATTAAGCAAAGGGTTTTGGGGTTGTATCATTTCATTCGAATTGCTATTATGCTATTGAATGGAAGTACTTCAGCCCATTGCTGGGATCTACTCGTATAATTCACTTGGAATGTCTGACTCTGTTGTGAAAAATTATTTTTCTACTAGGGTCGCTCATGTCTTAACGCCAGTGTTAATGAAGCCCCAATCACTGCGGGTTGTACTCGTCGTGACTTGTCTTGTTTGTCGTTTCTTGGGGTAACTGTAACTGGTTGCGATGAGTAACTGTAACTTCTTCATGATTGTACGTTTTGGTACTAGATTTTGGTACAAAGATTACTAGGTACGCATTCCGGCTAGTTGCCACCACCCAGACACAACGTACTCACGTCGAGGCTTGCTCGTGATGGTCACGATATTTTGCCTGTCGAGTGACTGCTAGGATCAAGAGGGAGAAAGCTTTCCCAAGAAAATCATTATATCGGGCCCGGAAGTCTCCTTACAGCCCAATTACTAAAAAGGAGTTCAAATGGTGGGGAATCGTGGGCTTTCTTATTAAATTTAAAGCTCTTGAAATTTTAGAAATATTATAATAATTTCCTTAGAGAACATTATAAAATGTAGAATTAATTCTCGGCCATTTTTGAGGGTGTCGACATCTCTGGGGAATAGGAACACATCGTCCGTCGGCCAGAGTCTTCAAACACCGTCTCTGGCAAGAAAAACTACCAATGGACGACATTCTCACTTCTGACCTAACGCATTGGGACAATCGTGCTAATAGTTGAAAAGCAATGGCCTAACTAAACAATGGAGCAATGGGTCTGAGGAAGGAAATTACATAGTTGGCCATGACCTTAGGTCACCTATGGCAATTCTCCCAGTCTTAAGCCGTCTTTCTGCCAAAAATGCATAAATCCTGATAGAAAAATAGCTAAGTAAATGGGTTGGAGATGGGAATATCGCCAATCAACAACAGCTGATCATCAGTTCGATTCTTATTTAAGAACCATCACCCGTTCCGTAACCCATCACCCGAATTCGCTGAGTTCACTTTTGCTTTCTCGGCTTACAGGTGACTGACCAACTGACAATTGGTCTCCCATAAAATTGTTGCAAAAATATAAAAAAAAAATATAATCGGCAGCTAATTCCATCTCTCATTCAGGTCACTGGAAGTGTAAGTTGAATGGTAGCGTATCAATCGGATCAATGACCGACCACTACTTCGGTTGACCCCAATGGACTTATCGGATCTCGTTGAAGCCCAAGGTCTTGAATGTGATTGACAAATAAGCGGAATTCAGCCAAACCATACGGCAGTTCTCCAAACAAACAGATACGTTCTTATGTCATCCGTGACTAAAATCCATTCCAAGTCTCTTTTAACATGCCCCTAAATCAATATTTGTCCACAACTACACATTCAGAGAAGTGCCAAGGAATCAGAGTGTGAATTAAAGAACTTATACCATTAGCTGATTTGTATGGTCTATTTCAGACACATGATCAGATCAGATATATCTGTTTACTTTGATGGTATCTTTTAGAATGTTTTCTTCTTTTTTATTTTGTCTGTATCTATGGACGCTTCGGGTGATTACAATATTTTTGGTAAGTGTTCATGCTGCAAACATCAAGTCCCGCACAAGCCAAGTTTGAAGAATTTAAAACAAACAATGCACGCTAATACCCTCTGACGAAAGGTCTTGAATGTGATTGACTTGCGAATAGACGAGAACTTTCAAGGCTAATAGGTGAGTTCGTGCTCGGGATGATGGTAGGTTTTCGTTCAGTTTAACGCATATTTTTGAAATTTCGGAATTAAGCGCCATTTCCGCTGGTACATACAAGTACGTGTACAACAGTTTTATGTTTCAATTGTTTTTTTTATCGTTAACTTTGCTTTTTCTTTGAATTAAAGTTTTTTAATTAAAAGTTGTAAAAATGCGAGAGGTGTAAGTAAATACAGGTTTGTATTTACTTAAGCTTATCCGATTTGGTTCTTGGCGGAAATATCTAATTTTAGACAGTTTTGTTGAAGCTTGTTACTTAAATTTATATACAATACGTAATATTGTATACGTACACTGATAAAAACAAACATAAATTGATTCTACCTCTCGATGTGGCTTGTATCTCTAGTTATGAGTTTACTGGATAATTGTAAATAAAGTCAATATGTAAGGAAACAAGTAAATCAGTAAAGACTGCGTATAGATCATTGGCGAAATTTGTCCCCTATTTGTCATAAAATCCGACTTAATGTATAACACCAGGGTTGACTTTGGTGGGTGGGAACAAAAATTCCATATTCCAAATATCACATACCAGTGTTACACGGACAAAAGGAAGATAGTTTGAAAGTACATCATGCAAGTGAACATATATGAATACACTATCCCCCTCAGCACTTCTTCAAAGCTAAATTCCAACCTAAAGTTGGAGCATTGGCACAATGGCAGGTAGAAGTTTTGAACTAGAAAACATATTAAAGTCAATATAATACGTGTTCAAGAAATTATTTTGCGAAATGTCAGAATTGAATACTTCAACTTGCAAAACGAAAGCAAACAAAATATATTATCACGGAAAGGACGGAGCAAAAAAATCAGATTTACAGCTTATAGGCAAGTCCGTAACCATGTCAAAAATCAGCGACTGACTCATTGAAATATATTTACAATATAAAGCAAATGGCACTTGCATGGTCATCAAACCCATATATCATACATAGATTACCATCACCTCGAGTTAAAGACTCTAAAGTGATCTTGGATGAATCAGTGGCAAGTCAGCTCAGTACCAGTCTCAGTCTCAGTCTTTTGCTCACAGTGTTCTTGGTTAAGAAACCAGGGAAAAACCAATGGTATCAGTCGATATAATTGACTGACACAATTTAAACAAGCTGCGGGCGCTAAATTTGTTAGAATGTCTCCCAAATTCTATGAACTAAGAAGAAGAACTGAGCGCGTAAGGTGTGGCGAAAAAATTCGAAAAAAAAATTAAGAGTAGTGCAAAACTCTGCTCGGCTCCATACCTCCCTTCTCAGAACGCCTTCAACGGAAAAATCACCATCACGTTATCGGGCGAACCAGTTCTGACACTGGCGTTTTTCGATGACATTTCTGTCGTAACCAGTGCGTTATGGCGAAGATGCAACACAGCTGTGGTCAGTTTCACTCGTTTTATTTTTCTTTGATTGTTTTTGTAAAATTGCGCAGAGTTGTTGCATGTTTGATTTAATCTGAATGAATACATAATTCGATCAAAGAAAATCTTTTTGAGACCCAAAACACAATGACCATGATTTTTTTCAGGCCAATGTGGTGAATTTCAATATTTTTGGGGAATTAAAAACAACGAAGCATAAACAACGACTCGGATAAAGAGTGACACCATGTTTTCGACTATAAACTGCTATTGTACCCAGACTAACATTGATTTAAAATAAAATATATGGAAGCGCTTTTCAACTCAAGAGGTGAAAATTCAAGTAATTTCCGGACAGCGATCTGCAAGCCTCCGGAATTGTTTGATGGGCTGCGTGGCAAGGCGCGTCATCATGCAGAAACCAAAAATCATTCAGTCCATGTTTTTAATTTCAAATAAAACGGGCCAATAATGCCACCTCTAAAAAATCCGCACCAAACTGTCTCCCTGTGGATACATTTTCGATCCCCAGATACGGCAATTTTGTCTGTTAGCATAGGCGCCGAGATCAAAATGCGCTTCGGCCAAATTCGACGTCCAATTCGATAACGAAGCGGATGGCTGGTCGTTTGCCTTCAATTACTGAGCCAATTGAAATTTGTAAGGGAATAATCCGAGATCTATGTGCAAAATTCTCATCAAGATGGTGCGTGAAATGATGAGTTGTCGAGATCGATGTTCCTGGATTGAACCGTATGACGACGGAGACCATAAGTGTTGTCCGCAAACAAGTCAATCTCACGAATTTTTTGCATAAACTTGCGTACAACAGACGCGGTGGGTGCTTCATTTCGGTCAAAACTTATTTTCAATAAATACACTGTTTGGGCAAGATACCACTCACTTTTGAAATAAGTTTGCAATATTTCCCAAAGTTGTGCAAACGTAAAGCGAATCATTTCATTCTGCGGAGGTATGATACTGACTGAGTCAAGATTTCGAGCGAGAAAGTGTATGGACTCCCCGTTATATCGCTAACCACAAAAAGCACGCATGTGTTATTTCCTGCCAACCCTACGGAACTATTAATCTGAGAACCAGTTTCCGGACCAGAGCACGACTCGTCACGATTATATAGTATCCCGTCTGACAACAATCGTTGTTAAAGCTGGCACCACCTTCACACACAAGACTTACTTATGGATGCGTTGCGCCATCTTGTTGAAACCAAAGCTCTGTCACGTCAATTCAACTGAGGAACGAAGAAGTCAGTAATCATGTGTCTATAGCGCTCTCCATTGGCGGTAACATTCTGGCCGTCATCGTCCTTAAAGAAATATAGGCCGATGATTCCAACAGTGAGTTTTAATGGTTGTAAGGGCGTCTCGACAAAGGCTTCTGGGTTTTCTCCACTTCAAATTAGGCAATTTTGCTTGTTTACGTGTCCCTTTAACCAAAATTGGGTCTCATCGGAAAACGACATTTTGCGTTGAAAATGGGGATCAAGCTGAATCAGGTTTTCGGCCCATTCACCGAACCTACGACGCGTATAATGGTCACGCGGTTTTAACTCGGATTCTCCTCAATACTACGCTCCGGGGTGCGAAAACGATTCATCGTGTTCCGAATGATTTGCTCAGATGGACGATTATGTCGACCGTAAAATGGACGTAGCGCGCGATAAATTTGGCGAACCGCACCATGGTTTTCAAAATAAGTTTGCACAATTTGCACGCGTTTTTCTAGCTTTAGTCTATTCACCGTAAAATGGCAAAACGTACTAATCACAAATCAACTTTAAACTGTCAAATTGACAATATGTAGAAACAGTGTTGTCAATTGAAAAGGCAAACCTCTAAAAAAACCATCCTTTATATAATTGAAAAGAGAATAAGCAGAAGCAACTATTAGACGGTTCGGATATTGGTGAAGTCCTTGATACCTAGGAACATTGTAAAGCGGACTATAGAGATAAGTCCCATCACAATCTATAGGTATGATATGTAATAAATCTTAATCTTTAACGCTGTTCACTGTTTTCAAGTTTCAGCATTCAATATATTGTGGCGTCGAAAAGATTGACATTTTGACACTGCTATTTAACAAATAATATCGAAAATCATGGAAAATCCCAGAACTTGAACTTGTTAAATCTTGATATTTCAATTTATTTTTATTTTTAATGCGTATTATCATTTTTAGATTTTATTGGCGATTATCTTGAGTTTCTTACCGCAAACACCTTCTGATACTAAAAATATTTATTCGAATTTTAGTTAATGGCATCTGTTCAGAATATGGGTCTTTCGACTGTCATAATGTTTCTCCACCCACTCACAATAAAAGTATTCTGATTATTTGATAAGATCTACCACTGCTTGTGGGGCAATGTTGGTCCCCTATAAAAAATAAGGGTAGTAGTAGGTTGTACAATAAAACAATTTACAGATATCTCACAATCTATATACGAATACGGCATTGTCTGGGTAAACACAATTAAGACTTTTGGTTGTAGTTATGCACTAATGGATTTTTTTTTGCAACGCTTACGATTGCTTTATGTTTATATTGGCAAAGTTGTACGGCACGATTACTCGCACTTTAATAGTTGTTTGATCGGTTACTCAAAAACATGTCCACGACAATAAATAAATCGGTTTTTGTGTGTTGCAGTGTTTTATTGCGCAACGACATGGCATTATGATAAAATTATTAAAAAAAAAAAAACATTTGGCAATCATGAAGTCGGAGGTTTTGAGAATATCCGAATGCCTTATAGAAATAGACGCTTATGTTTGATCAGCTACATTAGCTGAAGAATATTCTGATTCGTTACAAAGAAAGTTATATTGGCTCTAACTCTGATTGGCTTTTCAGAAAGAGGTTGTTTAGGCCACGAAATTCTTCCGATTAGTCATTCTGGTACATATTTTACACATAACAAACATATCAGACTTGATAAGTCAGGATTTGCCGATTTGGCGACCTGCAAAAGTGCATGATCGTCCAGTGTGTGGTGTGGAAATTTACAACCCTATTATGTGATAAAATCTTGCGCTACGAATAGTATATAAGCCAAGCTTCGGTTAAGAGCCTGAATAACACTGGACAGTGATTGAAAATTATGCCTGAAGTTTCGAAGGTGCTTACTACTACTTAATTCTAATGATCTTAAGCTTCAGATCTCATCTAAAGTGTCCTCAATTCGTATGCAACTAGTCAGTGATTTGTCTGCTTAGGTCGAGTCACCTGTCTGCTGGGTAAACGAATACCATTGCACGGTATACTTCGCAATCAAGTGATCTTCGGGCCTTAAGGTACGACCAATTAACACCGACTTTCTTTATAATATAATCATATCTATAATCTTTTTACTGGTTCTTATAATACATTTATTTACCAAGCTCTGTAGCTTCTTTACGTTCTTTGGCTTATCGTTTCAGAGAGGCTTTAAAGATCCTAAAGTTCTGAAAAGAACCCAGGTGAGACGTCGAATTAAGCACTAAAGACTTCTAGACTAGAAGTTAAATGAATTTAACCCCAATGGATTTAGGCACTCGCAAAAACGAACATCCACTCGAAGTATTTTCGACTGCGGCCAAGGCACGGACTTTGGAAGCTCCAACCAAAATACTGACGAGGCGCTGACCAAAGAGTGCCTAGATTTTTTGACTCCGTGACCCATTGAAACCGATTAAATCCTTGGAACTGAAGCTCTATCTATCGCTCTAAAGTCACGATTGATGCACCAGAAATGGACTTTCAGTCAATCGTCTTAAAACTGAGGGTGTTCTTTAAGATATCATCACCGGAATGGGGTGGGCGTGGTGTAGTGGTACTAGCAATCGCTTCTCACTCTCAGGGTCCAAGGTTCGAATCCTGCCCATGGCAAGTCAGTTTTTCATTTGTGTAATGGGAACTCAGACAGAAAAATTCTGCGTGTGAAGGCATACCACTGACACGTAGATTTGGCTGTTGTAGAGTTTCAACCACAAAAAAACTAGTGCGAATTATAACTTCGAATCACTCTGAGTGAAGAAAGAACTTTCCGTCCTATTCGGACTACCACCCCTGGAGAGCTAATATAGAAAACAAATACACCTGAGTTTCAAACCACTACAAAACAATTTTCCTTTCTCCTCCTTCTACCTTTCCGCTCGCGCCCTGGCAAAAGTAAAAGGGTATCTAACCCCTTAGGCGCGCGTAAATTATAAAAAAAAAAAAAAAATCACCCTTTTTTTTAACGAAATGGATAACAAACGTGTTGCGTCGAGAACTTTCAAAACGCTAACGATTTTCTCGAAATGTAAAGCAGCTTCCGATAAGATATAAGGCCGAGGGAGGATCCCCAAATAGGGTACTTTGAATTTACATGTCTATGATAAGATCAGTTATTTCTTATATAAACGCGTCAGTGGAACAAGCTTTAACAAAAATGTCCTTTTTCTGCTTTTACCAGACTCCAAAGAATGGTCTGTCCAGGCTACATGACATGATTCGCTCTGTTCTAGTCCCACTGATGAATTTCCCTCCCTTTGATATTCATGGGCTGCACTCTTAAGCCAACTTGGGCTGAAAAGGAAGTTCAACACGGCAATGATCTTCTGGAAATTCTGTCTGATGCATTAACACCACAGCTAATGATGCGAAAGTACAAAATATACATTCCTTATGGTCAGAAACGAATTGTACCAGAGTCTGAAGTAGGACAGAGATGTTATCGGGTCTTCACCTATTGCTCTAAAACCTATCTCGGATGCGACGCCGCTGGTGGCTTTTTGGAGGACGTTAGATTTCACTTTTCGTTAAGAAAACGTTTACCAATTGGAGATTATACAATATATACGCAATCATGATGAACTACATATACAGAGTGTTGCCTTTAGTGGTTTCTTTTTGAATCATATATTGTTTTGACACGGACAGCTATATTTTTGCTTTCTGGGATGCCCCCAATGATCGATGTTATGCGATGTTAAAAAATGGTTCGCTTACCTCAATTCACTACTGTTTTGCTGGGATTAGCTTTTGCACACCCTATTATTGCTTCTATCATGCACTTTTGAACATTTTTAAAGTACAATAAAATATTATTTTTATCCCAAGCGGTGAAAAAGTCCTGATTCAGCAGAAGATTCTGAAACACCTTGTAAAGCAGTTTTCTCAAAATTCACTGATTTAATAGCCCTGGGATTTTCCATCAGGCAGAAAAAAAAACTGTCACTATATCTTTATTCGTTTAAGAGTTATAACTTCTGCAAGCAAAAAAGTCAAAATGAGCCACTCTGCGCCGCCCGTCCGATTCTAATGAAAATAGCTTCTTTACACTGTCCAGTCGATTCAAGTCAATTCGAGCCATAATGAAGGATTTTATATATATAATTAGCGCGCGCTCAAGGGATTTGAGTACCCTTAAAATATTTGCACACGGCGTGGGCAAAGCAAATTTAGGGAGGTAGAAAAGAGAGGTGCCGATGTACATTGTTCTTAAATGTTTGCAAGTTATAACGACCAGGAAATAGAGAGCTCGACAGGGCATTCCATTGCAAGTTGCACGGCTTAGGAGCGTGTTACACGTGTTACAGTTGAAGGTTTGAAGATGCGGAATGCTACATCAATGGATGTGGAAATAGCGATAAAACAAACTGAGACAGGAGACATTACGTCGATGTTCAAGGGTGTCAGTTGACCGACTGATATTACTATAGTATCACCTATGAGTTTTACCGCAGGGTTTTGAATCCTATATAGCAGGTGCAGAGATGTTTTAGGAGCACCTGACCAGATGTGGGCGGATGAATGCCTTATATTGTATATTGAAGCCAGATCAGTGGGGGTAAAATACCAAGCATGGAAAGTTTTTCAGTTTCGACGATGCTAGGGTTATTCATTGATAATGGCTGGGTACTTAAATTTCGTTTGAACGACAGCAGATAGCATTGTACGAGTATTTTGGAAGCATTAAATTCCACTCGGCTAATAGTTGCCCAATGATCTTAACATACGCTGCCGTTCCCGTTCTACAACCGAAGAGCAGGAACGTGAGTCCGGAAACAAATATAAAAAAACAGAGAGTACTCTTTTTAACAAAGGAATATATTGGATTAGAAGTAGCAAATAGAGTTCGGGGACAGATCGGAGCCCTGGGGCACGCGTGCGCCAAAGTAAACACACGAGTAAAAAGGCACACCAACAATTTAAACTAGGGCAACGTGAGACCCCAAAAGTATTAAAGAAATGCCAATTCTGCGGAGCTACAAAAGAGTTAAATAATGCTGCGGTTAAAAATGTCAAAGCAAAGGCATTAAGCTATCGTCACCTGAAAACAAGAAATAGTTAACTTGACCTTTATTATTGATATACAATTGAGTTCAAAGACTACAAGATTTATTTTAGGACAACACAGATCATTTAGGCTATAGTCCCCTCTTGATTTCGTAGCTGTGCTGACTCTTTCATATTTTGCTAGCAATCCGTCATTGCTTGGCATCATGTTGAGTATGGACAAAAACGATTTTCGTTCTCTCATAAGACATTATTTTTTGAGAGGCAAAATGGCGAAGGAAACAAAATAAAAGTTGGATAAATATTATGGGGCTAATGCTCCGTCAGATGACACCGTCAAATATTGGTTTTAAGAGTTACGTGGTGGCCGGAACTCCACTACAGATCAAGTCCGCAGCGGCAGGCCCTCCCATGCGGTTACAGAGGACAATGTCAAAAAAATACATGAAATGGTGTTGGCTGACCGGAAAGCGAAGGTGCGCGAGCTAGCAGATACCACAAAGATTAGTACGCCATATTTTGGGCAATATTCTGCATATGAAAAAGTTATCCTGCTGCTGGGTGCCACGCATGCTCACTCCTGACCAAAAACACGAGCGCGAGAACACTTCGAAAGAGCGTTTGGACTTGCTGATGCGGAATCGGGCGGACTTTTGGCGTCGATTGGTAACTGTTGATGAAACTTGGATCCACTATTACATACCAGAGAACAGAATGAGTGTCGGCAATGGACTGAAGCCAGCACGAGTGATCCGAAGCGGTCGACGGAGGCTCGATGGGTCGGAAAGGTTATGGCGTCGGTTTTCTGGGATTGTCATGGCATACTCTTCATGGACTACCTCGAAAAAGGAAAAACCATCAAGAGCGAGTATTACTGTGCATTATTGGAGCGATTGAAGGCCAAAACCGCTGCAAAACGGCCTCACATGAAGCGAAAAAAAATTTTGTTTTTGCAAGACAATGCGCCGGCGCACAAGAGCATCGCAACCACAGCTAAAATCAATGACTTACGGCTTCAATTGCTGTCGCATCCACCGTATTCGCCCGATTTGGCTCCCTCGGATTATTATTCCCAAACCTCAAAGATGGCTCATCACTAAAAAATTCAGCTCACGCGAGGAAATCATCGACGCCACGGAGGAGTATTTTGCAGACCTTCCGGAAAATTACTTTTCGGACGGGATCAAGAAGTTGGAAAATCGCTGGAATAAGTGAATCAAGCTAAAGGGGGACTATATTGAATAAAATAAAAAAAAATAAAAAAACATTTAAAAAAAAATTTTTTTCATTCCCAAGGAGGTTACTTTTCACCCCACCTTATACCTTAGATATAGAAAAATGATTTGTCGGTATCGCTGGGCAGAAGAGATCTAGTGAGAATGTCACTTCATCGGCAGAGGAATAGGAGGAAGAAGTAGATATAACCTCGATTCCGAACTGATTGAAGGCATTGACAGGAACACTTGTGTTCTATTAGGTTATTGCCGAGAAGCGACTGCCCGAAAATATTTTAACACCTCGCTATACATGTATTACAACCGTCAAACTGTTGATAAATATTTAACGACAATTTCAATCAATGTCGCCTGTGTGTAGTCATTGAAATAAACTTCAATCCGATGGGCATGATGCCCTTCTTGAATGGTCCAAATCGCAAAGACAAGAAGGAAACAGCGGGATTGTCAATTGCAACTTTTATGTACAGCAAGGCTTTCTTTGATCCAATGATCCAACGAATAAAAAACTTTTTTATAAGCGCAAACCTTCCACAAACAATTTCAAAGTGCACGACGTGATATCAAAACAAGGAGACTACCACATCTGTCACGAGGCTCCAAGAAGTTACTATTAAAAGGTTTTCAATAGGCAGGATGGGCGCCTTAGAATTAAAATAGTTGTCAGCAGTTGAGGGATCATTTTCGAAAACAATTGATCACGCCAAAAACCCACGCAATATATGACATTAATTGGTCAACAATTTTCAACAACTTTCAATCAGAAATTGTCAACCTTTCATTATGAGTAAAAGATTTAACCAATATCATTATCTAAACAGCTGTCAAATAAGTCGTAAATACCTTTTTTGCGAAAACATTTGACATTTGGTTTGCACTCGAAATGATCGACGATAACCGTCATTCCATCCATCCGTCCGTCATACTCGGCACGAATTCTCAGTTAACTGGGTATGGAAGGGGCAGAGGAACCTAATTGTCGCAATTATCGGACATTAGATGCGTAATAGAGGAAGGTAATGAGCAAAACGAGTAGCAACAATTTTAAATAACACCAAATAACTAAATAATACAAAGTCGCGTTTTCGAAATTCAAGAATACCACTACGAACAATAGCTCGACGCGGGCTGTGCTAAATGTTTAATTGAGTATGTAAATATGGCTTAGCGCAGAGGATTGGATACTCGTATGTGCGTATCCAATCGTCATAAGAGAGTATGTAGATTTTCCAATTTCAAATCACTGATTGCTTGATGGCAGGGCATGACGTTTCTATTGATCTGTGCGCAGAATTTATTTAAACAATTGACGTAGGTTTCTTTGTGATGTCGGAAATAAATGATGCTTCATGTCTTCGTCAGAAGAATGCGTATGTATTATAGATACATGTATGTATGTGGCAATGGCATAGCTATTTTTTATTGATACTCTCTTCTTTTTGAATGGAAACAGACCAAAACGCGTAATTCGAGCCGGGGGCACTTGCAACTTAACAGTTTATTTATGCAATGGAACAGATTTAATTTACGTTTGATTTGATATTAAATTTGTTTACCGATAGTGTTCAGACTTTCAGATATCTTCGAAGCTGTAGAAATAGATCGATGCCAAGCTTAGCGCTAATTTTACCACCTCATTTTACCACCTTGTGCAGACAGAAGTTGAAATGCCAAACTCACGCGAGTGTTGAGCAGGAGAATATGGCAATACCACAATGTCATGTCAGAAATGACTGAACCTCTGAAGAAGAACTTACGGCAGAAGACTAATTTATCGATGACGATAACATTGGATGGCAGCATGGCAGATTCCTTATAAGAGGCTAATCAAACGTATTTAGAACTGAGATACTTAGGTGGTAGACTTTTTGTTTCCTTATAATTGGCGCAAGCTAAAGGGACTTAGTGTACCCTCCAAACATCTACACACAGCGCTGGCTAGGGAAGATTAGAGAGCAAAAAATGAGAGATACCGGTGTACGTTGGTTTTGAATGTTTGCAGGTTATAATGCCTAGAAAATATTAGGCTCGGTAGAGCATTCCATAAGCGAGTTTTTCAACTTAGGAAAATATCACGATATTTCAGAGTACTCATAGCGAGATGGGCGTCTCAAATTTCACTGATGGTGAAAATCACGATAGAGTGAAGTAATGCAGACACTAAATCGGCATTGGGCGGTACCAATTAGTAGTGCAATATTGATATCACTTTTATTGAATGGTTTTGAATCCGATCTAGAGAGTTCAGGGTGGCCTTAGGAGCACCTGACCAGATGTGAGTATTGTGGCGAGGTCGAATCAGACAGGATAAAGTATTTTTTACATCTTTTTTGGAAAACCAAGCCATTTCGCAGGACATCGAATATGAGTTCATTCCAACGAAGGTTGTCATTGGCAAATATACCAAGAAAGAACTGTTTTCTTTATATTCCACTCAGTTGAATCACTCTTATGAAGATACAGTTACTCAGTCCCTAAAATTTCGCTGAGAAAGTTATATTCACTTCACGTATTTACACAGTATTTGTTCTGCGGTTTCTAAGTTTATGTAAGATAGAAAGCCAACCAGTCTCCTTATATCATCCCTTTTGCAGATAAGAGATAATTTTGATTTATTTGTAAAGGTTCCATAGCTCCTTTTGTATATTCTCTCGATTGAATAGACGCACTTTGTTCTCCCAACTTTTGATCGTTGAATTTATTGTTGAAAGAAAGTCTCTTCTCTGGGCCATTAAAACGATGAAGCTGAACCTTTTCTAGCCAATTAATTGGCTTTTTCATTTTTCTCAATACCTTTGTGCCTTGGTACCCACCGGAACTCGATTCTGTTTCTTTTAAATAAATCCTGAAGAGTATAAAAGCGGTGTAACACCGATTTATAGTTAAACAAGTTTGAGTGTAAACTTTCCAGTGCTCTTTGACTATCCGTAAGTATATCGATGGAAGCACCTTTCATTCCTGAACTAGCACATTCTTGGATGGCATGCAACTTGTCTTGAAAAAATTTTCCTGGGACTTTTTAACATTAGCATTGTAACGTTTGTTTTTCGGCTATGGATACGTGCACCTATGTCGGTGTCCATTTTAGATCCATCCTTATACCACTTGTTTTCATTAAGGTTTGATATTGGATTTTAGAATTCCCATGCTTGTCGATTTGGGATCAATATGTCGAATCTCTTGCCAAAGCATAAAGTCGATTTCATTTACTATATCGGGTCGGGTTCAGGAATATCTTGAAATGAAGTCCAATTTATAGCGCGTTTCATTTCTCCTATTTGCAATAACCGAAAGTTAGTTTCTAATTCATTGATACGATCAAAGAAAAAGCGCATCATTATCAGATGAATACAGAAGGTAAATGACACGCCAAAAACTTTATGCCAATTTAGTTATCTTACAAAGATAATTAAACTATTCCTGAAATATATGTAGATAGAGGATTTGGGTATGACAAAAACATCTTCTAACAATGCCAACAGGCCAGGGTGACACTTGAGTAGACTGCGCAAAGAAAATGTGGAATCAGCGAAGTGCGTACTACTCTAATCGGTACACGACTTCATGGTTTAGTTCTAACTTTAGAGCATTAGTAACTAACTCGCTTTAGAGCGAAGAAAAATAAAAACTCTGCGTACACAGCAATACACCGAACAAGAGATCATTAATGAAATTTCAAAAGAATGTCGGAAATAGAACGGAACCTTGGGGTACACCAGCATTTACGACAAAAGAGCCTGATAACACACTCTGTCAAATGCCGATAATTCAGATCGTCTACGAGTTTTGTGTAGGACCTTGGTTCAAATTTTATCGTCAGTACTACCGACCATTAAGAAGTTTTCTTGTCTCGATATATTTCTTGAACTGATGGTAAACAGCGTTCCCTTGACCTTAGAAAGAAGGGATGCAAGTGCAATGGGTTCGTAGGTAAAGAGAGAAGATGATTCGCTTTTTCTAGCGGCGGGCTGAAGAAATGCTGTATTCCACCTACTCGGAAGGGGTCCCAAAATGTATGATTAAAGAAAACGCAATGGTTTTGTGAGAGTACAAAAACACCTCTTCCGAAAAAGTTGATATATACCATTTGGACCAGCGGATTTGGGTACATTGAGATCTTAGAGTCAATCTGCTACGAACCTAAAAAGGGCGCAATCTGGCAAATTGGCCTGATCCAAAGAGCTGATAGTTGGAATGTCATTATAAATGAACATTGGATGAGGCAGATAAACGACCAAAAGTTGTTACTATCTATGGGACATTCTAGTAGTTTGAACTTTTTTTGAATTTCCACTGTCGGATTATTCTTTGCACCTCTAGTCGTACCGTGCATTTTCTTTTGGTCTGATACTCGCCATCCATGAAGGATAAAGGATCTCCTTTCAAAGGAAATTTTGTGTACTATCATACTTATGCGTATCAGTGGATGCCGCACATCGTTATCGAGGCAACAGTGCGGCTCAGTTGAATTCGGTTTTTTGTAATGCGGTTCTCTTCGCAGTCTTGTTTCTAACTGACACAGTGGTCCGCCGAATATAGAAGGCAGGCTACATCGGCAGTGTACTAATTGGAGTGAGAAGTTCGAGGTGCTGACGGCATGATTATCAACGCCTGATATTCCGTAGCGAAGACCTCAGAACATCATCCTACGGGTGCTGTCTGCTCAGATTTTCTAAGCCACCTGAAATCATGCATGTTAAAGTCGTTCGAAATTTTAGCATGAATATACAAACAATTTTTTATTTAGAGTCAGACAGCGGCATAAACTCATTAAAAGTCGAATTGCTATTCAGTTTGGAGCTTTTGTAAATAAAGCAAAAGTAAATAATTTGCTTATGTAGATACTTTCACCAAGTGGAATTGCGAATTGGAACATGGATCACATTATATGGTGGCTTGGAAGTTCTAGTTCGTATCCAGACAGTTTCAGATCCGTATGATCCGAGATGGGAAGCCGGGATCCACTTGCAAAAAAATCTGGTCCAGATGTGCTCATTCTCAGAGAAGTTATTACCTACTTCTTAGCCCGGGGAAACCGGGATAAACCGTAAATGAGTCGTCGGCATCAGTGCGCTTATATCCCCGAAGGCTTGGAAATATCCGGCCCTTTTGTCAAAGAGATCTCATAAAGGGCCAGTCTCTCTCCAACTAGCGGAAGCCATAGACTATTATAAAGCAGATATCACCAGCATTCTGATCAAAATTCTTTCGGCATATAAGCAGGCGCATTGTAACAATCCGCATCAAGGCGTAATTCGTCACAAGCAGCCAGAGAGGAAATAGTCGATGCTGCCAAAAACTATTTCTGCTTCTCCACAAAGTATGAGTAATGTAGGTATTAGTATGACGCATGAAATAAAACAGTCAATCAAATTGATCATGTTCCATCGACGAAAGACACTCCTCTACTCATATATGCATAATGTCCGAACATTTCAAGTGACAAATCTACCGACTGGACTTAGTGGGCACGTGTTCCATTTATTTGACGTAGGAGATTACGTACTATTCGATACCGAGTAACCTGTAATCCAACAGAATGTGACCTTGTTAAGCCATCTCGTTTAGATACACTCTCGAATTTATGGTGTTCGGACTTAGAGATCTGACCAATAATTGACTGTCTATGTATAATTCAATATCCAATGTATATGGGTAGACTCAAGGGTAGGTTTTGTGTACACAAAAGCCCTCAGAGAAGCCCCCGCACTAACGCCTTCTGCGAAGATTGAAATTTACTAACTGAGAAGAACTTTGCGTTGCCTCCTTTGTCAACGTCAAATTGAAGGTCGTTTGGTTGAGCAAGGCTGTGATGTATCGCGAGTAGACTGGCATAACCTACATTTAGCTTTTCCAATCGCTGTGTGTTCTCCGTCACTAATACCTCGTCTTCTAAGACGCAAAAGGGTGCTCAAGGTAATATTTAGTAGTTCGAACTACGTCTTTCTCTAGAAACAACAAGTCATACATAATAGGAGCGAATATGAAAAAACTTAAGAATGTATGATAGAACCTCAAGTTCTAGGGACACTTCAGCTGAAGCTTTGCCCTTGTTCGTGTGTAAACAATTAAGCAGACGTTACGTTTGAACAAAGATAACAAATAACACAATTCGAAAACACTAATTTTCTTTCTTTCATCTACTACGCATTCGATCTTAAGAAATTGTGTGAAGCAAAACATGGTCCGATTGACTGAATTGTAAACAATTCGTAAAATAGATACTTATAAATTCATGATGGCTTTTATTTCCTTATTGAGGTGTTCTCCCAACTCAACAACTTGACAAATGGTACTGGTAACTACTCTGGTATATCAAAACTACTCGAGTTGTAATAAAAAGCTTTAGGTTGGTACGTGCTTTGATTTTGAAAGGTGTACTGCTATTTAGCATTCCACTGTAGTAGAAGCTATTAACTAGCATTAAAAATGTAAAAATACTTTAATTATGGAAAATGTGACTAAGATCGTAATTGTGTACTGACATCTTCCGCAGAGGTAGTTCACTCTTATCATGTTGTAAATCAATGTTCAAAGTCACAGCTGTTTTGCATTCTATAATAATTTTTGTGTTAAAAAATCGAGGTGCTGTGCTAAGCATCTATCTCTAAGTTAATTGTTTAAAATTTTACCTTGAGAGTAAATCAAATTTTAAGTGTTTTACTTTACTTAAATTTCCAATAGCAATTAAAAAATAATTAAGTCGAAGCGCTTTAACATTAAAACGTTATTGCATCTTTAAATGACAGTAAATGTTTGAACAACGTTACTGAAATTTTTGTTATAGGTACTCATATGTTTTTTTAATTAAAAAATAAATTCAATACGAGAAGTAATAAATTGTACTGAAATGTTTTCGGTATGTTTCACGATAGAGCATTTGTTCACCAAAATATCAGGAACTTTGATACTCTTCTTATTCTTTTATGTGCATTCCGGATATCTTGTACTTGTGTCTAAAATTTGGATCTACCTAGTCCTGTCATAAGTTCTGATACACAATTTCCAGCGCTTAGTGTTCAAAACTTCTTGCAGGAATAGAACCGTTAACTTTCTTTTCAGACCACATGCACTGATCAGTGAAGTCAGTTTGGTTTGCAATATTAACATGGAGTGCGGCGTTAAAGGGAATCGAGGCGGAAAGAGTGCTGGCCAAATTGTTGTTAATCGTTGCCAATTGTTGCCAATCGAGTTGCTAAGACCACTCAGAATATCGATAACATTCGTTTATCGGGATATTGCTCGCTTCGGTGAATTGTCTGGAGTAGGAGACAGCCCAAGAAGTGGTCGACCGCGCAGCGTCCTTACGAATACGGTAGTAAAGGCAGTGCGTGAACGAACTCGGAGAAATCCCCCTAGGAAGCAGAAGATCATGTCCAAGGAATTGGATATATCAACCGGGATGATCTGCATATGAAAGCTTATCGTCGGTCCATGGGTCATCTTCTAACTCCTGAGTTACAAAAAATTAGGCTGGGAAGATGCAAGCGACTTTTGCAATGGCCATGAAAACATTCCATTTACGGATGAGAAAATTTTTAACGTGGAAGAAATTTTCAACAAACAAAATGACAAAGTGTATGCCAATTCATCTAAGGAAGCGAAAAAAGTTGTTCCAAGGGTTCAACGTGGACATCATACCGCTCCCGTAATGGTTTGGTGGGGGATCTCTCACCATGGTGTCAGTGTTGTGGTGTTGTGAAAGGTTTGACCAATACTCTTTTCAATGGATAAAGATGGATCTTCCAACAGGACGCAGGAGTGGCTCAAAATCAATATTCCTGGCTTTATAGCAGCAGAATATTGGCCGTCGGGGAGCCCAGATCTGAATCCACTGGATTATGGTCAGAATTGGAGAATATGGCTTGCAAGACAGCCATATTTGGAAAGTCTTAAAAGAGCATTAACCATTAACCAGAGCAGCGTCCACCATCTCCATGAAAACCGTACGTGCCGCTATAGCCCAATGGCCACATCGTTCGGAAGCTCAAAGTGTGTTTAATGTGGCCTACCCCATGTGATGGTAATATTGCCATATTTGACACGTTTTCTCGATTGTACTTTTATTTATTTTTATTTTTTATTTTGGAGGCTTAAATGTCTAAGAAAAGTCAAAAACCACGGAAGACTTGGGGGAAGGCGGATATGATGGAAGCCATATCGGCAATCAACAAGAAAATAATTGGATCTTTGAAGGCGTCCAAAACATATAATGTTCCGCGAACCACACTGAGGCGATTGGTGGCAAAGAAAGAAGTACTATTGGAAGAAGTAGTAAATGCCAAATTAGAAAGAAAAACTATATTTCCACCAGCCCCTAGCGGATTACTGCTTAGAAATGGAAAAAAAACTATTTGGCCTAACAAAAAACGACATAAGGTCGTTAGCTTTCCATCTTGGCATTAAAAACGGGATTCCAAATCCATTTTCTATTGTCAAGGAAGTTGCAGGCAGGGACTAGCTTCGTTTGTTTCTTCAACGACATCGATCGTTGTCGTTCCGTCAGCCGACTGGAATATCCTTAGCGCGCGCTTCCGGATTTTCGTCGGATTTTTTTCGACAACCTGGAATTGCTTATGAACAGGTACCATTTCGTTCCAAATAATATATATAAGATGCATAAAACGGGCATTTCTGTTGTTCCATCGAAAATGCCCTAAAGTACTTGCGTTGAAAGATCGAAAACAAGCTGGAGCATTAACTTCAGCTGAAAGTGGTTCTTTGATAACTTCAACATGGTGCATGAGTGCAGGAAGCTCATTTGATTTATTCCTCCTATGTTCATCTTTCCGAGAAAGAGAGACAACTCCCAGTTAATGAAAGGCGCGCCATCAGGCTCATCCATCCGGATGGGTGCAAAACTAACTTATTTGCAAAGTGGTTCAAACACTTTTTGGAATCAGTCGGATGGTTTGGCCATCACCGGTGCTGCTTATAATGGATGGGCATACAAGCCACACCAGAACAGTTAATGGTTTTTCGTCGACAGGAATATGCCCATTTGATAGAAATATCTTTCAAGACCACGATTTTTTAGCAGTAAAAGAAGTTGATACAACAGAATCTCAACCTAATGTGGAAAATCTTGCGCCTAAAAATTTATGTGATGTTCAGGGGGAGATGCAGATGGAGCCAGATCAAAATGTACCATCGACTTCAACTGGAATAAGATCTAATTCGGAAATAATGAAATCCTAACCTCCAACTTTTGCTGAAACAGACTCAAATATTGAACAATCAAAACATCCAGATGAATCGAAATCGCAGGCCTCGGGAATTATTTCTTCAAATCCATCAAAGACCGTTTTTACTCCACATTCCTATTCCTGTCCGGATTAAAAAGAAACTTCAAATCGTGGACGAAAACGACGAAAATCGGAGATCATTTCGTCATCGCCTTATAAAATTTCTCTGGAAATATCCATTAAATTAAAGGATGAGTGGGAAAAGAAACTAGGACCTAAAAAGGATATGATAACAAAAGACGCATTAAAGAAGAAGGTAGAAAGGAAAGCAAAGCTTGGGTACAATGTGTTGTGTGTACAATGTGGGCACATGAAGACTGCACAAGCAATGAACAATAATATTTTTCAATTTTTTCAAATTTGAATTATGAAGTTCCTTTAAGTTTTTGTTAAGTTTGTTTTTATAAATAAAGTTTCTAAATAATAATAATAAAGTTTCCAAAAATAGATGACTGAAATAAAAATGATTTTTAAGACTTAAATGTATGGTTTTATTTTTAAAAAAATGTTAAGGGTGGGCCACATGTTCCGCACTTACTCTATTGTAGTACGACAATTTTGTAGTTGCTTAGCATTACTAAAATAGCTACACATGGTCTAGCAAGTATCATCAGTGAGCCCACCAGGACTATATCGGGCAGATGTCTCTTTCAGTAACTGCAGATTACTCCCTAACTGGGTTCCTAATTAACATTCTAAATGGCAAGAGCAAAAATAATTGCAAATGCTCGAACGAAGGAAATATTATTATTAGTTTCAATATGATGGAAAATACTTGTAGAGATGCTGCGACTTCCTATACAATATTCCTGGCTTTCCTACGGAAGCACATTTTTAGTTGGATCTCTTCTTAATAAATAAAAGATACTTAAACCATCGATCTCTAAGTATTTAGTGCAGAAAGTCAGTAGTAAAAAGATATCCAAATAATCAGAGCTTCCGAAACAAAAAAATATAAAAAATTGTGTATTGAACTTAAAATAGAGATACAAAACTATAGAGATACTTATTACTTCACCCATTTTAACGCTTCTAAAGGAAAATTAAGAAAAGAATCGCAAATTGTAAACAACATCCTCAATAAATCAGTTGCTTCTTAAAAAAAACCCACGGCAATTCTCATTAATCACAGCATAGTCACCTTCAAACTCCTTATTGCAGATGCATTTATCTGCTATTATACTAAAAGCAGTCTTGAACCATGCCCTGTCCAACCGCTTTGTAATTCGATAGCTACCTAGGGTAGGTAGGTAGGTAGATAAGAGGCCCACTTAGGCCTATTGGCCCATTGTGATGCTACGTCGATCTATGATCCTCTTACTAATGGAACCAGTTTGAGCTTACGATGAAGTGTAGAATTCTATATTTCTATATGTCTATATTCTTTAGATCGTTTAGGTCATTGTAGAAGAAAGCTCCTAAGTGAAGTTTTCTTCTCTGGGAGAGAGCTGGATGTGTTCAGAGTAGGTGGAGGATTGTCTCTTCCTCCTCCTCGTCCATGCAGCTTCTAAAGAAATCGTTTGTAAAAGTTCTTTCATGCTTGCCTATGAGTCAGTGTGCAGTGATGACACCTATGATGACACTGAGATGTTTCCTATTTAGAAGGATCAGACTTTTAGAGCGATTCAGATCCAGCTTTTGCCAGATCAGTTTGGTCGGTAGACATTTTGATCCAAAAGTCCACCAGTCTGTTCTTTTCTTAGCATTCAGCTTTAATATTAATTTCCACGTAGCGATTGGTATATGGTGGAGTGATTCTAATTTTGGCGAGTTCGTCGGCCCTACAATTCCCTGAAATGTCTCTGCCCAGCACCCAATATCGGTGAACGTTAAACTGCTCTGCCATCTCCGCAAGAGGTGATCGGCATTCTAGAATTTAATGAGACCGAGACCAGGGACTTGATAGCTGCCTGACTATCCGAAAAGATGCGGATATCCGTTGCAGATATCACGTTTTTCTTCAGTCAGGACAGAGCTTCTTTAATCGCCAAAATTTCCGCCTGGAACATGCTACAGTGATTTGGAAGATAGAAGGAGAGGCTTGGATTTAGCTTATCTGAGAAAATACCGCCACCAACCCCGCTATCAGTTTTGGAATCATCTGTGTAAAAGTGGATTGACTTGTCTTCCAGGGAAAGCTTACATGAAAGTCTTTGTCAAAACAAAGTTCGTGTTCTCTGTAAGAATTCCTACTTTAATAAGAATATTAGCGTGGCCAAATAAATTATTTGTCCATTGTGTAGTGGCCTTAAGGCGAACAGCTGCGGTCGCAGGTATTGTACTTGCTTGCTGAAGATATCGATGGGTGTCAAGTAAAACAGAATATTCAGTGCCGCGGAGGAAGTAGATTGTCGGGCTCCGTTTATGCATAGACATGCTGTTCTTTTGACTTTGCTTAGATTGCTGCAGTTGACTCTGCATTATCTAAGGCCGTCCATCAGACAACAACCCCGTAAGTGTGTATAGGCCTTATGACTTATGAGATGTATCATATAGCCAGTGGGTTATGCGAGGTTGAAGGCCCCATTTGTTCCCAATGACTTTTTTGCAAGAGAATAGAGCTACTGTAGCTTTCTAGAGTCATTCTTGAATGTCAGGTTTGCATTGAGGTAGGGCGTCTATGATTGTAATTCTACATTTCCTGGAAAAAAGGACAAGATCAATTTTACGGGGGTTTACTACCAATCCACAGCGACGGGTTAATCTGTTAAGATTTAGCTGAGGCAACATACCTGCTACCACCCGCTTTCAAGTATATCAGCAGTTCATTAATCACTAAGTTCCCGGAAAGGGGAGAGAGGACACCGCCTTGCGGCGTTTCTCTGCTGACATATCTTTTAATATAAGCCCCACCTAGTTTGGAGTTGATTATCCTGCTATTTAGCACAAGACTGTTCAACGCCCCCAGTGAGTCGTCTACCTCAGAGTTGACAGCGCAGTCGTGATTGCGGATGTGTTGACGTTGTTAAAGGCACCCTCTATGTTCAGGAAAACAACCATTGTGTACTCTCTATATTGTAGGGATCGTTCGATGTGGCTAGTCAGTGAATGCAGAGCCGTTTCCATCGACTTTCCTTTACAGTAGGCATGTTGAGCCGTTGACAAAAGTCTTGGATCAATTTTAGCTCGTATATGGATATCAATCATTCGTTCTAGAGTTTTCAGAAGGAAAGATGATAGGTCTGAGGTCCTTTGGGAAAACATGGGAGCACTTTCCGGCTTTGGGAATGATCCTTGGTAAAAAAAAATAACAATTTTCTGTACGAGCCAATTACTTCTTTAGAGGTGTTAAAAACCATACATGGTTTGAAAAAGTTCTTTTACTGTGCTGCCGAAATTTCAAATCTGCTTGTTAAAAAAATTGCATACTTGATTGTGGATGTTTTGGCACATATTTATAATTGTTGAGCTTAAGTGCGCTGATGTTATACCATCATTCAAAAAAGGTTCTTATGATGAAATGTATAACTATAGGCCCCTCTCTCTTTGTTGTGACCAACAACGTCACACAATAAAATATTCATTCCCGTGTGTGCACATGGGTCTCAAATGACACAACGTTGCGCTATAGTAGCACACGCAAATTGTAATTCTCACACCTATTCGAGTAAACAATTGTTTGAAATGTCACATGTGCAGCATACGATATAATATTTTTTACAATATTTTGTATGTTAGAGTTCCCACAATAATTTTTGTAAAATAAGAATAATTTTAGTATATACTCGTATTATATTATATAGTATTTTATAATATAGTTTAGTAAGAAAATAAAGTTATTTGAATTGTTCATCACCTATAGAAATATAGAGTTTTGATTTCCCCCCACCAACGATAATAGCAAATCTACACTCTTCTTCTAGCAATAATAAAATAAAGCAAAAAACTGAATTCTGTAGCCCGATCCAATTTGGCGTTCGGAAGGGGAATGAAGAACAGGTACGACTTACGAGCTAACGCTATCTCTTTCGTTTCAGGTGATAAAGTCTGATTGTTTAACCCTAAACGTAGAGTTGGACTGTGTCCTAAGCTGCAGCGAAATTGGGAGAGACCTTTCACCGTCGTTAAGAAATTGAACGACCTAGACTACCGTATCCAAAGAGAGCACAGCTGCAAGCGTCGTGTCATTCATGTCAATCGTCTAGCACCCTATACAATCGAAGTTGCGGAAAAATCATCGGACGGAGCTGCGATACTTTAAAAGGGGGGCAGTGTTGCGAAAACTTGGCAGCACCAGCAAAAGAAAACAACAAAGAAAATAAAAGAAAAAGAAAACCTCTCGGGAACCAGACACATTTTGACTTTTGACAAAGAAAGAAGGAAAAAAAGGAGACCACGTTTTTTTGTGAAAATCAAATTTTTGAGATTAAAAAATTTAATAAAATTGTTAACGTAGATTATTTTCTTTTTTTGGTTTTCTTCCTTAAGCGAACGTTTCGCTACAATACATAGTAGTACACATAGTAAAGTCGTAATTTTCAAAACGATTTTCCAACTGGTTTTAATTTATGCAAGAAGTTGCAAATCAGCCAAAATAGAATTCTTAAGTTTATGCTTAACCTACCATGGTCTTACTCGACAGCCCGACTTCACAATAGAGAAAATGTCTGCCCAATTAAATTAGTCTTGTACAAGCTCCAAACAATTTTTTTTGAAAAATGTGCTTTTTCAGATAGTGAACTCGTACTCAACCTTCAACTATTACTGGTTAAGTAATTTGCACATCTTAATCTTAGTTTTTAAGTATTACATAGGGGTTTTTTCCTGTAGTGTTTTCCCTTAAATACTCGTATATCTATTTATTATAACATTGTTAAAACAATTCGACCTAAAAATTGTACGCATATTGCACGTTCATCTCTCCCAAGCTCTTACGGCCACGTTTAAATTCAGCTGCCCAAAATTTCACAGTGGTAAATGATGGCGCAGAGTCCCCATACACAGAGTCCAACTCATTTTTGATTGCCTTTCAAAAACAAGAATTTAATAACAACTCGATACTCAATTTTTTCCATTTTCAGAAAAAAACACTCACATCGACTCACTCAAACGACTGTCAACTAAAAACTGCGAGTCCAAAATGTCTGAAACTTCGGTAAGTAGCTGTCAGAAGATGCACAACTAGCATTCACTAGCTTTTATTGACGAGTGCCGCTATCTTTACGTTGCGGTCGGAAACTTTTCAGACAACCCTCGTCGATGTAAAGAACTATGTTCTGTATCTCTTAAATTAAATAACTATTACCCTGTAAAACTAACTTCATGCTGCAAACAAAATTGAAATTGATCAATTGAATTGATTGGATGGCACGTTGGATTGATGTTGACAGGCAAGAGCTAAAAAAAATTGTTGCAATTATATCGTTAATGCATTAAGGCCCACAATAGAACATTATTGAAAACTGAACCCTTTATATTACGATCCAATTTTTCACAAAATATCCATATCATGCAACCGATTTTCCACTATCCTGCGCTGCTGGCACTTTGAAGATTATCAACCTGATAATCCAAATATATTGTACAAAATACAGCCACTTGTTGATAAAATTTTATACAAATTCCGTCAGTTGTATACCACCTTGATCCGATTTGAGTTCTGTTTTTTTTTTGTTATGTTGGTAAATCGGTTGTTGACATTCCCTCTAAATCTTAGCGTCATAGCTTGACATTTGCAAAAGTTACGTAGCCAAGAGTACATCTATCTCTGTGTGTGTTGGCGATTTCTTACAATTTTAGAAATGGATTTAAATTTTCAACAACGAACTTGTATTAAATTTAGCTTACAAAACGGATTTAATGGTGCGCGAACGTTGGAATTATTGGAAAAGTGTTTCGCAACGATTCTCTAAAGAAAACGGTCGTATACCAATGGCACGAGCGGCTCAAAAGTGTTCGTGAGTCAAGCGAAGATGATGAACGCAGTGGCAGACCTTCGACATCGAAAACCGACGAAAACATTGATGGAGTAAAAGAAATGTTGGTCAATAACCGCAAATTAACCATCAGAGAGATAGCGGGGGCTTGAACATTGCCAATGGATCCATCCAAGACATTTTGGTTAATGATTTGGGTTTCCGTCGTGTAGCAGCATGCAAAAAAGAGACCGTGTTGACGTCGCAAAAGAGATAATTTGCGAGTCTGAATCCGATCCCACATTCATCAAAAGGATCATTACTGGAGACGAGACGTGAGTTTATGAGTACGACAATCCCGATATCAGGCAAGTGAATGGCGTTCACCAAATGAGCCGAGACCAAAAAAACCACGTCGTTTTCAGTAAAAAGAAGGCAATGCTCACGGTTTTCATGGATTACAACGGTGTAGTGCATCATGAAACAAAGAGTATTATTTGGGCATTATGAGACGTTTGCGTGAAGCCAATTCGCCGAAAGAGACCAGAATTGTGGGCAGAAAACTCGTGGATTTTGCACCATGATAACGCACCGTCGCACAGTGCCATCATTGTTCGTGATTTTTTGACGAAAAATGCAACAAATACCTGGATCCCTGTGACTTCTTTCTGTTCAATCGAGTGAAAAAACGATTACGGGGAACGCATTTCAGCAGCCGAGAGAAAGTAATGGAAAAATCGCAGGAAGCATTTTCGAGGATTGTATCAAGCGCTGGCATAAGTATGTTGCAGTCGATGGGGATTACTTTGAAGGGGACAATATACTCGTAGATTTAGATGAATAAAATTGTATTTTTAATTTTCTGAATAAATTCCTGGATCAAGGACGGGGCGATACCATTGTTGTAGACGAATCAATGATAAATCATCAAAGTCGACTTCGTATAAGAACATATAATCCTGGAAAGTCGCATAAATATGGCTTAAAAATTTATAAAATGTGCTCTACAAATAGTTACATACGATGTGCTGCACACTTTCTCAAGCTTAGATAAACCAGGCTCTGTTGTAGTAAAACTAAATGAAGGGCGCCCCATTATTGCTGACAATTACTACACTGTTATTGCATTAGCAAAATATTTAAAAGATCATAATACTGCTTTATGTAGGACTGTCAGAAAAAATAAGAAATGAAGTTTTAGGGAAAAGAACAAAAAAAGATGAAGTTATTGCCAGGCAATTGAATGGATTGAATGGAATCGAATGGCAGCTATTAATCTCCTCTGAGAAAAAGCCTAACCCGGTGCAAAAAATTGCTTTTGATTTAATTTTTCATGTTGCGATTGTCAAAACACGCGTTGTATATAACGAATGTGCCAATAAGCCATTAACAGTCCTTCAAGTTTAGGAGTCAAATATACGATATTGGCTCGGTGAAGTTACATCAAAAGCATACCCTAACTGTCCTGTGAATGTTATTAACCCATCTACGTCGGCCACTCCGCATCAGCTTCACAACCCAAGAGATTATAAACTTTAGGAAATACCAAGAAACGATTAAAGCCATTGCATTGTGTGCTATCGAAATTTAAGGAACGCTGCAGAGAATGCAGCTAAGGCCAAACAAGTTGACACAGAGTGTAAAAAATATTGTAAAATTTATTGTATACATACATCATTTCAACGAAACATACTAACTGTTACAAAATATTATAAATAAATATTTAACAAAAAGAACTTTTTTTTTTATATTTCTTCTGTTTCCTATCGTTGTAAGGGCATAACACCTTTAACAATTTGATTCGCGCCCCAAAAAGAATGGTTTCCAACATCTGAAAGTTGACTTTCAACTTCCAATAATCAAAGTATCTCAATCTTATCGAAGTCACATTGCACAAGTACGTATATTAATGACGATTTTTGAACCTGATCTATACACGATAAAGTCGTCTGCGAATGCTATGACATATTGAAGTACTGTTACTACTTACGTTTTGAGAAAAACAAGTAAAAGCAAATACTTATCATTGAAAATTGCTTTATTGTTTTTCAAAATACTCGTACTGTCCATGAAAATCAATACAATTTTGCATACGTTTGAACTTTTTCCACTTCGAACGAGGTAACTCCAAAACAAACGTTTTAAATGCATCAACCGCTTCTTCAGACGTCGAAAAACGTTGGCCTCGCAATTTAATTTTGATGTGCGGGAATGAAAAGAAGTTATTGTGTGCCAAAGCAGGGCTGTACGCCGAATGATCCATCAATTCGAAATTCTGAGTGCTCGAAAAGTCACTTGTTTGAGCGGACCCGTATGAGATCGCATTGTCGTGGTGGAGAATGATTCGTGTTCAGTGGTTGTTTTTATTTATTTCTCCAAAGAGTTCTGACAAACAAATGGTGGTTTACCATTCCGAATTCGCCGTTCTACGTTGCTCTCATGGGACTGTGGCGACATGTCGGATTTTTCCGAAGAACCAGGCGACCATTTGCTTCAAAATGCTTCGTGTGCGAATAACTTTTCTTGAATTTGCCTCGTCTTGAAAGACCCAAACAGTCGACTACTGTTTCGGGCTCATATGCATAGTTCCATGATTCACGATCTTATGGACGTCTTTTGAAGCACTGCGATCGAATGTACAACCATGCCGTATGACGATCTTGCAATATCGATGTTTTCTGGCACGACAACAGATTTTGGACGACCTTCACGATATTCGTCCCGGAGCGATCGACGACCACGATTGAACTCGGAAAACCAGCGAAACACGATGGCCCGGGATGTGGCTTCATCACCAAAATTCGAAGCGAGTTAATCGGCACACTGTTGTTGAGTTACTCGTAGTTCACGTCGAGAATCATATGACAAAACCATTAAAAACGTCAAACTTTACGATGCTGATGTCAGATTTGACGTAACTACTCTGGTATTGCCATATCTTAAGACCAAAGTAGCAACCTACGTAATCAGACAAGATCCCTTGTGTAGGCTTTGAATAGAATTGGCTATGACATTATTTACAACTCAGCTAGACCTGATATACTTCTTCAGGTCGTGGTTAGACCCAATGACTAGTACACCTTGTGCACTTCCTGAACAGTTGATCTACCTTCTCCTGCGGATTTTCATTCACAAAGAAGTTGTCATCATCGACACCTGCTCCTGGATTTAGTCCTACTGTGAACAGTATGGAATATTTTATTTCGTGTTTTTGCCGGTGCTTCAATTGTTAAAGCTGCAGAATACATTTTCGCTGGCAGTGTGTTTATACCGAGATGTCAATTGCTCTAGGCACATTGTTCGTTTTATGGTCTTATCCATTTCTCTGAAGTTACCTGTAGACATCCTCATTTAACAGACGCTTGTTGGACGTTCGGTAAAACGAGTTCGAGGAGAATGTTCTCATCTATCTTCTAGAGAAGTGCAGCTAATGTACGAACATGAGAATGGTCATTGTTTTATTCGAACGTACTTAACAGTTAATAGTAAGTTGTTTCGCACTTACGGATTCTATCAACGGAAATCAGAAGGAAATCTAGATAGGAGCTGTGTCTGATTGAAACGTTACCTAACACTGTAGAGACCTCATCAGTAAACGAGTAGGTTCTCTTCAGTGTTAAGTACATCTCTATGTTAGGCGTTAAGATCTCAGCCAATTTTGAAATAACACCGATTTCTTCTAACTAATAGTATGCCTCTTTGTTCGATTTTTGTCAACAAATTTACATTTAATGCAATGACCTTCAGGGTTCATCTGCCATGTTCGTGGGTGCGAGTCGCGTTTGACCCTGCATCAGCGCGTGATCCTCACGTGTAGGTTGTTCCTTTGCCTGAGGTTTTAACTAAGCCATCTGCCCTTAGACAGAGAGAAAGATAGCCAGCATGCCAGACGCAGCTTCAATTGCTATAGGCACTAAGGCATTTAGAAGCTACCTTCGCTTGTTGGGATTCCGACTGAATTATGAGAAATGCTGTTTTTCCAGACCAGTGTACGTTTTCTTTGATTCGTAACAGATCATCTTGGTCGAAGGTGAGTTGTAACTACTGCAAATATGCCCGAACCACAGGACGTTACGCAGGTACGACCTTTAGTATTCTGTTCTCAAGAAGATTGGATCCGTAATGTACGCGATACAGGCAGAAAATAAAATCTGTAAACAGCTGCTATCTAGGCATAAGTTACCAGACAAAGGTGACTTTTACATAGCCGAAGCGGTTGTCCGTGCAAATGAAAGCTCGATAGATTTGTTTGAAGACCTTGGGAAAAATAAGCATTCAGTGATAAGTTAAATTCCTGAATATCATTCCAAGTCAAGTCAGCAAAGCAACTGAGAAAAGACGGACCACAGCAGACCTAGAAGACAGCGTCGGAGGATAGTATACATACGTATAATCAACCAAACAGATCATCTGTCACTTACCATGCGTTTAAGACACTTGTCATATTGCATATACATATACCTAGTAGTAGCAAATGTTTTGATATACGAAATGAACATATTCATTCTCAAGAACCAATGAACGCATCCACTCCAAATTGACGGCTAACATATTTGACAAGTGACATTTATGCTCAGTTTTTACGTAAAACGCTTTTGATTTCAGTCTATGTAATCATGGAATGAGGCTCATTCGAAAATCGGCCTGCAAAAATGCGGCTACAAAAAAGGCGATACCTTTCGGACGTTGCGGCGACTAAAAACCGAACGAAATTTTGTGTATGGTATCCTGCAATTGTTTGTGGAGAATGGTGGAATAGTCGACCGTGAAAAATCCGGCCGTCCGCGCACTGTACGAATGCCACAAGTCAGCAAAGCCGTAAAGAATTGAATTCGTTGAAATCCGCTGCGCAATCAGAAAATCATATCTCGGGAGATGGATATCAGCAAGGACGGCATGCCGCGTATCTTAAAACGTGATTTGTGACACAGCGCATATAGGACACATACCGGCTACTTACTCACAGAAGCATTGAAACAGAAACGTAAGTCAAAATCGAAAGGCTTGCTTCGCCAGTACACCAGAAGCGGTCACAGACGAATTCTTTTTACCGACGAGACAACTTTCACCGTTGAAGGGTAGTTCAACACATAGAAAGATAAAGTGTATGCTTCGTCATCATGATATACGACTGAACTCATTCCGAGTGTTCAACGGTGCTACTGGCAAGTTTCTGTGATGGTTTGATGGGGAGTCGCCTACGATGGGGTCACCGAGTTCCATTTCTGCGACAAAGATGTCAAAACCTCGGCGAAAGCTCATAAGGCATAAGGCATCTGGTAGCCCAGACTTTACTCCGTCAGACTACAAGACTATGGCTTGTACTATTCGACATTGAGTCTTTGAAGCGCGTTCTTGTGGTAAATTTTTCACTGCCTGAGGTGTGCACTGCAATAAATGAATTGTCAGATCGGCTTCACAGTTGCTAGAAGGCAAATGGGGGCCATTTCGTATAAGTTTTTCTATAATTTGTAGCCATTGAGTGACCTAATAAATAGAAAGTTTTGAAAAATATTTATTCAGTTTATTAGCCAAAAACCGTGTACTAGAACATTTGCTAGTACGTATTAGGTATATACCTCAGGTTCTCTGTTGATGCCCAAATCAGCTGATCGAGGCGTCGAATCTACATTTCTGGATCTTCTACGATACTGGCCGCTATGGCGGCTTCGTTTTCTCCATTTCCCACCAACCTATGTCTGGTTGATGGCTTAAGATCCAAAAGAATGTACTCACGCTCATACTTTTATACGGTGCCTTCACACTGTTGCGCATTTCGGGATTTCGATAATATTTTGTAATATTTGGGAAACGTAAAACGATGCCTGCTTAAATGGCATACCTTACTGAATATTTTCACAGCTGGACGTCATTGGTAACTTTGACAGCTGCTGAATTCTCAGGCTTACACATGATGTTGTGTACATGAAAGTGATAGGTCCGCAAATTTAGTCAGCCGATAAATTGGGCAGTCGCCATATAAATTCGCCAAAGAAATGTGAAACCTGATACTGACTTATGTTATGTATTACGCCTGATCTAATTGCGATTTTCGTCCAAGTTACGAATAAGCTAAAGCTATGAAACTTAAAGGTATAGATTTTATTGTAATAGAGCTTCTGTCCTATATACTGATCTATTATAAACAACTTTGCAATTCGGACAGATTTAAGGCGATATCCTCCGGTTTCTTTCAAGAATACAAAATGTCACGAACATGAGTGGAGAAAGTAAGTTGTCCGTTATGCAGTACAAGCGTAAAATGTTATTCCAAAAGATACACCAACCAACAGTGGATGAAGTAGTATACTCAAGATGGCCCCTAGCTATCTACGAGTTGCTCCTATTGAGTCTAATTTGTAAAGGCCACGTAAACAAAAGAGACGCTATTAGGTGGATTACAGCAAAATATATTTAAAAGAAGTATTCTATTATATAGATCAGCAATTTATATATTACTTCTTTCAAGCCAACACAGCAACACAACAAACATTCAATGAAACACAGAATGTGAGGCAAATTTATGTATGAGTTTCACTAAAACCACTACGGGGTGCAATTGACCAACAACACACAAAAAACACATAACATCCGACTCCATCCCACCCCCGATATGCAGTCACAGATAAATTTCAATTAAATTGTTGAAATACCTGTAAACGCTAATGAATTGTATCGCTTCATGAATCTTATTGAATTGATAAAACGATGTTTACTTTTATGACTCATACTACTTCCGTCTATGTGTGGCTACAGATAGATATTGTTGATACTCGTATGTACGTACTACACTGACATACCACTTCAGCCAAATTCAACAACAAATAAAACAAAACTGATGCAACAAAAAACAAGCACAAATATCCAAGGAACAACACCCACTCTCTGTGTGTACGAAAACTAATCTAAAAAACGATTACAAAACCTAAATGAAGTGACTGCTGGTCTTGCACATCTTCGGAACTAGCCGGCAATTATGTGTCAATCTTCGGAACCCAGTACTGTATGTGCGGTTTGTGATCACAGATCGTGGTCGGAGTCGTAGTGCACCGCCAGTCACCTGTAGCTCCCCCATTATTATCTCTGTTACGTTATAAGCCACAAACTTGTAACAAGAAACGCTTTCGCGCCACGCCGTGTAGTTAAAATCGCATGTGCTTAGTGATGGAGACTACACTCATGGCTACATACGTAGTACTCGTATATACCGGATCTACGAGCGATATGCGATATGCGATAGGCGACATGTCGCATATGCACCTAACCAGCTGCTGCAGCTACTGGCCTAGTCCCTAGTGTTTACTACCTTGACAGTGATCTTAGACGGTTCGGTGGTTGTGATCGTTGGCGTGTTGCTGTCACAAGCTACTTTGATCAAATCGATCGGGAATTTGTATGCCGCTGTTACTAATGGATTCGTTCATGATCATGATCATGACAATGATGCATTATTGGCACACGAGCAAACTGATTGGGATAGATCTTGGAGTTGTGGCCGTATTCCGGGCTGTGTGTATGGGGGTTACGTCAATTGATGTTGTGACACCTAAGAAATGCCAGTTACTGGGGGATTCTTTTACAATTGAAATTTTTTTTTTTTTTTTTTATATTTTCGGAAACAATAATTCATTCGGGTTTTATATTTTTTTTAATGAAAGGCTATTAGGCATTGCACTTGATGAGGTACATTATATTGTAGATGTCGTGCTTTGGTTATAAGTCAAATGGATGTGCTGCGAATATGTAATGTGCTGGCAAAAGTAAACAAAGCACGACACGTGCTGGGGAAAAAGTTGTTTCGAAAAATTCTGCGATTAAATGTTAAAAGTTTAACCAGAGGAGTATATCGGAAATAACGATATTTCAACCTGCATGTCACTGTGCGAGGTTTATTGTCAATTTCCAAGTTTATCTCGACTCATTCACCTCCGCGGCGATTAATCGGTAAACTGCTGCCATCACATCAACAATCAAGTTCCCAGTGGGGATCCGAAGTGACAGCATAAGTAAATCTTTACTCATGCAGGCTAAGATGGCAAGTGCGTGCTTAACCAGTTGAATAATACAGACCCAGGTCCACTGGGTACACAACCCTATATGAAAGATGTATCAATGATAATGACGAGTTCACTGTTGATGACCCTGGAAAAAGTTTTAAGGACAACGATCTTCGCATCTGCATCTGAAATGTTCAGATCTTTAATAGACCGCGTGCATGCGAACAACTAGCGGAGATCTTACAAGGTAGACACAGTCGCCATGCAACAAGCCCGATGGGATAGACCGAGCAAAAGGAGGATGAAAACTTTTATATCTACTGTGGAATTTGTCACAGAAAACCAGATGTGGATTCGCCTTCGGATAAAGACTTAGGGAACAAGCCTTGATCTTTAGGTATGTAAACGCACGCCTGACGACGATTCACTTAAAGCCTAAATTAGCCAACATAAGCCTCAAAAACCCCACGCTCCGACATTTCAAAAGAATGACCTTGCCAAAGACTGCTTCTATGAGCTCCTCGATAAAAACTACGAGCAAAGAAATAAACATGACGTGAAAGTCGTCCTTGGCTTATCTTATTATTTATTTTATTGTTAATCTAGGCAAGAACGGTATCTTGCTTATACGGTCGGAAAATACAGCCTCCACAACATCAACTCCAGAAACGGACACAGACTTATTGATTTTGTGGCGGGAGGCAGTGTTTCCACAGCGCATGATATGCATATAGAAGCTAGCTGACCCCTGATAAACAAACTATCAATCAAAATGATCACATTGTGATCCACACAAGGCACTCCTCCAATGATTTGCATGGCCGAACGTTCCGAGCAGCTAACATCAATTCGGACCACTATCTTGTTGTATCCAAGATACGGATGCGAATATCCGTAACAGCCTAAGGCCAGCGAACGATTGTCGAACGATTTCAATGGCAAGAGACCTCCAGGGCCTTCCCCGATCGAGTTTCCCTTAACTTCCTAAGAAGAACGATACCCGAAGCATCGTAGAACGTAGAAGACCAGTGGCATCGGTAAGACAGGTAAATCTAGAAAAACAGGAGACGTATAGAGCGCCTCTGTAGAAAAGGACAAGAGTCGCTCCCGAGTTCAACGAGCAAAGGAGATGGAATGAACATAGGCTTCTCAGAAGAAAAAAAGAAAGAGCTTCTCGTGCTCGAGGCCTTGGAGAGGTGCTGCCGGAAGAGTGAAGTTCGGAAGTTTTACCAAAAAAATAAAACGAAATCTGTAAAGTCCGAACAGTAGTACCAGCATCGATGCTGAGAATCTGGAAAGATTACTTCTGCAGACTGTGATGACGAACATCATCACACCGTCAGCCAGAACGATCCACTCAGCTTGGAAGAAGGCATACAGTATTTCAGTCCACCCGATCAAAATGAATTTAAAGCACCAATTTCCAAGTTTAAGCCGAACATAGCTGCTGGACTCGACGGCATAACTGCCGAGGTATTTTGATTGGATGATGATTGGATACGGAGCATATATAAGCTCATCTCCAAAATCTGGATCAACGATACTCACCACCCCTTCATCGATTTCAAACCACATATGAGAGCGTCTATAGAGCCGAACTATACACAGCCATGTTTAGTTTTGCCATCAATGCCAAGCTCATTCGGCTGTGCAGGATGACGATGGAAAATGCACGCTGCTCCGTTAAGGTCGGTAATGACAAAATCGAGACCTTTAATCTCAGAAAAGGGCTAAGACAAGGCGATGCGCTGCCCGGGGCGAAACTCACAAGTCATCTCTAGAGGCACTCAGACAACATTGACATAATTGGAAGCGGCAAAGTTGAATTTAGTGGTCAGCGAAGGAAAAACAAAATAAATGCTGTCAGCAAAGAGGGGCACACAACATAGACGCCTAGAACAAAACGTCACGACAGCCAGCTACAACTTTGATATAGTAAAGGACTTTATCTACCTCGGCTCCGTTATCAACCTCGACAACGACACCAGTGCGGAAATCATGAGAAGAATTACTCTTGCTAATCGCTTCTTCGTTGGGTTAAGAAGGGCAGGAACGTGAGTCCAGATACGAATACGAAAAGAAGAGAGTACTATCGTCAGTATTAATGGAAACTAAAAAGAGTGTCGTAAAAAGAGTGGCAGAACGGAACCCTGGGGCAAACCAGCATTTAGTGTGTGGATATCAGATATGAAATTTAATCGTGTTCTTGATGATCTCGAACATGAAGGAAATCAAACTGATTAGTTCGACGTGATTTTTGATATCAATGCTACTCTTACTGTTCGCTGGGGGTTGCGTTTATATCCTAGTAGGTACAAGTGCTTAAGATTTGACTTCAGCTGGTCCATACCCTTTGAAGCCATTAAAGGACGCAGCAGCACATTTAATCGGCTTGGCACTTGCAGTTCCAGTAGAAGGAGTTGAGACAAAAAGTCTCTGCTTTCGACCCACAGTAGGTGCGGTTTCTACTCTTCGAAAAAAAAATTTTTTTTGTAGCTACAGAAGGTAGTTTTGCAAAATTTCCTTCAGAGAATCAGACTAACGAAACGATGAAATCAACACTAATGTTGATTGAAGCTACAATATTCCTTCTGAAGAACTTTTCCATAAATTCTTTGTGGGATTTCCTTCATCCAACTTTGTTGCTGCGTCAATTATACAAGTACTGGCACAGAGTAAACAGTTTTCTGCAGAAACAATTTACCTTTCCTAGGTTTCTCACGTAACTATTATAACTTGTGACATTATAATCGACCTTGATTGTGGATTCGAATCATGCATAGCTTTCCCTATGATTAACTAGCTGCTTTGAAAATTATTTTTATTCAACGTATCAGTTCTCCCAGTTCTCACTGCAAGCTCAATGAACCAAACACGATTGGAAGCTAATAATACCGATTGTATTTATTTCACTTACATATGAAGGCCATGTTTCTAAAGCAAGCCCTCACTACTATTGCCATGGTCAGTCGATAAACTTGGTCAATGAAAAGTATTAGCAATCGACATAATCGAGTCGTAAACAATGCAATAACTTTCGATTCTCCGTAATTAGATAGATGCATCTATTGAATGCAATTAATTGTACAAGTAGTAAAAACAATATGCTGTAAACACAAATTCGAAACCATAAAAAGGGCAGAGCTATGTATTTACTTGTAGAAACATCAAAATTGTCCGTATGTATGTCAAGGAATTGCACTTAAACAAAACCTAATCAGAGGCATTGTACAACAGCTGCAACTGCCAGGTATTGATTGAGTTCAGGACAATAGCATGTATTTTCATTCAGCATTCAGTCAGAAGGTAGTTGTTAGCATAGAGTTTTCCAATAAGGACTTGACAACTCTTTTTTTATATAAAACGCAAACCATTTGAGATATTTCAAAAACTTTATTATCGGCTTGAAGTACAATCAAAACATTTATGAATAGAACTCGACTTCGTTCATATGGCCACCGCGGGCACGTTTGCAGCGGTCGATTCGTTGTACCCAATTTTTAACGACTCGGCCACACATTTCAGCCGAAACGGCCGTTATTTCGCGTTCAATGTTGGCTCTGTGCTCTTCCAACGTCGTCGGTGTGTTGACATAAACCAATGACTTAACGTAGCCCCACAGAAAATAGTCAAGCGGCGTTAAATCGCACGAACGAGGCGGCCAATCGACTGGCCCATTTCTTGAGATAACGCGTTCACCATACTTACTCTTCAATAAATCGATTGTAGCGTGTGCTGTGCGGCTTGTGGCATCATCCTGTTGAAACCACATGTCGTCCGAATCCATATCTTCCAATTCGGGCCGAAAATAATCGGTGATCATGGCGCGATAACGCTGACCATTCGATTGTGACCATCGAACTTGACGATCGTTATCGTCGACGAAAAAAATATGGCCCAATAACGCCGCCGGCATGCAAACCGCACCAAACAGTTAATTGTTGTGGATGAAGTGGTGATTCATGAAACACATGTGGATTTTCACCTGACCAATAACGCATATTTTGCTTATTGACGAACCCATGAGCTTCGTCACTGAAGATGATTTTGCGATGAAATTCATCATCTTGGCGCATCCTCTCCAGAACCCAATCGGCTTGATCTTGATCTTGAGCTTGATCTTGTATGGGTTTAAACCAAGATCCTTACGCAAAATACGCCATAATGTGGTCTGAGCGATGCCCAATTCTTGAGAACGCCGTGGAATTGACTGATTTGGATCGTTTCTCACGGACGCCTGCAATATTTTCGACACTTCGACCAACCCGTTGTCTCACTGACACGGCAACATCACACAACGCATATGTAGACTCAAATTTTTGCACTAAACTTGTTAGTGCCTGTCTACTAGGGCGAGAATTACGACCGAAAATTGGATTTAGCGCTCTTAAAGTTGCAGTCACCGACTCCGAATTTCGGTAGAAAATTTTTATAATTTGCAGACGTTGCTCGTTCGTGTACTTTACCATGATGGAAATGTCGAGTTTACTGAATAAATTGACAGTGACAGTTTGATGATTAGTGAAAGAGTGCGTTCACAAATTAAATTTAAAGTTGTCAAGTCCCTATTGAAAAACCCTTTATAACCGGAAATTAGTTAATCTAACAGTTTCAATACCAACATTTATTTTATTTATATATTTTTTTAATTTTTCTGAATACATTCGAAATGTCGCATTCGTAGCTTTTCAAAATTATCATCAGTAAACCGTGCGATGTGAAGAGTGGATTAAAGTGACCTATAACATTTGTCTTCTTAACTAGAACCTCACACCTAGTGCTAACAGGATAAGTTAATGTGAAGCATAAAACCGCAAACTAACACGTTTTCAAGAATATACTACGAGGGGCGTTTAACATATTCTCGGTAACGGGGTGAAGCTGTGGTTGTATATATAAATTGACTTATTTATCAAGTAATACAATTATTTTAGTGCATTCATGTAAAATGTCATATAAATGTGATTATTAATTCGCGTTTTATCTCTAGTTAAACAGAATCATAATGGCAACTGAGACGATGATGGTGAAAATTGAGCATCGCGCTGTAATTAAATTTCTCACTAAGCAAGGAAAAAGTCAAAAAACTATTCATGAAGAGATGGTGGCTGTTTACCAGGGTTCCGCACCTTCATTATCAACTGTGCAAAAGTGGTCAAGTGAGTTCAAGACAGGCAGAGAGAGCATTGAAGACGACCCCCGCTCCGGCGCCCCGGCTACTGCTTGTGCGGGAGAAAGCATCAAAGAAGTCGAAAAACTTGTTCTTGAGGATGCCCGAATAAAGGTGAAAATGATGGCAGAGATCACCAAGCTTTCAATTGGTACCATTCACACCATTCTTCATGACCATCTTAACCTTTCAAAGGTCAGTGCAAGGTGGGTGCCACGAATGCTCACAGCGCCTCAGAAAAAAGTGAGAATCGCATGCTGTAGAGAGCTTTTGGAGATGTGTAGTGAGAACGCGGACGGTTTTATGGATCGAATTGTTACTGGGGACGAAACATGGGTCCACCACTATGACCCTGAAAGCAAACAAGAGTCCATGCAGTGGCATAAAAAAGGAACAGACCCCCCGAAGAAGTTCAAAGTCACTCCGTCTGCCGGGAAGCTCATGGCCACAGTTTTTTGGGACTCAAAGGGAATCTTGCTCATTGAGTACAAAAAAAAGGTGAAACCATCAACGCCACATCCTACGCCTCCACTTTGCATAATTTGCGGGAGGAAATTAAAAAGAAAAGACGGGGTAAACTCGCAGCGGGTGTGTTGCTTCTTCATGACAACGCTCCTGTTCACACGGCGCGAGTTTCCAAGGCTGTTGTGCGAGATTGTGGTTTCGAAGAAATCCAACACCCACCCTATAGTCCAGACCTTGCCCCTAGTGATTATTTCCTGTTTCCGGATTTGAAAAAATGTCTTCGTGGAAAAAGATTTTCGGATGATGAAGAACTCAAGTCGGCAATAAGTGGGTATTTTGCAGAGAAAGAGGAAATTTATTTTTTTGAGGGTTTAAAAAAGCTTATCTCAAGATGCAACAAATGCATTGATGTTAGGGGAGATTATATTGAAAAATAAAAACAATTTAAATTGAATTCGCATTTTCTTTCATATCGATACCAAGAATATATTTAACGCCCCTCGTAGTATAACTCTCCACTCAACGAAACCGGCTGTACCAACTACAATTGACGGCAATTAGAATAGCATTTCACAGATCGTGAACTGCACTGCAAAGCAAGAGCTCTAGAACTGAAAATGTCATACAAAAAGATCCAAAGTAAACAAGATGCAGAAAGTGGCCAATGAACCAAATAGGAGAAACCACGAGCCGCTGCATGAGGATGATGTATCCATTAATATCAGATTAGCTCTAGGACAAGTCGTCTACCTGTCTAGATTGTAGATTCACCATTAGCTATTTGGCATTCGCTTAGGCATGCACTTAGGTTTCGCAATACAGGAACAAAGCATGGCATAGAAAGAAAAGTAGTTGAATGGGTGACACGCAATAAAGTTACTCTAAATAGGAAAAATACAAGCTTCAGGCGACCCCAGGTGGTGGGTAGGTTAAGGGCACGAAGTGCGGTAGAGGTTCTCACCTCTCCACGTTGTCTTCATTCCAAAAGCAGGCAACCTTACCAAGGACGTTTTCCTAGCCCGGGTCGCTAAATAAAACCCGGTGTATCCATAAGAACCTAGTGATTCATTAGGGTTACTAAAGAGAAGAGTGGAAGCGAAATTATTGCATTAGCAGTGGATGAGATTTCTAAGGATTACAGACTAAGTCAATGATATAAACTTTTCCTTAACTTCTCGTGGGTCTTTATTAGAACAAAATGATCATCTAGACCAGAATGCAGAATAAAGAATCTGAAGCTCAGCTCTGCTCATAAAAAGTTAAGCTCTCAGCAAAGACTGCTTGACGCGAGAGAGGTCAGTACATTTGGAGATGATAAGTCGCAAGATCATCACATCTGAAACCAGCAGCTCAGTGGACTTGGCTAAGGGATAGCCCGTCGAAGACTTCAGAAGACATATCCTCAAAGCCTAAGACTTCAAAAGCCAGCCAGTTGTGTTGGCAGTTCTGTCCTATCTTTATAAAGAGAATTAGGGAAAGAGTCCTTGACCACACCCTATGCACGCGATTTAAAGGGTGTCCCTTAAAGATCGTCTATTTTTAATTTTGCGACACTTTTTTTTTGTATAGGTCGTACAGCGTTGTTCTTTAAGAGTTGTCTTGTGTCTTGTATCTTGTGTGAACATTAAGGTTTAGTCATGGAGAATTACAGGGATGCACAACGCATAGAAATTGTGAAAATCCACACTGATGAAATTGAGCCGACGCACAGTGGGGCAGAATAGGCTCAAAGTTGGCAACAAATCAACCGATAAAGCTAGGAGCGTGAAATTTCGTCTGATGATTATTGAAACTGTGTATAAGAAAATATCCAGTCCACTCATGGCCACGCTCACAAAAACGCCCCATATAAGGAAAAAACACTCCTTACAATTTTGTATACAATCGATTTATTAATATTATCTATGTATATGCATACCTATATATTATCATTATTATTAATTATAATTTGTAACGTAATCTTCATCTTCATCTTCACTATTGTGATGATCTTCGTCATCATCACTGCTTTCTTGGACTGACGATGCTTTAAGTAAATACAATGCTTCCTCGGGTGAGTGTTGACGTTTTTTGTTGGGTAGTTTCCCCTTGCTGGTGATTATTGGATCGAAACTTATTAAAAATGTGTTAAAAACATCTATATTAGTTTTTCCACGACTAAACTTTCGCGAATGATGCTCTCGATATTTTTTGAAGTCCTTATTATCCATTATTTCTGGTCCATGAATGAAATATTTGTGGATCGTGAGTGACATGTTATACCAGGGATACTTCTTAACATAATATCCGGCTGTATCATGCGAAAATTTCCTGAACTTCTTGACATCAATTTAAAGCCACTAGATACAGCTATCATAATAATGTGCATCTTTTTAATCAGCTGTACATAAACTTTGGTTATGTCTGCATAAGTTTCTGGATTTTGAAAAAAACGTCTGGATGTATTTCCGTCATTAATATTACCAAATCCGGGCTTTGGTTTGTCTACTATCAGGCCACATCTATCTCTGAATTCTTTTTGGATTCGCGCTTTATTTTCCGCAACAATGGCATTGTCATTATTATTATTATTATTATTCTATTACTGCCTTATAATTAAAATTATAAGTAAGTAAGGCTAGCCAGAGCATCTTAGGCCTTCGGCTAAGCATTGTCATTATCGTCTCGAGTTTGCCACTTTCTGAGAGTTAATTTATAAGACAAATGTAGCAAATTTTCGAAAAATCGTATCCAGCCATGAACAACGGATAGGCCAAACTCCAAGTTCTCGATTTCAACTTTACGTGCAATCATATCCTCTATATAATTGAAATGTTTAGAAATAGCATTTTTGTGTTGATGACGTCTCCGTAAGAGCATTGCACACTTTATCGTCAATCATAGTAAAAACTAAGTTATGACTAACAAGCAGCGATCTTCCCTCAATCAGCGCTGCTGTCTTTTGCAAGTTTTTTATTTGCTGATCTACTCTGTTCTTTTCTGCAATGGATTTTTCTGTTGACTCTTTTACGAACTCGATTTTTAAAGGTCTGCAGTATCTTGTAGAAGCCGGTTGCGGATTTTGCCATACAATTTTTGCATCACAGGTTAGTCGAAGTGGAACAACACAGGTTATGAAGACAGACGAATCAGATGCTTCAAAACCATGAAAGGCCTGTTTGTAGGAATTATGTCCCGAACTTCGGTCAAATTCCCACTTTGCAAACAAGCACAGTTTATATAATTCTTCATTTTTTAGTAAGAGAATGACATCTTTTTGTGATTGCAACAAACGCTGAATAGTGTGGTCAAGTAAGGCTTGCGGAGTAACATCTACCGAAGTTGTGGTAATTGCAATGTGTTCGGAAGGGGTATAGCATTCTTGTTTTACGGCTTGAATAATCTTATAAGGAAATTTTTCTGGTACACTCATTTTAATTATATTATATTAATGCCGAGATAATTGGGCTTCAACAGCAACTGCAGGCGCATCTTCACCTGACATCTTCAAAGAGTTTGTTTCCAACGACTTCTTATAAGTGCTTCTAGATTTCTTTGCTCTATCAGCGGTGATACTTGTAATTTCTTTTAGAACTTTGGAAGCATTTACCTGTCCTTCCGCTCTCAAACTCATTTGAGTAGCATAATTTAATACGACAACTGGTGTGGATTCTCGCAATTTCTGAGTTTTAATTCTTTTAGTTCTTTCGGCACAACCTTCGTAAGGAGTACTTAGTCGACCACGCTTTTGATCAGGACAACGAAGAAAAGAAATAGAAGTCTGAAGCCAAGTACTATTTGTTTTTAAAAACAAATCGAGCCGTCTATGTGCTTTAACCCAACGGGATTTATATTATGACTTAAAATGAGATAATAATGAAAATAAGCTTTCATTATTAAAAGTTTCTATCATTATGCATTTCAGTATGTCGTAGTAAACTACAACCTATGCTAAGCCATGAGATGTCCAAGCTCCATTCGGTCTACTCTCCCCGCGATTTTGGGTATAAACCTACAGCCACCACGATTCTCCCACAAGGGGGCCAACTCCTAGGTCAGGCCGGAACCATAGTTCCGGGGGCTCCTGACCTCCCGTGGTACCAGAATATAGCTTCCGGTCAAGCTTCGCAACCTTGAGGTTACTTCCAGTTGGGCACCTCACTGCCCAGGAGTGGCGGCCTTACAACAAAAAGTTCCTACAATCTTCCCGCTAGCTGCCTACTGCGCCTTCTATTGAATACTTCTTTTGCAAAACTACGGGTTCTTTCGAACCGTACATACCGTGATAATACCACTGACATCGTAGGTCTCACCATTAAAGGTGATGCCCATAGCCTGCAAGTTCCTTATGTCAGCGTAATTGGGACACTCACATAGGACATGAAGCCAGTCCTCATAGGTAGCTCCACATGAGCAGCTCGCAACCTCGCTAAGCCCCCTCTTATGCAAGAATGCATTTAGGGAGCCATGCCCTGTCAACAGAAAGCCCAGGCTGAGGTTAAAATTCCGTTCAGAAAAAATTCGCATGGTTAGCACATCCCTTAGGAAGCCGTAAGTAACCCTGCCATTTTCGCTAGTATCCCATCTAGATTGCCATCTAGATAAAACACATGCGTGTAGCAAGGCTTTACGCTGCCTCAGGGATAGGCCATCCACTTCTTCCGGGGAAACCCAATCGCGCTCATTTAGAGGGAGACCTTTTCTGATCTTGAAAGCAATAGCACGTCGCATCACTTCCAGATCCAGAGGTTGCACTCCCAGCAACACCTGCATTGCCTCTGTGGAGACAGTGTGGCACACCGGTAAACAGCCAAGCAAGGCGACTCTTTGACAAGTCAGGATCCGCCTTTGGCCATCAACAGTCATAACTCTGTCGTACCATACCGATGCTCCATATGTTGCAAAGGCAACAAATAGGCCATCGTATATGATACGAACAAAACGCCTGTTGAGTCCCCAGTCAGATCGCAAAATGCGCCTTACCTGGCCTACGGCACTCAGCATATGTAGTCTAGTACGAACCAGGTGAGGCATGAAGTTCATACACTCACCCATCGTTATGCCCAGATACATATCATCAGTCACACATCTAATGCCAACGCTGTTCAAATGTATCTTAGGAGCCCGACGTCTTACGTTCAACGGAGGTCAGGAACAGCAACATGGTGGATACTACTCTTATAAATTGTAGCTATAATACGCTTTTTGCAGATTAATCTCCATCACTCAAAAAAGGCTTCGGCCGCACTTTTTCTACGTCTTTCCGAAAACGCAGAAGACATCATACTAATCGAGGAACCATGGAAGCGTGGTTCGTGGACTTGGGACACCTGTATACGCTCCGCTCTATACAAGAGACAAAGGTAAAATTAGAACTTGCATATTAGTGAAATGTAGCCTTAATGCATTTTAGCCTCCTAACTTCAGCGACCCTGACTTAACCGTTGCCACATTGGAGACTACCAAAGGCTTCTACTGGCTAACATCGACATATCTTGGTCACGATCCTATCCTCTGAACTCTCAAGTCCCTCGCGTGACACCAAAGAGCTTGACATGAAAGTCAAAGAATTCACCTTGGTGCTTAATCAGGCTATGACTGCTTTCTGCCCTGTTATTCAACCTAAAAGCAAGAAAAAGCCGCACTGGTGGACATCAGCACTGGGACCGCTTAGAAACGTTTTCAGAAAACAACCTACTCGTAGCAAAAAACACAAGAAAACTAACTGACTGTGACTCATACAAATAATCCCTCCAAATATATAAAAAAGAACAGAGGAAGGCAAAGCGACAATAATGGAGCTCGCTGCCGTCACTTTGTGACAAAATAACAGAAACCTCTGAGGCCTCGCGGCTAAGAAAAATCCTCTCTACAAATCCTATGATGCCTAGTTGTTTGAAAAAAACCGATGGCTCTTGGACAAACTCAAGTGATAAATCACTCAACCTGCTACTGGTCAACCACTTTCCATGTAGCTCGCTATTCGCGGCCAGTAGCAACCAAAACAGGACTACTGCAGCCGTGACCAAAATTCATGGTCTGATTACAAGAGAAAAGCTGCTTTGGGCGTTGCATAGCTTTCATACCATTCAAGTCTACTGATCCGGACGGTATAATACCTGACGGGCTACAAAGGTCCTCAGATATTATCCTGCCTACACTAGAGAATATCACGAGGAGCTGTGTAGAACTGATCTACATTCCACTGTCATGGAGAGAAGTCAATGTAGTTTTCATTCCCAAAGCCGGAAAATGCTCTTATATTGTCCCAAAGGACCTCAGACCTATCACCTTTCCTTCTGAAAACTGTAGACCGACTGATTGATATCCATATACGAGCTAAAATTGATCTAAGACTTCTGTCAACGGCTTAACATGCCTGCTTTAAGGGAAGTCGGTGGAAACAGCTCTGCATTCACTGACTCGCCACATCGAACGATCCCCACACTATAAAGAGTACACAATGGTTGCTTTCCTGGACATAGAGAGCGCTTTTAACAACGTCAACACGTCCGCAATGACGACTGCGCTGTCAACCCTTCAGGTAGACGACTCACTTGGGGAGTTGATCAGTCTAGCAGGATAATCATCTCCAAACTGAGTCCCCACCCAAAGCAATGTGTCAGCAGAGGTGTCCTCTCTCCCCTTCTCTGGAACTTAGTAGTTAACGAACTACTGATATACCTGAAAGCGGGTGGTAGCAGCGTGGTTGCCTATGCGGACGACGTTGCTATAGCCATCTCAGGTAAGCATCTTAATACCATTAAAGAACTCCTTCAGCTAAGTCTTAACAGATTAACCCGTTGGACAGATCGTAGTAGATTGGGAGTATACTCCCATAAAATTGAACTTGTCCTCTTTTCCAAGAAATTTATTATAGACACCCGCCCTAAATGGAAACCTGACATTCAATAAAGACTCTAGAAAGCTACAGTAGCGCTATTATCTTGCAAAAAAGACATTGTAAACAAATGGGGCCTTCAACCTCGCATAACCCAGTGGCTATAAGGTACATCTTGGTCATAAGACCTATACACACTTACGGGGTTATTGTCTGTTGGACGGCCTTATACAACACACTATAGACGAACTTTGGTTTGATAAAGACTTGCATGTAAGCTTCCCTGGTAGATCCTTCTGAAAGGAAGATGCCTATATGGAGGACAAGTCAATCCAATTCTACACAGATGGATCTAAAACCGATAGCGGGGTTGGTGGCATTGTTCATCACTGTAGCGTGTTCCAGGCGGAAATTTTGGCTATTAAAGGAGCTCTGTAATGACTGAAGAAAAACGTGATATCTGCTAGGGATATCCGCATCTTTTTGGATAGTCAGGCCGCTATCAAGTCCCTGGACACAGCCTCATGAAATTCTAGAACCGCCCGTTAATGCCGATTACCTCTTATGGAGATGGCAGAGCAGTTCAACCTTCATCGATGTTGGGTGCCGGGCCATTTCAAGGAATTGTAGGGCTGACGAGCTCGGAAAAATTAGAAAGACTCTCTTCCATCGGAAAAGAATAACAACGGCTTAATTAATATTAAAGCTGGATGCTAACAAAAGAACAGACCTTAGGTGGACAGTTGGATTAACATGTCTAGCGACCAAACAGATCTGGCCAAAGCTGGATCTGAATAGCTCTAAGAGTTTGATCCTTCTAAATAGGAAACATCTCATTGCCATCATAGATGTCATCGCTGGACACTGCCTTATAGACAAGCATGCAATAAGGCTTGGCACCTTTGCAAACGATTTCTGTAGAAGCTGCATGGACGAGAAGGAGGAAGAGACAATCCTTTACCTACTCAGTGCATGCCCAGCTCTTCACTTAACGGCTTTCTTCTGCAACGAGTTAAACGATCTAAAGAATATAGACGTTAACAGTCCCCTACGCTTCATCATGAGCTCAAATTGGTTCCAAAGGCAGGAGAATCATAGATCCACGTTGCATCACAATAGGCCAATTGGCCTAAGAAGGTTGGTCTTTCCTACCATTAAATTATGACTGCGTGGTTCTTCCGTAATTGACAAGACTTTAAAAGCAGAGGCGTAATTCCGATTTTTCTTGCTTTGAACCCAATATCGTCGAGATGTCTATTAGCGGTTTTATAAGAAATATCATTCCATGATGTCTTCGAAGGCTAACCGAGAAATCAAATACTACCTGTCGTTGAGGTTTGGGGATTTCTTCCTCTTAGCTGTACTCCTTGATTTCTATTAATCAAGCCCGTCAGGTGTGAAGGTCAAAGGATACTTGAGTTAGTAAATTAAAAGAAAAAAAAATCCTGTTCCCTTGAGCACTTTCAAGGTAAGCCTGTAGAATTCATCGGCCTAAAAAGACAGCTAGCAGGATGGCCTTTGTTTGGGCTTTGTTGTGGGCAATAATTGTAGTTGCAACTATTAGGTTGTTCAATAAGTTCTGCGGTTTTTTTTTGGTTAAAGTTAAATACACATTTTTTGTTTAAAACCATATATTTAATTAATCAAATATTGTCCGTTCTGATCTTATACCATATTCCAACGTTCTGGAAGAGACATTATTGTTCTTTTGTAAAAATCAGTAGACTTTTGGTCAAAAAAGTTTTCCAGATGCGTTTTTATGACCTCCTCGTAATTAAATTGCCTTCAGTCCAAATGGTTTTGGAGAGAGCGGAATAGGTGGTAGTCAGACGGCGCAAGGTCTGGAGAGTACGGTGGGTGCTACATTACTTCCCAGGCAAAGGCATTCAGCTTTTCTTTTGTCACAAAAGCTGTGTGTGGTCTGGCATTGTCATGGTGGAAAACAACGCCCTTCCTGTTCAATAACTCTGGCCGTTTGCCTTCGACTGCCTGCTTCAAATTGTCGAGCTGAGAGCAATATTATATAGCATTTATTGTCTCATTGCAGGGAAGCAACTCGAAGTATAGGACACCTCACCAATCCCACCAAATGCTCAAAATAACCTTTTTGGGAAGCAAATCTGGCTTACCAACCGATTGCGGTGTTTTACTAGGAGCGCACCATGACCTCTTACGTCGAATGTTGTTGCAAACCACCCATTTCTCGTCTCCCGTAACCACTCTTTTCAAAAAAGTATACAGCGAGTTCCACCTCAACAAAGACTCACAGATCATTATGTGATCCATACGGTTTTTTCCACTGAGTGAGGAACCCAAACATCCATTTTTTTCGACATTCCAAGCCCTTTCAGTCTTTGTGAAACGGTTGAATGGGCAATGCTAAACCTCTGACCGATCTCTCGTGTCAAATGTTGTCGTCAAATGTCTGTCAACGCTAACTGCAGCTAAGATTTGATCGTCGTCTGTGGTGGATGGACGTCCAGAGCGAGCAGCATCAGCAAGGTCTGTATTGCCGGAACGAAAGCGTGTAAACCAACGCTGACAAGTGTCAGCGCTAACTGCCGAATCTCCATACACCCTACAAATCTCAAGTTGCGCCTCTGTCGCTTTGAAACCTTTTTTAAAGAAAAAAAGCAAAATATGCCTAAAATGCACTTTTTTATCTTCCATTTTTAAAAAAAATTTGAGCACTTAAAACACGTCCGATCAAAACAAATTCTCGTAACAATGTAAAGAATAATCCTCTCTACTGGAAAAAAATAAGTTTTCATAACGGTTTTATGCACAGAGATTTACTGAAGCGATAAACGCCACTTCCAAGAAAAAAAAACCGCAGAACTTATTGAACAACCCAATATATAGGGGAGAAGGAGGCAGCTTTGAACAGGGGCAGCTTTGAACAAATGTAATTGTGAACTAAATTGAAATAAAGTTTTTGCAGAAATATTTTGTTTGAGTTGGCAGCACTCTCTTGCAAAACTGTCACTTGTTACCGCCGACGCTTGTCTGCGCGACATTGTTATACAAGGTTATTTTGATATCGAGTGTTAATTCAAAAGTTTTTAAAATAAACGCGTAAGGATCTGACAAAATAATTTCGGGGTAAGTGGTTTGGTTTTCCAGCTTATTAGTCACAATGTTTTATAATTCACACAAATAAAGTTTAGAGTGACAGTCATTTTGAGCATTTTTTTGGAAATAAGAATTATAAAAAAGATATACCGCTTAAACCTGAAGAGTTTACGACTAAATACACTGTCTCTCAAGCGTTTACTAAAGATGAAGAACAGATGTTAAAAGAATATCTTTTAAAAAGCTCAAAGATGAATTATAGTTTAACCTATAAACAAGCACGACAACTAGCATATCAATACGCTAGTGTTCTGAATAAATGTCCGGATAAATGGATTGAAAATAGGGAAGCAGGCATAGAATGGTTAAAAGGCTTTATGAAAAGTAATAGAGAACTTTCGCTTCGAAAACCTGTAAACACTAGTTTGCCAAGAGCAACGAGCTTCAATAAACATACGTAATGTTGCACAATTTTTTGACAACTATGAAAAAGTTTTAAAGAAATATAGTTTTACACCAGACAGGATTTACAATCTCGATGAAACGAATATAATGACTGTGGTACAAGCACCGAATGTTATTGCTCGAACTGGAGCAAAGAAAGTGGGCCAGTGTGTCTCTGCTGAACGTGGGCAACTAATAACAATGCGTGGAATAGGAAATGCCATAGGAAACTTCATTCCTCCTGTTTTTATATTTCCTAGAGCTCGTTTTCATGACTCCATGATTAGAGGAGGACCGCCTGGCTGTGTTGGTTATGCCAACAGTTCCACTAGTGGTTGGATGACTGGACCATTATTCATAAAAGTCCTTGAACATATGAAAAGATAATCAGATGCTCGAATGAGGACCCAATACTTCTTTTGATGGATAACCACGAAAGCCATTGTTCATTGGAGGCCATCAACTACTGTCGCGAAAATGGAATAGTGGTTGTCACATTTCCTCCGCATTGCACTCATCGTATGCAACCATTAGATGTGGCTGTGAATAGGCCTTTCAAGCAAAAGTTGGCAGTGGTTCAAAATGATTGGCTTGTTAATGATCCAGGGAAAACCATAACTATTCACGATTTAGCAGGAATCGTAACTCCGGCATATAACACGACTCATATTGCAAAAAATATGGTTGCAGATTTTGCTTAGCCAGGCATTCATCCATTCTCAAGGAATGCTTTTTCCGATGATGACTTCGAGTGTGCAGAGGTTTCTAATCGCCCTCTGCCACAAGTATCATCCATTTCTGGTGTGTCTATCTTTAATGTTACCCAGCATTTTACCCAGCATTCACCTGTAATATCAGCTGCTCCAAACGACGATGATAAAGATGACTGTAAATATTTCGACAACGAACATAAACGATGACTAAATATCTATATCTGTTTCAGCCCACCCTTCAACGACTGCTGCAAATTTACCTCTGGAAACGTCCAACTTACCTGTAATAGTTGCATCGGAATCTCCGACTGTACATCCCCTCCAACATCCTTATTCAAGACTTAAACTGTTCTCTTTGAAACTACCGTCGTACCGTTAACTATATCAGCCCCTTCAATTTCTTTACCTAGAAATTCCAACATACTTGCTGAAACTGGTTCAGAAGCTCCTGTTATTTTTGTAAATTGGCCGGCTATGTCACCACCAATTTCTGAGATTCCTGCTGCCTTAAGCTCACAAACCTTAGCAATGAATAATATGAAAACTCCAAGCGAGCACAGCATCGAAAAACATACAATAACACCTGAACAAGTTAGGCCATTTCCAAAAGCACAGCCTCGAATAGAATCAAACAAAGGCAGGAAGAAAGGGAAATCCCGCATTTTAACAGATTCTCCTGAGAAAGACCAGATACAAAAGGCTTATCTCGAACGCCAGGAACGGCTTAAAAAGTGCAGAGAAAAGATATTAGGCAGAGAAAAAAAGAAAATATTATAATCTTGGTTGTTCTGAACCAAAGAGTCGTTCAAAAGTGTCAAAACCCAAAACAGCAAGGCGAAAAAAAACTAAAACTATACTGACGTTTTCTTCAGATGAAACTGATACAGAAATGGATTTAGGGTCAGAAAATGAAGCAAATGAAGAAAATGAAGAGGACGCAGATATAACTGACTGTGAGGATGAAGGCTGTGAAAAAGAACTTGATTGCAATTTATTAAATCCTGGAGACTTTGTGTTGTCGCGAGTTTTATCTGAAAACAATAAAAGGTCATTTGTATTTATAGAAAAATATGGCAATGCTTTTACTATTACATTCCTTAAATAAAAAGGTGTAATAAATAGATTTTTCTTTCCTGAGAAAGAGGACAAGTGGTACGTATGCATATCAGATATATTAATTAGATTGCCTCCTCCAATACAAGTCGCTGGCACGTCACGTACACAGTCTATGGTTTCGTTCAAATTTAATTATTGGAAGTTTAAACTAGGCTAATAAACTATTAGGTAGGTAGGTACTCCAAATTTATATTTTTGCTTTGTTTGTGATTTATTTCATTTGATCATATTTACATTATTAGGTATATAGGTACCATTTTGAGCTTCTCAAATCAAGACTCTATTAAGATGAAACGCTGCTTTTATTTTTCTAAGTTGTTTTTTTTTGTTAATTCAAAGATTACAATTTTTATTTGTTTTTTTAGCTAATTGTTTAAGGTTTAAACTCCATTGTAGTGTTTAATGTTTACAATAACTTACTTTGAATTGTAAACTTGATTTCAAGATTATTTCTAATTTTTTTGTTCTCTCTTTTTAATCTCAATTATTCCTAGTTATTATTTCATTGTGAAAAATGTTTCGTTTTGTTGAAATCAAAAAAAATAATATACTGCAAAACCTTCTTAATTTTATTTATTTAATGATAGTTCAAAACTGTCCCGTATGTGTTCAAATCTGCCAGATTTGAACATTTTAATTGCAGTTGCTAAAACTAATATTCCGGTGTTAGCTTTAATTTATCGCCCACTAAGATACACCCAACCTTGTCAAATAATAGTCGGGATAAAGAATGCATAACCATAAGGAGGTCAAAATAAATAGAGTTCTTAGATGTGAACAATATCCATAAAATTTTCAAATCTGCCCCCCTCTCCCCTTCTATATATATGTACCTACTCGCTGCATATACTCAGATGAATGCCGCCATAAAGGCGAATCTTTTACCACCTTTCTAATCGACACGACCTTCACTTGAAATAATTCTTAGATTTTAATTATCTAAGTCAATTTGTATGATAAGCTTAACTTTTATAAATTTAGATTACCTCATCGTTAGTATAATATTTTAAAACACAAAGCCCCAAAAAAAAAAAACAATACTCAGACGTCGCTCGCCTGCATACTTTGTCTGGACCTGATTAAAAGTCATGCTACTCAATAGAACTGGTTATTACACAATACTTAGCGCCACAATTCATTCAGTAGTTTCAAGCAATACATTCAACCAAAAAAATTAAGATACAGATACGATCACTCAAAAGATGGGTACCGTCCGTTAAATATAATTTTAAGAAGGTATTGTAGTTAGAACATACAAGAGGGTACTTATAGGTTACCCGATACTTTGTCTGGTACTTCGAATTTATATGGAATACGATACTTACGATGTCTGCAAATGCCAGACAAAAACAAAAAAAAAAAAAAAAAACCCCCCCCAAACGATAGCAAGACACTAGACACAAAAATAATTTTTAATGCGTTCGTCAACACGTGCTTAGATAGACGGAATTAGGTGTGTGTTCAACAAACAACTCGATTTTTGAGATAATTCTAAAAAAGCTCGATTGGCAACATTCAGACATTAAGAGTAGGTAGGTAGTGCGCAGCAGGGTTCGTGAAGTGCCCAATAAAACGACTTAGACGTAACTATAATGATTCATTATTTTGACTATCTTTCGTATCTTTCTAATGATTAATTTTTATGAATTCCAAATTGAGACTTAGGCAATGAGTTTCGTTATAGCGACCTTTAGAAACGCCAATTTAGGAAGCGTGTCAAACTCTGTTCAGCTTGTGCTGACATTAAAAGTTTCTAAGCGAGCTTCCAGACAGTGCATCGTGAAAGCAAACTAATCTGTATTTATATCTAGAAAATTGGGCTCAAATGTTGTATATTATATGGGGAAAAAATAGATTTTCGTTCCCTAAAACATTCGATTGGAACCTAACCGAACTTCTAAAAATATTTCACTGCTCAGCTTAACTTACAAAATGAAATCTGCTGATTACCATTTTTTTGTAATAAGTCTACCCTGAGGGTCAAAATGTAGGTGGGTCTTTGGTATGCAGATTTGTGTACGGCTCTTCAATTAATCCCTTAAATAAAAAAAATACAAAATTGTTTGATGAACTTTTCTGCCGAAATGCCGTATCTCATAGAAGTGGCGAAGGTTAGTGAAATAGATATCGAACTCTGATGAAGTCAGTAGTAGGCTAGTCATATCAATGCCGATTACCTGCAGCATATTTTAATGTGAGTGTAGGTATGACACTCGCAGAAAAACCGATCTGCGGTTTCGTCATCACTTTCACAAGAAGCATCACAGGACGTTGTGCCATTTATACCTAGCATGCTTAGGTGATTAGCAAAAACGTAGTACCCCGTTACGACGACAGTAAACGACTTCTTAGAGACATCAGGTAGTATTCTCTTAGTCTGTGGGAATCCTCGAGAGACACGCCATCAAAAGTTATGCTCACTCCAAACTTTAACCACGGATGCATGCAGCCCTAATGAAGGTTCGGGTCCTGATAGACTCTCACCCGAATCTAATCTGGCAAGTTCGTCGGCGATCTTATTTCCCACGATTCTATTTTGATATGAGACCCGGACGAGACGCCGTAAATTGAGCCTTCCGACTGCGTTCAGAGAGGGCTTAAATGCAGTTTGAACATCGCATAGAAGCAGATACTTCTCCTAGGCCGAATCTTCAAAATACAGTTTATTACCATCAATATTGCTTATATCTGCGGGTGGAAGAGAGACGTACGAGTATGTTTTCCTATCGAGAAGTGATATATACAGGGTGTCCCCTATTTCGCCATGGATAATTTGGGAAATGATTTGTGGGTATATTCTAAGAAAAAATGATGACACAGGCACCAGGCACCAAAACAGGCCCATCGCGATCCCTGTGGAACCAGTTGAATTTGTCTTCAAATGGCAAAAACTTAAACAATTGTAATGGTGAATCGCCCAATTTTCTGCAAAAGCCAAGAAGGCCTTTGAAGTTCGTGCCGTCTATTTTCCGCAGGTTTTCGAAAAAGTATTTCCCTAAAAATTTTCTTCGACTACGCGATTTGCCTCGCATTCACACAGTATGTGTGTTATATTTAATTTTATTAACTTCATAGATCTTTTGCCGTCAAAAAGCGGCCAAAGAGCCTTGGATAAACTGTGTACTTCAAGATTTGACCACCTTAGGTTGGTAGTCTTTGTGATTTTTTCCTCGATAGTGTCCCTCAATTATGCAAAGGGGTGGTTTGATTTTGGCAACCTCACTATTGTCGAGTAGCCCTCCTTTTCTTGCAAGCTCGTCCGCTTGTTCATTTCCTTTAATACGGCAGTGTCCTGGCGTGCTGGGTGCCAGTCTTACCCGTTTCTGAGTGCATAGTGCCTTAAGCACTGTGCGACAGCCCCTGACTGTATCAGAGTTGACGTTGGTTGATTCCATTGCCTTGAGCGGCCTGGCTATCGATGCAGATAGCGATATCTCTTTCGAATACTGATCTCATCTACATTAGCTCAGCCGCCCTGAGGACAGCCAGAACCTTTGATTGTAAGACACTGCTTGCGTATTCTTATAGACACTCTTAGTTTTGACTCTTCTGACAAGATACCAGAACCTGTTCCTTACTCTGTTTTTGAGCCATCTGTGAAAATTTCAATTTCATTTTTTTCCCCTAGTCCTCCCTCTCCGGATTAATTATATCGTACGGGATGTCAAAGTCAACCAGGGAAGGAATTTCATCCGTTAGAATTGGATAATTTGGCTGTAACTCCGTTAGGACCGTGCCATGTCCGAAATTACTACCATTGAAGTAACCCAGATTAGTGAGTCGTAGCGCACTGTTGCCAGCAAGTTTTTTGATCTGTAAATCAAGCGGTGTTAGATGTTAGGTATCTAATGCTGCCATAGGAGTGGTCCGGAGCACATCTGTAATGGCTATGGAAGCCACTCTTTGAACCGCCGATAATTTTCCGTAAATCGTTTTCTTGTTCGTTTCTTTCGTTGCTATGGGTGTTACCACCACCGGATACAGCCAGTACATCATAGCACGTTTTAAGCCCCAAATTGTTCCTACTGTTCTTTTGCCTTTTTGGTTCTTTTCGCTACTTAAGGGGTATTCTGGTCTACGAGTAGATGCACAAATTTTAGGGTTTCTTTCAAAATTACAGGATGGTAAAGTGGTGGGTTGAAAAAAAAGGTGCGTCCTTATTGACACGATTTCAACTCCTCTAGTCATCTGAACCAAAAAAAAAATATTATTAATTAGTAAAGATGTTGTAATATCTCAGAGAAAGAAAAAAAATCTCCTTTACAGTTTTTAATTTTTTAAAATATTTACAAAAATTGTAAGTTTGGTTGGCGTGTTAGAGCGTTATTTAAAGAAATTTTGTACGAAATTTCAAGTAAATCGGTCCATTAGTACTTGAGTAGAGTTGGAAAAAGTAGTTTCGAGAAAAATGCGTTTAAAGATTTCAAGCAGCTTAAGTCATATAATGTTGAATTATACAGGGTGTCCCAAAAATCAACGTCAAGCCGGAAACGGGTGATAGATCAAGTGGTGTCGGTTATCACAAAATTATAAAAAAAAATCTAAGTCATGTACTTTTTAAATTATTGGCACTCGAAAAAAAATCGAGAAATCTGACACCCTGTGACGAACTTTCAAGTGCTGTGACCGCAAATCTTTACTTTTCTTCGAATTTTTTTTGTCACGTAACCCTGAGTAACTCTTCTGTAAACTACGGTCCAAAATTGAAACATAACTATATCGGTTTTAACTAAGATATTGCTTTTTTGTCCATCCATGTATCTGAATATCATTAATCACCCAACTTGAACTGACTGTACGACAAAAAAATGTAAGTAAAAAATGGCGTATTTAGTCTGGATTCCAAAATTGTATGACACTTGCTAGACTAACGCTTAATTGAGGACAAAAAAAAATATTTTGTTAAAGAAACCCGATTCATAGTTAATTCTTTTTAATAAGTTAAAATAAGTACCAAGTGTGCGCGAGATGGACAGTGACGTTGTGATTGCGACGGATAAACACGCCATTTCATCTAGTGTGAGTGAAACATATAGAGATGCCACCCTTGTCATTTCATTTCATTTTTTTCCCATCAAAGAGCACACAGAACACTACGTTCTCTTGGTGTATACAACTGTTGTTTGTTGCGCGATTAAACGCCATCTACCGATCTTGTATCTTACAACAAATGTTCAAACTGTTTGTCTCCAGCGGCAATGCAAGCCCTGCGTTTCCGGCTTGACGTTGATTTTTGGGACACTCTGTATAACCTTTGGTTATTAGATTTCTTAGTCAAGACGAAGCATAGTACAAAAGGTTTTCATGGTGGAAACTCCCAACCGCAGGTAGTTGGGGAATTGGATTTCAATAATTTATAATACACATAAGATTAACATTTTATGACATGCCCTTTATTGCTTACTACAGCTGTGCAACGCCGTTTCATGAACTCAACATGACGCTAGCAATTTTCTTTGTAATCCAAGACTGCTTGATTGCCGTCCCCATCTTTTTATCTTCTTTACATCGGCCCATAGACTCTCAATGGGATTAAGATCAGGGGATTGAGCAGGCCACTCCATGACCTCAATTCTATTATCCCGAAACCATTGCTTAGCTCTTCACCTGGTGTGCTTCGGGTAGTTGTCCTGTTGAAAGACCCATTTTAGTGGCATTTCATCCTAGGCATATGGCAGCCTAATGTTCTGAAAAATGTCAACGTATGAGTGCTGATCTATTATACCTTTAATCCAATATATTGGACCAATACCATAGTACGAAAAGCATCATGATACTAGATCCACAATGTTTTATAATTTTTGTGGTGAACCTAGGATCATATTCTGTATTGTGTGGATGCTTGACATATTGTCGACATCCTTTGCCGCCATACAGAACAATTTTGTTCTCATCAGTCCACATTATATTCCTTCACTTCTCAGGCGACCACGACAAATGCTCTTTTGCAGACTTCAACCTGTTTTTTTTTTTTTTTTTTTTTGTTGAGACATGGGACATTGAGATTATGTTCCTTCAGACGTCTTCTAACAGTGTTAACATCACAGGCAGGCTTACCTCATCGACAATTTGGGTAGCTACTGTAGAAGGATGCGTCTTAGAGTACATTACAGTACGTTTCACCATTGACGGATACAAAATTTTCTTCCGGCCGCCTGTTTCAATCTTCTCCTCATATTTCAACGCATTCCAGGAGCTCTTCAATTTCTCAGTAGGTTTTCCCGTATTTCCTAAGTCCGCTTTCACACGTCGCAAGTGTGTAATGCGCATGTTCTGGTTATTTTCTTTTGAATTGTCATTCAGTGATGCGAGCAACTCTACATGAAGACTTTCCCCTTCTTTGAGTTTGCATGTTATTTGACAGTTCTATTTCATTTCATCTTTGGCGCTCAGTCTTTCATAATTGAAAATGAGCCCCCTTGTTAATTCTTTGGTCCATTTCAGTTCATCCGCCATACTGAAATGTTGTGCTCGTAACACAGCGAAAGAAGTAATGAAGCAAATGCGAAAAAGAAAGAAGAAGGAGAAAAAGAAATGTCAAAAACTTGCAATGAAATTGCTACCCACATGGTCCGCTTTCACACGTCGCAAGTGTGTAATGCGCATGTTCTGGTTATTTTCTATTGAATTGTCATTCAGTGATGCGCGCAACTCTACATGAAGACTTTCCCCTTCTTTGAGTTTGCATGTTATTTGACAGTTCTCTTTCATTTCATCTTGGGCGCTCAGTCTTTCATAATTGAAAATGAGCCCCCTTGTTAATTCTTTGGTCCATTTCAGTTCATCCGCCATACTGAAATGTTGTGCTCGTAACACAGCGAAAGAAGTAATGAAGCAAATGCGAAAAAGAAAGAAGAAGGAGAAAAAGAAATGTCAAAAACTTGCAATGAAATTGCTACCCACATGTCCGCTTTCACACGTCGAAAGTGTGTAATGCGCATGTTCTGGTTATTTTCTTTTGAATTGTCATTCAGTGATGTGAGCAACTCTACATGAAGACTTTCCCCTTCTTTGAGTTTGCATGTTATTTGACAGTTCTCTTTCATTTCATCTTAGGCGCTCAGTCTTTCATAATTGAAAATGAGCCCCCTTGTTAATTCTTTGGTCCATTTCAGTTCATCCGCCATACTGAAATGTTGTGCTCGTAACACAGCGAAAGAAGTAATGAAGCAAATGCGAAAAAGAAAGAAGAAGGAGAAAAAGAAATGTCAAAAACTTGCAATGAAATTGCTACCCACATGGTCCGCTTTCACACGTCGCAAGTGTGTAATGCGCATGTTCTGGTTATTTTCTATTGAATTGTCATTCAGTGATGCGCGCAACTCTACATGAAGACTTTCCCCTTCTTTGAGTTTGCATGTTATTTGACAGTTCTCTTTCATTTCATCTTTGGCGCTCAGTCTTTCATAATTGAAAATGAGCCCCCTTGTTAATTCTTTGGTCCATTTCAGTTCATCCGCCATACTGAAATGTTGTGCTCGTAACACAGCGAAAGAAGTAATGAAGCAAATGCGAAAAAGAAAGAAGAAGGAGAAAAAGAAATGTCAAAAACTTGCAATGAAATTGCTACCCACATGCAGTGGGAATTTGGTTAATTGGGTATTTTTTGTTTCAGTATCCCTCTCTTTTGCACTCATTTGAATCTTTCGAAACTTGCGACATGTAAAAGCGGACCATGCAGTGGGAATTTGGTTAATTGTGTATTTTTTGTTTCAGTATCCCTCTCTTTTGCACTCATTTGAATCTTTCGAAACTTGCGACGTGTGAAAGCGGACTAAGCGATTGAATCAACTCGCGCCTCTCTGGTGTGCAGTGTATCCTACGACACACTTTCATAGAACAAAATTAATCGTCTTTACTACAAATTGGTTGAACACATAAAATAGGAGCTTTTAGCTTAATTTTCTATAATTTAAATTCAAAATTTAAGTAAAAACACAATTTTTATCTGGAGAACTAACATGCACTGCTATTATTTTGCTCGCATGAAAAAATATCAGATACACTACCAATTGACATTTCTAACCAACAGTCAGGGTTTACCGTTGTAATATGAAGTCACATGAATGACTTGTTGTCGATAAGTACGAGTACTACAGTAGAAGTAAAAAAAAAAAAAACATCCACATCAGAGAGCTGCAACGGGTACTTTGTATATGTGTATACCCACAATCAATGACTGAGATTTTGTTTGAAGCAATCACTTTCGTTGAGCAGCAAGGAATAATCGTTTGCTCATGAACTTAAAAAATACATGTTGGTTGAAACATTCGAGTCATTCAGATACATGCATTCGAGTGTTCGCGTATTTTGTGCAGTATTCGCAAATAATGATCGTTTGTTCGGGTGGTTGAACACACTCGACACAATCGAGATACTGCAGACACTCGAATATACCCTTGCCCATGTCCATACACAAAACAATATTACATTTCATATGTTGTGGTTTTTGTTTTGTTGCTTGTTGTACGAGTAATTATGAATTTTGTTCCTTAGTCCGCTTTCACACGTCGCAAGTGTGTAATGCGCATGTTCTGGTTATTTTCTTTTGAATTGTCATTCAGTGATGCGCGCAACTCTACATGAAGACTTTCCCCTTCGTTTGCATGTTATTTGACAGTTCTCTTTCATTTCATCTTTGGCGCTCAGTCTTTCGTAATTGAAAATGAGCCCCCTTGTTAATTCTTTGGTCCATTTCAGTTCATTCGCCATACTGAAATGTTGTGCTCGTAACACAGCGAAAGAAGTAATGAAGCAAATGCGAAAAAGAAAGAAAAAGGAGAAAAAGAAATGTCAAAAACTTGCAATGAAATTGCTACCCACATGCAGTGGGAATTTGATTAATTGGGTATTTTTTGTTTCATTATTTCTCTCTTTTGCACTCATTTGAATCTTTCGAAACTTGCGACGTATGAAAGCGGACTTATCAGTAAAAAATGAAAGTTAACGCATTTTCGTTTTTTCGGGTGGTTGAACACAATAGAGACAATAGAGACAATAGAGATACTCGAAACACTCGAATATACCATACACTCACGATGAATTCATGCATATGGAGACATCCATCCGTTCGGTAACATTCATTCGTGACGAGACATACACGAGATTAAAAATCAATAATAGTACGAGTACACTACCGCACAAACTCGAAAAAATAATGTTGTGTCTCATACATGTTTGCCCAAGAATTTTTGTTTCGAGTGCGTAGCTTGAACGACCACAAATCGAATCGACACGATCATACTCAATGCAGCTGTTTGATCCACATTATAAAAATATTAAGGAAAGTGTTACACACAAAGTGACACTGCTATTATTTTGCTCTCCACTGTGTGTAAAATTTAATGAAATATTGTACACAATTCTTAAGAAACAAATACAAGTAATTCATGAAAAAGATTCAACACCCCTATGACACATAGAGTGAGAATTCGTAAAAATTCGAATCTTCATTCAATCAAAAAAACAACCTGAGATAATATTTGCCAAACAATAAAATAATTCCGCTTAACATCTGATTCAGAGAAATTTGAATTGCCTTCGAAACGAATAGCGCAAACATCTCTGTCAATTTTCCGAAAATGTGATAACAGAGAATTTGTCATTAAATAATTTCATCCCCACAAATGCTAACCATTATCTAAGCAAATAAAAATAAAATAGAAATCTTGTCGAACTTATTCAAGGTGACTGTAAGCCATCGTGAAACATCCAGATATGGTTTTATCTATTTCGGTTCCACAACCTTTACCGAATGATAAACTTTATTGGTTTTCTGGATTTTTTAAATTTCCTGTTGACAATTGAACACAATAAAAACAATAAAATTTTACATTCCATTTTCTTCATTTATTTATTTTTTTTTTTTCAAAAACATGTCAACCACCCGCAAGGACTGGAGGTGATTGATTAGAAATTTGGGAAGTGACGAATATGCGAATATTTTATCAGACATGGCAAATGAGTTTACGGTCGACGTCTGGCATACAACGTGGACCTTATCTCTGGAGCATTCACGACTACACTAGGTATGTACTAGAGTTAGACGATAATCTTAATTGGAACATAATAAACGCCATGTGTATTCGGTTGTCTTTTTTGGAGTCAGGGAACTTTTTTATTATTGAGATTCGAGCTAAATGTTTACAGACAAACGTTCAATGTCATCAGTGGGTTCGTAGGTGATATCTTTTTTTTGAATCAGAATGTGAGTAACATGATTTCCAGAGCAAATGGACATGTGAACAGGTGGACTGCATTTAGGCATGACAAACTCCTGGCAATGAAATTCGATATTCAATTGGAATCACGTGCACACAGAAAATCATTCAACGGATGGGATGGTGACAGATACTAGTATACTCGTACGTATCAATTCAAACAGACGATATTTCATTGATTCATTTTAAAATAAAAATAAAAGATGCAATATCCACCGCCAGGCGGCGAATATCTTTGTCGGTTGGAGAAACAAAATAAGAGATAATCTTATCGATAGGAAATAGGTTGTCGACTGATAGAAAGCGTATTCGTAACTCGTTTCGAAAGAACAATTGTTCATTAGATTCAATTGCCCGGTATTTCCAAGAAATATTTTCCACTTGTGAGGTGATATCTCACATATAATAACTCATATCCTGTTTTGAAAGCTGCCCGGGAAAGCACATCAGTTTGTGGGAAGGGCGTAAGCACTTGGTTACGAGATTTAGAAGTAGTTGACTTGCACAAAGGGTACCTTCCTTTCTTCGGCTGAAAAGAACTCCGTTGAGACGTTGAACTGAGAATCAAAAACCTCATATTAAACGCTAAACTGTTGAAGTGTATGGATGCGACCATGGATTAATATACTCCAGATGGAACTGATTGATGATGTAGATACATCAACATTGCTATTTTGCATCGATGAAGCACCTAGACAAGAGCTATCATAGCAGAAGCTTGCGTCACCTCTTGCCACTAGATACCATGGTGACTACCCATGCAAGCATTAATAGCAGCTTTGAGATCGTATAAAAGTGCATACGAAGAACCGCTTAAGATCAAGTTGTGCGCCCTTTGTAAGAACTGCGAGTGCCGTGATATCTGATGTCGTGTGAGATGACAATTTCGTAAAAATCTACGTCTCGCATTATTAAAGAAGACTTGCCACTGGGAGCATACAAAAGACACCCTCAATCATCAAACTACTATCGAGCTTAAAGATGTCAACTATGCCATCATCAATTGGGAGGCAAAGTTTCGAATTCGAACTTTTTGGCGGTCGGCTTTATGCGAGAAAACATTAATAACTTCTACAAGTGCTACGCACGACCTATTGTAGCTAGGATACGAGTAATAGAAACTACCGGTCTATGCTGGACAAACTGCAGTCAGCAAGAAATATGCGCACAGAACCCATGAGAAATTTTATAATTATTATGTTTAAGGAAATAGGGAATATATGTGCGAGGAACGGTAGAGCGGTCCCTCCAATAAGCAATTTAGCCAGTGCTGAGACGGTTTATCCTTATTTTCAGAAGCGCTATCTACTGTGTGTCATATAATTAGACAATATTTTCATTCAGCTTGCACGGAAATAGACCGTAACAATGCCCTTAAACCTAATGGCACTTTAAATGAAACAGTTAAGTGTTGAGCAGAAAAAATAGCAATACTGTAGTGTATTATCCCTCTTGGTTGAAGGTTGTGCATGGGGTTACTAACAGGGTCAAACAAAAAGATAAATCGACTATCACAAGGCAGCCAATAAATATAAAACAATAATAGATAGCAACCAACAATACATAAGTACGGATTTACTGTTGCAAATGAAAAAAGGACAACGACGAACCAACTGCACATGGAATGTTATGACGTTGAGTAGAACACGTGCGGTCAAACAGCTAACTGAGGCCCTAGACTGACTAATATAAAGAAGTTATCACCGCCACCCGGACATAGCGGTAGGATTACATGGACAAAAGTTGAATATACTACGGAGAATAGCAGTTACGTCAATTTGGGTTTGAATTTGTTGCGAGCGGTAGACTAATGAAAGGAAACCTAAGCTTTCGCCACGTGAGGGAATGCATTATAACAATCTCCATCAAGCCTAAATCCACAAGGGGACCTGCCAATCACTAGATCACAAAACTGACAACCAAACTAAGAGAGCCGTCGACGAAAACCGCTCCTTCTGTATTACATCTGCCCGGGGATTCCGAACGACCAATGAAGGAATTCCCACACCACTACCCAGTTGGAATTAAATTATGATACATCTAGGGATATCTCAGGTGTAACAACAACGAATAGACTATCGTCGGATGCAATCGCAGCAAAACATCAGAACTTTTTACAATCGTGTACTGTTCATCCTGCCGCCAACCCCTTTACAAGACACACTAAGTGCTGATCTATGGCATCGGTGCCAAGAAGCTGTTACAACTGATATCCTGGGTTCTACCTGATCACCTGCACCAAACCCCAAGTTTGATAAAGACTGCAGGTAGTCACATAACCCGCCCATGAACGGGTGCTGGAGGAAATAAGAATATCGGCTTTTGCGGAAACAAAAAAAAACAGAGCCTGGAGCGATTGAGGAAATGCAAGGTTTCTGCAGTTTTACCCGAATAAAAACCTGTAGAGCTGGGCTAGGAATTTCAATATTAAGGTCACACTCGATATTCAGAATATAAAAACACTACTTCTACTACAAAAATGAGAAGTGGTTATGAAATCACTTGACTTCTGTGCTTGGCTTTACGCCTCGTGCAACTTATTGTACACCATCAGGACTTGTTAAGCAAATCTAACCACGACAACGAGAGCGAAGTGATCAAATATCACTTCGACGGAATTAAAGCTTTCCTCAAAACAAATTATTCCAACCTCCTTAAGTCCAACGAACTCACACACATAAACGACTCTATCAACCTTCTCCGTACTGATCTCGACTTGCTTTTTCAATCCTTCTCCAAAACAACACATCACATCCCGCATCCATCAGATTCTACGCTCGATGACCTGACCCTAAAAATGATTGATGTCAGTGAGGAACTCATAGCAACTCGGTTGACCGTTGCCGAAATCGGTAAAGAAGTGAGATTGGCTTCCAACAAAATCGATGGAATACCCGATCAAATTCAGTTCCAGGCTAGTTCCCCGTACAATGTCTCAATTCATAATGAATTAGTAGACACGGAGTCTCATTTGCCATCATTCTCAAATACTCCTCCCGCCACCCTAACAACAGAAACCGAAACCGTCTTGCCTTTACCAACTAAAATCCCGCCCGTCGCCGCTCCACGCAAACTGCTCAATCAATTTAGAACTTCATGGACCCCCTCCGAATGGAAAAACAGACTCGAAAAGCTGAAACAGGGACACCATACGGCATTCTTCGTTGAAGGGGCCCCTCAACACGCTGATGTTTCTTGGGTGCGGAATTTCTTTCACCGAAGTTACGCTATCACCATTAGCGAGTGCTAGATGATTTCCTCCGCTGACTCCAACAGTTCCTGCAGCTTCAAAGTCAACATCCCAACCAAATATTCGTGGTTGTTCCCTACTCCTCCTGGTAAGACAACTAAACCTGGGAAGATAAGAATTACAAAATGCTCTGAAGAACGAGAAAACGCACATCTCGAGAGTAATGAAAGTGTTAAAAATAATCGTAGTGTTAACAATAAAATTAAAAAAAGACCCCTGTCCAACTCCCTTCCAAATAAAAAATATGCTTCCAAAAAACGCAGATCTAATCTCGACCCCAACTGGAGCTTCAAAACAAACTTATTCCCCAATTTTAGTCCTCCCTCCGCACTTACCCGACACAAAGCCCTTACACACCAATCTTCTAATCCCCCAATTCCCCCCGTTCCACCGAAGTCCCCGCGCCAACGCGTCTCTTTCAACTTAACCCCAACCACCCATATTATTCCTTCTCAACCTTCTACGCCACCAAACCCAGCTAGCAACCCAATTCCCAACTTCGACCTTAAAACTGGAGCTAAGTACCCTAACTTCATTAACTCCCATACCTTAAACCCCACATCTCATCCCTCGTCCAACTCCATATCCAATCATTTATCTCTATCTCCCTCCTCCAATGCTCCTATTCTTGATCCCCTTTTTCCCCCCACTGTTAAACTAACACAGCAAACCAATGACACTACAGAAAGTCGATATGCTCTCTCTAGGCTCAGAGAACGAAAGATATATGAAAACATTCCTCTCTTTCTTGCCTATTTACATGACAAATCTGACTCGGTCTGCTACGAAAGGAAAACCAAAACCAGCGTCATGGTTTCCATCCAGCAGGAAGGCCTCCCTACCTACCCTATCAGTCTCAGGAACCTTCATGTCAGGTACCACGAGATATTTAACATGTTCCCTCAGAAAGTAACAGACGACCTTGCTGCATTCGGCAACTATGTTCACTCTAAACGAGTATCACACCTACAACGAAGCCGAGCCGACCACGACAAATTGTTTCGTCCATAACGTACCTCCCTTGCCAGCGCTTAAACCATCCTGCCTCACACCTCCACCCCACAACATCCCTCTTACATTTTACTACCAGAGTGTAAGAGGTCTTCGCTTTAAAACCAATGCTGTCCTACGTCAATCGCATGCTCTTCTCTTTGATATCTACGCCTTGACCGAAACCAATTTGATTCCCGACATAAAGAACCAGGAATTGTTTCCTCCTACTTTTAATGTTTTCCGCGACGACGATCCTACCCGCACAAATAAAGATTCCCCCTGTCGAGGCGTCCTACTGGCGATGGACAACAGCCTTAACTCTTCTCCCATTACAATTTCTTCATCCTCTAAAGCCGACTTTGTCGCAAAAAAAATATCACTGACTCTCAAGTCCCTTTACGTTATATGTTGCTACATCCTACCAGCTCAACCTATCGAATCTTACCAATTTGTTATTGATGCGATCGATCATTTAATCGACCTGTCAGACCCTACTGATGATATCCTTATTTTCGGCGACTTTAATCTTCCTCAGCTACAGTGGACTCCATCAGATGATCAATCGTTTTTCATCGCTTCAAATGCCATCTCAGCTAAGGAATGTCTCTTCTTAGATCGCTTAACAGACTCAAGTCTATGACAAGTTAGTGGTATATCCAATTATATGGGCAGGCAATTAGACCTTATTTTCACAACAGATCCAATTAACTCCTCAGTCTCACTTTGTCCCCTATCTCTCTCAACAATCGATAACTACCATCCCCCCTTCTACTTTCATTTTTTCACAACTCTTCATTCCAGTCCACTCCCCCCACAACTCTCTCATCCCACGACTTTCATAAAGCAAACTTTCACAAAATCAGTGAATATCTCAGCAGATCCCTCTTTAACTTTCACAACCTAAGTATAAATAATGCCTTATCCATTTTTTATAAAGAAATATTTAATTCCTTTTCCCTTTTCGTTCCGTTTTCCCGCCTTAAAACATCATCTACTAGTCCTCCCTGGTATAATCGCAAGCTTCGTTCCTTACGAAATCAGAGAAATAAGTTATGGGCTGTTTTCCTGCGTACCAGATCCTTTACCGACTATTCCAACTATCTTGGTGCTTATCTTCATTTCACCGAACTTTACGATTCCTTAATAATGCGCAAGTCAACCTTATAAACCACCCTAAGTCCTTTTTCCAATTTGTTAACTACAAAAGAAAGTCCGATGGTTACCCTCCTTCCCTCTCTTTCATCAACCGATCCACTCGCAATTGCCAACCTATTTGCCACCTTTTTTAAACAATCCTTCACCAACGACTCCTTTGTACCAGATCCATCCTATTTTAGTTACCTACTGAACTTCTCCAATGGCCCACTTCTCTCTCATATTTTTGATCCGTCTTATATCGAACATAAATTACACCAACTCAATGACGAATTCACACCCGGCCCAGATGGCCTCCCTTCCATATTTCTTAAAAAAAGTTCTTCCTCTCTTTCCCTTGCCATTTCTAATCGCTTCCGTCTATCCCTTTAACAAGGAGAATTTCCTCAGGCTTGGAATACTCCTTCATAACCCCGATCCACAAGAAAGGATCAAAGAATGAAATAACCAACTATCGTCCCATTGCTAAACTCTCTCATATACCCAAACTCTTCGAAAGTATTTTGTATGAAGCTCTAAGCTTCCAATGCAAATCATTTATTTCTCCTAGACAACATGGCTTCCTAAAGGGTAGGTCAACCACCCCAAATCTCATTGAATTCGTATCCTTTGCCCTCATTGCCCTAGAAAATGGCAATGAAGTCGATGTAGTTGCAACCGATTTTAGCAAAGCCTTCGATAAAATCTCTCATCGGTTAATCACCTTTAAATTGTCTGAACTCGGCTTTGAACCCATATTGTTGAAATGGATATCCTCTTACCTCACAAACCGTTTTTACAGTGTTCGTTTTAGGTCAGCCCACTCCGCTCCATTTTTGGCCCCCTCTGGAGTTCCACAAGGCAGCCATCTCGGTCCCCTTCTTTTTATATTAACCATAAATGATCTCGATATGATCATCAAAAACTCGTCTGTCTCCCTTTACGCCGACGATACCAACTTTTTCAAAACCATTTCCTCTCCCCATGACTCTTTCCTCCTTCAACAAGATCTTGATAGTTTCTCGATCTGGTGCCTCAAAAATTCTTTGGAACTTAACATCGCCAAATGCCAATCCATCACCTTCTCACATAAGCGGAACCAATCTCCTCCCCGACTCTATCTTCTCCATAACCAACCTATCTCCTCCGTACAATCTCTTCGCGACCTCGGCATTTTGTGTGATAGCGAGCTCATCTTCCGCTTACATATGGATGAGATAATCCTCAAAGCCAACTCTGCACTAGGTTTTGTAAAACGGTGGTCCAAAGAATTCACCAACCCATACGTGACCAGGTCCCTCTATATTACCTTTGTTCGCCCCCTCTTAGAGTACGCCAGTCAAGTATGGTCCCCATATCATCGTGTTCATATCTCGAGAATTGAAAGCATTCAGCGTCGTTTTCTTCGATTTGCTCTTCGAGGTATGCCCTGGGACGATCCTTTTAATCTGCCCCCCTATCAAAATCGTCTCAACCTTATCAACTTAAACACCCTCGAAGATCGCAGAGATGCAGCAGACTTTCTCTTCATTCATCGACTCCTTTCAGGTCACGTTGAATGCGCGTCCCTTCACAACTCCTATGGCGCGAACGAACCAATCTCCCGTATGCTACGTCAAATCAACTCAAACCCTACCGTCTTTGACTTTCACCGCACCACTTCCTACCTCAAATCTGTTCTCCTTCACCACTCCAACCAACCTTAGTTTTAAGTTTTAGTTTAAGTTTATTTTTTAAGTTATAGCTTGTATTAAGCCGAATAAATGGGAGCATTCACCCCCACCAAAATTAAGTGATAGAAGCCCCAAACTCGCAAAGCCGATATAAAGGACGATGAAACGCACTACAAAACTTTTTTCTGTGTTCTGAAACAAAAATTTGTATTATGCACCACAATCGCGCATTGTAGTTTGTAATTTCCATCCAAAGCAAGTTGAGCAGATGGAGTATAAAAATCGTTTGACGAGCATTGGACAAACACAAGAAGTTCTTGTCACCGAGATTTTATGTTACATTTCGATCGGATTAAAGAATTGCTGCTGTAACTGCTACTCTACAAGTCAATCCCTCCGTTTTGACAAGCAGCTTATCTGCTAAAATGGGCATTAGCAGACATTCACTGCAGACAATTCTGCACAAAGATGTTAGTTCACTAATTGGGTTGATAAGAATGTAATTTCGGTTTCTACAAGTAGACTGCGTTATGTTTGTTTATTTTCGATTTTGTCAATTTTATGATTTTTTCTTTCGACATTTGACTGCTGTCACTTTAAGATTACTTTAGAAGCAAGTCTACACCTGTTAGATCTACTTACGTCTTCTACGACACCTAAAATCAAACCCTAAGTCTTAAAATAAATTGTCAACTGTCCAGTTCTGACCATTGATCAGCATGATTCAGTATCTAGAAACAATATGGTCCGCCATGTTTATTGTTTGCGCAGATACGACCAAATCTCACCATTTGCAAATAACATCCTTGGTTGTACCTTGCAACAATATTTAAATGCTCGGAACTGCATCTTCTTGTACAAAATAATTAATACGAAATTCGTTCTATATTTGTTCACTAAGTTGCCAGGTCATCTAGAATTTTTAATATTACAACTCAGCCCTTCAATTATGTCAATTCATCGAAACTCTTCACCATTAGGCTATGGAACTCACTGTCAGAACACTTAAAAAGAACGTCGAGAACTTCAGATTTCAAAACAGCCATTTTTAAATATTTTTCTTTACAGCAGTAGTACTTTTATATTTTTTGCTTTTTTCTTCATTTGTTCTCTTTTTTTCTCATTACTATCTTTCACTGTCCTTCTTTTTGACCATATAAAGGATGTTTTTTTTAGAGGTATACAAATTCAATATGAAATTAAATACTTGAAGCTAATGTTAATGTCTCTGATATTAGCCTTATTTAATAGATAATTGTATGCCATTAGTGCCATTGATATCGTGCATATGCGCGCCACGGCCAGCTCCAATGAAGCGAAATCGTGAAGTCCAATTTTCTACAACTTTATCGATCAACTGGGGCCGTATATCAGCAATAACACGGCGAATGTTGACTCCCTCCCAAATCGTCCAACGTCTCTGTTTTATCGGCATAGACTAGTGACTTCACATACCCGCAAAGAAAGTAATCTAAACGTGTGAGATCACAGGATCGTAGAGGCCAGTTCATAGTAATCTATTGAGAGTCGTGGGGTGTACATCTCTGTTTAAATTATTTACACTGCTACATTCAAAATGAAGTGCTCACTTTGCACAGAAAAAATTTAAAGAAGTTGTTCCGCTAAGATATCGTGTTCTGATTGTTTGAATTTTTTCACATTTCGTGTGTTAATCTCATTGAAAAGGGTGCTGAATATATTCAATCAAGTGGCCAATCCTTTCATTGTGACAAGTGTGGTGTTCTCAAGCGAAGATCTATGCGTATGCCTGCACATTCGCTTTACAACAACAAAAATAGTGAAGGAAGAACTAACACTGCACCATCTACTTCTAATGGTAATCGAACACCAAAGACTAGTACCACCACCACCACTCAATCTACACCAGCCAAATGCAGAGCTGAGAGCTAAGGTTGATATACTGGAGAACAGATTCAGCAGAAATTGCACCGAAATTGTTGCTGTTCCAGATGCAAACAACAAAAATGCAACTGACAAGGCCAAGCAAATCTTCAAAAATGTTTTCATTGTCTATTGATGTACCCGATGCAAAAATTGAGAGATGCTATGTTAAGAACGTGCAAGCCAATGGAGGAAATAACAGCTCTTCCAAGAAATCAATAATTTGTGTTAGGTTCACTGACCCCATAACCAAGCAGCGAATAATGAATGAGAAAGGAAAACAGAAAAAAGAACATCAGCTGTAACGTTATCAGTGAGAGTGGCCACAGCAGCACCAGTGACAGCGGTAGCGGCGGCAGCAAGGGAATCAATCCTCTTGCAAGCAAAAGATGTTTGGTTTAATAATAATCAAATACTTTTGAGGAAGGCTGAGGGTGGAAGAGTAATCTCAACCAGATCATTTAATAATCTTACGCTTATATAGCTTCTGTATTTTAATTTTATCAAATCTAAATGAATATTGACGATGCTCTAAGCGATTGCCCTTCTATTCTTAATCTTATTATAGTAATTCAAACTGTGAAAAGGTATTCACAAAGAGCACTTACTGCAATAACAGGCCCAGATGGCCTCCCTGCCGTATATCTTAAAAAATGTTCTTCCTCTCTTTCCCTTGCCATTTCTAATCTCTTCCGTCTATCCCTTTCACAAGGAGAATTTCCTCAGGCTTGGAAATCCTCCTTCATAACTATGATCCACAAGAAAAGATCAAAGAATGAAATAACTAACTATCGTCCCATCGCTAAACTCTCCCATATACCCAAACTCTTCGAAAGTATTTTGTATGAAGCTCTAAGCTTTCAATGCAAATCACTTATTTCCCCTAGACAACATGGCTTCCTAAAGGGTAGGTCAACCACCCCAAATCTCATTGAATTCGTATCCTTTGCCCTCTCTGCCCTAGAGAATGGCAATGTAGTTGCAACCGATTTTAGCAAAGCCTTCGATAAAATCTCTCATCGGTTAATCATCTTCAAATTGTCTGCCCTCGGCTTTGAACCCATACTGTTAAAATGAATATCCTCTTACCTCGAAAACCGTTTTTACAGTGTTCGTTTTAGGTCAGCCCACTCCGCTCCATTTTTGGCCACCTCTGGAGTTCCACAAGGCAGCCATCTCGGTCCCCTTCTTTTTACATTAACCATAAATGATCTCGATATGATCATCAAACACTAGTCTGTCTCCCTTTACGCCGACGATACCAACTTTTTCAAAACCATTTCCTCTCCCCATGACTCTTTCCTCCTTCAACAAGATCTTGATAGTTTTTCGATCTGTTGCCTCAAAAATTCTTTGGAACTTAACATCGCCAAATGCCAATCCGACTCTATCTTCTCCATATCCAACCTATCTCCTCCGTACAATCTCTTCGCGACCTCGGCATTTTGTGTGATAGCGAGCTCAACTTCCGCTTACATATGGATTACAAAACCTAGTGCCAACTCTGCACTAGGTTTTGTAAAACGGTGGTTCAAAGAATTCACCAACCCATACGTGACCAGGTCCCTCTATATTACCTTTGTTCGCCCCCTCCTAGGGTACGCCAGTCAAGTGTGGTACCCATATCATCGTGTTCATATCTCGAGAATTGAAAGCATTCAGCGCCATTTTCTTCGATTTGCTCTTCGAGGTATGCCCTGGGACGATCCTTTTAATCTGCCCCCCTATCAAAACCGTCTCAACCTTATCTACTTAAACACCCTTGAAGATCTCAGAGATGCAGTACACTTTCTCTTCATTCATCGACTTCTTTCAGGTTACGTTGAATGCGCGTCCCTTCACAACTTCATTTTCCTCAACACTAACCTCGTAATCTACGTACCCCTCGACTCTTCTATCTACCAACCCACCACACCTCCTATGGCGCGAACGAACCAATCTCCCGTATGCTACGTCAAATCAACTCAAACCCTACCGTCTTTGACTTCCACCGCACCACTTCCTACCTCAAATCCGTTCTCCTTCACCACTCCAACCAACCTTAGTTTTAAGTTTTAGTTTAAGTTTAATTTGTAAGTTATAGCTTGTATTAAGCCGAATAAATGGGGGCGTTCGCCCCCACCAAAATCAAAATTAAATTAAATTTTTGTTCTTTACCAGAATGTGAGAAGTCTACGAGAAAACTTTTCATCCCTTGTTACCCACCTAAATAATTGTTTTTTGTGCATTTGAGATATCGTTTTTGTCTCTGAAATTTGGATTTATGGCTTTGAAATAAACAACTACCACTTGCCAGATTTTAATTTCTTTGCAAATCCTAAGGTTACGCTGCAGGTGGTGTCGGGTGCTTTGGTAATGAGCAATACAGAGGTGTTGAAGCAAAGAGGGTCGATTTTAAGAGTGCGGACATTCTAAAGGTCTCTATTTAATTTAACAATGTTGAATATGTATTTTAATGTGTTTATAGACTACTCGTACATATGTTCAATGATGTGGCAAAAGTCTTTTTTTTTTAATGTGGGGGTGATGTTTATTTGGGAAGTGATCCAAACATCGAAATGGGTACAATAAACTATGTTCCCAACTTAAAAAAAAAAATCCCATTTGCCGCGATATTTATTATCGAAATCAGTTGCTTTTTTCTAATGGAAATATCAAAAATGAATGGAAGGTGGTCAATGATATTCTAAACCAATCCTCATCCACTAATAAACCCACCGGGATTTGTGTTAATAATGTTGCAGTTTCTGATAAACTTGACATTTCTAATGCCTTCAATAATCATTTCACTTCGATAGCTATCAATTTACCAGCACAAACATCTCAACACAGTTGCGGTTTATGTTCGGTTGTTGGTAGCCTTTGTGAACCACTGCAAAGGAATAGTTTCTCCTTCGAGCCTATAACTGCTTTGGAACTTTTAAAACTAATTGGTTCTCTAAAAAACTCTAGTGCTTGTGATGGCATTTCTAATGTACTATTGAAACGGATCGGTTGCTTTTTAGTTGATGTTTTAGTTTTTATTTTTAATCGCAGCATATTTTTTTGAGTTTTTCTTGAAGACCTAAAATGTGCGGACGTAGTACCATTTTTTTAAAAAAGGCTCTGCAGAAGATATGAACAATTATAAGCCTATTTCTCTTCTTCCTGCTTTCAGCAAAATCTTTGAGAAAACTATTAAAGTAAGGATCATGTCCTTTCTAAGCAAAACAAAATTTTTTAGCTCGGTGCAATTTGGCTTTCAACATGGAAAAACCACTGAAGACGCCCTATTACGTGTTTGCTCTAGCATTTTCTCAAATCTTTAAACTAAAACATTCATTGCAGGTCTTACAAAAGCCTTCGATATGGTTAACCACTTAATTTTATTGGATAAGCTTGAGAGAACTGAAAATCGTGGATTTTAGCCCTCCTGGGTTAGGTCTTACATTTCCAATCGAACTCAAAGAGTGAAGGTTGGCGAAACCAGGAGCGAAATTCAATTTGGGAGTTCCTCAAGGTTCCGCACTGAGACCCATTTTGTTCCTTATTTACATTAATTCCTTTTTCAGTCTAAGTTTTAATGGGACACTTACTGCTTTTGCAAATGATGTAGGCTGTTCTTATGATAGTGCTTTGAATTTGGTATCTAATATCAACTGGGATCTTAATTTGTTAAGAATCTGGTTCTCCGAACATAAATTGAATATTAGCTCCAAAACTAAAATTATGTACTTTAGTATCTCAACCCAGATTGGCTCAGATGCAGAACTTTACTTTCACGCACCAGAAGATTTAAACTGGCAGATTGTACTTGTGTTTCCGTTTTAGCTTGTCCAACTTTTTGTAACGCTCTGAGTTGCAGCAACAAGTGTGTTTTAATTGAAAATGTGGAGGAGTTTAAGTACTTGGGACTTACTACATATTCTAGGATGAGCTTTGCTAACTATACTGAATCGTTAAGAAAATATTTTCGTCATACTCTCCGGAATTTTTTCTACTTGAAAAACATTTGTTCTATAAGATTATTGAAAACCATGTACGAGTATTATGGCATTTTTCATTCGATGCTCCAATACAAATAAAATTAAACCACTTTTAATCCTGCAAAAAAGCGTCCTAAGACTGATATGCCAAAAAAAATTGTCGACATTCCAGTTATCCATTATTTCGTGATATGAAAATTCTTCCTGTCCGTCATTTGTATTGTTTTAAAGTATTGCAAACTTTCTTCATGAAATCGGGTAATCGTAATTACAAATTAATTTTCGAATACAATTTACGTAGAAACAGTTTGAATGTAGTGTCCATCCCGATGTATCGCACCACCGTCTTTCGTAACTTTTATTCCGTTTCATCGTGCCGCTTATTTAATAAGCTTCCACAGTCTCTAAAAGCTTTAACGGTTTCTGGAAGACTTGAACAAGGCGTTGGCTTGTTGATATAGATTATGCTAGCATAGAATCAATGTTTTATGACATTCTGGTGTAACTATACTTAGTACGAGTAAAATATGTATTTACTTTTTGTTGCTGTTTGCTAACCTTTTTTGTTCCTTTTTCTTATTTATTTCGCTTCTTTCAGTTCTCTACACATACTTTCTTTGATTTTTTTCACAAATATAAAGTTAATTTGTTAACTTAAATTTTAATATAGAAGTTCATTGAAATGGCATTTGCATCTATTTTAATACTTAAAGTATATATACACAAAAAATGTCATTATTATTTCTTATTTTGTTTGAAATTAGCATATTGTTATAGTTTTTAATCTATGAATTAAGTATCATCTGAATTTTGTATGAAATAAAAATCTATCTATCTATCTAAAAAAAAAACAAGATGCTCAGCAATAAATTGATGGTGATGCTATAAATTGATGGTGTCGGGGGCCGTGTGGCAGTTGCGCAATCTTCTTGAAACCAAAGCTCTATCATGTCAATGCCATTCAACTGAGAAACGAAGAAGTCAGAAATCATGTTTCTATAGCCCTCTCCATTCTGATATGCAACGTCCTTAAAGAAATATGGGCCGATGATTCCAACAGCCCATAAAGCACACCAAACAGTGAGTTTTAATGTCTCGACAAAGCCAAGAAAATGATAAATTTTTTTTTTGTTAATAATAAATTTTCAACAATAGTTATCAATACAATTTAAGTCAATCGTGAATAGCCAGTATTTTACCATTTTTGAGAAAGATTTAAAATTTACAGTTTGCCTTATAGACAGAGGTAATTTATTAAAAGACTTAGGGGCTGCGACAGAATTTTTTTTTTTTTTTTTTTAATTTACGCGCGCCTAAGGGGTTTGATACCCTTTTACTGTTGCCAGGGCGCGGGCGGAAAGATAGAAGGAGGAGAAAGGAAAATTGTTTTTGTAGTGGTTTGAAACTCAGGTGTGTTTGGTTTCTATGTTTGCTCTCCAGGGGTGGGAGTCCGAATAGGACGGAGAGTTTTTCTTCACTCAGAGTGATTCGAGATATAATTCACAGTATTTTTTTCATTGCTTGAAACTCTTATAACAGCCAAATCTACGTGTCAGTGTTATGCCTTCACACGCAGAATTTTTTTGTCTGAGTTCCAATTATACAATGAAAAACTGATTTTGCCATGGGCAGGATTCGAACCTGGACCCTCCGAGTGAGAAGCGTTTGCTACTACCACTACACCACGGCCACCCCGAATAAAAGTTAGAGAAATGAGTTTTGTGAGCAGTGGGTACAGTGGCCAGGTGCATGTTATTTATTCTCAGGTTATATAATTGCGAGTTTCTGCGGGGAATATTGCTACTTCTTTTAAAAAATTCTTTAAGTACTTTAAAAATATAAAGATGTCTCATAGGTAGAATTTGCAATTCCTTGCATAAAGGCCAACATTCGGTATAACGATTTTTGTTGCAGATAATTCGAATAAGATGCTTTTGAGCAATTATTAAAGGTCTAAAAGTATTTGCATAGGAACCACCCCAACAAGATAACCCATACTGTAGTTTAGAATGCGCAAGGCTATAATATATTGTTTTGAGAATCTTTTTAGAGCAAACTCGCTTTAAGAGATACATTTTTCATATTATAAGCTAAATGATTTTTAAAATTTTTACTATGGTCTTTCCAATTAAGGTTAGAATCAATTGTAACACCTAAATATTTGAAATTCTTCACTAAATTGATTTTGAAACACGAATCAGAACAAGAATGTTGAAAGTTGCGTACACCACAGTCATGAATTGGAAAGCTAAATTGCTAAATGCTCATTCGGAGCATGAAACTGGATGACCAGAGGTTTTAAAAGTCATGAATTTAGTTTTTTCACTAATTATTAGTTTATGGTACGAAAACCAAGTTCCTAGAATTTCTAGGTCCTCTTCAATTAGTAAAATATAATTAAAACCAGAATTTGACTGGTCGGTAAATGATATATCATCTGCAAATGCCGTCAAAAGACCGTTTAACGGGAGTTTAAAGATAGAGTTAATATATACTAAGAAAAACAAAGGGCCGAGTACAGATCCCTGTGGCACTCCATTTTTTAAAAGCCTAATTTCACTTCGTGTGCCGTTTATAATAACATTTTGCACTCTCTCTTTTAAATAAGATTTCAACCATTGAAAAATCACCCCTCCAAATCCTGCACTATATAATTTGCCTAGTAGTATATCATGATCAACCAAGTCAAACGCTTTTTTCATATCAATGAAGAGGGCCATAGTAGATTTATTATCATGTAAGCTGCCATACAACTGGCTGCATAGCCTAAGAATTGTATCTTTGGTTGACTTCCCCGAGCAGAAACCAACCTGATTATCGCTAAAAAAATCTTATTTTATTTAGAAAAGAAGTAATTTTATTGACCATAAGTTTTTCAAATATTTTTGAAAAAGTAGGAAGGATTGAAATAGGTCTATAGTTAGCCAAATTTGCTTTATCTCCTTTTTTAAAGAGTGGAATAAGCTCAGCACATTTCAATTGTTTTGGGAAACAGCCCTGTTCCACACTTATTTAAATATATGACTCAAAACATCTGAAATATAAAAGGCAATTCTTTTAAGAAGATTACTAGATATTCCATCTGACGTGCAAGAGTTTTTATTTTTTAAAGATAAAATAGCTTTGTATGTATCAAAAGAGGTAGATAGGATTGAAAGTAAAACTATTTGGATGTGAGAAGTCAGTATTTATACAATGTTGATTAAAACAATTACAATCACCACTAAAATTAATGGACTGATTCATCATCAACTACAATGGTTTCTATTATATTAGGCTTAGAAGTTTTCCTTAAAATGTTGTTGATTGCTTTCCATTCTTCCTTAATGTTTCCCTTTAATTTTTCAAACAAGTTAAAATAATACCTTTCTCAAGTCAATTTAACATTTGCGCTTACAGCTTTATAAAATTTAAGGTAGTACTTTTATAATTTTTCGTTGTTGAGATGTTTTTTTAGCTTTATACTTATTTTACTCTTTTTAAGTAAAGGAGAGACCTTAAGGAGAGCCCTATTCATCCAAGGTTTGAGAAACTTATTTCTATTAGATTTTTTTTTAGAGATATAGAAGTGCATGACTCTATATGTCTTTGCAGAATTGAAATAAAAAAAGAGTATGAAGTAGATGGGTCCTTTCCCGAATAAACCTGATCCCGAAATTCATGTTTCAAAATATTTTGTAATGAAATATAATCTACTGTATAATGCTCTTTTGTTTGAATTACTAAAGTAGGTTTCGATATATTTTCTGACTTATGAAATAAAACGATCATTTTGTGATCAGTAATCTTTAAATCGAGAACACTTCCAGAAAGTTTTGGTTTATAACAAATTTTTAACCGGGTGAAAATGTGGTCAATGCAAGTACTTGAAGATTCTGATTGATAACAAAACGACACCTTTACAACATCCGCACTACGTACGACAAGTTTGGAGAACTTGTGATCAATACTCTCATCAATATAAACTACAACACCACCTGACGAATAACATTCATTGCAACAACTGAAAGGAGCATAATCCGGGATATTATACAATTGCATTTCATCCGCATAAACCCAAATCTCTGTTAGAACTATAATGGCTGGCAATTTATTAAGTGACTCAATATGAGCCAAGAAAACAGAAAAAATTTTTCCTTACGCTGCGGATGTTTTGGTGTACACAAAAGCAATTATCAATAAAACTACGAAAAACTGGCATATCACATACATTTTGAACTGAAGAAGGAATAGGATTAGCAATATTCATATTTTATCAAAATCAGAGATATAATTAGTTCTTACTGAATTGTCACCCTCGTTCTTCCTTATAAAAATATTCCCATTTCTAGTCCAAACGTATTTGACTCCATTTGTATTTTTTAGTGCTAGCGCAGTATTAAGTAGTTGACGCCTCTGTTGTGTTAACACGTTTGCTGCCGCCCCTATAACTTTGGTTTTTTTCCCCAGGTGCCAATAATGTTTTTTTGCATAAAAGTTTATGTTTAGTGTTTATGAATAGTTCTGTGTTTTTGTTTTTTGTGTTTTATCAATTTTTATTGTGTTTTATGGGTGTGACCGCCGGCGGGTCATACGGCACCTAATGGAACTGAAATGCGCGAGGTGCCACGTGACCCGCCGGCGGTCACATATATTTCTGTGTATATTTTATTTCCTGAGAGGCTTTTTGTCAACAAGTGACTTTTCACCATTCGCAGATATTGATTGAAGTAAAATAATCATTTGGCAAACAAGGATTTAGCAATGCAACCCAAGCATGTTTTATGGAAATCGCAACCGAGACGAGGATTCCGATAATGATGAGTTGGATTTTGTGGCTTCCGATTCAGATGAGTACGTTCCATCTGAGGGAAATTCAATCGATTCTGAATCCCTGGAAGACTTAGAATCATCTTTTGAAGAAGATAAAGAGCAAGTCGTGCTGCCAAGTGTTTCTGATGGACCTCCAACCGAGTTGTCAACAGTTAGTGGGCAATCCCTAAAAATGTTGACTTTCGAACAGAATGATGTTATAAACATTCAGCAACAAACATCATCAACGCCTATTGATATTTTTGGCCTTATAGTTACAGAAGAGATTTGTCAGCTTATTGTTACCGAAACAAATTCCAATGCCAACCAAAGGAATGGGCAGACACCAACGTGCAGGAGTAGTGATGTACTCGTATATGGGCATTGTGAAATAACCATATATTGCTCACTACTGGAGTACTGACAAGTTCTTCAAAAATTCATTCGTGCCCCTGGTGATGTCGCGGAATAGATTCCAGTTGATACTGAAATACATTCACTTTGCTGACAGCTCAACTATAAGTGGTAACCGTTTGGGAAAAGTAAGTGGACTTTTGGACCTACTTGAACAAAACTTCGTCAAATCTAGAAGCCCAAAAGAAATATTGGCAGTTGATGAATCAATGATCCCTTGGCGTGGTAGGTTGCAATTTAGACAGTACAACCCAGGTAAATTACATAAGTATGGTATAAAAGTCTATAAACTTTGTGATCCAGTTGGATACACTTACACCAGTGCCGTTTATGCAGGAAAAAATGATTCAAATAATCAAAGAGGAAAATCTACCCAAACTACTTCACATTCAACTCAAATTTTCTTCGACTTGGCCGAACAATATTTAGAAAGGGGTAAAACCATTGCAACCGATAATTTTTATACCTCTATTTCCTTAGCCAAAAAGCTCCCTGTTCGTAAAACGCACATTATGGGAACTCTACGTGGTAGAATGTGAAGGAAATCCAAGAGATGTGACGACTGCCAAGCTCAGGAGAAATGAGATAAAAGGGCTTGAAAATTCAGGAATTGTCGTTGCTAAATGGAAAGACAAGCGCGATGTTCTAATTCTTAGCACAAAACATGGTTTGGAGGAAGTGCTAACAGGTTGCGTTGGTCATTTATAATAAAGAAATACAAAACTGCTCAATTTTAGAGTTCCGAAAGGCGATTTGCGAGGCTTTGTGTAACCCTGTCTTGGAAGCACAAGTATCAGCATACAAAAAAATCACGTTTTGAAAGAAACCGAGACCAGGGATTCTCGGAACAGAAAAATAAGAAAACGGTGTGCAGACTGCTATACTATATATAAAAAATTTTCATTCTCATTTTTTTCCAATAAAATCAACCCCAAATAATTTGGACAAAATTATGTAAAAATGTGTGGTTTTTTTTTCTTGATGATTATAATACTTTTATCTAGGTGCCGAGGAAGAAAAATTGGTGTTTTTGTAACAGGCCACGCATTAAACATTTATACAAAAAGGTATAGCTTTACTCCCTGAGAAGCCATGTGAACCGCCGGCGGGTCACATGGCAGTGAACGTGTTAAACAATCGCTGATGTATACAATCTCTGGTTTACCTTGTGCCCCAAACATTTTTGTGGTTAGATGCTCTCTTTTCCCTCGTTTTGTATTTGTACTTAGTATTTTTAAATAAACATTTGAATTTGAACCCAGGCGACTTGCTGATTTTCTTTGCCGAAAAATCCTTCAAATGGTGGAAGAGGACGGAAAAGTGTTCAACTGCTCTTTTGACCATGCACATTTTGACTTAAATGGTAATGTCAACAAACAAAATTGTCGAATTGGGAGTGACAGAAACTCAGAGATACTCCATGGACAGATTTGTTTCCAGCTCGAGTCACAATATACGAGTAGTGTGCAGTTTCATTCATCTGCATTGGCGGGCCATTCTCTCCTCCTTTCAGACCTAAAGAAAGAGCGCAGGCAAGCCCGTTTGGCAGATCTTCAACCGAAATTTCTCAGCAAAATAATTTCAAGAAAATCCACATTTTGTTGGTCCTCAAGGTCAACTTACCTGACTGTACCTCACTCTTTTTACGGGCTTATTGCAAACAGAAAATTTATATAAAAGAAACCAACGAATTTAAAGTAATCGCTACGAATTATATTGCGATTGAGGCAATTTCTGCTGATACCTTCCGGGTAGATATGAACACATTTTTGAAAAGATGATGGGGGTCATTTAAATTTAATTATTTTTAAGAAACCTCAACAAAAATGAATCATCTTCCAAATCGACTGAGACAAAGGAAATTAATATAGCAAAATTCATTAGCCACCCTTTAGCAGGTAAGTACTAATATTTTTGTAGGTGCTGCGCTCAACAACAAGTTTGAAAAAGTGTGAAATATGGAACTAATCTAAGGCCCACTTGAAATGACTTATTTTACATTTAAATCAATTGTTTTAAAATGTTGTAATTTGTCTTCTTTTTTTAATATATTAAGACGTATTATCTTAAAATAAAAAACCTTTACAAACACTAAAAGTACAACAGCAAATAGTTCTAATTTAGTACTTCTTGATATTGTATAGCATTGCAAACACTTATTTGTAAGTTGGGTTATTTTCTATAAACAAAAAAACAAAAACAATACATAATTTTCAAGCAAAACTAAACTTAAAGTAAAAATTAGTAAATTGAAATAAAATTAATCAAATAAAAAGCCAACAAATGTTAAAAACTCAAAAAACAGATTTAAGGAAATGAATAAAAGAAATAAAGCAGAGGAGGAGAAACTTTTTAAAATTAAAAAAATATAAATTAAAAATATCTTACGGGTCACTCTTCGGCGCATTTTGCTTCCAAAATTCCAACAACAAACTCCAAGCGAAACCAACAGCTATATCGATTCTTTAATATTTTATTTGTCGATTCGTGTTTGTAACACGTCAAAAGTTTTAAATTAAATTTTAATAAACGTCAATGTCAAAATATTTAATATATTTACACTTTCCACTAAAACACTTTCAAAAATAAGGTTTAACAAACAAATAAGCCAGCTGAGCCACAATCAAGACTAAAAATGACGTACAACGAAGAGTTAATAAACAAATTTGTTTCAATAAACGCCTTTAACATAGGATGGTTGTCTCTGCAACTATCGTCATGGAATGCAGGCTTTAGTATGTTTGCACTGTCCCCAGAAAATTAAAAAAAAGAAGAGATACGAACTTGTTTGGTTTGATTTGATTTGATGTGAATAAGTTTGGTGAATTTTTATCAATTTGAATTTGAATTTGAATCGATAAATTATGCAATCTGGTAGCTTAAATGATTAACTAACCTAACCTTTTAGCAACAGAATTCAGTAAATATTTTTGGGCATTTACATTAATAACCCGAAAATTACCGTAGCACACTCGTAGAGTCCTTTAAGATTAACAACAAAACAAATCGTTTGACATTAAAGAATATATGTATGTATAAAAAAAATCTGCCTGACTAGTGTTTAAAAGTCTCTAAATCATTACATCAACCTCACATTAAATACAATTAAGGTTAGGCCGTTCTTAATTATTCGATGAGTCACCGTTAGCACCATAAGTATTCTGAAGGCCAACTGAACGATCTTTGATACAGCTTACGAGCAATGCCCTTAGTATGACGTTAGAATTGTATTAGGTGATTTGAACGCCATAGTCGAAAAGCATACGACACCACCTCTGGGTACGAACTTAGGCTAACTGACTTTTCTATTATACCAAGCAAACAGTTTCTTCACCTCAACATTCACAAAGGAGCACAGCAATAATCTGCTCATAAAACTGGTAAATCAAAATGATCATGTCCCATTGGTTAATTGTAGATGCCCCAAAATCGCAACATCGATGCCAAGAAAATGTCGGGAAATGCTACAAATGATGTCCGGCTTCTCCGAAGAAAAAAGAGGCGCCTAGGAAGCAAAGAGGAAACCAAAAAGGTACAAATAACGTGTCGAGTCAACAAGAGCCGAACAGGAACTTGTAGAGATGAGCAAAAAAATGAAAACATAAAGAGTCACAATCGATGCTGGAGATATGGGAAAACTCCCTTTGCAGACTGTTCAACAGCGGCGACAACCCAAATTCTGTTGTCAAATACAATAGATCGAAACATTGAGCTTGGGCGACGATAGCCAAGATTTACGTCCACCCAACCAAAATGAAGTGCAGATAGCAATGTCAACACTCAAATTTAGGAAAGCTGCTGAACCAGATGGCTTGACTTCCAAGTTACATATTAATGGCAACATACGAGTAGTGTCTGATTTTTAACGTAAACCGTCGTGTAGACTTATGTTTATGGGATGCCCATACATCCATGGGGGAAAGGATACGCCTTGCCATCGCTCTCCGTCATTCCATTGATACCAATTCGGAACTGTGTTGCTGGCACAAGTTCCACCTTGGTATGTGTCGAGGCCGACCTAAAACCTCTTACTGCTCTTAGAGTCGCAGCACCCAGTACTTATTGCAACTCTACATTAGGTCAAACCAACAGGAAGACCCTTCCCGCGACTTTGGGTTTGAACCACAGCCACCATGACGCTCCCACAAGGCGGCCTACCTCTTCAAGTCAGGCCCGGACCGAGATCCGGGGGCTCCTGACTCACATGGTACGGTGATTTAAGTCCTGGTAAGGACTACCGGTGGTCCAGCCGGCAACAATCGTCAAGGCAAAGTCTTGATAATTGGGCGGGGGCTCTATTAATGGCAACAGGGGATGAAAGTATGCCTAATAAATGAAACCTCAATATCTGCAGTGCGATCCACAAGAAAAGAGAAAGACCAGATCGATTTTAGGGCCGTTATTGGAGGATCTATAGAGAGGAACTATGCAATACCATGCCTAACAAGCTCATCAAATTGTATAGGAAACCTTTGGAAAACGATCGCGTAAGGCTCGGAAGCAACTTCGATGTCAGAGAAACGTTTAAACATGGTGATATGCTGTCTATGACTTCATTATGAGAATATTGCTCGAAAATCGCAAGACAATATCAAAAGTCCGGTGCAGATTTTTAATGTGAATATCTAAAATAATATATAAACGGTGCTGGTGCGGAGCGGATTTGACACAATGTCGGAGAGAGCATCGTGCGTTCGCTATCGAGGGGTTTTCTAAAAGGGGCGATTCTTACGTGAATGTAAGCCGACAAGTTTACGAGTAAGTTAGGTAGGCGGTTTCACAGTCCATTCTATACCTTATCTCACTTAGGGCTGTGTAGACCCATTGTGATGCCCGGGCGTGAACCGGCGTTGGATGTCGTTTTGTCCCTGAGTGGGCCTAAGCCATCTTGTTGCATTTGCGAATTTGAAAAGAGATGTAAGTGAAGCAGCAGATAATTCTGAGAGGTCGTGGAAGTAATAACGTCCGAAAGTTCTTTGCCTCAAATTACTGAGGGACAGTGGTACAAAAAGTGGAGGGTATCCTCCCAGAAGATTATGGCATTTGAGCAATACAAAAAGCGTAGATAGTTCAGCTCTACTTTTAAAGGGAATCCTATTTGTTCTGGATATGGCGAATTCCGGCCATATTTGTCTTGAGGTTTCACAGACTGAAAGGTTTTTCCATCTTTAATTAGCTTTTATGTGTATCGTTGCCTAAACTTCTATTTTCAGAGTGCAGAGTGGAGGTTTGATGCTTTGAACTGTAAGTTCGAGCTAGCTTCTTTCCACTCCTTTGTGACCTTACGCTGAACGAACAAAGGGTTAAGTTCTTCGCGAGAGCGCCTCTCAATTCTCGATTTGATTTCGACTACCATTGTGGCCTTGACGGCAGCCTGACTGTTAATAAATATAGTAATATCCTCGCCTTTATTGCCGCAAGTTTGGCTGCTTCTGCTACAGCCAATATCTCAGTCTGGAAGACACTGCTGTAGTCTGGCAGGCGTCGTAAGCATGGTAAGTTCAATCCTTCATAGAAGATCCCAGCGACGGTTCCTACATCTTTGACAATCCGTGGAAATAAATGTCGAGTTTTCTACCATTTAGTTCCTGTCCCATTCGTCTCTGCTGAAAATGCAAGCGAATGGTGTTTCAAAGCCGTGATGGAGTATTATGTACGAGTAGTTCGTATTGGAGCATCAACCCAGTTCACTTGTTAGGATCGAGACGTGGCTCAATCTTAAAGCGTTCTTCGTTGCAGATTCTTGCATGTAAGTATTTAGGGGCAGGACGTCAAGTATATTTTTCAGTCTCCCCGTTGGCGTCTTTCTCATGGCATGAGTCGTGCCTACACATGCAATCATCTGTACTTTTCTCATTAACTTAAGGTTGCTAGTTTTATTTGTGAATTGCCACAATACTAAGCTGTCATAGGTATGGTGGCATCAGACGATAGGTCTGATGATAGCCGTATACATCATGTACATCCATAGGATAGTCTTCTCCCAAATATACGGCTGCAAGCGTATATATTGTACGTTCTTCGACATTGAGCTTCCAACCAAATTTGCTCTCAAGTACGATACCTAAGCACTGTTTGATAGTCGGAGGGTTCTCCCATCTATGGAAGGAAGGTCAAATTGTGGAATTATCCTTTTATGTGTTAAAAGCACAAGTTCTGTTTTTTGCGAGTTAATTCCGACCCCACAGAGCTTGGTCCAGTCTCCAAGGATTCTAAAGGCATGATTGAGAATCCTACTGATCGTGGGGAGAACCACATCATCCGCATATGCAGTGACTTTTATTCCTTCCCTTTTTAGATTCAGAAGTATTTCATGTAAAATACTTCTTGTGTAAAATTCCAACAACCTCAATGCGGAAAAGAGAGGCTTCTTTGTAACTCCCGAAAACTATCTATACTATATATATAAATTCTACGGAAAGACTTAAAATTTCACCCAAGATTCAGTTGAGCAAGAAATTAAGGATAATGACTTTAATTTACGCAAACACGTTTGTGAAACAATGTTGGAGAGATTTCGTACTGCGAATAGCATCTTCTGAAGCGGAGGGCTCCACGAAAACATTGCCCAATTGTTAGTGTTGGAATCATTGGGCCTTTTTTTTAATTTCAGATAACAAGCAATAAATCTGAACATCGAAAATTGGGCGCATGATCACAGATTATTTTTTACCTAATCTGCAAGCAAATCCATCTTCAACACGTGGTTTTAACAAGATAGAACAACTTCGCAGACCGCTAGAACTTTCCTACCTTTAACATCTCCCACGAAAACTGATCAACCGTAGACCTGCACAACGAGAACGCTTCCATACCATTTGAACTTGTTTTGAATTTCCAGGAGCATGAGAAGCGCGCGGTCGAAAAAATTCAGAGATGCTACTACAGGAATGAAAATCGGAAGTTTAACCAAAAGGTTAACAAAACCTGGCACGACACAAACCTCGAACCGAAGCCTGTAGAGACGAACAAGGGAGCATATCATAGTAGTAGAGTCGCAGTCGATGTCGAGGATTTGGAACGAGCATTTTTGTAGATTGTATAACGGCTACAACGGACTAAATGCCGCTGTCAGGCAGAATGAACTCCATCCGACCTACATGAAATAAAGATAGTCATATCTAAGCATAAGTCCAAAAGAGTTACTTGAGCAGACGGCTTGAATAGCGAGCTCTTCAAAGCGGCAGGCGATGAAATTTTTTTTTTTCTAAGCGAGCATACGTCAACTCGTCTGTAAAATATGGTCGGACGAAAGTATGCCCGATGAATGGAACCTCAGCTTTTGTTTGTTCAATCCTCAAAAAAGTAGACTCTCTAAACAGCGCCAGCTACAGAGACATCAGTCTTCTTAACATCGTCTACAAGATCCTCCCTGACATATTTTGTCAACGCCTGAAGCCATCAATAACCTGATTGGTCCATATCAGTTTGGTTTTAGGCCAGGAAAGTCCAACATCAACCAAATATTCACACTACGGCAGATCTTGAAAAAAACCCATGAACTCCGAATCGAACACACCTCCTATTCATCGATTCTTTAGGTGAGTGGAAGAGGAGATACAACGACGAACTGTACCGGCTGTACAGCGAAATCGACTTAGCCAGAAAGGCGAAGGTCCACCGACTGAGGTAGCTGGGTCATATAGAGCGGATGGACAACGCCATAGAAGAAGACCTCACATTAGGTGGCGCGCGGAAAAGTAGAATGGGACCACAACCGACTTGGAATCCGCAGATCGCAAAGACAAGACTAACTAGAGAGACTTGTTAGTGTAGGCCCAGGTCCACCCAGTACTGTAGCGCCACTTTAAGTTAGTAAGTAAAGACACCTCATCAGAAATTACACAAAGAGTAACATTTGCTAGTCGCTGTTTCCTTGATCTAAGAAGATAATTCCATTATTAGGCCTTCAAACCAAAAAGCACTAACGCGACTCTATTTAAGACCCTTATCGTCCCAGTTCTGATCTGTGGCGCAGATGCATGGACATTAGTGTGATATTTTTGCGCGATTTGAACGCACGATTCTTGGAGTGATCTTTTTCCCCGTTTACGTTAAAGAGCGAACTCTATGAGTTTGGGATGCAGACCAACCGAAGTATTGATCCCCGATGTCACAGAAGTTAATACGGACTGCTTACTCCCATTAGGTATAGTGAATAGTGATACAAAGGGGCATGTGAGGAGTTCAATAGACTAATCGTTTATTATCTGAATGACCTAGGAATAAAAAATACAAATGCATTCCTCAATAGGTTTAAGTCGTTTGGCTTTCGTCAAATATGCCAAAGGATCCTGTGACATAGAATCAGGCTACTGGTCTCGGTTTTGAAGAGAATGCCAAAAACAGCTTGGCACTATATACACACCTATTTCTTTGCAAACACTTTAAGCGATATTTGCATCTAAAAAGTAAAAACAAAAAATAGAATGACTTTCTACTTGGTATCCATATCACTAAAAATCATTTTCAGATTTCAAAAACATCGCCTTGGATGACCACTGTCTTATGGACAACGTCGCTCTCCCGCATATACCCGAATAAATCTGGCCAAACACCATCAGACTTAATTACTTTTAGGTTATATACATATGCGGTTTTTACCTTATCTTAATTGCAATTTACTACCGTATATTGGTGGCGTGATACAGTGATTAAGTCCATTTCTCAGGAATCAGGGTTCGGAACTCTAATACAGCTTGCATAAAGCAGGCGTAACGAAAATAAGATAAGATTAAACGCTGACTGATAAACGACACTGCATATAATCAGACCCAAGAAATCACCATTAATCAATAATCTGCTGCAAAATCACAGATAGCCGATGAGCATTCCTAAGTCAGACACGACAAGTCGCGGTTGTACAACACGTTTTCAGTAGCCAAAACCAAGTAAAGTACCTGTTGTTAGTACATCCGTAAGATCCCTCACTAGACAAAAAAGCACAATGCGGGAACTACCTGTTGTCATATTATTTATTTATCATTTCTCTACTAAAACAAAGCTTCCCAGCTGTCTACATACGTGTACCGTTGAGTCTGATAAAAGAGAGCAGTATACGATGAAGCGCTCCCCAGACCTTCAATGCAGTTGTGTAATAATCAATATTGGGCAATTATTTCCAAGTCTAAAGACTGGATAATTTAATTCAACAACCGAGTAGTGAGCATCATCAAATCAATTATTCCCGCTAATATCTTCATAATTATGAATAATCAACATTTTGATATGCCGAGACGAGTGCGATGATCAATTTAATTGGGAATAAATTTGTTAACTCAATTATGCAAACCTGATACCTTATTACGTATGATACTCTTTATAGTTGTTAATGATAGAAAAAATAATAAGTATGATTATATATTTGATTTATGGGCTCATATAAAAGAAAACGCAAATTAGCTTTCTGATTTTCTATAGGAAATACATATGTTTGTACCATGTATTATACAGGGTGTGCCAAAAATCAACGTCAAACCGGAAACGGGTGATAGGTCAAATGGTGTCAGTTATCACAAAATTATAAAAAAAATGTAAGTCATGTACTTTTTAAATTATTGGCACTCAAAAAAAAAATCAAGAAATCTGACACCCTGTGACGATTTTTCAAATGCTGTGACCGCCAATCTTTACTTTTTTTCGATTCTTCTTTTTTTGTCACGTAACCCTGAGTAACTCCGTAAATTACGGTGCAAAATTGAAACATCGGTTTTAACTAAGATATTGCTTTTTTGTCCATCCATGTATCTGAATATCATTAATCACCCAACTTGAACTGACTGTACGACAAAAAAATGTACTATGCCATTTTGGCAAGTAACTGTAAAAGATGGCGTATTTAGTCTGGATTCCAAAATTGTATGACACTTGCTAGACTAACGCTTAATTGAGGACAAAAAAAAATATTTTGGTAAAGAAACCCGATTAATAGTTAATTCTTTTTAATCAGTTAAAATGAGTACCAAGTGTGAGCGAGGTAGACAGTGACGCCGTGATTGAGACGGATAAGCACGCCATTTCGACTAGTGTGAGTGAAACAGATAGAGGAGGCCAAAAAACTGGTTCAAGATAAAAAAGTCCATCTTCAAAACCAGCTCAGGAATGAGTTGGGAATATTAGTCGATTTTCCGAAACAAGGAACGGGTAACACGAATGATGGCAACACTGCCCGTACGTTTTTCAAGGACCCAATAAAAACATAATTTTATAATTGGAATTGATTATGAGATCGTGCAACGTTTTGCAATAGTACTGGTTACTCTTTCATCTGGATTGAAAATTCACACAACCAAATTCCGAAAATATTGCTTAGACACAGCCAAACTATTTGTCAGCAAATATAATTGGTATAAAATGCCTGTGAGCGTCCATAAAATACTTATTCATGGTGCTGACGTTATTGAGAACTTCGCTATTTCGGACTTCGTCGGAAGACGTTTTAGAAGCCCGTATACGAGTACACCCGTGAACATCGATGTCATTTAGCGAATACAAGTAAAGTTTTTTATCATTATTCTAATATCCGTGCTCAGTTTGGCACACTAAAGGTTCTTTTAAAAGTCGCTACTAGATGTCAGTAGTGAATAATTTTGGAACGCTACCTTTTTTATGTCATCTTTGACATTTATGAAGTAGACACATGTACAATTTTATCCATGATATTTTACACGCTAGAGCAACGCATTAAAGTTACTCAAGCTTATTATTAAAATGATCGGTCAACAATTCAAAGCTAAGTGGAAAATTTTGAAGAAACTGGTTCTATGGAGGATTGGAAAAGGTATGGTAGAGCAAAAAGTGGACGCTCTACTGAGAACATTGCTGCTGTAGGACAAAGTGTCGCTGAAGAATATTCAACATCGATATCACGACGGATGAATTCGTCAACAAACAAAATTGTCGCATCTGGGGAAAAGAAGATCCTCATGACATCCACAAGAATGTACTGTTTAGTGTCGTTTTTGGGCTGATGGAATCACTGGTGCATTTTTCTTCAAAGATGCAAATGAAAGAGCTGTTACAGTCAATAGAGAGCGCTCTACACAAATGACTGAAGATTTTTTGTGGCCTCAAATTGAAGAAATTGACTCAAGTTACATTAATTACGAAATAAAGAGCTCGGCAGGGCATTCCGTAAGCGACTTGTATAGCTTAGGAAGGAATCACGATATTTTAGAGTAGGTCGGAAAGTCAGCTTGAGGGTATACTGATGAGCATTCATATCGAGGTGGATGTCACAGTTATGAGTTTGAAGGAGGAGAAGGAGCACTTGTGGCGAAAATAGCGATAGAATCAGGTGGAACACGATGTTCGAGGATGTCAATTGGTAGTGTAATATTGGTGTCGACCTATGAGTTTTATCACACGGCTTTGAATCCTATCTAGCAAGTACAAGGCCGTCTTAGGGACATCTAAGCAGATGTGGGCGTTGTACTCCAATTTTGGGCGTATGAATTACTTATTTATTATATTTCTTGCATCGTTTCCGAAAACCTAGACATTTCGCAGCTTTTTTGGCGTCTTATGGTCTATATGGTCTATCCAACGTAAGTTGTCATTTACACACATACCGAGAATGAAAAGTTTTTCGATTTCGACGATGCAAGTGCACTCACTTTAACGACAACAGACAGCATTGTGTTTTAGAAGCATTAAATTCCACTCTGTTTGTGGTTTCACATTTAGTAATGCTGTACTTTTTGTAAAACGTTTGCACATATAATGGTGGCAATGAAGCAGCAAGAGGTAAAAGCTGTTAAACTTTTCTACAGAGTAGATGTTGTGAGCCTCTGCAAACAGAAGAGTCGAGACCAGTGCCTGATATCGCACTCATGGTTTGAGATAAGCTTCGACACGAAATTAGATACATGCATCGAACTAAATGAAAATTATCTACTCGTACTCGTACATATTCCTTAAATATTTGCTTTAGGATGCAATCAAAAATTAGGAAAGGAATGAAACTGGGTAAAGCGAATAAGCACTTTTCGCATCCTGCAAAGAATTTAATCAGGTTTCAGAATATGATCTTTGCCAAGTCCTGTGGAATACTGAGCCATAATGAAGAAAATTCTTGACCAAGTAATGCACCCTTCTTACAGTATTTTTTTGGCATTATATCTGCGCTTAATTTTCAGAACACCAAAAAAACGGCTATCGGCGTTGACTACTAACATTCAGATAATTTGGCAGCACTAGCATTTTATTTATTCAAGAAGTGAAACATCTTTTGGCGTTATCGCTATCGTCGAAAAGTAAGTCTGGAAGCATTGTTCTTACCCGCGTTAGATCCGATAAACATCTTGCATTAAGTTAACGTGTAGTTGTTAGTGTAACAAGGTTCCCTACAACTTTCCATGTATATTGAAAATACCGGTATCTTGGAAAAGAAAAGATAAAAATTAAAAATACTTTTAAATTAGGTAAATCCAAGAAAAGATATTTGTGCATGTGAAATTCATCGGAATGGGTTGCAGATGCTCAAATTTTTAATTCTAAACCAATCAGCTGGTGATTTGATTTTCCCAATTATTCCGCACCGTGTGGTCAACAGTACGAAGTTTGTAATCCAATTCGATATTAAGCTCTTTAATGACATCAATCAAACCAAACAAGTATCTCAAATCCAAATGAAAATCTAATCCAAATCAGTAAGACTCCAAGGCGCTATTAACTAATAAGCGATAAAAATTCACTGCATGCACTCGAAAGCAAACGAAACATAACACCTCTCGCATGAGTGAATGATATTAGCACCACTTGTCCGTATCTCGAAAGTAAAACAAAAAAATATATCCCATTTCCATAGATGCGGCGGGTATGGTATCCACTAATGTCTGCTCCATCATCATCCAACGCTGTAGTATGAGTAGTTCGTCTGTAATTCAATTCGGAAATCACCGTTTCCATGCATTCGAAGCTGATTGAAATGCAGCGCAACGTTAGCCACAGTAGGAGTACATAATGAGTATTTAATCGCGGGAGACAATCCAATCTGCATGCACTACAAAATTGGATATCCGCTCATATAGGTGTCTAAAAATAGAACTTCCACTTACGCCCGTGCCAAAACAAATACCCGCCGTTGTAGTCGATGCACACAGAATCACCTTTAAATACAATATTTGTACTTCTTTACATTGCACAGATACTTTTTTCGTTTTTGATAATTTTCTTTAACCGTGCCGTAAGTGAACTTAGTTATATTCACATTTTTAGGGAGAAGAGCTTATTTTTTTTTCATAACGTCAGGGGCCAGACTCAAAATTAACTAAAGAAAATCGTTGGTCAAGAATAATATATCAGGGATCTTAATGGCGGGGGTGATATTTGCACACGATATTGATATCCGTAGCGTCCATGAAGGTGTTTTTCGACAGCAGATAAGATAAAAAAAATATAAATAAACTTTTCAACTATAGTACGAGTATATTAAAATTTTGACTGACAGACCTCAAAAAGTTTACACTTAACAATGCCACCGAAAAGAAAAAGGAAAAAAAAAAACACTTCACTCGCGCCCAACTGAAGAAAGCAACTTTAGTACTGGCAAAGGCATCTGTCAGCTAGTCGTAGTTCGGAAACCAAAAGCAAGATACGAATGCAATATAAAAGTACGCCTACGAGCACGAATACAAGTTGTGGTAGAAGGGATCCCGATATATTGTAGTTTACACTGGTTTGCACCAAATACAAATAAACTAGTACTCTCAAATGTTAGCGCGACAATACCGCCATCGGGTTGATAAGAAACAATCCCCGGTATGAATATGTCTGGGCGGAAAATAAAATAAAATTAAAATAATTCACCAACAGAGTCAAATTTGTATGAAAAGTGAAATTAGAGCTATGTCATGTTGACAAGGGAAATGCTAAATATTTCAAAGCTTGCCAACCATGCAATCAGGTACTCGTGCTGGTGCTGGTTGATGTAAGAATTCGATTCGACACAGTGTGGCAGCGTATAATAAGGAATTTCACATCTGTTGTCGGTAATTGTCTAGAACAGATGCATATAGTTGGTTATATTACGAGTAGTTGAACAAAATAATGGTGACGTTTACATCCGTGATAATGAGGAATAAGTTCATGAAGATACTCTTGGAGTCGAAACCAGTGACAAGCCATCTGCGATTATAGTAAGTTATTACATTCTTCCTTTTCTATATTTTTAGATCAAAGATGTGAATAATTTATATATATATACAATATATGCTGATGTATAGCATGATCTCCTTGTTATGTCACCTAAATATTGTTCATATTGAATACGGACACACGACGAACAGTGGGCTAATGTAAGCTAGGAATTAATGGATCCTACTAGGCAGTATCCAGCAGGAAACGAAAATCAAAAATGAGAATAAAACTGGCGAACGCTGTCCTGGAAGCGCAGTAGGACTCCGATAAGGCCAAGTACTCGTATTTCAAAAACAAGTCTGTACCATCACAGCCTTTCTCAACACAACCATCGTTTATTTGGATACAGAAACGCAATCAACGTCTAAAACCCGATGGAAAAGGAAGGATTGAAATACATTACTGGCCGGTCTATGGCAATGCAAATGTAATTCAGCAATATACGATAGTATAAATTCGGTTCAGATATGGCACGGTAAAGAACGCTCTCTGTACTTCGTAATACGCCATTTGATTATTTTTGGGAATCAGACAGGATCTGGAAATGTAAATGATGGCGAAGGAATTCCCCACAACCTCCCCATCTCAATAACTAGAACTCTCCTTCTGTTCCAACCTTCCAGGTTGAGGTTTAAGTCATAAACGGTGAAAGAACAAGCAAGCCCAAATATGATGATTTTACTTTTTGTGTGCCCAACAAGCAATTGTTAGACTTTGATCCTTGGATAGGCACATTGAATGTTCGGGGGATTCATAGACCAAATGCAGGAAAATATTACAACCACTACAGAACGGGTGAGACAGCGTGGACTCGGTGAAAAAAGTATGAAAAACTGTAACGTCTACTTTTTATGGATGCCATAGACAGAAGGAGCAGTGCCTAATTGGATTTGGGCTGACGGTCAGAGACGAAGACTTAGGTAGGTAGGTAAGAGTGGCTGTAAAAAACAACGCACTTAGGACTATTGGCCCATTGTGATTCCACGTGGATCTATGACCCTCTTACTAATGGAACCAGTTTGAGCTTACGATGAAGCGTAGGAGACTGTTTACGTCTATATTTTTTAGATCGTTTAGGTCGTTGTAGAAGAAAGCTCCTAAGTGAAGTTTTCTCCTCTGGGAGAGAGCTGGACATGTACAGAGTAGATGGAGGATTGTTTCCTCCTCTTCCTCATCCATACAGCTTCTAAAGAAATCGTTTGTAAAAGCGCCAACATTTCTTGCGTGCTTGTCTATGAGGCAGTGACCATTGATGACACCTATGATGGAGCTGAGATATTTCCTATTAAGAAGGATCAGACTCTTAGAGCGATTCGGATCCAGATTTGGCCAAATCTGTTTGGTCGCTAGTAAAGCATGTTGGTAAAACAGTCCACCTAAGGTCTGTTCTTTTATTGGCATCCAGCTTTGATATTAGTTTGCACGGTAGAATAGGTAGAGTGGTTCTAAATTTGGCGAGTACATCGGCCCTACAGTTCCATGGAATGTCTCTGTGGACCGGCACCCAGCAAAGGTGAAGGTTGAACTGCTCTGCCATCTCCATAAGAGATGATCGGCATTCAAGGGCGGTTTTAGAACCAGACCGAGTCCAGGGACTTGATAGCTCCCTGACTATCCGATAAGATGCGGATATCCCTTGCAAATATCACGTTTTTCTTCAGCCAGGACAGAGCTTCTTAATCACCAAACTTTCCGCCTGGAACACGCTACAGTGATTTGGAAGACAGAAAGAGAGGCATGGATTTGGCTTATCGGTTTTAGATCTATCTGTGTAGATACGGATTGACTTGTCCTCTATGACAGCATCTTCCTCCCAGAAGTATCTAGAGGGGAAGCTTACATGGAAATCTTTGTCAAACCAAAGTTCAGGTATGGTGTAATCGATGTTCTCTGTGAGGATTCCAAAGGAATGCGCTAGCGTGGCCAAATGAATTATCTGTCCACTGTGTAGTCGCTTTAAGGCGAATAGCTGCAGTCGCTGCTACTTGCCTGCTGAAAATATCGAAGGGTGTCAAATGAAACAGAATGTCTAATGCAGCAGAGGGAGTAGACCGTAAGGTTCCGCTTATGCACATACATGCTGTTCTTTGGACTCTGCTTAGTTTACTGCAGTTGACTGCATTTTCTAAGGCCGTGCACCAGACGACAACCCTGTAAGTAAGTATCGGTCATATGACCAGTGGGTTATGCGAGGTTGAAGCCCCATTTATTCATAATGGCTCATTTTGCAAGAGTATAAAGGTATTGTAGCTGTCTAGAGTCTTTCTTGAATGTCAGGTTTCCATTGAGGGAGCGTCTATAATTGGAGTTTTGTATTTCCTGGAAAAGAGATCTGATCTTATTTGTTTTATAGGGGCTTACTACTAATCCACAGCGATCTGCCTAACGTGTTAATCTATTGAGATTTACTTAAAGGAGTTCTTTAATGGTATTAAGATGCTTACCTGAGACGGCTATAACAACGTCATCCACATAGACCATCACCCTGCTACCATCCGCTCCTAAGTATATCAGCAGTTCATTAACCACTAAGTTACAGAGAAGGGGAGAGAGGACACCGCCTTGCGGCGTACCTCTGCTCACACATTGCTTTGTATGGGGACTCAGTTTGGCTTGTTAGGTATTATACCGTCCGGACCAGTAGACTTGAATGGTTAGAAGCTACGCAACTTGTCCCTTGTAATCAGACCATGAATTTTGGTCACGGCTGCAGTAGTCCTGTCTTAGTTGCTACTGGCCGCGAATAGGGAGCTACCTGGAAGTGATTGTGCAGTAGCAGGTTGAGTGATTTATCACTTGAGTTTATCCAAGAGCCATCGGTTTTTTTCTCAAACAGCTAGGCATCATAGGATTTGTAGAGAGAATTTTTCTAATCCGGGATGCCTTAGAGGTTTCTGTTATTTTGTCACAGAATGACCTCGAGGATTGTCGCTTTGCCTTCCTCAGTTCTGAATCTCAGGCTGAATTAGATGTATCTGTGGTCTGGAAAAGAGTGTTCAGACGATACTATACGATTCGTTAGCATTTGAGTGATGCTGTCGGAGACAAGAGTGATATCTAGCACTTCCTGCCGGTTTCTAGTTATAAAAGTGGGCTCATTGGCAATGTTGCAAATAATGTGGTTAGTACTTAAGATATAGTCAAAAAGTGACTCACCTCTATCGTTGATTTCTGTACTACCCTATACCGATGATGAGGCCAGTTTTTTGCCTTCCCTCTTCCAGTACCACCCTTTCTAAGTTATCACCAGGGAGAGGGTCCACATGATCGTGGCCAATGTAAGCCGACTCCAGACAGTAGGAGCCTTTGGGCTCTAGTCTGGCAACGGTTAAGTCGGAGTCGCTGAGATTAGGAAATAAAAATGCATTAAGGCTACGTTTCACTAATATACAAGTTCTGATCTTACCTTTGTCTCTTGTATAGAGCGAAGCGTATATGAGAGAGAGGACTTAGCTAAGTCAAGAAATAAGTGCCAGTTGCAGACATGTAAATCTCTCATCACAAATCGCATGAAAGTTAGATTCGCCAACATTCGATATACGAGTAGAATGAGTAGTGAGAGAGAGATTCTAAAGTGAACTTCGGCGACCCACTAGCAAGTCAACACCGTTACCTGTTGACAGAATATTTCGTGAATAAATCAGAGAAACTGGATGTATGCCGGCATCGGTCGAGAAATTAAACTGGCAGAATATAAACAAGCTCTGGGTGCTAAATTTGTGAGAATAACTCCAACATGTCATAAAAGAAGAGGAAAACTAAGCGCGCTAAGTATATGGAACAACTTTTCCAAAAAAGAGTAGGAATAGTGCTCAATAAAGAACTACGAGACAAAAATAGGTGTAAGAAACAAAAGCGTGGACTAATTATAGCGGAAATAGCGAAAGCAATAAAATTAGTCTTAAAGTAGACTAAAAACGTCGCAATATAGAAAAAAAAGCCGTAGCAAGAATACGGCGATGGCAGTAGAAGCATCAAGGAATACAGAGAAGAAATGCAACGTCGAAGCACGAGCAACTATCTTATGAAACCTCAAGAGATACAATCGCCGGAATAAAAGGCATTTTTTCACTGATAGATCTTCCAATACGGATTACTTTCAAATTGTGCCGCCGTTTTTTGTTTACTTACTTCGGTGGCGCTACAGTTCGGGGTGGACCTGGGAATCAACTAACAAGTGTCTCCAGTTAGTCCGGTCTTTTTCACAACTGGCCAATTTGTCTAAGTGGGTTGGTCTTTCCAACAGCCACTTTTGCCACCTACGAGTAGTTCGGTCTTTAGCTAATGCGTAGTTTTCTGACTAAGTCAGTGTCGTTGTACAGCTCGTATAGTTCGTCCTTGATTGAGAATATTTCTCCTCCAAAAAACGTCAACGTAAACGGGACCGCATATTGTACGGAGGATTTTTCTCTTGAAACGGCTATAGATACTCGTATCTTCATCCGCTTTCGATAGGGTCCATGCTTCTGCGCCATAAAGTAGGGCTGAGATGATTATGGCCTAACTGCTCAATTGCTTTCTTAGCCCGAATAAACAGCGATCGGCGAGAATGATTCTTCGTTTTATTTCGGCTGAAGTGTTCTTGGTAGGATTTATAGCAGAGTCAAGGTAGAAAAAGTCCTTTACTACATCGAAATTCATCGATGTTGTGTGTCGCTTCTTATTGACAACATTACATACTTGGTTTTTTACAGCTAAACACATTTTGGCAGTTATCGGTTCACTAGTAGCGATCGCACCGGTGACTCCCCGTTGTGTTCTTCAAATTATGTCGACATTATCGGCGTACGCTAGTACAATAGTTGCACAGACTTTTGAAACATTGTGCGTCCAGTGTTCGCTTGTGAGTCTCGTACAATTCGTATGATGTTAAAAAGGTCTAAAATCTTTCTTCTCCACCGTAATTCTGCACAGACGGACGAGCTTGGCATGGATACCAGAACTAGACATAGCTCTAAATAGTTCATCTCTATAAATGCTGTCATATGCGGCCTTAAAACCGATAAAAAGATGGCGGGTATTGGTTTCTGCCAGAGTGTGAAGACTTGGTCGATTATGGTCTTTCCTGGTATGAAAGCGCACTAGTAGGGACCAATCAGGTGGTTGACGAACCGTTTAAGACATTCACACAATATGGCAGATAAGGTTATGGATCCGATATTGAGGAAACTTATACCTCTATCGTTGGCGCAGTTGAAATTGTCTCCTTTTTTGTGGATCGGGGATACGGTGTTGAGATTCCATTCAGCAGGCATACACTCTTCTGACCAGATCTGAGAAATGAGTTGGTGCATGCTCTCCACAAAGTCATGTCCAGCAGCTTTGAATACCTCGATCGGCAAAGGCGTCAGGTCCAGCTCATTTGATGGATTTCAGTTTAGACATTTCTATCCTTATCCTACGACCTCTCAATACCTTCTATCGCTACCTTCTCGTGCTCTTTTTTCTTCTTCAACAGAAGCCGCTGTCCTTCTCATCTCCTCTCAGCATAGACTCGCGGCTCTCGTCCTTCCTTGTAGCGCCGCATTATACGTTTCTTGTTTAGCTGCATTTGCTTGCCGGCATTCTTCATCAAACTGGGAATTTCTTAGCGGTGGTCGGTTGGCTTGTTCGCAGCGTTGCCACTGATTTTCGGTGCTAGATGCTGGCGGTATAGGAATTATTGAGAGATTTCAGGATATGCTTTCGGCGAAGATTCAGGCGATGTTTTGCGATTGCAGCTTTTCTATGTTATATCTTCTTACGGTAGATCTTCATTGTTGTGGCGCTAGGAAATCCGCATTCTCACTTTGGCTGCAACAGGGTGGTGATCTAAGTCAATGTTGACTGCCTGGAACATTCGGATGCCCAGAATACTGGAGGCGTGCTTTATGTCTATCCCAAAATGATTAATTTGATTTAGTGCTTGGTGATCCGGAGACTACCACGTCCCTTTGTGTATATTGAGATGAGGAAACCGTGTACTTGCTATAGTAATATTTCGTACCGCCGCAAAGTCAATAAGAATTCGTCGTTTGCCAGACGTGGTGTTGTGTAGGCTATGTTTACCACCTGCCCTATCAAAGATGTTCTTCTTTCCTATCCTGGCGTCATACTTAGGACAGTGCTCATATGTCTTGTCGAGGAGCTCGTAGAAATATTCTTTGGTTGCATCGTCCTTGTCTTCCGGAGGGGCATGGGCGCATATGTTCGATAACGTGTCGATTACTCAAGACTTCTTGCCTAAGTCTGACGCATATGGCGAATCCGTATCCGAGTAAGCGCTGTTTCTTTTCCCTATAGCAATTATCATAGTATATGTACTCGTATGTCACATTTTCATACTCCTTATATCCGGCTCATCTCGGCCCAGATGACGTTGATATCTACGCCATAGTAGTCAATGACCTGATTGTTCGGTTGCACGTGGAGTGTTAAGAGTCCAAACATTCCATGTGCAGATGCTAGGGTCGTCAACAGTAAGTCCATTTTTTTCAGAGACCATTAGTTGGTTCGTCAGCGTAGACCTGTATACTCATTTTAACCTGCATGAGTATAAGTTTACTCATGCAGTTACCGTGGACCACCATGGGTAGATTGGTAAGACAAGCACTATGGTACGAACTTGATTGTTGCGCTGCTGGCCCAATCCAATTTATAGGACAGTCAGCAGTTTCCCGATCAATCGCCAGGCAAGTCAAAATGAAACGAGACTCTGAATATCGGGTATATGAACAACGTATGGATAGAAGTTAGTAGTTACTAAATGTAAACATTAATTTTGAAATTAATTCTGGAAATTGTACCACCACATACCAAATTGTATGTGAAGGATTATGAAAAATATTTTAAGAGTGTTTCTATTAAGCCGTATTCTAAAATATCACAGTTAGCGGTGAGAAAGTCGATGTAGTCGACTTTTGTCCAATAAACGTGGAATATATTAATATGGTAAATGTAGTGCATGCTTTAAAGCCAATAGTTTTAAGGGCAAGAAAATATTCTCGTCCATCATTGGGTTGAAACTGGTTAAATATATTGTAATTTAACCAAATTGGCGAACATTAGTCGGAGGAAACGATAGTGATTACAATAATTTAAGCCTAGTTATCATAAACAGCGATAGAAATCATTAGTCGAACAGCTTAAACTTAAGTTTGCGAAAGTATATGAATTTTAATGAGCCCATTAGAGAATTCTTTTTTTTTTCAAAGAACTTAACAATCAAGTGGGTACGAAAACGAATACACTTAAATGCCTCAGAACGTGTTAGGCTTTTGAGAAAAATTAGATAGAGATTGGATAAAGATAGAAAGATGTTTGGGTTTTTGATCGATGGGTGGCATCCAGCATTTAGTGGGGAGACTAAATTGTTAGTGGAAATAGGCTTGTTGATGTTTTCGGGTCAGCTACTCATCTCACTTGAATTTAGTGGAGTGAAAAAATGAATGTCTTTCGGGCGCGGTTGGGATTCGAACACCGAACCTTCGAATTTGGAAGCCAGTTCACGATTAAGGTCAGAGGTCACACCAATTTTCATGAAGACAGATGTTGTACCCTTTGGAATGAGGAAACGTCTTGAAGATGAAATCGATCGTTTATGGAAATTTGAACCGATTGCACAGAGTTAATGGATTACACATATAGTTTCAGTAACTAAATCTGATAGAAGTTGTTTCACTACACTCTACCGGTGATAGAGGATCTTTTAGCCGCATTAGGACGACATAATTTGTGTGCTAGATTTGGTGGGCGCATATCAGCAATTGGCCGTAGCCTCGAAGTCCAAAGAATATTTTAGGCTAAACACGCATAAAGGACTTTATCGTTGCAAAAGACTTCCGTTTAGAGTTAGTACAGCACCAACAATTTCTCAAAAAAGGTTAGATCAAATTTTAGGCGGTTTGGATAAAGTTCAAGTTTATTTAGATGAAACATCCTTTATGTTTTTTTGAGAGGTATACAAATTCAATATGAAATAAAACACTTGAAGCTAATGATAATGTCTATGATATTACCATTATTTAATAGATAATTTTATGCCATTAGTGTTTAAATATGATATCAGGCATATGCGCGCCACGGCTATCTCGAATGAGGCGCAATCATGAAGTCCAATTGTTGACAACTTTATCGAGCAACTGGGGCCGTATATCAGCAATAACATGGCGAATATTGACTTCCAAATCATCCAACATCTCTGACTTCATACGCCGCCAAAGAAAGTAATCTAACGGTGTGTGTTGCAACGCAACATGGAGCCAGAAGATCCAAATCGCTGGATTGCATTTTTTCATCCTCAATTTGCCGACGGCAAAATGACTTTCGCTAACATAGCCCAGTTCAAGCGAGCAAATTGGGCGATCAGGAAATTAGAAACGAGGCCAACGCATATAAACAGCACACAAAGGTTTATAGGCAACAGCAAAAATGCATTGTTTCAATCAGGAAACTCCGGCCACTCACCCATGCACAAAGCATCGGAGAGCGATACGCCTTTATGTATGGGTTAATGCAAGTGTTGAAGGCAAGAGCAATGCAAAACTACGCGCGGGCGGAAACAATGGAGCGGTATAGACAGCTGTTCTTTTAATTGGGAGATCCGCAATCAAAGGAGTCAATGACCAGACGAATTATGTCAACCGCAACCAGCTGGAAAGAAGAAGGTTTCGTCGAAGCAGCAGCAGCAGAAAAGTGAACGCAATAAATTATAAAAAAAAAGGGTCGAGTCTTTTATTGCCTAAGTGTTAGGCGCAATCTAAGTATTTTTCACTTTTTCAATGATCTAGATACCGCGCATATATTATACATAATATATACATAAAAACATTCTCATTATTTTTTTTTTGCTAGTGTCCTTGCGATACAGTGTGAGATCACAGGATTGTGGAGGCCAGTTCACAGGTCTATTACGCGAAATTATGCGCTCGCAAATGTTCCTCGCAATAAAATGATGGTGTCGCGCGCCGTGTGGCATGTTGCGCCATCTTGTTAAAACCAAAGCTCTGTCATGTCAACGCCATTCAACTGAGAAACGAAGAAGTCAGAAATCATGTTTCTTTAGCACTATTTATTGGCGTTAACATTCTGGCCGGCATTGTTCTTAAAGAAATATGGACCGATGATTCCACCAGCCCATAAAGCACACCAGACAGTGAGTTTTAATGGATGTAAGGGCGTCTTGACAAAGGATTCTGGGTTAGCTCCACTCCAAATTCGGCAATTTTGCTTGTTTACATTTCCCTTTATCCAAAATGGGCCTAATCGGAGAACAAAATTTTGCGTTGAAAATGAGGATCAAGCTGAATCATGTTTTCGGCCCATTCACCGAACCTATGACGCGTATAATGGTCACGTGGTTTCAACGAATAATTTGCTCAGATGAACGATTATGTCGACCATAAAATGGACGTAGCGCAAAATAAGTTTGGCGAACCAAATCATGGTTTTCAAAATAAGTTTGCACAATTTGTACGCGTTGTTCTGGCGTTAATCTATGTATACATCGTAAAATGGCAAAACCACAAATCAACTTTCAACTGTCAAATTGACAATCTGTAGAAACAGTGTTGCCAATTTAAAAACCAAACCTCTAAAAACAACAACCTTTATAAGGGCCGTTACGGAATTCAAAGTGTGTTACGAGAATTTAGTAAAGGTTTTGGAGAGGATTTGATTTAGAGGATTTGAATGTTAAGGTTAATGAAAAAAGAGCAAGGTTTTTGAAGACAACGTGGAGTATTTAGGACACCGACTAAACTCTGAAAGAATCCATCCCAATTTGAGGAAGCCTAAAGAGATGGTAAAAGAAAGCCCTATGTATCTTGGGAATTTTTGGAATTCAGTGAGAAAAATGCAATAAAAGCTTTAAAGTCAACACCATATCATAGTCAAATGGACTAGTCGAACGAGGAACGAGTAACCACAACGATGCATAAATCACCGTCAGAACTTATTTTTAGTTATAACGCTATAACGATTTTACCTAATTGATTATAAAAATTGAACAAAATGAAAATTGTAATATGAATTATGAAAAATAGGATGAAGCTCAAACTAAAAGGAATAGTAGGAAAACAAAAGCAGTTTGTGAAAGCAAAACAAGTAGGAAAAAGGATAGATATAAGCGAAATGAAATAGTCGGATAGGGAAATGTACATAAAGACTATTGTCACTATGTTCTAGCTCAGATAATAAAAAAGATGATTAAACGCTTGTATCAAATAAGTTTGAAAGGAGTTAAAAGAATTGCACATGTAGGTGATTTGAAAAGGGCAAGCGATATAAAGAGAGTTAGGTTTCTGCCATCACACATCAGAATTCCGAGATAGGAATGTATAGCAGCTAAACAAAATTGTAATTTCGAAGTAAATTCTAAAGATAACTTACATATCTAGAAGATCATCCAATAGTAAGAATGATGCCAATAAACTCTTAGAAGTAGGACGATCCGAGCGACTTATGTAAGTCCAAGAGAAAACATAGTTCCTAAGACATAAAATAATAACAAAAATTATATTGTTTTATTAATGAGATGCCTTCACTCAATCGAGCGATGTGCATGATGTATGTATTGAAATACTCAATACGCCTTCGTTCATTCCTCTTTATAAACCGCATTGAAACATTTTATTCTCTCGCACACTCATCATTCTCTCATCTATCACCTAATTTACACGCACTTCGGATTTACCAAACTATCAGTTCAATCAGCTGTTTGTTAAACTCTCTCTCACTCATTTTGCATTGCCTCAACAGACTATGTTGTTGCTAAAGCAAACCCAATGCTTGGTATTCCTAAGCGAACGCGTGCTGAGTTTTCGAACCTGAATTTTTGAACCCATATGATCATAGGTCTGTTTATAAGTCTCTAGTTCGACATTTCCTTGAGTATTGCTCTATAGTATGGTGTTCAATCTATGCCAATTCGATTAAACGTCTGGAAAGAGTACAAAAGTCCTTTACAAATTTTTTCATAAGGCAAATGAAATGGAACCTCAATGTAATGCTCTCTTATCCAACTTGATCGGACTTGATACCTTAGAAAAAAGGCGAAGTGTTCACTGTATACTGTTTATTCATGATAAACGAACATCATGTCTTACAATATGTCCTGATATAATACATGAATTTAAGTTGTATGCACCCTAGACATTTGCACAATTGTGGTCTCTGCGAACCAATCACTAAATATATATGGTGACCAGATAGTAATGATAGTTTTTCCAATTGTTATGTTTCAGCAGCCGTCAAAGTTACCAACGACATCCAGCTGTGAAAATATGCAGTAAGGTTTGCCATTTCATCATGCACCATTTTACGTTTGTCGAACGTGAGAAGATTATTACAAAATATTATCGAAATTCCAGCTCAGTTGTAAATACGTAACGTGAATTTCGTCGTGAGGTCGGTAATCATCATGACTTCAGTATGCGGGCAATTCGTCACACCGTGGAAAAGTTTCGACGTGAGTACAGTTTTTTTGGATCTTAAGCCACCACCCAGACAGAGATTAGTGGGAAATGAAGAAAACATAGCCGCCGTAGCTGAATTTAGCATCGCCAGAGAGTCAACCTGGCTAGTTTTGCGGCTGGATTTGATCCTACATCCGTATAAGATGTAAGAGTTGAAGCCGGATGGCCATAGATAACACCATGAGTTCGCTAGTTGGCCGGAGATCCGGATTTTGACCAAAAACTGATCTTCTCGGACGAGTCCCATTTTTGGCTCGGCGGCTATGTCAGCAAGCAAAATTGCCGTTATTGGAGCTAACACAATCTACAAATGTTCGGCCAAGCATCAATGCATCTACAAAGATTGACTGCATGGTGCGGTTTATGGCATGGCGGCATCATCGGACCTTATTTCTTTCGAAATGAGGAAGGAGACACCGTTACGGTCAGTGGTCTCAGGGATAGACCAATGTTAACCGACTTTCTGTGCTCATAGCTCGACAACATCGATATTTCCGAACTGTGGTTCAACACCACTCGATTATTTTCTCTAGGGCTACATCAAGTCTACGCGAACAAGCCAACCCCTTTGGACGAGCTAGAGGCACGTTATTGCCGGAATAACGCCGCACATATTGAGCTGAGCCATCAAAAATTGGACCGAATGCCTGAAGCACTGCCAGTGCTATTCCACACATAATGGCATGAACATAGCTACAAAATAAAGTAAGAATCAATTTAATATCTCACACCGTTGTTGCTGTTTTGTTTAATTTTTTTGTTCCTATTGTTCTTATCTGGTCACCCTTTATAAGAGTTTTCAGATCCGTTTGTACTGAAATAGATTTATGTGATGATAGATCAAAATTTACACTGTCACTATGAAATATTTGTATGTCCTGAAATATAATTATTGAATATTCATGTTTGTAATTTTGCAATATGTTACTTAATCTGAAATCTGTTAGCGTTAAACTCGATAAATAAATAAAAAATAAAATAATTCATATAATATAAATTTATTTCTTTACGCGTATGTATGATACTAAGTTAAATTTAAGAAGGAGAGAAGTGGTATGTAAGAGAAGGGCAAAACCTTTACTTTTAGAAGTAGTGAAAGAGTTAGTCTAAGATAGCTATACGTATATTTAAGATAATAGAGGCAGTTGCCAGTTGACCACCAACATTGTCTTTACATTTTATCCACTCCTTCTCCTGCATAACATTTATATCTCGAGCAATGAAGAAGATACTGTAGAAACTTATATGGTGCAGGCGCATGCAGGCAGAACGAAGAGTTACATATACAGTATACTGGATGTGATGACATGGATCTGATCAAAAATCATCGCTTGCAGAGGATAAAAAAGTTAGATCATGTACAGATGCATAGACAGTGCTCCAGCTTTATACGAGTAGCATCTCCGAAAAAATGCATTACTATTTAAGTATTTAAATATAGGCGGGTACATGGCGCAATCTGGAAGTATGTCTGCTTTGGAACATTGTAGTATACTTTGTCTCAATATTTTTGCAGTTGTACCTCACTTTTTCGGTTTCCTCTGTTAAATTTGCCTTGTAAGATTGTAACACAACTTTACCTTTAATTCCAAACTCTTCATTCAGTGAGGAATGATTTTACCAGTACTATCATACTAATCGACCCGATTGTTGTATAATAAACAAAGGCAGAACTGATGTTAAGTTACTTTGTTTCATTATAGATTTTACATTCATTACACATTTAATCTAATTATAAGTATTAAAAGAAAATAAATGAAGCTTGAAGATTCGAAATCACTCAACTGAATTAACAACATCAACGTTTAAATATATGTACGAGTACCTACACACATTTCTAGCCACATAAAACCATGAACGTAAGTTAGTACATTTTTAGTTTTCTCTGCGACAGTACTTCACTCACACTTTCAACAATAATTGCCTAGTTAAAAAAAGTGAATTGTAAAGCATTATCGTTATCGTTGGTGGAAAAAAATGCCCGTAAATAATTGCATCGTTATCTGCAGTTTGCAGTGAATTGCATTTTTGTATGGATTGTAAATACCAAATGAAAAGTTGATTCAGCACTGCCTACTTTTAATTATTCCATGAGTCATTAGTACTGTAGACACATTTCATTAGTCATCAGTCCTTATATGTATTCAGTTCACAGCTCTTCATTAGGTTATAGGCAATATATAACCCTAGAGAGACAAAACTACCAGACGTTGGATAATTTAGGAGATACATATGTCAAACATTACATGAGGTTAGCCCTTGGTTATTTTCAAATCAAAAGCAGAAAACAACCTCTGTATGACACAACTTCTGTGTCAACCAACAGACCAATCGACTTTGCAGCGGCTAAAAACAATGCCAAGTTAATATTAGGCTAGCTAATCCCAGGTAACCAGGTAACCACTTGACCAGGTCCTCTATGGCCGTGGCTCAAGTGGCAATGGACTGGTTTCTAAATCGGAAGGTTAAGCGCTCAAATCCTAACCTCGCCCGAAAAACATTCATTTTTCAATTAACAAAAATTAACTACAATAAGATGAGTAGTTGACTAGACATCAACAACAAACCAACTTCCACTAAGAATTTAGTTTCCCCATTAAACATTGGATGACACCCATGGACCGAAGTAACCACTGAGCCTTTCTCTCTCTTTTCCCATTTTCCAAAAAAAAACTTAACACATGATAAGGCATTATAAGTGTATTCATACCCACTTGAGTGTTAAGTTCTAAAAAAAAAAAATTTAATTACCTAGCCTCCGAGAGTACGCCAGTGAAGTGTGGTCCCCATACCATCGTGTTCATATCTCGAAAATCGAAAGCATCCAGCGCAGTTTTCTTTGATTTGCTCTTCGAGTTATGCCCTGGGACGATCGTTTTATTCTGCCCCCTATCAAAACAGTTTCAACTTTATTAAGTTAAACACCCTTGAGGAACGCAGAGGTGTGGCCAACTTTCTCTTCATCCCAAGGTCCACAATGGGAGATCTGAGTTATAAGTTTTGTTGGTCCAATCCAAAAAGTTCCTGAGTTAATAAAGACTGAGGACTAGTGTGTGGACTTCAACGACGTTGTATTGAATTTACCCTACAAGACATGGTTATCCCTGGAAACCTCTAGAAATTTGAGCTAGTTTGTGTGAAAAGCCAAGAAACAATTTCGGTCGTTGGTTAAGTACAAGCCAACGTTACAAGAGTTGCATTTCCATATGGATACGTGAACATCAGCTGCAGTGCTACAGTGTGCATATCTAAGGGATGTTGATCTCTTCGGCAGGTGTGCATTTTTGTCAGTGTTCCAGTTCCAGTGGTACCACTATAACTAACTATTTTTAAACTTATTCGCGCATACATCCGATTTGCGGACTGGTTTTGTATTAGAACAGAGTGCACCAATTAGCCCATTGGCTACAGCAAGGCGAAAGTCTTTCAAAATTATGTTCGATGGATAGCTTTACTTATAAAGAATGTTGGAGTTCACTACCATGACGCCTAAGACCACCAAGAAATCAGATGCCACCATTTATGAGATTTTCGATTGATTCACTTTTCTTTAGCATATCAGATTGTTGTAATCTACAGCAAGTTGAGGATAAGGAATCATTTGTTATGTGACATGGCTGTTTGCTGGTTGTTGTTTCCTTATTAGGATTGTGTTGTGATGGTTACTTAGAAAAAGTACACTGTGCCGATCCATCCATTTTAAACATACAATTCCTTGTGTAGACAATTTCCAAGCGTGGGCTTTAGACTTTTATCAGGTTTGAAGTTGGCAAGATTTCTTCTTCCTCTACACGCAGTACCACAAGCCAATATCCCCTTATTGAACTGATCACCTTGCAATAAACTTTATAGTATTTATCAACCAAAGTTTTCGTCAAACTCGGTGACCTAACTTACGAGTATTGCGTCTCCGATTGGGCTCCATTTTTTTGTACTCCGATTTTGACTCCAATGGAACACTAAAAACTTCTTTGGACTTTGTTGTCAAAATTGTTACATGTGTAATGGACCTAATTATTGTTGCATATTTTATGTTTAGAAGATAGCAATACTGAATATTATCAATTGTCAACAACAGATAGCGCTACAAGCGTATTATGGGTTGCGAAAAGCGGAAACAAAAGAACCTGCCAAAAAGGAATGTCCTATATTAAATATATTTGATTGCGAATCAATTTGAACACTTCGAATAATAAATTGGCCAAATACAAGTCCCATTCACAATACTGCGAGATGTGATACGAGGGTCGCATTCGAACATCGGACGTCTGTTTACAATGATACGTCAAAACGCAACGAACAATTGTCAAGTGAAGTCTAATCATGGGAAAAGTAACCCGAAAAACTATAATATGTGTCTTCACAAATAATTAATTGAAACACCACTCACAAACGATGAGCTCAGAATGAAAACAAAAAAATAATAGCTGTCACGCGAGATTTTTGTAACAATTTGTAAAAGAGAATTTTTCGCTTTTTGTAAAATGTGTTTGAAACGTCAAAAGTAACAAGTAAAAACAAAACAAACAAGAAATTGTAAAACAGGAGGAACATTTTTAGATTGGTTATTATTACTATTTTGTTGATATAATATGCGTTGAATGAGTTCTATTGTATTAGGCAAACATTTCGCTTCAATACGAAGCTCTTTTTTCTCATCGTTGTCCATGTCGAAGTCATCTTTTGAGTTAATTTGCATAAAATTGTAGCAATTCACACAAATTTAAACTTTTACAAATTTGACAGTTCTTCTGAAATTTAATTGATTTGACGTTTTTTTGCAATTCCTGCCCAGAGGAAAATCTCGTGTAAAAATTTGTAAGAATTGGCAGTGTGGGGAAATGATATACTCTCTCAAATGCGTTCTCTTTTACAAATTTTTTCTAGCAGGTTTTTATACAAATTTGTAGTCCTAGAACAGACCTATTTTCTTCACTTTGTTTTGGCAAAAATAAGTGAGATTTGAATAGAATAATTAAAGTTTAAAAGGGAAAAATCTTTTTAGAAAGTGTTTGCAGACAAAATATATGGAAAAGGCGGGCAAATTAAATGGAAATGCACCTTCATTCGTTTACAAATGGCATATATGTTAGATGGACAACACAAAGAGAAATTATCTTAAGAAATCATTCAGATGTGCCTAGACTTAAATAATCTTCGTCCTTTTTTTTTTTTGGTAAAAAATCAATACAAAGACAGTTGACATTTGTCTGTATAAAACAGTCCCAAATCCGTTCGCTTACTTTTTAACAGATTTTCTTAGAGAGCATTTTATTCCCAACCTTCCGGATTCGACAGTTTTTACATATTTAGTCCAAAAAGTACGCGAACAGACCTAATACGATTTGACGTTTATACATATTTATATGTGTTAGTACATTTTGACATAAAATCTAGGAGAGAAATTTTGATGTCACTTTTTTGCTCCGGAGCACAAAAGGAAGCCTCCTGCCTGCCCAATCGAAAACGCCATTAATTTCGATATTGTTGCCTACTTTTCCCGTAGAGAGCTGAAACTAACACAAGTATCCAGACGAGGTCACCCTGCGGCCGAACTTTATAGCCGCGCTTAGTTAGCTTCATTGGCGCAAGTAACTCCTGCCCCTTAAACTTTATCATGGACTCATCGATAGATAGGAACTCGGCGCTCATAAGCAAATTTCGGCATTGGTAATCTTTGTAAAGCATAGAGATTTGTTTGTAACGCAATTTCGCCAATAAATGGTTCGGGAAACAATGTAAGAAACTTTTTCGTTGGAGTCAATCAATGTCAGAAAGTGGGTTGATTGAAGCAGAGGATAGATCGTTGTTTGTCCAAGAGATAATGTTTTTCCCTAGCTCCCATTGTAAAACTTGTAGAACAATTTCATTTCCACTTTCCCAAAAACACACCACTTCCAATATCAATCCTTCAGTACCAACAAAATTTACATCTTCCTCGACAAACGGTTCCATCTCATCATCGTCATCGTTACCATATTCGGAATCGGACTCGCAGTCGGTCAAGAATTCATTAAATAAATTCTCATCCATAGCTTCTAACACCCGAATATTTAATTTTTGCCTGGGGACGACAAATTCCTAGTGGTTATCTCTCATAACCACACAATATTTTTTTTTTTTCAATAACCTGTATATTATATTCAAAACTAGCCTGAATATAATTATATATTATCATTGTAGAAAATGTACCTGTCATAATTTAGTAAACTGTTATGAAGAAACCGCAAAAACAATATTTTTTGCGTCTCACCTTCTTGAATACGTCTGGAGCAGGCGTTTACTGTTTATTTCACCAGCAGTTTTTGGAAACATACGAGAAATAGCGTGTTACTGGAAATATTTTTGTTGTTTTTAATTTCCTTTGCATACTTTTAGGATGTAGATTAGCGAGGTGGTATACCAAAATAACCAGTAGGAAATTGTGCAACCGTTTTTCAAAATGTGGTTACGACTGGTAACGACTAGAGCTGAAAGGTTTAAAATAATTTCTCAAGTAGGGGGCTAATACCATGGTGTGACGCATACTGCAAATTAGCTTTTTTTGGTATTTGGTCTTGATGTTGCTCAACACTTTAAAGTCCTCATGTAGGACATAATGGCAGTATTTTGAACCTCTTTTAATTTTTTTTTCTTTTTGAAAAAAAGTTTATTTCAATCTCATTGAAAATCGTAACAAAATGTACAGGCATAACTTTAATTCGCCGATTAAAACGAGCGACGACGCACAGGAGTGAATGCCTCAACTGTCAAGGCTTTTAATATCGTACAGGTCTACGGGGTAAAACATGCCACAATGAACTGTATTGGAACATACAGTGACAAAAGCCTTGTTAAAAGGATTCAAGTTTAAACACTATTACCTAGTTTATATGACAGCTTAAAGCGCATTGACTCAATGAACATTTCAATGCGCTTTGAAGTGGTATTTATATGAACGTATTGAAGCAATGCGCATTGAGTTAATAAACTAGGTATATGATAGCTAGGATATATATCCAATTTGACAGCATCCCTTCGGCTCAAAGAACTTTCATGATTGTGTCAACATGACGACGCAAAAGGAATAACAAAAGGAAACACATGTGGCATACACAAGTACATACATATCTATTTAACGAGTCAATTGAAAGGACTAGCTGGTTGAGACCCAAGTCCACAGAGACATTGCCAGACCAGTTAAGATCTTCAAATATATCTTCACAATTTAAATTATGAATATATCTTACTCTTCTGACTCGTATAGTCATGTACTGATATGGTCCCATCTAGGTATGATTTGAATGAAACTAGACCCCGTCGATTAATCAGTGTTATTGTCTTAAATTGAACACGTTAACTACATATCAAACAAAATTGAAAGAAAAACTATCGATACAACATAGAGTGGCCCGACGTAATTAATCAATAACTATGATTATGTAAACAAAAACGGGGAAAATTTTCATGATAAACATCATCTTATAAAAATGGCAATCCATTACAAATGAAAAGGATACCCAGAAGGTGCATTTGAAATGATTACATGGACTTACAGCAGATGCAAGAACTCAGCAACGTGATTCGTTTTTCCCCATTTATACTGTCAATTCATTTTACTCCACCCTACCTCACCAAATGTATGATACTATCCAAAAGACAAGTCTGTTGTCTTTCTTCAATTCCAAGTTTCATCATGTCGTTCATTAAACAATGAAGCTCGTTAAAGCGCGAGTGTCATCCCAGTCATTTGAAAAGAAATTCATTTACAGTCATTTTCCCAGGAAATGAAAGGCAAACACATTCATAATATAAGCTTGTCATTCTCCCATCTAAACTATTTAAGGGCCAACTTCTGTAATTTAATTGATGTAAATGTCATTTGTAAATGTGAATCCTTTTCCTGACACTAATAGACGTTTTAGAAATAAAGTCTCGAGTTTTTCAACCCCATCCCAACGTGTAATGATAAATTGTTATTTTAATGTTGGGAAGGGAATACGAATACTCGTACTTGTAATGATGTACAATAGTTGTTAGAAAGAAATCTCTGATGCAATCAAGATCCCAAGGCTTTCTTTCTACCTTAAAACGAGAGTACTTCTTTTCTTTGTCCTGCCATAAAGCTGAATCTTCTTGCAAAAGCGGAACAGGATTTATTAAATTAAAAGTTTCCATCGGTATTAGCAAATACTTTATAGCGTATTTTCACATACATACATACTAGACATACTAGAAGAGAGGACATTTTGAGTATGCTGAAAATCACAAATAATGGCTGCAATTGAAATACCATCTACCTTGAAGAACACTATCCTAGAAGAATTCAATTTTGACGCGATATCTGGAAATTTATTTAAAATTGCATTTGTAGTCCAGCCCAATTTGAAGTATATTATACATATAAAATACAGTATCGAGGGATTAGTAAGAATAAATACCCACAATTAGTACCCAAGAGTGTCTCTGATTTTAACCACAAAGATATGGGATAAACATTTACTGAAACCATCGAAATCAAAGTGCTAATACAAATATCCAGGTGAGCCTCAATTGCATCAAGTGTCGAGATTCATTTGCTAAACTGCCAGGGGGCGTTAGAAGTCCCAAACTAGGTTCCATAAGCAGTCAGGTGGCATATTGCGCGACGCTTTGAGCCTCTGCGAAATAAGTACAACAATATCTAAACTTAAATTCAACCAATCTTAAAAAACCGGTCGCTTAGCCGGCACACTTTTAAAAGCAAGAGGAAAGGAATTGTTTGAAAGGAATCATCAGGAATCATTTAGTCCTGAAGAAAATATATGTCGTGAACTGCGACAAACACTGAATACCGCATGCATAATCTTTTCTAACAGCCAAGGGTAAGCTGATCATGGAGTTAACGAGAGCCAGTGATAAACAATTGTCAAATACAAGGAAAACATCGTGAAAGTCCTCCAAACGGAAGCGAGCATAAAAACGCTGTGCCAACAAACAACGGTCGAGTTATGAGACGAAATTGGTCACTAACGTGCAACGTTCCGAAAGATCAAAACTCACAGCTGATGAAACTAATAAATTTGTTGGTATTGGACAACACTCGGGTAGGTAAGGATTCAATTCAGAGAACGTGAACACTCCACACTCACAAGCGGCTGGATTACTACATCGTTAATCACTTTTGAAATGAGAGGTTCCCGCAGAAACCAGGACAATATAGACAAAAAGTTTACTGCGGAACCAAAGTGTGTCATAGGTAACACGTCCGAGGGGTGTGCAAACATTTAAAGGGCACTAAAGATCCCTTGATGGTAAAGAAGAAAACAACCCCCACGACTAGAAACTACAAATGTACCGCTATGTACCGAACCGTGCTTTTAGGTTCACGAGATAGTAAGAGCAAAAACAACGATAAAATACGTCCAAGCGAATTCAAAGACAACAGGTCTGCGAAGACAACCCATTCAAGTAGAAAAAGGAAAACTTTACATGCGCTAAAAATAAGGGCATCAATTTCTTTATCTTTTTGTCCCATCAGGTGCGAGCACGGCTAAATTCCACCTGAGCGAGGGAAATCATAGTTTTTATTTATTTATAATTAGCGCGCGCTTATTAGTACGGGGTTATTAGTACCTTTAAAATGTTTGCACACAGCGCGGGCGAAGGAAACTTAGAGAGCAAGAAAAGAGAGGTACCCTTGTACATTGATCTTATATGTACTAGGAAATAGAGAGCCTGGTACGTCATTTCCTAAGCGAAATTGTACGGCTTAGGAACGAATCACAATATTTGAGAGTACGTCCGAAAGTCTACTTGAGGGTATACTGATGAGCAAAGTTTGAAGGGGCGGGATGCTACTGGACATTTCTATGGAGCGCTGCTGGTGGAAATAACGATGGAACAAAATGAGACATGAGACATTACGTCGGTGTTCGAGGGTGTCCATTCTCTAAGTGATATTGGCATCACCTATAAGTTTTATCGCACGGTTTTAAATCCTATCTAGCAGGTGCAGAGATGTGTTAAGGGTACCTGAAAAAGAGAGTACAGACCTCAGCAAAGGTGTATATTGGATTAAAAGTAAAAGACAGGAGATCATTGACGAAAATTAAAAAGACTCTTGGAGACAGAATGGAGCCCTTCGGCGCACAAGCACTTGTTTTGTGAATATCAGACTTGAAACCATCCAAGACAACTTGAATTCAACGATCCGAAATGTAATTTCTAATTCATTAAAGAAAAAAAACGTTGATCCCAAATGCACGCATTTTCGAAAAAATAGCCTGATGACAAACTCTGTCAAGTGCCTTAGAAATATCAAGTCCAACTATCTTGCTTTCACCACTTTTCGGTATGACATGCTCACATGCCATCACATCACCAGTGGACCTGTTGCTACGAAAATCGTACTGCCGGTCATTGAGAAGTTTTCGTGTTTCGAGATATCTCATCAGGGACGCAAGTGCAATGGGTCTGTAGGAGGGCTGGACAAATGCTGTTTTCCATCTTCTCGAAAAGGGTCCTAAAAGGTAAGATTAATGAAAAAGCTTACGCAGTGGTTTTGCTAGCGTGGGCGAACCCCTCTTCCGAAAAAGGCGAGAGATATCATCTTTACAAGCGGAGTGGGAAAGTGCATTTGTCAAATTGAAGATTCGACACAGTCAAATGTAGTCGGGGACAAAGCATAATCTGGAAGTGTTGAACTGTCCGCATAGTGTGGGCCCCCGCCCAATTATCAAGGCTTCGCCCTTTAATGACGTTGTCTAATAATGAACGGGGGCAGAGCAAAGTACTGGTCTTATCGTAAACATCTTCAGATGACGCTACCGAAGGTTGCTACGATTTGATCAGTCACAAGCTGCCGGTCATAGGTCTTGTTGGCGGCTGGACTACCGGTAGTCCCTACCAGGACTTAAATCACGGTACCATGGGAGTCAGGAGCCCCCCGGATCTCGGTCCGGGCCTGACTTGTTAGAGGTAGGCCCCCTTGTGGGAGCGTCATGGTGGCTGTGGTTTAAACCCAAAATCGCGGGAAAGAGTCTTCCTATGGTTTTCCTTGGTTTTCCTTGGTTTTCCTTTGGTTGACTCAATGTGGAGTTGCAATAAGTGCTGGGTGCTGTGACCCTAAGAACAGTAAGAGGTTTTAGGTCGGCCTCGACTCATACCAAGGGTGGAACTTGTGCCGGCAACACAGTTCCAATTTGGTATCAAAAATAGTGAAAGTTATTGGAGAGCGATGGCAAGGCGTATCCTTGCTCCCATGGATGTATGGGCATCCCGTAAGTTTAAGCCCACACGGCAGGTACTTACGTTAAAAAACATGAGACATCTGTCCGCATAGTGTATAGCAAGCAGGTTGGCCTAGTCGAAAGAGCTGACAGATGGAAAGTCATTATAAATGAGCGGTGGCATGGAGGATGAGGCAGGATTTCTAATATTTTTGACGTATGACCAACAATTCTTACTACTTTTGGAACATCGTAGTTTTACTTTCCTCAGGTTTTGGTCGTATTGAAATTTCACAAGCTTAAGACGCTGCAGTTGTTTCTGACTCGTTTGTACTTTTTTCGGTTTTCCTCTGTAGGTTCGTTCTTCTAGGATCGAAAAATCATTTTTCTAACCCTGATAGCCTCTTTAGAACTCGTCTCTTTTGGTATAATACTCTTCGTTCGGTGAGGGATAAAGGGTTTCATTCCAAAGAGAATAGTGTCTTATGATCATATCAGCAGCGGCATCCAAGTCGTTTTCGAGGAAATATAACGATCAGTTAAAATTTCTAAACACGGTGTTAAGCTCGCGGAGCTTTCTCTTATTGCCATACGGTTCTTTTAGGAATCTTTTCTCTAACATTGCTGCCGGTTTACGAGAAACTAGCTGATATGACACAGTTGTTCGACGAGAATAGAGGGCACAGTGTGTTGGCGCTATGACCATCAACGTCTTGTATTTGCATGTGCTCATCTAAAGGGTTTTCCAAAAGGGACTTGACAACTTTGAATTTAGTTTGTGAACGCACTCTTTCACTAATCATTAAACTGTCAATTTATTCAGTAAATTCAACATTTTCATCATGGCAAAGTACAGGAACGAGCAACGTCTGCAAATTATAAAAATGTTCTACCGAAATTCGGAGTTGATGACTGCAACTTTAAGAACGTTATCTCCAATTCTCGGTCGTAATTCTCGCCCTAGTAGACAGGCAATAACAAGTTTAGGGCAAAAATTTAAGTCTACATATTCGTTGTGTGATGTTGCCGTGTCAGTGAGATAACGGGTTGGTCGAAGTGTTGAAAATATCGCTGCCGTTCAGGCGTCCGTATTAAACGATCCAAATCAGTCAGTTCCACGGCGTTTTCAAAAATTTCGCATCGCTCAGACCACATTATGGCGTATTTTGCGTAAGGATCTTGGTTTACACCCATACAAGATCAAGCTGACTCAAGAATTGAAGCCGATGGACCATTTGAAGCGACGTACGTTCTCCGATTGGTTTCTGGAGAAGATGCGCCAAGATGATGAATTTCATCGCAAAATCATCTTCAGTGACGAAGCTCATTTTTGGCTCAATGGGCTCGTTAATAAGCAAAATATCCGTTATTGGTCGGGTGAAAATCCACATGTGCTTTATGAATAACCACTTCATCCACAAAAAATAACTGTTTGGTGCGGTTTGCATGCCGGCGGCGTTATTTTGCCATATTTTTTCGTCGACGATAACGATCGTCACGTTACTGTGAATGGTCAGCGTTATCGCGCCATGATCACCGATTATTTTTGGCCCGAATTTTAAGATATGGACTTTGACGACATGTGGTTTCAACAGGATGATGCCACAAGCCACAAGCCACACAGCACACGCTACAATCGATTTATTGAAGAGTAAGTATGGTGAGCGTGTTATCTCAAGAAATAGGCCAGTCGATTGGCCGCTTCGTTCGTGCGATTTAACCCCTCTTGACTATTTTCTGTGGGGCTACGTTAAGTCATTGGTTTATGCCAACACGCCGACGACGTTGGAAGACATGTGGTTTCAACAGGATGATGCCACAAGCCACACAGAACACGCTACAATCGATTAATTGAAGAGTAAGTATGGTGAGCATGTTATCTCAAGAAATAGGCCAGTCGATTGGCCGCTTCGTTCGTGCGATTTAACCCCGCTTGACTATTTTCTGTGGGGCTACGTTAAGTCATTGGTTTATGCCAACACGCCGACGGCGTTGGAAGAGTTCAGAACCAACATTGAACGCGAAATAGCGGCCGAAATGTGTAGCCGAGTCGTTAAAAATTGGGTCCAACGAATCGACCGCTGCAAACGTGCCCACGGTGGCCATATGAACGAATTCGAGTTCCATTCATAAATGTTTTGATTGTACTTCAAGCCGATTATAAAGTTTTTGAAATATCTCAAATGGTTTGCGTTTTATTTAAAGAAAAAGTTGTCAAGTCCTTATTGGAAAACCCTATATAATCTGGGTTATGTTTTTTTCCGCGGCGGGGATCTTAACACACCGTCCTGGGTGTTGTCTGTGAAGAATGTCGAAGCCACCCAGAATTGTGTATAATTGAAATCGCCCAAAATAACGATTTCAATATGGTAATAGTAATATGAGACTTCAAGTTTGGCAATAAAATAGAGAAGTTAGTGGACCAAATACAATGATATCACTGAACCAAGAAAATAATAAGACCTCCAAAAAGGATTCCACCATCAAAATAAATCTCGACACTAGAGCCGTAGAAAGATTACTCGTATATACAAATAGTATCTTCTTCCTCAAGATTTCAGTGCCAAGACCTAAAAGAACTAAAAAAAGCACAAAAGCTAGAGCACAAAACAACTTACAATGTATCCTACCAAAGGATATGACGCATCCATAACACGAAAAGGAAGTGCAAACAGTATGGGTGAAAGGATTGCATTACTCAACTGAGAGTGGTTCGCCTTAGTATGTTGAGGCGGAAGAATTTCCTTAAATGAGAAAGTGCTGCGAACGCTTATAAGAAAGAGAAAAAGTGAACCCTTTCAAGTACTAAGAGAAAACCTGCAACATAACTCGTGGAGAATTATATATAAACTCGTTATAAACAAGCTCAAATGCGGAGCAGCATCAGCACCGGCGTGACCATGCATGAGACATACTAAAGTCAGCATCACTCATTTGCAAATAACAAAAACCCTCCGTGACAAGAGCAGAAGTCATGGGAGCACTAAGCTCAAAAACCAAAAAAATTCTTGAATTTGCAGCGATAGAAAGCGATGGTTTTTTTATTTTAAGTCATTAAACGATCGCTTGGCTGTGATCCGCATCGACGGGAAGTTCAGTCAACGAAACACAAGACCGTTGAAGATACATTTACACCACGAGTTGTCACCACACATGTAAATGTGAATAATCTACATTTCACAGTTTGTTTTTATGAATAATTCTTTCCTTTCTTTATGTCCTTTTTCATTAAAGCTGCCTCGTGGTGTCCAAGCTCTTTAAATTAATAAATTATCTCGCTCATTTTAAGATTTATTGTCTTTCATTTCTGCAAAGACCTCATCAAAGAGATTTTCTTTTAAAGAGTTTACGTTAGGATATTAAAATCTCCAATGAAATCAGCCTCCACGAAACGACAACAGATATCAGCTTCCGATTTATTACGGTGATAACTGATAACCAAATCCCCTCGGCAAGATCAGTTGCAACCCCATTCAGATGCCAATTATACTTATTTATATTTATTATACATTGGACGGCTTAGCACACCAAAAATACCCAAAGACTATAGAGAGTATCTGAGTAAAAGACTTGCCAATATACGGTTTCCAACAATAACAAAGGGTGGTCGCCTAACCTTCAACAAAGTAGTAGCTAAAACCATCATGGGCTTCCACTCACCACCATATAAGAACACATTGAATGGTGGCGTACGGTCAGTGAACAGAGACACAATCGACAAAGCATATCAGAAAACACCGCAGCAGAAAACAAGATCAGTGTAGGATCAGCAAATCAAAAGTGTCAGGAGAAATCACTGCTGTGTACAAAAATTGCTTTCACAGTCTCGCAATTCAAAGACAACGAGGAGTCCTAGAACAGGAATGAGATCATATAAAAAAAAAGTTTTCTTTAGCCAAGTTTTAGATCAGGAACCAATCTTTCTAATTGTTAGGATAATCTTGAAACCGGCAATAAGCACTTTTAGCAACTGCTCAATGGACACTACAAACAAAGAACGATAAAGTAGGAAGAAAATCCAACTCCGGTCTATGAAGTAGTCCTCCAACTAGAAGAAAAAAAACGACGGCATAACCACAAAACAGATGAAGAACAACAAAGCCAAGAGGAACAAATTAGCTTGCTATGACCGCTTGGCAATGTTTCGTGAAGAAGTAAGCCCAAGATCATTGGTCAGATCTGATAGGATGAAAGCATGTCCTTTAACCAGAATATAAGCACTATTTCCAGCACAAATAAAAAAGGTGATTCTTCGTCTAAATACCTTTGTCTACAACTATTCTGTCCAAATCATTCCACGCATGACCCTTCTTACTTTACTTTAGATAGACCTGACCTTAATCAACAAGATTTTCTATGGCAGCTCTGTGGAAAGCTAGTTTCCTGCAGTTACGCACACCGACTTAGGCTATGATAGATTACATTAGAGTAGTCCTCGTTTCGGTGCACTTAGACCAACTGTTAGTCGAATGTGATATCACTGAGGGAGCGTGCGAGAGTGGTGCCCCAGTTAATCCTGGAACCAAACTTATTGATAAATTTGTTTGGATCGATGATTTTCATAGAGCACAGATCATTTAGATCTCGTGACAATTGATTGAATTCTGATGAGTGCCAAGGCAGAACAGTTGCAATGGACATACGCCACAGATTCCTTTACCTCTCCGTCTCGTTAGCTAGTGATTGAATCGTTGTCAACACACTCAATCGCTGTGCATGTTTTAGAATGACAAAGTGCTTCGAGATTATGTGTATGAGTCTCTCGAGATGTCTTCTCTTCTAAGGTTGATCAGCTCCCTTGATCGTTAAGAATCGAGTATGCGCTAAATTACTCGTAGTCTACATGTTTCACAGTTGTCTCGATCAGTTCAGATATGATTGGATTTAGAGGGCGCTTGAAAGTATGTCATGTGTTTGAGCTAGGACATTAGTGACTTGACGTTGTCTATTATTTGTCCATGGAGATCCAAGTTTGGCCAGTTCATTAGCCACCCCATTTCTTGGGCATCAAACAGAGTGTGAACTTGAGCCTTTTAGCCATCTCTTGAGCCTTAGTGGCATCTCTCACACTTTCGAATTTACGGTGTTCGAAGTTAAAAATTTGAACGCTGCTTGACTGTCTACACATATATAAATACTGCAATATCCGACATACACGATACGGGTATTGGATATAGGCTAACCCAAGCAGCGTCTTGAATATCTGAGACCTCGGAGTGGAACATGGTACAGTATGTGGATAAACTGAACTGAGGTTTTCTCGTCTTCCCAACACCAACGCCTTGGGTCTATGAAGAGGGAAATAGACTTATTGAAAATTACTGCGCATTGTCTTTATTCGTTTCTTTCTATTGTAGAATTAAGCGATTAAGGTCAACGTTAAAGCCACCTTCAGATAATTGAAGGTGGATACAGTGGCGTGTTCTATAATTAACGCTTATTTTAAAAACAAGGGACGGATCAAGACAGATGAAGACGGATGAAGGGAAATTACCAACTGAAAAGCATACAAAACTGGATTGCGGTTGATTTTAAAAATTACTCTGTGACACTGTTTTAATTAATTTATCTTCCTACTCCCATCCTGCTTTCCAAGCTCACAAGTATTGAATAATCGAATTCAGCACAACTTCTACCGCAGCACTTCACTATATTTCAACTGATGACGTAAAACCAGTCTGTACTAATGCGGGTGGCTTTCTAAATAAAAAGGCACAATCGAAATTCATTTCCAAGTATCCACTTTGTCAGAGCCTAGAGTGAGGTGTATATATCTGGGCTAAATGACAACGCAGAAGAAAGTTGCTGCTGAAGGTGGTTTAGCTCCCATATTCAAGGACGAGATAGGATTCTCTATCGATTTCGCACAGACACGTGGCACGTGTTCTCTCTTTTGAAGTAAAGTAGCTCAAACGACAAAAAAAAAGTCGGGATACCGAAGCAACCGTTTAGCTCATTTCGATTAACATCACTCACCATTATCTACCGACGTCATTGTCGTTGTTTGAATCGGTCTTGCCGACGTCTGATGAACAATTTTTCTTTTTTATCTTTTCTACCCGTCTCTTTTATTTAGTAGTTAATCTCTTTTAAGATGACTGACCTCATCGGCAAGAACATCAACTCCATCGACCAGCATTAAGTTTAGTTCGGCATACAACGACAATTCTCGACGGGAGCCTACATTGTGAAATTTAATTGGGAAATTCTAAAACTCCAACAACATGGGTGACATCGTGTCTGGCATTCTCATACTCCCCTTTTCCAATTAAGGAGCGCAGTTCATAGCTCTTGCCACCGTTTGCTATTTGCTGTTGCTGTCGCTGTTTTTACTGTTGGTGCTGCTGCTGTCGCTGTTGTTGTTGTTATTTTCAAGAGCATTCCACGAAACTATGATGGGATTCTCCTGTTGGTATCGATTTTACCAAATGTGCAGCAGTACCCAGTTGCACAATAGATTTATTTGCCCAATGCCCACTCAGAACAAAACGTTGAGACATTTTTCTTCACATTTTAAAGCCCCCAAATGTATTATGCACATATTTCAGGACACACTGCAATCAGGACTAGATGCCTATCCATGTACCAAGCAACACATACATATTTCAAATGAACAATCGGATCATAAAAAGAACTTTTTTTGCAGAAAACGTTGGGAAACCAGCACATTTTATGAAGAAAATTATTAAAAACGAAAAACATCAAATTTGAATATTCCTTTGTTTGAAAATTTGATTAAACTTGAACAAGAACAAACACACAGATAAGCTAAAACATAAAAGTAATTGGCAATTTTTGAATATAAACAATTGAACTGCGGAACTCACATCTTTTCCAGACAACTTTAGTCGCGGTAACAGCGCGAACTTGAAGTATACCCCAGACTTCATTGACTTAACGTTTAGGACTGCGGCAATCGGCCCCAGCAGCTAGGAGTACAGATTCATATAGGATTTTCTTCTATCTGTCTATTATTTTTTTTTTTTTTTTCGAATATTAAGCTACCAGAGCGCAGGAACCAGATTTTGATGGTAAATCGCACGAAACGTCAGCCTGGAGTATTTTTATGGATTGGCCATGGCTCGGTTGACAGAAGTGTTGTCATTATGTTCCGGATTGGAGTTCTTCAAGGACATTCTGTTTGTTATGGGAATTTTTTATATTTTTATTTTGAGTTGCAGGTATCTATGTATGTAGCTGCAGTATGGGTTGTTTCTGAAGATGAGGACTAAAGAGGATCTAAATAATGAAAGTTTTCTTATTTTCTAAAGCAAAATTTAATTAATTGTAATTTTGGGTACATTTTAAAAAATAATCATTTAAACCTGGCCTACTTAAATATTAAATATGATTTATGCATTTGCTAAATTGAAGGGGGAAATTAAGAAGTGCTATTGATATAGTTTTGGCATTAACCAGAACAGTTCTCAAACTGTTGTGGGACATAGGGTTTGGACATTTGATGCAAATGTGTACATTCTGCAAATGCTGAAAATGAACTAATAAAGCATATTTGCTTATTTTTTGAATTTTATTTTTTTTTTTAAATATTGATTGATCGGGAACAGAGAGCTGCAACGGGTACTTTGTATTTGTGTATACCCGATCAATGACTCAGATTTTGTTTGAAGCAATCACTTTCGTTGAGCAGCAAGGAATAATCGTTTGCTCATGAACTTAAAAAATACATGTTGGTTGAAACATTCGAGTCATGCAGATACATGCATTCGAGTGTTCGGGTATTTTGTGCAGTATTAGCAAATAATGATCGTTTGTTCGAGTGGTTGAACACACTCGTCACAATCGAGGTACTGCAGACACTCGAACATACACTTATCCGGTAACTGCATGAGTAAACCCTTACTCTTGCAAGCTAAAGCGGCAATTGCATGCTCGACCTGTAGCATAATACTGGCATACGCCATCATAGGGTTCACAATCCTATACTGAAGAGATTAAAAAGATGTGACGAACCTACTAATGGCCTCGAATGAAAATGGACTCACTGTTGACGACAGAAGACGAGAACGACCCAACCAAGGAATGTTTCTACGAGCTCCTTAACAAGACATATGAGCAGTGTGCGAAGCAGGAGGTTCAAATCATACTAGGCGATTTTAACGTAAGGACCAGAAAGGAGAACACTTTTGGTAGGATAGTTGGTGAGCATAGCCCGCACGACACTATGTCTGGCAACAGAATTAGGCCTATTGACTTTGCAGCGCAAACGCAATCATATTGATCACATTGAATCTGAGCACCACCCTGTTACAGCCTTAAAAAATAATAAATACTGTGAGAAGATATAAAGTAGAAAAGCAAGAAATAGCAAGAGACCGCCAAAATCTTCGCCGAACGCGTATCCCGAAATTTCTCAACAGCTCCTATGCTGCCAGCATCAAGTACCGAAGACCAGTGGCAACGCTGCCAACATGCCATATAAGACGCTGCAATTGATGTGCTGGGTTTCACTCACACACCACCAATAAATCGCTGGTTTGATGAAGAATGCCGGCTGCACATGCAGCTAAACAAGAAACATACAATCTTCTCACTCTAGCAAATCGTAGAAAAAACTCAAGAAATCCAAGTCGATACCCACCACCATGTTTTCATCGATTTTAAGGCCACATGTGAAAGCATTTTTGGAGAGGATTTATTCAGAGCCATGTATAGTTTCGGCATACGTGTCAAATTCGTCCGTTGGGGCTAAACAACGATGGAGAAAGCTCGCTGCTCCGTCAAGGTCGGAAACGACTTAACCGAGACCTTTGGTATCAAAAAAAAAGGTTTTGGACAAGGTGACGCGCTACCATGTGACTTCTTTAACATCATACTTGCAATAATTGTGCGGGACTAGATCTTTCTAAAGTCTGTGCAACTACTAGAGAACGCCAATGATATCGACATATAGTAATTGGCAAAACACAGGGGGCTGTGACCAATGCCTTCACCGTGACACTGTGACACCGAAGCTGACGAAATAGGTTTGGCGGTAAATGAGGGCAAAACCAAGTATATGCTGTTAACAAGAAGGAACACACAACATTGACGAATTTGACCCTATTTACAGCTATAATTTCGAGGTGGTAAGAGACTTTGTCTACTTCGGCTCTGCTATAAATTATCAACAACACCTCGGTAGAAATAAAACTCTTGCTAGTCGCTGTTTCCTTGGGCTAAGAAGATAATTGAGTAGTAAGGCCTATCCCGTAACTAAGAAGACTCTTCATTTAGACTTTACATTTAGGAGACTTATTCCTGTATATTCGAAGCGATTATAAGGCTCTCCTTTTTTGTATCTCTTACAGATGAGCTGGTGCATGTTCCCAACCAGGCCATCTCCATTTGCAGTACATCTGCGCCAACAGCTCTATTAGACTTAAGCTTCGACATTGCTACTTCAATTTCATCTAGGTCAGCGGAATTCTATCTTCTCCGTCCAGGGTGAAAGGTTCATCCAGCTTGACAACGGTATTTTGACAATCATCGCCGTCATACAGTGTGCAGAAGTATGTTTTTCATATTTTTAGCACTGATTACGACTCTGCTACTAGTTGGCTATGTTCATCTTTGCACGATTACATTCTAGCATGTTCGTTTTATTATCTGATAAAGCTTTCGAACGTCATTCACTACTTCCTCGATTGCTAGGTTTCATAGGTAGCTTGAGGGAAAAGCGATCGGCAAAGATTATAGTCTCCTGCGATTGCAACTTTTCGACGTCGAACTTTGGCTGTATTACTTGACTCCGTTATACTTCCGAAACTTGTATTCGTACTCTGGATGCAACAAGGTAATGATCCGAGTCGATCTTGCCTCCTTGGGAAGGTAGAACATTCAGAATGGTGGAGGAGTGTCTGGCGTCAATCGCAATATGATCAATCTGGTTGAAACTGGATTCCGAATCCCTTTATGGATGTTGAGATGTGATAACCGAATGCTGGCTACTAAAAGCTTATGCCTCGTTTTAAAATCTTTCTCCGACAGCCGTTTTAATTTTTACTAGTGATCCCTTATCTACTACTTCTGATCCAGTATGTTCATTTTATGATGACAGTACTCTCTGCTTTTCATACTCCTTCCCAGACTCACGTTCCTGCTCTTCACCTGTAGAACACAAACGGAAGCATATGTTAAGCTCGTTTAGTTCCAATATTAATAACATAATTCCAGCTAAGTGGAATATAAAAAAAATGGCAATCTACGTTGGATTGACCACATGTTCGAAGTCGTCAAAAATGCTTTTAAATGTATTGGTTTCCCTAAATAATGGAAAAGTACTTTTCCTCCTCTGATTTGGCCTAAATATATAAGATCAGCCCTAAATTCTAGTACAATATTCGCGCATCTGGCCAGTCTCTGATAAGACTTCTCAGAACTTTCTATATGAAATGGGAAATTGTACGATGAAACTTTAAGGTAATGCCAATTGCACAGGCAATTTTCAATACCAAACACTGGAGTAATGTCTCTTGTCTTACATTGCCCTCTCGCTATTTTCACCAGCATTTCTCCGTGCAAACCTTCAACCGTAACACCTGTCTCAGACGTGTGCACTCTGAAATGTCGGAATTCTTTCCGTATAACTGGATTATATACTGCCCTACCGAGCTACGTTCAAAACCAACGTACATAATATGCGCTGCGAGCAAACATTATAGGGTTCACCAAATTCCTTAAGCGCCCTAATGATATAAAAAAAATCATTTATGAATTCTTTTCCATCAACCGAACGGCAATGCCACAAATTCTCACTGTCTCATGACATTCGAGGTTCACAACCAGTTAGCGCCACAGTCGAAATGTGATTGTTGACATATCTTTTATAGCACGAGACCACAACAACTGTCAGTTGTTCGGCATAAAAACTCCTCCGGGGTGGTCGTGTTCGTGTTTATCAGCAGATTTCGCAAAATCCAGAACATTAAAACGCAAAAATTCCTTCACTAAACTTTATTCAATCATTTGTACTTTTATAGTTTCCAAAACATTTTTTCGACAAAAAATAAGGAAAACATCAACCCCTTGCGTGTGTGCTTTTTGTGTTAAGTGAACAAGTGCAGTCATCCGCAATCTAAACAACGGGAAAGAGGTAATTTTGTGCAATTCTTTAACTCTGGAATATTCCTCTATGAAATTTTCTATCTACCAATACTAAAGTTTTGTGTGATTCATAGATAAATTAGAATAGATAATAAAATTCGAGAAGCTTCCAAACTATCCACCGAAGCGAATGATTTGCTCTTTTCAATTGCTCAAGATGATGAAATACATGAATTTAAATGTGCAAAAGGGTCGTTCCGCTTGCCTCCCCCTTCGATGGAAAGTATGTATCCGTGTACTCTTGGATTTGCTTTAGAATCCAGTCTAATAAGTTTGTGAATATGTTGGCGGCGCCAAAAATCGGTGTCGATACTGTTCCTCGGTACAATGCTTGAACGAACATGGTTAGTTGGTCTTTGGTTGTACGCCTCTGTTTGTGGTTGTCCTATGAATTTGATGGTATTTGGGTACGAGTACCAACAGCCACCTAGGAGATGTTATAAGCCATGACATGACTAAACAAACTTATGTAAGACGACCGTTTTCCCGGTGTTTATTTAAGCTTATCGTAGCGTAGAGGATAAGAGTTTGCACACTAAACAAAGATTATATAGTACAACTCTTGGAGTTCGTTTAGCAGCGCCACATGGAACTGATGACTGCTTCTGTTTACACATCCTAGCTGATAATGATAATGAAAATGACAATCGTTCGTTACGTAAAGACAGACACATTCAAACACTCCAACAACAATGACTAATTGACTATTGGAATGGACCCAAAACAAATTTTGCATGTCATGTCTGCTTAATTATTTATGAACAGGCACGAACATGTGTTAAAGTTTGCCTTTTTCATGGATTCAAACTAATTTCTGCTACGGGTGTGAGGTGCTGGGCAAGCTACAATCAATTAAGTGGGTCGGAACTATTGTACCTACCAGCAGAGACAAAATTTGTTGTCTCCTCTACAATTGAAATTAGATTACATGCTACTTCAAACATGAAGTATGTACATGCATATACATATGTATCTTCAAATGTGGAGCTGGTATCGATGTACCTACATATCTATCGAATGCCATTGAAGGAGCAACAGTTGTTTCATATAGTGACTTCGTAGAGTGGTGTGCACTTGCACTTGTCCATTATCTTTCTATGCCATCCAAACAAATACGAGTACTTAATGACAAAGCAAATGCGCAATTACGCATTAGTTTGGTTTCCATTTTTACATGGCATGTTAGAAATCTTATACGACTGGCTCTATTAATATCATCGACTAATGGTGGTTCTACGATTCTCCTGCTCATGATAATTATTTACGAATTCGCTGTAATTACTCGGGACTACTCTAGATTTCTTGTTTTTATTTCCTTTTAGATTTGTGCCGTGCACATAAAAATATCACAAATTCGTGTGACCAGCAAAGTCCAGCTTCTTATCTTGCCACGTTACGTTGCGTGTGGAAACTTAACTTATATTTTTTCTTTGAAGACCAATCAATTTCGAATTCCGAATGGACTTGCGTAATCATCGCGATGGGATAGGTCAGTGATTTGGTGTTCCGGGTTCTATTATTGTGCCGAAATGAAAATAATGAATATTAGTCGTGCGTCGCCAGCCATAAAGAATTTTTTTTTTCTGCAGGTGTGTGGGAATACAGCGTTTCTGTTTGTTTCCCTCATATTTGAATATCGATCGATTGGAAAACTTTTCAATTGTACGAGTGTATTTTTGTTTGGCATTTCATGCTGAGGGAATAAAGCGTAGGAGACAAATTTTAAACGTGTCCTGATGATGATTCAAACAAGTTTCCCATAATTTATTTAAAAAACTTCTTGGGAAGAGCAAAAATGTGCTTTGGGTTTTCCCTTTTATCCAAAATATGTACACATTTTCCAGCAAACGGAACGATCTATGTATGTATGTATATAGACGATGTGGGAATATTTTTTGGTTGCCGGGAAATAGCTTTTGATAAGGTGAGATTGCCTGAGATAGAACATTTTCAAGAATGTTTAAAAATTAATCAATTATAGAGTGCGGAGCTTACTAAGACTTTTTTTTGTCTATTGTTTTGGGGTGAGACTTGTTGCTTTCTTACAGTAGTCGGGGTTGGACCTGAACTTCAACAAATAAACCTCTAAGCGCGCTGGAAAGTTGTTCATTCCAAGATAGTTGAAGTCCCCTTTTACTTTTGCCCGTTACCTGACACGAGTTCTCCCTCGATAGCTTCATATCTCCGAGCGAATGATACGAATTTTTCTGATCAGGCCGATGGCGCTGTACAGTTTGTAGAGATCATTGTAATATCTCCTTCGAACTCTTCGCTTAATTACTCATGAGCTCTGATAACTCTGATAATAAGAGTTATTAGCGCAGCCGAGCTAGATAAAATTCCTAACAACATCAATGTTATAGATGTCTGCTATGAATTTATGTCCTATTCGTCAAAGTTATAATCGCTTTTAATTGACAGCCTATGCTTGGTTTTGCCCTCGTTCACGGTTGAACACATTTGTGCGCTTCTGTTTCAACACTTGCAAACACCCAGCGATATCTCGCAGCGTTTGGCCAATGATTTAGATGTAATCAGCGTATTCAAGTGATGGCACAGGCTTTTGGAAAATTATACCTTGCGAAATTGATGTTAAAAAAGTCATAGGTATGTCAGCGCATCATCTTGTCTAAACCTTTTTTCACGTCAAAGACTTTAGTGAAACTGTTTCCGAACTTAACGAAGCCGCGATCGTTCCCGTTCATCATAGCTGATGTCTAAAAATACTGAAATGCGGCCTTGAATTCGATAAAGAGGTGAGGAATATCAATCTGGATTTTGTGTACTTTTTCAACTTGGTCAATTGTTGACTTTACCGGGGACAGTCAAATCGTTGACATTTGCAGGGGTTCACACCACAGACAAAATTATGTTCGTGATGTTAATGACACTGATGCCATGGCTTAGAAGTTCTGCTTTCATGTGGATCGGGCAAACAATGCTGAGGTTCCTTTTATCAGGGACCAAGTCGTGGAAATAAGATAGTGTGTGTTGAAATCTTGGCTTTCATCACCCAAGTTGAATAGGTCGTACTGTCTTGCACTGTACATTTGGGTCGTTTCGAGCGTGTAACTGCCTCCAGTAGTTTTTTTTTATTTTTTTCATTTCTTTAGCGCTGACTGTGATTCATCCGCTAAATTTTCGAACGTTGTGCCTGTAATAGCAGTTTTCCCATTTCGTCGGTCGCTTCTCATGCTTTTTCCTTTTCCTTCGAAGAAGGAGCGTAGATGGCAGGTGACGATCTCGTTCTTCTATGCAGCACTGCTTTATAGGTCAATTATTCTTCTGTTACATGCGAATGGTCGGGCAGATCCCAGCACATCAGTTGCAGTATTTTCTATTACTTCTTACGATCGATGCCACTGATCTTATACACGAAATGCATTTTGTAAGGGCAAAAGTTCTCATGGTTTGTTGCATTGGATCCCTATATAGCTAAATCTCCTTAGAATGTTCTCCGTTTTTCCTTAGTATCCGTAGACGTACCTTGGCTGAAATTAGATAATGGTCCGAGTGTACACTGGCCGGTGCGCAAGAGCGCATATTAGACTGATATTGACGAATTTAGCATTGCGGATTGTAATAAAACGTATGCTCAGATGCCTGAAGCTCAAGACTTATGGCTTAAGTCTGCGGCTTACAAGAAATCAACGCCAGAAGGAGAACATTTCCATCTTCGCATTTAGCGCTTGCACGTTGTAAGAATGATTGTCGAGAAACCCTATAAATACAACGTAGTGTTGTTGATAGTGTTTGTTGCGGTTGCATGAATCATTGGAATTTAATTTTTCAAAAATGAAGCCGTGGAGCAATGAATATTTATGGCCGGAACTTGAAGGTATAAGTGTGGGTGATTTTATTTACAACACGACGGCGCTACGTGAAACACAAGTGGCGAAATCATTGCCTTTTTGGGAGACAAGTTTCATTGCCGTACCATTTCACGGAATGATTGTCAAAATTGATCGCGGAGATCATACGATTTAACACCGAGTGAAAGGGAAGATTTATGCTAAGATTCTCTAACGTACTCAAAGCCAATATATTACATATATATATGTACGTACTGTTATCTATGAAATAGAGTCGCTAATATGCAAAAATGTGATGAGAAATTTTATCAAAAGGAGTCGTGGGCGTATCACTGGATTAAAAAGGGTGATTTTTTTACTGTTTGGTTTTTCGGTGTTCTATTTTTGACGTCTCAGGCGTGACTCGCGACATGTGTCAAAGTCAAAGTCATGTGTCAAAGCTTACAAATTAATGAATTTTATTATTCAAATTTGTGCTTTGTAAAAAATGTTTTTCGCGCACTTCGACCATTTTACGGTCGTCATAATCGACATACTGAGCAAGCAATTAAAGCCATAGTGAATAAATTTCGCACTAATTTCACGCTATTAGACATCAAGCCACGTACCCGTATGCGTAGAGCGCATACATAGGAAAATATTGCTACTGCAACGGCAAGTGTTAATGAAGGCCGTGATTTTTCCATTCGTCGCCTTTCGCAGCAATTGGGATTGTGTTACTCGACTACGTGGAAGATTTTACGCAATGATTTTGGTCTGAAACCTTACAAAATACAGCTCGTTAAAGAACTGAAGCCGAACTACCTGTAACATCGTCGTATTTTCGGTGAGTGGGCAGCCTCACTCAATACAAGAGTTGCCAATGCACCCAGAAAAATACAATGTTTGGTGCTGTTTATGGTCCGATGGAATCATTGGCCCGTTTTTTTTCAAAAATGACCGTGAGAACAACATTACCATCAATGGCGCCCGCTATAGTTTAATGATTTCGAACTTTTTTTTGGTTCCAGCAAGACGGCGTTAGATAGACCACTTGAGAAATGAATTCGGTAAGCAATTTATCTCTCGTTTTGGACCGGTGAAATGACCGGCTAGATCGTGCGATTTGACGCCTTTAGACTATGTTTTTGGTATGTTCGCAAAAGTGATTCAAAATTGGTCTCTTCGTATGGACCACTTAAAACGTAGTCGCGGTCAACATTTACATGAAATAATCTTTAAACAGTAAATGGCAAGCATTGATATCAACTCAAATAAAAATTGTATAAACTTTTTTAATTTTCCTGTGCTTTTCTTTTTGATAATTAAAAACCAAACGTTTAAAAAATCACCCATTAATATATTTGTTTGGTATTATCGGCAATCCTTCTATCGATTAAAATAAAAATCAAATCTTATGCAGGTTTTCGTGGTAAAATAAGACGAAACTTCTCTTTGGAAAACTGCTTTTGCGACACGTCGCCGAATAAATAATATTCTATTTGCATATCCAAATCTGGATGTCCGTTTTTCGGGGTCTTCAACAGTATAATCATTTTTATTGGTTGGCTCGCAACAGTTTGGTTCTTGCTTGACAGGGTAATCAACCACACGCAGCCTCCGGGATAAGGTCTAATTTGTTTTATTTCGGGATTTTACTTCACCGTTGCCTCTATCTGTGGAGTTCATGTGCTGTCCCGCTGCTCAGCACTCGCCCTTATAAGTTTGGCAAGTCGAGTCCGGATGGGCATCGACCAGTACCCGATTGTTACCATTTAGAGGTCAAATATGCACAATTGATGTGTAGAAGCAGTTACTAAGTTACAATCTCCAAGTTGACACCTCTCAGTGCCTACCCTATTTCTACAGCACCCAACCAAGGGTTAAATTAGATGATAAGTTATCCAGGTCCGGACTATTGGATGAGTGTTTAATTTCTCCATTTTCTGTCAGTAGCCTTTGGAACACGTGCGGCGTGAACCAGTAAATGTATTCATTTGGACTCAAAGCCACATTCCCTAGTGGCATAATCATCATCATCATCGTCGAATTTTGTGGACGAATATTCAAATACGAATATACAAAGGACAAACTGAATATTCACCCACAGTCGCAGTTAAGCAAAAACGTTGACAAAAATCAAAAGGTCTCCGCATCCGGTATGCGAAGTGCACTCACCGAGAATTCTGTTCGCTGACGATAAAATCTTCATCTTTCAAAAGTACGATTGTGTGGATGCTCGGACGTCAAAAAAAGTGTTGGAACTCATTGTAAGGGTCGAATGTGGCTATCATCCCACATCAGTAATGATATGGTGAGAAGTGAACTGTTTGCTGTGGCCAAAGAGTTATCGTTTATCAAGCAAATATTTTGGATGACTTTGTGGAGCCCTTTAACCATACAATGCTCGGTAACAAGTCGTGGGTATTCCAATAAGACTCTGCTCCACCTCCCACAGCGGAAGCAACAGCGACTCAAAATCAACGTTCATATCATTGGATGATTGCCCAACTCATACTCATACTCATGGCATGGCCTGTTCTACTCGACACAGAAGTATAGAGACTTTAAAGCAAGCTCTTGTTCATGCAGTGGACAATTGTCCCATGCGTGTGATGTGTGCTGTAATCGAGGTCAGGGCATTTCAGGTTCTGCTGGAAGGCAAATGCTTACCATTTCGAATAATGTGTTTTCATATTTTTTCTGTGATTTGTAAGAGTTGGGTGACCCGCGATTAAATGAAATGTGTTATGTTGTGGTGTTGATCCTTCTATAGACTTAGTCTCCTTAACCTTCCATTTAATGGAGAACAAACGCTGTCACTTACAAAGGGACACATGCTGTGTCGTTGTTGATTGAGAACAATTAATCTCTTTCCAGGAATTCAACTTCTATAAGTAATTTACATTTTACGATACATTCGATAATATAACATAGAAAGCTACTATCTAATTTAATCGAATTCTGTTGTAAACAAAATGTTTACTGCCACCTGCCTTACTAATTAATTCTGATCATGACGACAGTTTTAAGAATTTGTTTGTACAACGAACATTTTGTTTCTAATTTGTGCTCACTCACTAATTAGTCTCTGTCATTTTAGTTGATGATGAGCGATAAGGCAAGACAGACAATTCTTCGAATTCATGAAATTTGAAAATGGTTATACTTGTCTCCAATTCCCAAGATTGTGTCTACAAATTTATTCAACGAATGCACAATACCTACGATGACATCACTGTTTAAGAAAATTTTTCTCATTTATTTGTATTCTTTTATTGAGGCTAAGGATTATTGTCTGATATGGATGATGCCAAAATGCGGGATAGAGTTTAAAGGCGAGTAACAAAAAAAAAAAAAAAAACAGAATTGGGAAGTGGATTTAAAAATGATAAATTATATGTCGACTACCCACTGTGCTGTTGTTGTTGGGGAACATTCCAGGGGCATAAATACACTGAAGCCAGTTTGCTTCATACAACATCTACATATGCGGATTTTTCCATATCCATCATAAATGCCCGGTAAGATGATTCATTCTTTCATTTTCATTCTATTCGCGCAAATCCAATAATACCTTAAACTAGACAAAAAATGCTTAAAAATTTATTTAATTAGCTGAACTATCTTAATACTTAAAAACTTCACCAAATTGTTTCTACTTAAACTATGTAAGCCCGTAATTTGAAGGAAACAATAAAGGTGTTTCTCTACTTTAGCATACCACTGAAATTCCAGGTGCTAATGAGCACCTCCCTACCCTTCTACTCCTTATCGCTTAACTGAACGTACTGAACCCTAAACGAAGTCTCTGTCCTAAATGAGATGCTTGTCCTCAGCTATTCGAGCGACCTGGAGGAATTTGATATCAAATTTCGCAAAGTTTTATTGACAAACACTGCCTTATACACAAAAATCAATACGGATTCCAAAAAAAAACAAAAGTACAGGAAAGCTGCTAGGCGAATTCGCTAATTGTGTCAATGAAAATTAAATAAAAGCCATTCATCCTAGTCATGTTCATGGACTTCAGTAAAGCTTTCGACATTCTTAACCACGGGAAACTATTGGTTACCGATTGTGGTAACTCACAGGTCATTGGATTGGTGCCACGACAACGGCTTGATTATCAATACTTCAAAAACTAAGATGATGCACATCCGGGGTCCACAATTCAAACCAACGTAAAGTAAATTATATTTAAGAAAAGATGCCTGTCCGAACACTGCAAACAACAGTATTGAATTAGTTGAATGCTACAAATATCTTGGAGTTATCATCGACTGTCATTTTCTATGGAACAAGCACATTGGCACGCTGCTCAATTATCTGAAGAAAGCATTATACGCACTAACCCATTTGCAATATCATGCTACGCCTTCTGTTTTAAAACAAGTTTACTATTCATTAGTTGAGTCGAAGTTACGATATGGTATACTTGCTTGGGGCAACGCAGCAACAATCCACATTAATAAGCTACAAAGGCTGAAATTCAGAGCTGAAACAAATAAACCTGAGTTACTCACGGAACGATGAAAGAACATTCAAAGTTCTTCAGGTCGAGAAAATCTTTCAAGATGACACTATAATATTACAGGAGTACTTTAACGATAACCATTTCATTCGACCAACTGATCACGCAATCAACACCAGAAGACGTGCGCAATGTATACTTCAATTGCAGAGAAATTGCAACATATGTGGTAGACGACAACTACAATGCAGCGTTCCTTCAACAATCAACGAATTACCCCGAGAAATAGTAAACATAGAAAATTTCAAAACTAGAAAAAAACACATAAAAAAGTTCTTATTAATCTAAAGTAGTTAATTTTTTACATGCTATTTTTATTTTATTTTTTTGTTAATGAAACCATCTTAAATTTTTTTGAATATTCAAATCTATCACTGCTTACTTCAACTATTAAACTTTTAAAATACAATCGGCTGCAGATAAGCCCATGGCTTCGCAGAAATTATAAAAATTGTTAAGGGGTTACATACGTTTCTCCGCTCAAAAACGGAGCGTTTTTCAAGATTTTTTTTCGCTACGATATTAAATTAATATAAAAAAAGTAAAATATACATTGTGTAAAGTATTCCTTGACGAATACAAAACTTTATTGACAATTGAAGAAAAACAATTATAAAGTATACATTTCGCCCATCTCCGGAAACCTCTCTTCAAAAACGTGCTGGGCGGTACCAGGAATATCTCTGGTAGGTTTCATTTGAAACAAAAAAAAAACTGTTAAAGTAGATGGATAAAACTAGTCTCTATCATAGCCGTTTTCAAAAATTTTCATTTTTAACAAAATGGCAGCTTTTTGAACGTACGAGGCTATTTTTGACTAAAAAACTAGTCACATTTTTATTTATAACAAATCTAAAAATTAAGATATCAAAAAAATCCAACGTAGGAGATAATGATATTAAGAATATCCGCGTGAAATGCATGCAAATCGGTCGAGTGGTTCAAGAGATATTTCTGGTAGCGACTCGGAAAAAGCTGTTTCGAGAAAAATGCAAACGAAATGCAAAATCTGCAGTGTGTCTTGCCTGCGTGGCTTCGAAAACAAAACTGAAAATGTGCTCGAGTAGTGCCTTCTGGAATATTCTGAATTCTAATATTCTTATACAAGGTTTAAATCTATTGCTAAGCAGGTATAAATATTTGCGAGGGCACTGACCCGTCATTAGAGAAGTTATGAAGGCAGGTCAGGCACGCAGCTGCTCATGTCCCTAATGAACGCTCCGCCTGATCCAATGTGTAACGGTCATAACTTTCTTAATTATTGGAATTTTTGAAAAATTCTTGCGGCATTTGAACTGCAAAAGAATATAGAATATTTAAAAAAAATAGATTTTTTGAGCAGAGAAACATACATATGTAACCCCTTAACTACTTTTTAAATCTATCAATAAAATTTAAATCTAAAAAATAGAGGACTCTCTCCGACTCTCCTGCCTTGTGCAAGCAAAAGTAAGACCTCTCAAACACCCGACAATTTTCCAATAAAAATGTTTACACATTGAACCACTCGGAACATTTAAATTCAAGCATTGAAAATGGCCATGTACAATGGCAAATTACCGTAACTCTGACATCGAATTGACTGTTATAAATCAGTCTCTTTGTAGGACCGGAGCAACATCTATAATATATGCTTGTTAAAATATACGAGTAGATATTGATCTAACCAGATCCCATGGTATCTGACAACATTTCGACAAGTAACTGATTTCCCGTGCTATCCAACGATCGGAAACTTTCATAAATTCTTTCTGGTATCCGTGGAGACTGGAAACAAAGACTCCGACTCCCGAAAGGCTGCTTTCCAAAATTCAAACTACGAGTAAATGCGCATTGTGACTGCACCTCGCATCTGTCATGCATCTTGTTGCGTTACGAATCACGATGTTTTGGAATGTTACGCGATGCCCAGTGTTAATTTTTTTAAATGTAAAATAATGTGTAACAAATTGATTGGAATTCATATAATTAATCATTTGCTAAATAATTGTAGTGCTTGTGACAACCGGATATTTACAAAATATATTTTAAAGCTAAAATTCAGTTAAAGCTGAATTTCTTTTCAAACTACAGCCTTGTTGTAATTAAGTGTAAAATTTCGCTTTTTGTCCATTGATTTCTGCATATAAATAGTTATAATAATATAATTGAATGCTTTTATTTATTTAAAAGAAAACTTACTTCTCGGAATTCGCCATTATACTTCAGATTGCGTAAACCAAACAAACAACTGTCATTTGCATCGTGCTAGTTCATGATGCGCTGGTTGTTTTTCCTTGCGCAGTATATACATTCACAATGAATTTCGGAACATTCTGCGTTCTGTAACCAGTTTGAGTTTGCATTTTGGAATGGTTGCTGATGCAAAAGCTGGCAGTACTGCATTTTGGAAAGCAGCCGAAGTTGATCTTCAGTTTCTAGTCATCGCAATAAAGCTTTTGTCGAAGTCACGTTGCAAGAGTATGTTAATGGCCTTGATCTTTGAACCTGGTCAAATCGTCTACGTCAGCCATGGTAATATCCCAATAGAAGTCACATCGACATTCTTCAGGATAATCTTACTTCTGATGAGCTCTGATGTACATTGTTAGCAATGGTTTACTTACCTCCTATTCCCATTTCGCTTAATGAAATGTCGATCTAACTACACAGTGTCTCCAAGTCAATCAAGTTAACGCACCCGTGCGTTGCATCTTAGTTTTGTTCCATTGAATGTGAGATACCAGTTTAGATGCAGTATTCATACCCCGCTTTGAAACCACATTGATTACCCGGAACTAGAATATATTCTATTGCCCTATCTACTTAGTTAGGAATCTATTGATCACCTTTCTGAATACCTTGCAGATTTATCGACTGAAGATTTGCCGCATTGTACGTGTATTTATCCCTTTTCGGAATTGTATGCTGTACCATTGTGTTATAAGGCAATTGGGGATGGGCATTATTAAACAGGGTATTGTGAACAACACCCGCTGCTCTTGGTGGAAGATGTCGAAGCACAATATGTGGTATTCCATCGATAGCCAATTTTTTTTCTTATTTCTCAGTAAATCGAAGATCGCATGGAGCTCAAGGTTATACAATTGTTTGCTTTGCCTCATATTCTCCGTGTTCATTTGAAAAAAGAGTGATTTACCGACTCGGGAATTTATTTAGAGTATATAAAGGAAATATACCCGAGTTACGTCTGCAAATATAGGCCATCTTTCTTGGCGCTTAGTGAACAACAGGTAGATCATCACTAACACGTCTCGGACCACACAGATCTGGATCTGCCTGGATAAAAATTAGTATATTTATTCTACTCTCACTGATTTCTCATTATTTACGTTGTTTGATGAGCTGTCTAATTCCATAGGAAGAATTGTATCCCTCTATCCTCATAATGAAATCGTTATTGCTGGCGATTTCAATGCAATTCTGGGAGATTTGGCATTGGCATTCTGGACAAACTACATTTGAACGACAGCATGTTGAGTTCTTCGCTGCGGAAACTTACGCCTGCTTGTAAGTCAGCCAACATGAATACCTACTCACCTTGATAAGTATAAGGTGCGTTCCAAAGTAAACAGGACTTTTTGAAAATAAGAACAACAATAAAAAAAAACCGAATTTTATTCAAAATAGTCCCCTTCTGGCTCAATACAGCGATTTGCACGGTGTAAAAGCATGTCGAATGAGTGTTTTAGATCGTCGGCCGGGATGTCCTTCTGCAATATATGTCGGTATAAGCCTTTTGGATGGCTTTTATGTCCATAAAACGCTTTACTTTCATTTTCAAATGCATTTTTCCGAAAAGGTAAAAGTCGCACGGAGCCAAATCAGGTGAATGGGTGGCTTACAGTTAAAATGCAATTTTAATCAAAAAATCGATCACAAGTGTTGATCGATGAAAGGATGCATTATCGTGCAACAACAGTCACGATTAGGGAACCGTTTTTTCGGCCATACAAAACCAAAAATTGAAAAAAGTTGTAACGAGAAAGGCTAAACGTATGAAGTTTCAGTAAGAGCAAAAATTGAGGCAGTGTACAAATTATTGATCGCTCGCAACAAAAAAGAACAAATTCTACCTCATTCACAATTTCAACGCTAATTATAATGATATTTCAGTGGCCAGTTCTTTGGAAAGACCCCGTATGCTTGCTGCTTTTTCACCAATCCCACCCAGTCCGTTCCTATAAAAGATTAACCTTTTCTCTCGCCTTGCTTATAAAAATCTGTTGAATATAAGAAAGTTGCATTTGATATTTCAGCAGCATTTGTCCGAGTTTGTCATCAGGCCCCTTCATTCACTTTCGTCCGTGTCTAAGCTTCTGCTCCGCAAAGCATTAGTGGGATGATCAGTGTCTTGCATAATGTCTTTTAAGTTGCCTTGCTAATCCAAAGAAGCAGCGATTAACATAATCTGGTCTATCATCGTAACCGATCGGAAGATTTATTTGCTTCATGGTATCTGAATCGTAAACGAAATATAGACGCGTGCCGACGCAATTACCCGTATTTGACATTCAATTTTTGAAAATAAAACATTTCCAAAATAGTTAAAGAACCAGAAAGATATGAACAGAGAACATTAAGCAAAGAAAAAAGAAGATTTTTGATAAATGTATCAAATATTTTCGAACTTTCAGATGCAGCGTAAGCCAAATTATTTCATTTTGTGAAAGTACTCGTAGATGATTCTTCCGTAATTTTTACTTACAACTTAAAAAAAAAATTTCGTTCACGCAAAGATTGCTCGTATGTTCTAAATGGATCTAAATTTGATATTGAATTTATCATGCAACACTGAGGTTTTTTTTCCACTCTATATAAAAACTAATAACGACTCATCTATAGAGTAGAAGATGCTACTCATTGGTGCCTACGGTCCATCTTTCAATCATTACAAAAGTGCAAACCGATCAGTTTAGTTTCTATAGAATTGAATGAATTTTTTGAATGTGATCCACAACGTCACAATGTACGACCATTCAATTCTTATATAAATATTTGCCGATCAGGTGTCTGCCCAAGTACAGAGATACGAACACAAGTAAATACAAAGTTCGCTTAAGTATAGGGTTTTCCAATAAGGACTTGACAACTTTTTTTTTAAATAAAACGCAAACCATCTGAGACATTTCAAAAAACTTTATTATCGGCTTGAAGTACAATCAAAACATTTATGAATGGAACTCGACTTCGTTCATATGGCCACCGCGGGCACGTTTGCAGCGGTCGATTTATTGGACCCAATTTTCAACGATTCGGCCACACATTTCGACCGAAACGGCCGCTATTTCGCGTTCAATGTTGGCTCTGAGCTCTTCCAACGTCATCGGCGTGTTGGCATAAATCAATGACTTAACGTAGCCCCACAGAAAATAGTCAAGCGGCGTTAAATCGCACGAACGAGGCGGCCAATCGACAGGCCCATTTCTTGAGATAACACAATCACCATACTTACCCTTCAATAAATCGATTGTAGCGTGTGCTGTGTGGCTTGTGGCATCATCCCGTTGAAACCACATGTCGTTCAAGTCCATATCTTCCAATTCAGGCCAAAAATAATCGGTGATCATGGCGCGATAACGCTGACCATTCGCAGTAACGTGACGATCGTTATCGACGACGAAAAAATATGACCCAATAACGCCGCCGGCATGCAAACCGCGCCAAACAGTTATTTTTTGTGGATGAAGTGGTGATTCATGAAGCATATGTGGATTTTCACACAACCAATAACGCATATTTTGCTTATTGACGAACCCATTGAGCCAAAAATGATATTCGTCACTGAAGATGATTTTGCGATGAAATTCATCATCTTGGCGCATCTTCTCCAGAACCCAATCGGAGAACGTACGTCACTTCAAATGGTCCATCGGCTTCAATTCTTGAGTCAGCTTGATCTTGTATGGGTGTAAACCAAGATCCTTACGCCATAATGTGGTCTGAGTGATGCTCAATTCTTGAGAACGCCGTGGACTGATTTGGATCGTTTGCTACGGACGCCTGAACGGCAGCGATATTTTCGGCACTTCGACCAACCCGTTGTCTCATTGACACGGCAACATCACACAACGAATATGTAGACTAAACTTGTTATTGCCTGTCTACTAGGGCGAGAATTACGACCGAAAATTGGAGTTAATGCTCTTAAAGTTGCAGTTACCGACTCCGAATTTCGGTAGAAAATTTTTATAATTTGCAGACGTTGGTCGTTCGTGTACTTTACCATGATGAAAATGTCGAGTTTACTAAATAAATTGACAGTGACAGTTTGATGATTAGTGAAAGAGTGCGTTCACAAATTAAATTCAAAGTCCCTATTGGAAAACCTTATACTTCCAGAAACGTATGTATGTACATCTCAAAACAAAACCTTGGCATTTATTCAATTTAGAAACATTGTGAGACGAATAGCAGACTCATTATCTAACGTAGAGTAATTGCTGTTTTATTGCAATCGTATTGTTGTTTATATGTTATGTTAGGAATGTATATTATGATAGTACAATGGATTTACGATCACAAAAAAAAAAAAAAAAAAAAAAAAAAAATAAATGTTATCTATGAGATGATGTTATAACTCAAAACGAGGACGTGTTTACTTTTTGTTTTGTCTATAGTCGTTTACATTGGAGGTATGTTAACATTTAAAGGAATCCAGTAAAATAATAATAAAATCCGATTCCATGCAAGTCAATTGATGTAACGCAAGGTCATGCTTCGAGGTAGTTTCCGCAAGCCGCATACGAGTGTTGCTCGTACTCGTAACTTAGAACTGGAACTAGCTTCATATGCATAAATATTGAAGCAGTTGTAGTGCAATGACTTGATGATGTCATGGCATTTTTTCACTTGAAATCAAAAGCGGGGACATTGTAACCCATGTAGCACGTGTTTCGGATCATGTCATAACATATTCGAGTATTTAGCATTGAGTGTGGATTTGAACTTAAAATCTCTGCAATCTATGTATGTATGTATGTGTATATCTTTTATTGTCACTTTATATTGGTGGGATTATATTTAACGTGTAACTGCAGAGGCCTTTTATTAAGTTGGATTATTTATAGACACCAGTGTAAGTCGTACAATATCTTGCTATGATGTTGGAAATTGCCTGTCATGTGCCTAATTACAACGTTTGACATACATAAGTATGTAAAGATATTAAGGAAGTTTATACAGAAACTTGTTGGTGCTCGTCAAGTCTGAGACTTCATGCATGAATATCAAAAATGGGTTAAGGTTACATGAAAAACGAAGAAATGACTTTGCGCTTTGCATTAGTATAGGCACTGAGCTTCGTCAACCCGTTGATGCGCAGTGCTGTTACTATGGTATGACTACAAATTAATTGTCCTTTTTTTACCTCCTTTTGGCAACTACCGGGTACTGTCGTATAGAGCCGGGCTTGACTTGCCAAACCTATAAGCGCGAGTGTTGAACGTCCGGTGGATGAATTCGGTGGAATTATTGTCAGCATGGTAGATTCCTTACATAAGCTACAACATACAATATTTGAAGCAGAGGTAAGAATTTTCTGTACTAGTCAGGCTGCTGAATTAGAAATTGTGGCGGATGAACATTCCCGAAGTGGGTAAGTGGCTTTGTACACATAAAAGCTAAACATCAGCGTGATGCCCGTTCACTACCCTACAGAAGAACTAGGCGATTGTATCTATGAATGTTTCCACAAGAAACTCGAGAAATTTTGCGAGTAATGCCCTTAATATGACTTTAAAATTGTGAGTGATTTTAATGACAAAATAGGAAAAGAGCTCATCTTTGGTAGCACAAGTCAACATACACTCCGTGTGGAAAGCGACTTTTATTGATTGTAGTCTTACTACATATGTATGTCCACCAAATGATTTCCTCAGTATAATTTTTTCAATATCACCAGATAATAGAAACGTCAATGTAGACTCGGACCACTATATATTTAAGCCACCTTACGGCTTCAGATATCTCGGATCTACAACTATCCAAAATATTATGTGTTGATTTAACGTTGAATCCCATCAAGCCGCCAGAACCTTTGCATATGATGAATCCCTCAACCCCTCATCAACGCCTTTAAGAACCGGCATTATTACTGAAAATCGGTTGCATCAAAGCTAAAAAGCCGTCAGAAATGCCGCAACTAATGTGCTGGATTTCATCCGACCATGCCCACCAAACTCAAAAATGCACGTAATCAGAATATGTAGTAAATCAATTCGCCCATGAAGCGGCGGCGTTGCATAGAAGAACGTGAGCAGCTCGTACGCTCTATATGAGCAAGGAAGAAGGATGAAGATTGACTTCATAGGAAATAAAAACAGGACATGAGAAACAAGCGATGGAAATGGAGAGCTGCAGAAACAACGTTCGGAAGTTTTACCAACTGGTGAAAACACCAACTAAGGCGATAAAAGCCATGATTGCTGTTCACCCTACCAAAAACTTTCATCTAACAGAGTTGCTAAACCAGACGAATGCATCGTGAGATAAAATTACTTGTTAGAGAGCATACCCGTACATCAACTTATTCGGAAAGGTTATGGCGCCGGTTTGTCTTGGCATACTCTTCGTGGACTACCTCGAAAAAGGAATAACCATCAACAACGAGTGTTACTGTGCATTATTGGAGCGATTGAAGACCGAAATCGCTGCAAAACGGCCTCACATGAAGCGAAAAAAATTTTGTTTTTGCAAGACAATGCGCCGGCGCACAAGAGCATCGCAACCACGGCTAAAGTCAATGACTTACGGCTCCAATTGCTGTCCCATCCACCATATTTGCCCGATTTGGCTCCCTCGGACTATTATCTCTTCCCAAACCTCAAAAGATGGCTCATCAATAAAAAATTCAGCTCACGCGAGGAAATCATCGACGCCACGGAGTAGTATTTTGCAAACCTTCCGGAAAATTACTTTTCGGACGGGATCAAGAAGTTGGAAAATCGCTGGAATAAGTGTATCAAGCTAAAAGGGGACTATATTGAATAAAATAAAAAAACATTTAAAAAAAAATTTTTTTTTTCATTCCCAAGGAGGTTACTTTTCACCCCACCTAGTAAGATCGAATATCTCGTAAGGTTCTCTTTCTTAGAAAAGCAAGCATACAGAAGCGGAAAGCATTTTCACATTGCCACAAGTCTTGGTGTGTCCCAGAAGGTTAAAAAATCTGGCGGAATATACTCTGGAGTGACGAGACTAAAATCAATTTGCTTGGCAATGATGCTGAACGGAATGTCAAACATCCTAAGTGACAAGAATTCAACCCGCAGTACACGAAGAAGACAGTAAAACATGGAGAGGGCAAGATAATGGTTTAGGGATTTTTTTTATTTTGTACAATCGGCGCGCTCTCAAGTAATTGCATACCCTTAAAATGTTTGCACACAGCGCGGGCGCGGGAATGCCTCTCGTTGTATGTATTTCATACTTACTCGGTCCAATCCATCTCATTAGTAACACTATGACGACGTTTGTATCCAAGACCTTATGCTAGAACATGTCATATTGCCTTTTGCAGAGGAGGAAATGACACTTCGGTTGTGGTTTCAGCACAACGGTGTCAATGTTATGCAGGGGCGCAGCTAATCACCCGATTAGCGATTGGAAAACAAAATTGTCGAAATAGAACTAAATTGTGGCAAAAAGTTAAAGAATTATGGTATTACACTCTTATAGAGACCTATCGCAAGATTATCTCTTACATGCATGCCCAACACAACGCAAAAAGTCAACTGATGGAAAGATATGTTAGTATTTTTCAACTTCCTTTTATTGCTTATCTACTTCTTTTTTCAATATTATACGATTACTAATGTAGGAAACTGAATATTAAAAAGGGAAACTAATTTATTTGGTACAAATTAAAGAAAATAAAATCAGAACAATGTATGATATGCTGCTGCACTGCCTGGTGTGTTCATCGACGATCACTCAACTGCCAGCGCTTGACTATCTTGTTCAGCTTTTTTATCTTCCAGCATTGCAGATGACATGGTGGATGATGATGACGGTGATTGGTTATTGCCGATGGTTTGATTAAAAGGTGATTATGGTGTGATGTGGCGTGCTTTCTACACTAATACTCTTTCGTACATATTTTAAGGACCATATGCATTTTGACCCTTTCTACATATTTCTTCGTACAAAATTAGTACCTGCATACATTAAGTTTTATTTTATCATTGAATTTGTATTTATATTTACTTACGCCCATTTTTCATATCATCCAAAGTGGCACCTATTTTAATGACCACATGTGTATGTATAACATTGAGGTAGTCAGGAATTTTGCCTACCACGGCTTCTCCATTAACTCTGTAGTAGGATTGCTGGCTCGGATCAACAGTATATCACTAGAAAAGGCTTGCTTGTGCGCTATCCATCGTCTCCTGTTTTTAAAAGCAGTTTCAATGTTATGTATAATCACGAGCAGAGAGAACTGGATAAGTACTGTTTTGCTGAGGGCATAATCCATTCTTACTTAGGTGGCGCTACTGTTCGGAGTGAACCTGGACCTCAACTAGCAACTAGCATATGTTTATACTGACAGATCAAAAGTAAATCAAAAAATGTCAAACAACTGTAGTATACTTCAGCGGAAATTGTTGGTATTGAAGAGAATATAAATTATACAACTTATTTTTTTCAGTTTAAACAATTATTTTTATTTATTCATTTTCTTTTAGTTCAAAATAATAATTCTTTGTAATAATTCACCGCTTAAATTTGTCTTCTGTGAAGACCTGTAATTGTCGCGATCAATCCAAAGCTGACTTGAGACCATTAAAATGCGCCAGCACAACAGATCGCCAAAACTTTCCATGCAAACGAATAGCGGTCAATGAAGATGCAGGTGGCCAAGTGTTCCGGAGCAAACAACTTGCTTACTCCAAACTGTAATCAAACAAACTAGCGGTCATTATAGACGCAGGTGGCGAAGTAAACAAATTTGTTTACTCCAAACAGACTTGTTCACCTTAAATCGCATCTACCGCAAACGTGTGCTAACTTATATAGCTATATCGATGCTAATCAGCTTAAAGATTGCTGAACTTGATTTTGACAACGTCGGAGGTGGTTAAAAACTCTTGACTATCTCTCAACGAGACGGCCAAACAGTTTCCAATCCACATTTGATGGGTATCTGGACACCGAGACTTTCTGTGAAACTGTAAAGCAATGAGACAGATGAGACCAATTGCAGGTGGTTAGATGGCATGGCATGCAATTTAGCCAGATATATGTATAGATCTTACATAAGCTAATCTAATCTATTTGTGAAATATATATGCAGAGATTAAAAGAAGGAAGAAACTATCTGCTATTTTTCCTCCCCAAAAGATCAATTTATCTTCGAAAATCTTGAAAAACTGTCCGAAATAACGACCAGTAGGTCCTCCGGGCTTTCCAATAGCGCAGTATAGTTCAACTAATGTAAACTATTCACCATGATCTTCTGATCCCATTGTAGGCGTGTGGACATTAAGATCATGTGGCATTACAAAAATTATACTCGATGGAGGTTACCATTAAAACCTTGCTTAACCTAACTTTGGTAGATGCTTGCCTTCTTGCGTACAGAACATCAGAATCTGAGAACATAAAATTCAATCCTAATTAGGTTTCACTTTCGAGGGTTTACCCTTGCCCTACGAAAGCGAATTGACATCAGAAAAAGTCATTTTTTTAATGGGCTGTGTTTTAAACCCAGACCCTCTTACTAAATAGTAATAGACTTGGCACTTTCGGCCCTTTGCGAAAAGAAGAGAAAACGTGTCGCATTCATAGAAATCATTGTACAAAATGAGAATGCATTTATGTACTTGTAACCCTGCGCTGCTTGCCTAACAGCTTGAAAGAGTTTACAAAACCCAAACTCATAAAAAAAACAAACAACCAACAAACGAAATAGTTTCTAAGCGTACTTTCACTTAATTTATTTATTTAATTACATTGGTTTAAAATTATTTAAACTAAAAAAAAACAAATGATCTAATAAATATTGACCTCCAACATCGGTTGATTGTTGACTATTCTATCAAATCCCATTCGTGATAGGTCAATAGTAGTAAATCGACCATCAATGATAAGTTCAGAGATAGCCCTACCTACAGCTGGAGTTTGCTGAATTCCATGCCCACTAAAACCAGTCGCAATGTAGAGGTTTTTGTAGTACGAATGCTGTCCAATAATACCATTCTGGTCAAATGTATTATATTCATAAAAGCCTGCCCAGCTACTGCAAACCTTGATTGACTCAAAAGCCTTCACCCGCTCCGCAAGAGTTGGCCAAATGTCATTTTCGAAGAAACTATGATCCACATCAAGATTATCAATAGGTGGTTCACCTTCAGGTTCTGGGCTTCGACCACATAAATAATTTCCTCCCATTCCATCTCGCCTGAAGTAGGTTCCATTCGGATCTATGGTGAGTGGAGTCTGTAGACCAGGTGCATTTTCTCCTTGACAACCAAAGACATAAACAAAACGCTTTCGCGGCTCCACTGGCACTGGTACACTTAACGGTCCTTCTCCTGTTCCAATACCAGCTAATCGGCTTACTTGTCCTGATTTTGCACCAGCTGCCAAGACACACGATGTGAATTTGATGGACTGCACTCCACCATTCGACAGACGTACAACAGCTTTATCTAGATCTTTTTCTGGACCGCCTGATTTAGTCTTGAATTCGAATTCAATAACCTCTCCGTCAACAAAGTTGGCACCATATTCACGTGCTTTATTTTTGTAGCCCATAAGGAGTGCCCACGGATCGAGCCATCCTTCATTCTCGTATCCATAGCAACCCAATGCTACTCCATCTGTGCAGACCCAGGGAAATTTTGCCTTGAGTTTTTCTGGTGTTAAAAGTTCATTCCGTGCCCCTAATCTCTTTTGGATTTTCGAATTGCTCTCCAGGTTGGCAGCGCCATCCTCGGATGCCATGATAAGATATCCATGTGGTTGGAAATTTAGATCCACATCGCCTAAATATTCTCTGGCTCGTTTTATGAAGTCAGATGCAAATAGAGACATCTGAATGTTTTCGGGTAGTGAAAATTGCTGCCTAATTCCACCAACCGATAATGGGGTTGAAGCTTGCGTGTAGTTACAATCCTTTTCGACCACCACAACGTTGAGCCCATCGCGAATTTTTTTCTTCAACCAAAATGCTGTCGAAGAACCGACACCGCCACCTCCAATAACAAGAACATCACATTCAGATGGGAGATCGTTTGATTTGGAATTGTTGTCACGGGACACGGTACTACTTTTAATCGATGAAAATCGCGTATTTTCGAATAGATTACGACGTGCCGAACAAAAAAATGGCTTGAATCTGAACATGTTGCTCTTGCGACTTGACGGGGCGATGTTTTGATAGCAACTAACTTAATTGGTCTACGTTGTTAAGAATTATTACTTTTTGTACGACGATAAGGAATGAGCGCTAATCTCTAGCGTGTCGTATATAACAGATGAAACGTTATAAGACTAGTGGAACGCAATGTGTGGTATGCGGGCGTGAACTGAATAAATATTTTATAAATGCACTGATTTTGTTGCATTTCATTTAATGATGTGTTGCAATTGATTTTGGCTAGTACGAGTATGTCATCGGATTATCTTTATACATATTAAATCTGCTGAATGTATTTGGCCATTAAAAATGTTTCTGAATTATTTCTTCTCACGAAAGCCTATCACGTTTATTCCAGATCTATAATATGTATGCCATCTATAAGATACCACATAATTTTGGTTATCTTACTTACTTAATTGCTATAGGTCGCCATAGTCCGATGGATCTGAGTCTCAACCAACATGCCTTTCCAGTAAGCCTTGTTCTTTGTTTGCTAGCTGCTTTCAATTTCACACGCTAAGTTGGTTGAGGTCTCTCCCCACTTACGCACACCACCTAATGTGATGCTGCGTTCTCCCTCGGTGAACTGGAGCGCTGGTGTCCTTCCGCTGTTCATGTCCCTGCCATTATGAGGGGGTGAATCCTGGCACTTTTACCTAAGTTAATTTCGCGGTACAGAGTTAAATCTTCTTTTCCACTCTCCGCCGATGAGGAATGATTGGGATAGTGGGCTTTTTTAGTATCTGAGGAAGGGCTATGTTAATCAATCGTCCTTTGAGCTCAAAAAACAGAAAACGGAGAGTTACTCTTCAAATGATCTCCAACTGGTTCGACGCACAACTTCAATACTTGAAATGCCTGACAAAAGCTGTGTTATGCCGATAATGTCTTTTTCTTAATTTTTCAGGAAAAATGCTGTCATAGATGAACTTAAAATGAACAAATAGGCGTTGGGTGGCGATTAATTCGAATACCTTATCTAATATACAAATCCAGGTCTGATAACGTTCGTGTAAGGGTTAATCAGTCGGTTGACAAAAGGTATTAGGCGATTACATAGTACAGCAGAGAAATTCGTACAAGATGTTGAAGAAACTGATGCCTCTATGTCAGGCACAAACTGGAGTGTCACCATGATCCCTGAAGGGTCATACACTTAAATAACATTCTATTCGTTTGGCATGCTTTCATGCGACCATATTTTAGAGATGATCTGCTCTTCAAAAAGTTATCTTCCCTGTATTTAACACATTGGCATTTAGGTCGTCACTGCAGGCAGCCTTGCTGGCCTTCCTTCGGAGAGAACACAAAATCACTAACTGTGTAGTTCTACTCGAATTCTAAAAAGTTTATCAGTTTAACATACCTATTTACGAAAATCGCATACGAAATTGGATCGAGTCAGGACTCGCTTTATTTCACCTATTAGTCGGTTGATGCCTCTGAGGATGTAGCCGCCGGTATGACTACCAAAGAAAGAGAGCGATAATCACCAGGTTCAAGAGAAAGTCCATATGCAACCGAAACCTTCATTGGGGTCATTTAAAAGCAGCAATTACATTATCATGTGAAAATTGATTTCATAAGACAAGCGATCGATGAATATGGTAGAACGGCTGTAAATCCTACGAGCCTTCCTCAACGACGAGAGCCATATTTTGCTAAAACCTTTCAAACACTTTTGTTGCTTAATATCAATAAAAGGATAATCTACCAGTTGATTTGCAAGCTCATTACATTGTATGTACTCGGGCGTTTATACTGGAATATACTGTAGCGTTATACAAAGTTCTGCACGCAGAACACGTCACCTTGCGTGATAATTTTGCTTCGTTTGCATGAGCAGTGATGCGTACTTCTAAAGAAGACAATTACATGAAATTACTGTTTATACACAGCACCAATAAGACTCCACTCCTTTTGTGCACAGAGAAAGGGATTTCTAGTTTTTGAACGACTTTAAATGACGAGAGAATAAGCGACTTTCTCAGAAGTTTTCACTTTTGGTTGTTTGCCATTGTTTACCGAAAAGTCTGCAACGCGACGTTAGAAAAAATTTTTTGTTTCCCTTTTCCGGTGTACGGCCTGGCAATCGACCCCAGAACTCCACGGTACATCGACCATCAAGATCACGACGCTATATGATCTGTACAGTTCATAGTTATATCTTCGCTTTTTTATGCGTAAGGTACAGAACAGAGAGTTGAGATCGTGTATATTCTCTACCAAATGTACTCAGGGTGCTTTTAACGTCTTAGTGGGATATCGCTATCCAAACTTCTTGCTCAGATGAAAGTAATCTTTTCAGTTTATTATCACCGGCGTGGCTGGTGTAAGTTGTCACCTTGGGTTGTTTTAACATACGTCCTTAAAGGATTACGGAAACTGTTAAAATGTGAAATGTTTGACCATGTGCAAAAGGAGATATTAGAGAAAAGAAAAAACTGTGAGATACCGAGGTACGTTTGGTTTAAAATGTTTCTACTTAATAATGACTTGGCATGACGTGTCACATTTGATATTTGTCGGCTTAAGAATGACATCACTGCATTTCACAATACACCAGAGGCAGAAAATGAGCTTATACGAGTACTTACAATTGAAGGTTTGAAAGGACGGAATAATTGAAATTTAGGAAGTGCTATTGAAACAGACAGTTTTCCTAAAGCACAGAAGACATTGAATGGGTGTCGCTGAGCTTTCTTTCTTAAAGGAATGTTTTTTTTTTACCTGCTTAATCGATAATTTTACAAAATTAAGCCAAATTATAGGTCCTTATATGATATCATATTTATACAGGGTGTCTCCTAATTCGTCAAGGATAATTTAAGAAATGATTATTGGGTATATTCCAAGAAAAGAATCGTTCTGCAGTAAGGGTCTGCCTCCAACGTTGACACCATGATTTCTTTGTTATTATTGTTACGTTCATGAGAAAAAAATAGCAAAACGTTATGTTTATTACGCATTTTCTGGAGAAAAGTGATATGAAAATCAAAAATTAGCATGAGCAAGAAAACTGTAGCAGGCTTAGAAATTGGATATCTGAAGACTCAAACAAGATATCAACTTTCTTTAAACGCAATTACAAAGGCTAGTATTTCTTCTAAAAATGACAGAGCAATTTCCATGGAGATGGGTCAGGGTACAGCAAAGTGAACCTTTTCTTAAATCCTCGTTAAATGATGTCAACATTGGAGATAGACCCTTAGGTTAAACAGGGGTATGATGAATATGCCATCACACAGACACCAGGCACCAAAACGGGCCCATCCCGATGCCAGATAGGCCCTTACTGTAGAACGGTTTTTTTCTTAGAATATACCCAAGAATCATTTCCCAAATTATCCTTGACGAATTAATGTACATCCTGTATAATACTCATAAGTACGAGTACTTGTATACCAAGCGTTTTTATGTTTGCCATAGTAAGGAACTCAGCCATAAAAATTTCATTACCACACTACCATACCCAGCTGCAATTTAATCTGACTGATAACTTACATACTTACATAGAGGGCAATTTCCTAGCAAAAAATTATCTGAAATGCTTCGGATATCCAAATGATTTGTAAAGAATTTACTACAATATGTATAATGCAAAGTCACTAACAACTGACTGTGTTCATTTCCTAGATAACTAGGAAATAGAAAATTCTGAAGTGTTTAGGCTGATTAAAAGCACTGTTCACTGATAAGACTGATAAAATAAGACTACTCATTAAGACTACTGTTTTTAAAATCAGGGGGTACTTGATGGTTATGATGAAGAACAGCAACAGATCCATTTTTGTCCTCTGAATTTTGCACAATACTCTTGAGTATGAGTATGAGGCCTTTTTTTAACGTCAAAGTGGTCGGTTAAATCATTACCGGTCTTTACGAAGTATCGTATCTTATCTTGCAGAACTAGTACATTCTACTCTTTACATGTTCCTATCAAAATTTCTTAGTCTTTTGATGAAAAATGAGTAATCTCTTCAGTGATAGATTGCCTAAATTACCAGCACACCATCGGTACTTAGTACCTGCAGCCTAATGCGACCGTAAGCCGGGCATTTACAGCAGAAGTGCTCTACAGTGTCATTATCTTATGCCTAACACATTTAGGTGCTTAGCAAAAGCTTAGAGTCCAATAAATACGCCAGCAAAAAATCTAAAGTCTTCTCTGGCAAGGAACAACAGAATGACATCTCATTTCTTAGAAGGGTCCAGAAGAATTTGTTTGTTCTGTCTGCGGTAAGGAGAATATGGTTGTCCTCATAAAAACCTAACTGTCAATGGACACCCTATCAAAGGACGAATGCAGTCGCAAGACGCTATTAAGTCTGCCTCTAAGCCTTGAAAGTTAATTATTCATGTCTTACCTGGGACCCAGAAATGAGTCAGTAAATTCAGCCTTCTTATTGCGTTCGAAGAAACCTTGCATTCCCGAACTAGCTGGAGCTCAGTATGCTACATTCGCAGAAGATTTACCTCCTTTCATCTGTTGTTCTTTTTTTTCAATATATATGTAGTTGATAACGATCCAAGACATTGATTACGCATCAAGACAAAAACAAGTTTGCCTAAAAAGTAATAAAGTCCCAGGTTGTCGTCTTCCATAAAGAGTAAAGCGCTACATTTTAGATCTAGAACAATTGGTCGAGATTCGACTACATTCCGCAGGTGTACCAAACATCTTGAGCTTTGAGTGTGCAGCCCGTGCTATAAATACTAAGCAGCCGAAACAAATTATTCTATGCAGTCTGGAGTAACGTGTTTGCGTGAAATCTTTTTCACCGACGCATTGGATAACACTGGAACACAAAACACTTCTCAGTGACAAGTCTCGTGTGTTGTGAATAGCTCAATTTAACTGGTGGAAAGCCGACTGTGCCGATGGTGGTCTTCCACGCGACATGTATAGAGGTTTGCTATCCAGGATAAAACTCAGGTACAATACTTATCTTCGTTGGAGATACGGATGGTGACAAGATGAATGAAACGAACAACCTTTAAATGTTCAAGATTGTTAAGTACTACATATAAGAGACTAAGTACTATTTGTACGCTTGTTAAAATGAATAGGTTGAATTGAATTGAACCTCAGCCTAGATGGGTTCGACTTAAATCCCCTTTCTGGTCCAACAGTTGTCGATTACGTTTAGGGCTGCCTGCGTAGCTAGGCATAACCCGAAATGCAGTACAGATGCATATGCCTGGGGTCGGATGTCGAGCTAAAGACAGCATTTGCTTGTACACTTATGTATCGGCCTTAATCTTACAGAATTCCTTGAATAATTTAAATAATATTCGGTAGAATAAAGGTTTTATTCTAATTGGACTCCCTGAAACCAAAAATCTACAGAATAACACAATTGATTTATATCTTAAGTTCGCCTATCAAATTAAACAGTTTCTACCAGCTACAATCCAATATGATTTTTGATTGTTAATTTAAAAGAAAAGGAAAAGTTTAAACAAAACACTTGAGAATTTTCCGTGTCCTACTCCACACACAAATAAATAAGTGTAATTAATTATATTCCTATCTATAATACGGAACTGTTTTAAAAACATTATTTAGTAATTTTATCGTGATGCCATGTTCATGGTCGTAAAAATTGGACTGCAGGTGAATTTGTTATCAGGCGATAAGAATTAATCTAGAGGATAAAGTAGAATTCAGATAATAAAAGTACTCGACATATAGGCACTTCTTGCATTAGGCGTGCTCTGGATAGAAGTGATTGTTTAAATAAAGCTTTGTAAAGATATATCTATATACATTAAATAAAAAAAGAAACACATATTCAAGATACAGTAGATGGGGACGTAGACTGTTTTGTGCTTCAAATTTTTTTTTTACATACTCGTATTTTGTTTTTATATTCTTTTTGTTTAAATGTTAGTGCTTCATTTTTTAACGTGGCATTTGCCTATCAGAAATGTTATTTATTCTTCAATAGCACTTGAACTTAATTTAAATTTTTTTTTTTTTTTTTTTTTCAAAATTGAATATTGAGAAAAAAAATGAAAGCGAAGCAAGTGGACTGACTTTTCGGAGAAAAGGTTGCCAACCAATGCTAGTGTTTTATTTTAAAATTTGTAATATGGGAAATTAATCAAAATAATTACTGGATTACACAGTTAATTGATCCTTTTTTGTAAGGGGGTTTGGTTGAAATGTGTCTGTAATTAAGATTCATAAGGCGAGAGAAAATAACTTATCTAGATCAATGCACGACATAAAAGGTCAAAGCTATTAAAGTTTCACGTGGAAAGTGATTCAGGTGTTTAAATTTGTATCCTTGTAGGAGTATATCATATTATATATCATATGACATGAATTTTTGTACCTAAATTAAGTATGAACTTGATGGAAAAATACAGAACAACGTATATACGAGGACAATGGGCGGCGCATTTAAATTTCAAACGCAACATTGTAGACTGGGTTAAAATTGAACTATCGAACTGAATTCTTTTGTTTTTTTTTTAAGAGAGATGGACGATATGAATATACGAGTAAATAACATTTTTTTTTTCCACCACTTCAGTTACACATGCCCTTTCGATTCGTGCGATAAGAACACGTGTGAACTGTATGTTAATGTTTGATGATAGAATGAACTAGTATTTGTATAACTTAGGGCTAAGTGATATGACTTCATAAAAACAAATGTTTTTATTTGAGTAATAATTCAGTTGATAAAGTCTTTGTTTTAAAAACAAAACGTTCAGCTTTTCTTATCGAATTTAGAAGAAGCATAACTTGCTTTAGTTTGGGTAGGGATAGTTTGTGGTGGACCTGGGCCCCAATCAACAACTCTCTTAACTTAACTTTATATTGCAATGATCGCCTCAAGTTGCTCACACCAAGTTGGTTCAGGTAGTTTTCCACTTTAGTGCGCCACCTAAGATAGGGTTTTCTTTTAACGTGTAGTCCCTCCGGAATGGATTCGAAGTCATTCCAGACCGGAACGGTGATGTTCATTCATTCAACATACCCAGGGCATCGAAATCGATGAATTCTTGATCTTCTAACCAGGTGAAGGTCGCTGCATACCTCATTAAGTTAACTGGTCTATCTTCTTCCGAATTCCGTTCCAAATGGATGGATTTAACGACATTCCGGATCCGGATCTGTGTTGACGAATTCTAGCTCTCCTGGCTAGGTTAACGTCGCTGTGTAGTACCGTATACAATATCATTTTTGTCCGCTTTAGATAAAGCCTATGTTTCCATGTCATACAGTAGGATTGGGACTAAAAGGATTTTACAAAATACTTTCTCCATTGTTAATGCGAGCGATTCTCTTTCTCAGTTGCCTCCTTGGTCCACAAAAACAGCGAAACGTGGTTCTTTATTTTATTTTATTTATTTATTATTATTTTATTTATTTACTTCCAAACTTAAAGCTAAAATAATAAACAAATTTTCTTAATAATTGCGGAAATATACTCGTATAATAGTTGTCATTTTTTAACTTGAGGTATTAGTGTCGAATGACACCTGGATTTAATTTGTTAAAAAAATTATAAATTCTGGTGTGGGGTGACAATCAGATATAATCGTACATAATTATAAAGTTATTCATGTTTTATAAAAAAAATCAAGAAAATAGGATTATTAAAATTCAAATAAATAAGATAGAAATAACAATTCTCATGGTAAGATAAATACAACTTTATAAGCTTTATATATAAGCTGATGCTTATGACCATCGATAGGATTTTGCTAACTTTGCCTCTTTTTTTTGCTTAATCGGAAGATAGTTCCGACTTTACACAAACACGTTTTATGTCCTTCTGATTCCATATATATATATTTTATTTTGCCTTTTTATACCATTATTGCCTTTTTTTGCCTTTTTTGCTGTTGATGCCTTTTTTGCTCTTTTCTCAAAGTTTGTTCGCTATACATTTTTTTTTTAGAAAAATGCACATATTTACATATATCTGCGCAAACATGCTTCTTATTCGCACTGCGTAATACGCATATCTAAATTTCTAGAAAGTTTGTATTTTATGTGACCACAGACGTTATTAACTGTATTACAAAGTTCTTGTTTGTATTCAAATGCGAAAGATCGCGGGTGCCATTCAAATGTATCTACACAGACTGTTTGCATTGTATGGGATAGTTATTTTTTTGTAAATGTAATCCTTCGATACATATGGTGCGATACATTTCAGTGTGGTTGCATCTTCCAGTTACTCCTTTAAAATGCAGAGAAAAAACTTCTGCGAATACAATAATCTTGATGGCTTAATACAAACAATGAAACTCAGTAACTCGAAGTTCGTTTCTGTACGTGGACGTTACTTGTATCTCGGAGTGTTTTTTTTTTTTTAACTGGAAGAAATCAATTAAAGTGCTAAAATGCCTAAAACGACTTGTAAAGAGGAAAGACAATTTAAAAATTTTGTATTATAATTTATATAGTATAATTTTGTATTATTTGGATCAGATTACTTTTCATCTGACGGAAAGGTCCTTTTGTGCAAATTGTGTGGTGTAAAAAAAATTATATTGAACAGCATATAAAAAGAGTAAAGCACCAGCAAGCAATGGCTTTAAAGACAAAACCAAAAACTCAAACGATTTCATCTTTTGTTACTGGAACTGAAAAAAGTGAATTTTACAGCGATATGACAAGAATGTTGTTAGTATGTGACATACCATTGCATAAAATCAATCGTCCAGAGTTCCAGACTTTTATAGAGAAGTACACACAAAAAAAAATGCCAAACGAGTCTACACTAAGAAAAAATTACATCGAAGATTGTTACCTCGAAGTGCTCCACAAAATCCGATCTGAAATTGGCGACGACAATATTTTTGTATCCATCGATGAAACGACTGACAAAGCAGGGCGATGTGTATCAAATGTGATTGTTGGGCCTTTGCGAGCATATGGTCGAGGGTACCTACTAACGTTCGAAGTTCTGGAGAAAATAAACTCAACAACCATTGCCCAGCCTTTTGCCGATTCAATGCGGCTGCTGTGGCCAGATGAACTTAAGCGAGAGAAAGTTTTGTTCTTCGTAACAGACGCTACACCGTATATGAAAAAGAGTGACAAATCACTGCAAATATTATATTCCAAAATGGTTCACGTAACTTGCGTCGCTCACGGTGTACATAGAGTCTGTGAAAGCATACGCAGTCACCACTCAAAAGTTGACGCCTCGGTATCTAAATATGAAGAAAGTATTTTTAAAAAGTCCATCACGAATTGCTGTTTTTAAGGAGATGGAACCTGACATGCCGCTACCGCCTCAACCCGTAACTTTACTTAAAATTAAATTTAAATTTACATTAACTCGTTGGGGGACTTGGCTAGAGGCAGCAACGTATTATGTGGATAATTTTGTTAGGATCAAAAAAATCGTCGACGTTCTTGAAGACGATGCAAGCTGTGTTGTGTTTTCGAAGGAATTGATTCAGGATGATGCAGTACAAGCGCAGCTGGCATATATCAAAGTCAATTTTGGATTTTTAGTCGACCCAAAAAAATAAATTTTTGAAGACTTACAAAAAAGAGATATTTTTGAGAGTCTATATTTCTAATTTTAACTAGCATTCTTCTCATTAAGGAGCATCAATTGGGTAAGTATTTCCGGTTTTAAAGAATGTTCAGCAAAACTTGGAAAAAGCAAAAGAAATTTTGAAAAAGTTTACTGCCGTTTTCAATGCAAATACGGGGCTGAAAACCATTGAGCAGATAAATTCTGTAATGAACGGTGACTTGGATTCTAAACTTCCAGAAAATATTGATGTCAGTAATGTTGAAAGCTTTAAATGGGCTCCATTCGTTTCAGCTGGAGTGGAAAGGTCATTTAGCTCCTTAAAGGCACTTCTAAGAGAAAACCGGAGAAGATTATTACCAGATAATTTCAAAAAGCTTTTGGTAGTTCAATGCTACTATAACTAAATTTACTCATGCCATGAAATTCTTTTGTTTGGGTATGAAACGCGTGGCAGCAAAATTTGTTCCAAAATTGTTGATATTTGAACAAAAACAGCGGCGAATGGAAGTTCCTCAGGAGTCGCTAAATGAAGTCAACGATGATGCAGAATTACTGAAATATGATATATAGCAGGTGACGAAACATGGGTTTACGGATATGACGTCGAAACTAACTCACAATCGTCCCAGTTGAAGCATTCTGGCTCGCTAAGACCGAAAAAAAAGCGTATGGCTGAAAGAGCTAAAGGCTATCCCAAAGATCGAGTTTGACAAGTGTTTCGAGGATTGGAAAAAGCGCTGGCACAAGTGCATAATATCTATAGTAATGGGGACTATTTTGAAGGCGATAACATTAATGTAGACGAATAAATAAATATTTTTTTCAAAAAACCAAAATTTATGTTCTGAACACACCTCGTACGAACAGTATTTTGGCTTTGCCATCGGACAACAAGACAAAACATAGGTTCCACAAATCTGTTGTGTTACATGTGTGGGTCTTCTTACTGGATGGGCGAAAAGATCTCGATCTATGCCTTTTGCAATTCCTATGATTTGGACGGAACCAACGAACCACTCATCTGATTGTTATTTTTATCTTACTGATGCAAAAGGTATTACAATTAAAACAAATAGTAAAATTAAATATCCTGACCTGCCATCTGCTAAAAAGCATTTCCCTCATAGTAAAGAACTAGCTGTACTAGAACCACCTCAAATTTCCGATATGTCCGCTACGCCAGAAGCAATCGATAAAGAAAAATTAGATCCTGACTTTCAAGAAGCTTCCTCAACTAAAGTAATGAAATTTATTACAACCAAAAACAAAAGTATGTTATTATACTTTCGCAATCGAGATGAAAAATTAAAAGGTTTTTTTTTTCACAAAATGATCAGCTGGGGTATTTTGTAATAATGTTTATGGCGTAATGACTGTCTTGCGTATAGAATATAAAGCATCGTTTATTTATCGATGGTTCGAAAGTTAAATTAAAGGCTATTCTCTTCCATATCTGCAATGAACTTCCCTCTGTGAGGGAGGAGGCTTCTAACCTGAAAGAGACTTATGGAAGATTGAATTTGTCTTAGAAAAAATTCAATATAACGAAAACAACGGGAAAGTTTGTGGAGATTTGAAGGTTATTGCCCTAATTTTAGGATTACAATTAACGTATATAACTCCACCGCAGTGCGAATATTTGGTCAATTGTGCACTTGACGGGCCCATGAGAGCATGTGCGATTGTTTTAACACAATATTACACACAAGAGATTGATATCTCTAAAATTGGCCCCGTATATAGTTGTACAGATCAAAATGTGGTTGTTCTCTTTCGGTTTTACAGAATCATCAAAAGTGAGACCATCCTTGCGGCCAGGTATTTAACAACAAGTACAGCCACAATATGAGAGGCTTAAGTGAATACTGTTTAGATTGGGTTAACCAATTAAAAACCAGAAGCTCTTTCAATTAAGAGATTAAGATCAGAAAGATTAAGATAGTAGGAATCATCAATGTGCAAAACACATTTGGTATCTTAGATCATTTGTCAGTGATCAAACTCCAATTATTCATTATTAAAAAAAATAATTTTTATCTCAAAATGGGACAATGTGTGATTGAATAGGTTTGTCGAAGATCTTTGAGAAGGTTAGAAACAAGGAAATAGGTCTGTTATTTGAAATGATTTTTCTGTTGCCTTCATTGAAAAGTGGAATAATTTCTGCACGTTTTAAGTGATGAGAAAAACAACCGCTTTGAATAAAACGATTAAATAAGTAGGTTAATGCGTCAACCACATAAATATAACCAGCCTTTTTTTTATTAATACGCTCGAAATACCATCACTTGTGAGGAATTTTTATTTTTTTAAAGGCAATATAGCTCTATATACGAGTACTCGTATAGTTTACCTAAAGAGAAGGACAAAGAAAAAACTATTTGATTGCATATTCTATTCTGTTGTGAATGCTTCTTACCAGCTTAACGTCTCTTCCAGCAGTCTTATTGGTCTTTATTTTAGATTTTTTTAGGTCGGGTGGACAATCATCTCTACCATTAAATTTCCTTGTTCGTCCATGTTTTATTGGCCTGACATGTTCTTTTCACCTTCTGGCAAAATTTCCGAACGTATTTCCTGCTATAACATTGACTTTCCTTGATCTAGCAGCGCTCGTGCTCCTTTTGCTCGTAGATTTAACGAGCTGCTCTAGCCCGTCACTCATCGTCAAACCATGGATTTCGCAGTGTTGATTGGATACAACATATCACATTACACCTGTCGTAGCAAGAACTCCTGTCTCAGGTGCTATTGGCAGACAATATTAACCGAATGTGCTAAAAAATATTTGCTCCTTTCCTTTGCTTGGATGGTGGTTAGATTTGCTTTATAGCAGTATAGGGTCTTCGCGAGTTGTTCAGCAGTACCATTGGCGAAACTTAAAAGAAAATATTTAAAATTACTCTTGCTGAATCAATTGATAAAAATCTGGTGTGTTCCTCAGGGCTAAATTGTAAGTCTAACACTCCCTTTTACTTTCTTTCTATCAAATGGTATGCTATCATACAAACTGTGAATGGGAATATATGAAGTTTATTAAATTCTGATCTTTCTAAAGGGTGTTCCAAACTCATGCACGAAGTGATTTTGATAGAAAACACAGGATTTTAATTAAAAATTGTAAATGTTTTATTGATTTATAAAGCATAGAGTATAGGGTTATGTATGGTATAGCATATATGGAAAATGGCCTCCACTGGTTTGCTGGCACATATGCACCCTTTGGTCGAAATTTTCCATGACAGTTTTGCATAGATGTGGTTAAATTTCGTTGATGCAGCGCTCAATTTTCACTTTAAAGGCGTGATGGTCGTGGGCTTGTTTGGCATAAGCCTTAATCTTCAAAAAAAAAAAAGCTCAGAAAGAAGTCCAACGGCATTGAATCGCATGATCTGTGCGGCCAATTCTGATCACCAAAACAGGGAATTACACGACCAGGAAATGACTCATGCAGTAATTGAATTGTAATTGTAAAAAAAAAGTAATCGAGCACCATTGACTTTTATCGCCTGACCAGTCGCATTTTCAAAGAAGAATAGTCCGATTTTGCCTCCAGCTCAAAATCCGCACCAAACAGTGACACGTTGTGTTTCTCAACAATCACTCGTGGATTTTCTAAACCCCAAATTCGACAATTTTAACGATTAACGTAGTCCCATTATTGAGGATGATTTTGTTTGAAAAATCATCATCCACTCGTTCCATAATCCATTTGATAACAGCACAAACGACCTGAGTGTCTACGATCACTGATTGATCTGCTCTGAAGAAATTAATCTCTTCACAGTTGAAGTTAAATCACCATTCAGAACCATACCTTCATTATTTTTAAAATATTGCTCAGCAATGAAAACGCGTTGTTCTTTCGTGTAGCGCTCCAATTTCAATAATTCTGAACTGTCGGCGATTACCCTTTCAAATTTTGAGTGAATTTTGGGACACCCATTACAACATAAAAAGAATGAAATCCATCGGAACTCGTATGTTACCCTCGTTAATATAATTCGGGCCTAATTTCGGTCATTCTCACACCTTCGACCTTGCTAAATACTTAATTCCCTACTCATATGATTACGTAAGCTCGGCTTAAAAAAGTCGAATGAACGTAATTTGAGGAATCATTTACCTTTTCCAATGTTGAAACCTGTTCGTTTATATACTTTGTTTTTCTTGTCTCTATAATATGCTGAGTAATTTTCGTTAATTCACAAATCTTTATGATTTGTTTGCTTTGACAAAATTTATTATAAATTTGTTTTTGTCTGTTCTGTATTTACAATATTATTTTAATTATTTCTTTTATTCAACCAAAGCCGAGTTGTTTTTGTAAATACATTTAGATGATGGTTTAAATTGTAGTCCACTACTGCTCAAGGTGGCATTTTGAACAATTGAGAGTTTAGTTTTATCACATGTTAGTGGTGTGTGAATTTGTTTTTGTTGCTTAATAACTGACACGTGTTACGAGTATTAAGCTCTTATTCTATGTTGGCTCTTCTAGGATAAGCTTGTTATCTATCGTTACTCAGGCACTGGGAGTTTAATCTTTTGAAATTTGAGGTCCGCAACCTTGTCTTATTTGACCCTAACAAATAAATATGAATAAAATAGAATGTTTAGATAGTTTAACAAATGAGACAGTTTGAAATTTGTATGGGAAATAAGATGATTAGCCTTCTCACTTGCGAATTTTGGTCCTAATGAAAACGTAGCATTAGCTGTCGGCTCTTTCTCGTGTAGATATAGAAGAATACTTCTAAAGGGTTTTTTTTTTTATTAAATGCGCCCCAATAGGGATTCTCTGAACTATCACATATGAACCATATTTGACAGCTGTCATAAGTTACATAAGATGTTATATATGTAAGTTTTAATCGTGGAATCGTGGAAAGTACTAGTACATCAACTCATCTCTAAAATTTAGGACAACGAAAGCATGCCCGACCGATGGAACATCAGCACAGTTTGTACGATCCTAAAGAAGGGAGATCCCAACTATTGCACATGGGAATAAATCTCCTCAACATTGCATATAATGTAAGGTCTGCCGTATTATGCGAACGCCTGAGACCCTTCGTCTGTGTGCTTTTAGGCCAGGATGTCCACATTGGTTCTTGGAAAAAATCCAAGAGTTCGAAATCGATACACTCCATCTGATCATTAATTTCAAACCGTCTATAGAGACGAACTATACAAAGCCAGACCTAGTTTTGGCATCCAAAGGATGACGATGGAGAATGCGCGTTGCGGTTATGACAAAATCAATACTAGAAAAGGACTTAAACAAGGCGATGCGTTGTCGTCCTATTTTTCAACATCATTCGTGAAAGAATCGTGCGAAATTCGTAAGTCAACTTCAGAGGCACCATCTTTCAAAAATCTGTTCAGTTACTCGCATACATAAGACGCCATTAACACAATTGAAGAAAACAGTGAGCTGCCAATGTAGCGTTTGTGACTATTGAAGCAGAAGGGACAAAGGTGAGTTTAGCGGCCAACGAAAGAAAATGAAAGTAAACAGTGTCAACAAAGAGGGACACATAACATCGACGGCTAGGATAAAATGTACGCTGCTACGACTTTGAGGTAATAAGGGTCTTTATCTACCCCAGTTCCGCTAACAACTCCAACAACGACAACAACTCCGAAATCATGCGAAAAATCACTGTTGCTAATCGCTATTTCTCTTTGGGCTAAGAAATCAATTGAGTAGTAAAGCCCTCTTCCGACCAACCAGCATACTGTAGAGCGACTCCGACCTCGTGGTTGGGACACAACGCCCCGGGTCAGAGGGACAATGCGGAAGATGACGAAAACTTCATATGCGCAATTAGAGGCAGCTGGTAATATACGAGTAACACAGCTGAGGCATTTTAACTGAGGATTCGGTCTTAAAGACCGTCTTCTCCCGGTTTCATTCTTTTGTCAGTGTACGATAGTTATTTTCTTCTAAGAACTCTGCATCCCCCGCACTTGCTTACAATTTTCTATAGGTTAACATATTCTTTATATATTTTTTTTTTACAAGCATCTCGAATTAAGTTATAAATTGTGAGACCTACGTTTTATTTGTAACTTAATTCAAAGCTATTCTACGCCATTTATAGTGGCTACTTGCACTATAAATATAGTAGACAGTAAAAGTTTTCGAGAGCATTTATTTCATTTCATTTCAAATGAAGCTAACCGTTTGTTGTTTCATCTCTTATCTACGAGAATACGAAGTATAGTGTTTCAAAATTGTTTGTCCCAAACTTTTGCCAAATGTCTAACAAGAATTTTAAATGCTATTCCAGCAATGGGACTACTAACCGAAGGCAGTCCACTTTCATGGGAGGATACCAGAAAGCTTGCCCAACACGTTCGTGAACATGGAATTGAGCAATTTATTAATTTATATCATCGACTAAAGGACCGTCATGGTGACGTACTTAAATGGGGTGATGAGGTAAATATTAGGAGACGTTCTCAAAATATATACCATGTGTACTTATTTCTGTCTCTATTCCAGGTTGAGTATATAATAGTTAAATTTGACGATGAGAAAAAAGTGGCCAGAGTTTCGTTACGTGCTCAAGAAATAATCGCAAAACTAAACGAGAAGGAAAATGCCGATCCTACTGGTGTAAAATCGCTTTGGCGACCGGAATACGCAGCTTATATGGTTGAAGGAACCCCAGGGAAACCATTCGGTGGTTTAATGGCACATTTTAATTTAGTCGAAGCAAATATGAGAAACAGGCGGGAAGAAGTCAGTGAACTACTTAAGGAAGATGAATGCGTTATGTCGATCACAAATTTTCCACGCCTTGGCTGTCCATCTTTCACAGATCCGATTTACCAACCAACTCCAAACGACGGTTCAGCTAAATCCCGTTATTTTCCAGATCAGGCAATATGCCAAGGACATCCACGTTTTAAGACGCTCACACGAAACATACGTCTGCGACGTGGCGAGAATGTCGATATCAGATTGAAAGGTAAACATTTTATGATACAAAAATGTACATTCTTACTGATATTTACGAGCTTATCGAATTGCAGTGCTAAAAGATAAAAATACACAAATTCCGGTTGCGGGCAGTCCAGCTGGGGACGAGGATGTAGTGCATATGGATGCTATGGGTTTCGGCATGGGATGCTGTTGCCTTCAAGTGACATTCCAGGCGTGTAACATTGTTGAGGCTAGAACTTTGTATGATCAATTAACTCCACTGTGTCCTATCATGCTGGCCTTGACAGCAGCATCTCCAATCTTTCGGGGATACCTTACCGAATCTGATTGTCGCTGGAATGTGATTAGTGCATCTGTAGATTGTCGCACGTCAGAAGAGCGCGGATTGAAGCCGCTAAAAGAGAATAAATTTAGAATTCTCAAATCCCGATATGATTCCATTGATTCGTTCCTATCACCAGAAGGTGAAAGGTAATTTTTATTTTTTTGGAGCAAACAAGGTACACTAGTATTCTAACAAAAAATAAATTGAAAAATTAACAGATACAACGATGTGCCTTTAGTATATGACGAAGCAGTATATCAGCGTTTGCGTGAAGGAGGAATTGATCATCTTCTGGCACAGCACATTGCCCATCTTTTCATTCGGGATACGATTTCGCTCTTCAGTGAGAAGGTTGATCAAAACGACAAAGAAGATACAGATCACTTTGAAAACATTCAATCGACAAATTGGCAGACAATGCGATTTAAGCCACCGCCACCTAATTCACCGATAGGTTGGCGTGTTGAGTTTCGACCATGCGAAGCGCAAATGACTGATTTCGAGAATGCCGCCATCGTTTGCTTTGTCGTCTTGCTAACCAGAGTAATTTTATCGTATCAGCTTGACTTTCTCATTCCAATTAGCAAGGTCGATGAAAATATGCAGACTGCCCAGAAACGTGATGCTTGTCGAAAGGAAAAATTCTGGTTTCGTAAATCAATTCAAAAGACAAAACCATGTTCGGAACAACAAGTAAATGGACACGGCTGTTGTCCAGATGAATATGCTCTTTTGTCCATCGATGAAATTTTCAACGGAAAGGTAAGAGCTAAACTTCATTTATGTTTTATTAGTCAGCCATTTTATTAATAAATATATTATTTTATGCAGCCAGAAGGCTTTCCTGGTTTGATTCCTCTAATCAAAAGTTACTTACAATCGATGGAAGTCGATGCCGATACTCATTGCACAATTGAACAGTACTTACGATTGATACAACGACGAGCATCAGGCAAATTCGTAACAACTGCCACATGGATTAGAGACGAAGTTCTCAATCATCCAGAGTACAAGTAAGTTGTTAAACCCATTTACTTAATCATTAGCAACAATTAATTCTAATTTTTTGTTATTAATAGAAAAGATTCTGTAGTAAGTGATCGGATTAATTATGATCTTTTGAAAAAGATTCAAGACATTCAAGAGGGAAAACTTCAGGCACCGTCGCTCCTTGGTCATGGCAATAATTCCAAAACAAAAGACTCCATTCCACAGGCTCTACAAAAGCATTTAGAAAAGAAAGGTTGTGATAAATGACCAACAAAGATGTCACCGTCATCATTAAAGCGATCTTTGCATCATCACCATATTCACGAATGCTGCGCAGCAGTAACAACTAACTAAACACTTGCACACAGAGGACAGAAGTGAGACACCTGGAAAGGAACAACGCTGACGCGCTTATGCGCTTAGACCATTACTTAATTAAACTTGTGTACGAGTAGGGATTTATTTGAACTGGAAGTGTGAAACTCCGTTGAGCGGAGAAAGCGGTGCATATTTCGTATAAACAAATTTTGTATTGTAATAGTTGAGTAAAGTATAAAGAAAATATATTTCACAATTTATATGTATTAATGTAGGAACAGAAAAAAAAAATAGTTACAGCCAAGCGATGCAGCAGATATTGTTTGTTTTTTTTTATTTAATAAATTGACTTTTTACTGACTCACCGTCATCTTCATTGATCGCAACTTTGGTTCTAGTACCAGTACCCAGAGATACAGTTCACTTCTGATATTTATAATTCTGTTCATGTCTTCTGCCAATAAGTCACTTCTAGAGACCGGGGTGGAACGGGGCTTCAAACAGTATACCTCTGCTGTAGTTTCCCTCGGTGGATAAGAAGACTTTCCGAGCTGAAGTACTGCTGGTCCATCCGTTTTACATGAACTCGCCATTGAAACCGATGAATTCTGATTTTTTTGCCATACAGTCTATGCAGTCCTTTGTCGAAAACGTCATTTAGTGTGAGTAGCTCTCGATCGAATTCAAAACTTCGCTCGACTCGACGGTGAGCTCACTTTTGCAATGTGACTCGACACGGATTTACAAATGGGCCCCCAACTTCACTAGAAGCACTGTGGTTTCGAAACGACCCATCAATTTTTTTTTTTAAGGAAGGAGTGAGCTATTTTGGCTTGTGAGCCGAAAAAATACAGGAAAGTAACTTTTCCAATGATTTCTAAGATGGTGTCGCTGTTTACATATATTAACTGTGGAGCCTAAGTCGTTGGCTATCTCAAAGTTTTGCCTGTCTATTATGATGTTGTGTGTCCGTTCTGGATGCTTCGCTTTTTTCATCGTTTACCGTCAAACTCTTCTTTGCCGCTTGTGTTGGCTTATTGCCATGCACGATGTTGAAGAAACCGCATGACAGTGGGTTGCCTTGACAGAAGCCTTTCTTGACATCAAAGGTCTTGATAAAATTATTAACGACCCTCACAGCGCAGCAAGCTTTCTCCGTGGATATCTTGCAGAGCCGGAGATAATTAGCACAGCTGGCAAATTAGATATGGCTTCGTAAAATAAGCGTCCTTAAAATCGACAATTAGATCAATGCGTACTGCGCATTCTAGGCGCCAAGTTTGGTGTTAAATTTGCAATTTTATTGTCATTAATCCGTCGCTGATTTTTCATATTTTGTTCCGTTCCGATGGGTTTGGCCCAATTTTCCATTACCTTTTCGTCGCCTCCAAGTCATGAAGTTGTTGGCTTGTTGTCATAAATCAGAACTTAATGTAGCCCTAAATTAATTAATCTAAAGGTTTTCAATCGCACAAGCGGATCAACCGCCCTGGTGAGACTTACATATCCTTCAAAGCCTTCCAGTTCCAATTTGTCTCAAAAGCAGTAAGTTGACATGGAGCGATTCTATTGGCATTGACCAAGTCACCGGCATCATCTCGGCAGAAGCACGACCCAATGATACCGCCGACATGAAAACTACACCAAACAGTACAATTTTTGTAAACAATAACGTAACGTAACATTCTGTATGATTTCGTTTGCAAGCTCAATCTTAAGGTTGTGCTACAGTCCGCGATGGACCTGGGCCTCAACCAACAAGCTGCTCCAGCCCTCTACTTCTTCCACTATTGCGCTGCCCCCGGGGGCGGATTCGATGTTCCTGTGCAGTTCATATATTTCGTCGTTGTATCTCCTTCTCTATTCACCGCCTATACAGACGGGAACGAAAATAACCCTCTCAAAACAACCAAGAGCACCCTCATCCATTTTTGATGAAGTCCATGCCTCAGCATCATAGAGCAGAACTGGGATTATTAAGGTCTCTCACAAAAAATGTCACTTTTGTCGAGAGAGGGCTTTGCTAGTACTGCCTGCTTTTTGCATCAGCAACCATTCCGAAATGCAAACCCAAACTGGTGAAATTCCGAAATTCATTGTGAATGTATATACTGCGCAAGGAAAAACAACCAGCGCATCATGAACTAGCACGATGCAAATGACAGTTGTTTGCTTGGTTTATGCAATCTGAAGTATAATGGCGAATTCCGAGAAGTAAGTTTTCTTTTAAATAAATAAAAGCATTCAATTATATTATTATAACTATTTATATGCAGAAATCAATGGAAAAAAAAGCGAAATTTTACACTTAATTACAACGAGGCTGCAGTTTAAAAAGGGATTCAGCTCTAACTGAATTTTAGCTTTAAAATATATTTGTGAATATTCGGTTATCACAAGCACCATAATTTTTTATCAAATGATTAATTATATGAATTACAATCAATTTGTTACACATTGATTTACGTTTAAAAAATAAACACCGCATCGCGTAACATTCCAAAACATTATGATTCGTAACGCAACGGGATACACATCGCATGCTTGCATGACAAATGCGAGGTGCAGTCACAATGCGCATTTAGTTTAAATTTTGGAAGGCAGCCATATTCATGGATTCATGTGTATCGATTTGGAGCTCATAATTTATTTCTTGAAACCGTCATAGTCCTTGCCCTCGGGAATCTTCCAACTCTGAGACGAATATTTCTATTTGCAAGGGGTCACTTCCACCCCTCTACATCATTGGAGTTCTTTTGGGAATCGAATTACGAGATATTCTATAAGCCATCGCTGCACGATAGTTAAACATTGATTAGCACGTTGTTCAAATGATAGAGGGCATTATGTCTTCGATGTTTGACTTCCGCAAGCTCTACAATTAATCACAAGCGAAGATTTTCAATGTTTTTGTGGTCAATCCTCCATTTATTTTCGAGGCAATCATTGAGTTCTAATACACCCTAAGAGATATAAGAAACACGTCGGATTTGTTATACGTTAGAGATTTTAGCGAGAAACCAATTGCAGTAGTTGTTAAGTGAGAGACGAATCTACTTATAAGCGTGTAATTTTGAATGACTGCAAACAGCAGAACATTTGTAGCGCCTTCTTCTAAGCGAAACAATGCAGTAACATCATTTATTGAAAACGCAATTTTTGGCCGTTTTCGAAAACGTCATTTGCAATACTTCAGGGTTGCGCACATCAAACCGGAAACGTCATTTGGTATCGTTGATCTGTGTCATCTACATGATTTTTTTCTTGCAAGAGCGTTTGACGTTTTCGAACAGAGCAATCATCCTTGAATGCATGTTATTACGCAGTGCAAATTTCTGGCTGCTTTTTTGCAGCGCATATGGGGTGGCCGTGGTGTAGTGCTAGTAGCAAACGCTTCTCACTCGGAGGGTCCAGGTTCGAATCCTGTTCATGGCAAATCAGTTTTTCATTGTGTAATTAGAACTCAGACAAAAAAAATTCTGCGTGTGAAGGCATAACACTGACACGTAGATTTGGCTGTTATAAGAGTTTCAAGCAATGAAAAAAAAAATACTGGGAATTATATCTCGAATCACTCTGAGTGAAGAAAAACTCTCCGTCCTATTCGGACTCCCACCCCTGGAGAGCAAACATAGAAACCAAACACACCTGAGTTTCAAACCACTACAAAAACAATTTTCCTTTCTCCTCCTTCTAACTTTCCGCCCGCGCCCTGGCAACAGTAAAAGGGTATCTAACCCCTTAGGCGCGCGTAAATTATAAAAAAAAATATGACGTTTATGAACATCTGTCCTGCAAACACTGCATTATCGAACATGCTGCAAAGGCAGTTTGATTTCTAATGTCATTTTCCAACAAATGACTTTTGCAGCTTGCGTTTAAGATGCAGATAACGTTTTCGAAAATGGCCATTGAACAACTCATCCGCCACGGGGCTAAAATAAAAAACAATCATATCGGTTATTGCAGAGATAAGTTATTTAAAAATGAAATGGAGAAATTTCTTTTGGCCAGTATCACAAAAATTTACAAATTTTAAATAAATAAAACAATACAGTTTGTTCATCAATACAAATCACTTCCTCTGCACAACCTCCTCGCATGAAGCCTTTGCAGTTGGATATTTAAACTCAAATCCCAAGTCGAGTGTTCTTTTTGGTTTTACCTTCGCTCCACCGAGTAACAAAGCAGATCTATCCTTGCCAAAAAGCAGGTTGACAACGAAATCAGGGATAGCAAATACTGATGGTCTATGCATTGCAGTCGCAAAGGCCTATAGGACAAAAAACAAAATATCAGATAATCACATAACCTTGATACCTATATATCAACAAATCAGTGTAAGGAATTTACCTTGCAAAACTCTCCGTGAGTACGTATTTCAGGGGCAACTCCATTAAGGACTCCTTCGACTTTGTCATTTTCAATCGAATACTGTATCAGGCGACAAAGATCTTCAATGTGAATCCAAGGCATCGGTTGTTCTCCACTTCCCATGGGACCACCCAGACCCAATTTGAACGGAAGCCATATAGATTTGATCATACCACCATCACGACCAATGACAACCCCAGTTCGAATTCTCACCTACATAGAAGACCCATAAATGAGATTCCAAAGTTCAACTCACAACTTACAGAACGACAATCAACGCCAGTTGGTATTGTTGCTGCTTTCTCCCATTCCACACACAAACGAGACATAAAATCGAATCCTTCAACTTGATCGCTCTCTGTTTGTACAAGACCATCGGCCTTATAATGACTCACACCAGAGATGTTGACGAATACTTTGACATCAGGTGAACTTTCTATGGCCTTGACCAGAGATGCAGCCGATACAACTCTTGAATTCCAAACATTCTGCTTGAAACTGTGAGAAGACTTCATTAATGTAATGAAATGCAAATGAATCATTAGACATTGCTTTACCCAGGAGTCCATCGACGGGTGGGGTCCAAGACATTCTGTCCAGTTAAATTAACAACAGCCGTTATACCCTTAGGAACACCATTCTTCTCGATTTCGTGCCAGGTAATTCGTTTAAGACCCGGCATTCGCGACACCACAGTAACATTGTAGCCATTGTTTGTGAGACATTTGTTCAAGTATTTTCCTATGAAACCAGTTCCTCCGCCTTTAAATGGAAACAACGATTATCGCTGCCGAATTATATAATGCAAATGCAATTACCGACAAGTACATGTTTGGCAATCATTCTTTGTTTGGATTTATTTCGTTTGTGGTGCAAGAGAGCTGATTGAGTTTTTTGTCGCGAAAATTTTTGTTTCCCTTGCTTCAATTGACATTTAGGAAATCAGCTGTTACAGAAGAAGTGGTTAGTCGATGGGTTTATAGGTAGGAGTGTGTATAACAGTTTCAACTGAAATTTCAAAAATATAACCTTTTCATCAAATATCATGTTCCTAAGCTATCTATGGTATGTACTCGTATGTCATTTGACTAAGCTGTACATATGCCAGCATATATGTGCATTCACATCCTCCCCATGTATATATTGATTCAATTATGGTCTTACCGGGCTTTAAACCGTTCTGATAGGGGATAGGTTTTCATTTCAAAAGCAAAATTTCTCTTTTGTTAGAATGTGCTAATACATATAAATATTAAGGTCAAGTACTATTGTGCACCAAACCAGATTTTTGTTTTCGACCAATAGCCCGTGTTTGGCGTCAAAGTCAAAAAAGGTTTTTAGTGTTCCATTGGAGTCCAAATTGCCTAACTTCCAATCGAAAATTCCATTAAGACTCGGGAAAAGGATGCTCAGATTCCATTCATCGGAAATTAGTTCATTCGATCATATTTTACAGATGAGTTGGTGCATGTTTCTTGCTGACTTTATCCCCGCTGCTTTAAATAATTCGTCAAGTCGTATGCTTCTGCACCCTTATTAAACTTTAAAATAGATATTGCTTGCCAGGCCCCTTTTTTGTTGGTTGGACTAAGTTGTGTCAAATCCTTCTAAATTTCCAGCATCGATTGTCACTTTTCTATTCCGTCTTCATCCTTATATGTTGTAGTATTTATGTCCTTTGCAAATTCTATTCACTTTTTGATAGACGCCTGAACATCATTTCTGCAGAGAACCGTTTCATGGCGCCGATAGAGCGCATCTCTACTTTCTTTTATTTTTTCTAAAATCCTTTGCTAGCCTTCTGTTGGCGGTATAGCACTTCTCTAACGGTTTTCGGGAACCCAAACAAAAAGCCTATTGTGATTGTATTCATTCGGTTTTTTGGCGTACGTTATTCGCATTCGCACCTTGGCCAGAAGGCGGTGGTGAGTTGTTGTTGGCTCCTGGAAACGTTCGGACATTTAGAATACTACACATGTATCTTCCACCGATCGCAATGCGATCAACTTATTTGTCTTGTTTTGTCCAGGTTACTGCCATGTTGCCTGGTGGATGTTGAATTTCGAGCCTCCGCATGGTCGATTGGTTAATTTTCAGTGTTGGTGTCAAGTGCGCTATGTTTCCCTTATTATGTCGGCAATGATGTTCTTCTTTTCTAACTTGACATCAAAATGAATAACGACTTAATCTTATCTATCTTATCGTCCTGCTTAGATCATTACTAGAACACCTGATGGGAGAGCACATAGGTAGATGCAAACTTTGACAAAATTGTCCTTTCCGAATTTAGCCTTGGTTTTAATCAATGCGTCCGTTCAGATACCTGAGACTTAAGACTTTTTACATAAGTCTTACTGTGATTATAAATCTAAATCCAAATACCCGCTGCTTCTGCTCTCTATCGCAATTACATACATGGCAAATTTGGACAATTGGCTAGATGCCGAAAAATTGTCACATGACCTGAGCTCCTTGGGAATCGTAGTAGATAATTTTAACGCCAGGATAAGAAAGGATGTAAGGTAGGTAAGGTAAGGTAAGGTTAGTTGGTAAGCATAGTCTACACGACACCACGTCTAGCAAAGGACGTAGACCTATTGACTTTGCGGCGGGATGTAATACTCGTTTCTTCATCTATACACAAGGGGACACGGCATTCTCCGGATCATGAAACGCTAAGTCAAATTGATCACATTGCAATCGACGTAAAACATGCCCCCGTCTGCACGTCCGAACCTCCCGGGAAGTCAACATTGACTCGGTTTCTCTCTTTGCTGCAGCCAAGGTGCGATTGCGAATTTCCCAAGCACGATAACAAAGTAGAACCACTGCTTCAGCCGTAAGAGACCGCCAATAAATTCAAGAAAAAGCTAAAATTCCAATGGGTATCCATCTTTTCATCGATTTCAAAAGTCTGTATAACTACTAACGTACCCCGATGATATCGACATAATTGCCAGAACACAGAGGTCAGTATCCGGTGCGTTCGCTAGTATTGAGACGGAAGCTGACAAAATGGGTTTAACGGTAAATGAGGGAAAACCCGTGTATAAGGACACGCAACATCAACGAATTGGAACGGCATTGTCGGCAGTTATAATTTGGAGGTAGTAAAAGACTTTCTCTACTTCGGCTCTGCCAACAGCAGAAACGAAAGGAAGAATCACCCATGGCCCTATCCCGTAAAACTAAGGAGGCTCTGTATAAGACCTTGATCATCGCAGTCGTACTTTATGGCGCTGAAGCTTGGACTATATCGAAAGAGGATGAGTCGTCTGAGATGGCTATGACATGTAAAGCGAATGGATACCATAATTCCATTCGAATCAAACCCGGAGGTACAACGCAGTAGAGGGAGACTTCCCCTTAGAAAACCCGCATAAGTAGAATGGGACCTCAACCGACTTGGAGTGCGCAACTGGAGGGAGTTAGCTAAAGACGGGGCTAACTGAAGAGACTCTTTAGTTGAGGCCCAGGTTCATCCTGAACTATAGCGCTACCTCAGTAAGTAAGTAAAACCTGTGCTCCTTGGTTTGGTTGTTCCTCCGCTAAAACATCTGAATTTTGCTTTGTCTGGATCATGCGTATTCCCTGAAACTGCTAGGGGTGGTTAGTTACATTTGGGCAAACATATTCAACATACTCTACTACAAAATTGTGGTGGCCATCTTCAGGGGCTTCCTCCTATTGTTCGTAGTTCGATTAAATTTAGTTTATCTCTGCATGTAGCTCTAAACTATTCCGACGAATACTCCTCTCCAATTTCCGTGCCCTATCAGATTGTCCATTGTCCTTCTTTGGCAGCTTTGGTTATAGTTACATGGGCAGTCACATGCTGCTGCACAAAATATTACAATAATTTCTTCTCTTTTGTTATTAAAAAATTAGTAAGTAAGCATCGTACCAAAGGATAGAGCTTGGATCAAGTCAGTTATTGAGAAGAAGATTTTTTTCATGTTCAAAAGAACGACTTGGTATGTATTGAAATGAAATACATTTTAGTACATTTAGTCTATGACTGTTTAAATTACATTTATTCGCTAATTAATTGATTGTTACAAAATTTTAGAGAGTTCATAAAGTTCGTTGAATAACTGCATTGATAGACAAAGTATTGATTTTTTTTATTTAAAAACTCAACTTTCCTCTAACTTTGAAGAACCCAAAGTTATGTTTGTTATGAATAATTGCTCCAACACCAACGTAGTTCTCCATTAAAATCGGTCCCTCCTTAAAATCACAATTAAAGTCAACACCATCGGGATTGGCATTTGAAAATACTGATCGTAGAGTTTCGTAGAATGATTCAGCTGAGTAAATATGTCGATTATTATTAAATTCCTCTTTCAATTGGACAGACATATTATCGTTATCTGCAAGAACAGAGACAGGGTGAACATTTTGGTACAACGATTAATTTGATAATATAAAAACACGATCTTACTTTTGGCTAACAATATTGGATGATTCTTTATTGTCCTCCATGGTATGTCTCCGGCAAATGGATTCCATGAAGTTAGAAGTGATATTGGTCGTCCTTTATTCCACAATATTCGCAATCCTAGTTCGCTTCGTTCACTGAAAAATAATTTTGTTATAAGTTTTTGTTGACATCGGTCTGCTTGGTTGGGCCAAGAATATAAAGAAAATCTCTCTAATCATGGCAGATGTGCCTATGGTTAACAATAATATCACGTAAAAAGGTTAGTTGTTACGAAAGAGACATACGCCTCGGTAAACGAATCCTTTAGACCTCGATCACGAAATGAAACGAAACAGAACTAAAATTGATAACGATTTGCTGTCCTTTATGGCAATGTACACATATGTATGTAGAGTATGTACGAGGGGCGTTCAACATATTCTCGGTATCGGGGTGAAGCTGTGGTTGTATATATAAATTGACTTATTTATTAAGTAATACTATTATTTTAGTGCATTCATGTAAAATTTCATATAAATGTGATTATTAATTCGAGTTTTATCTCTAGTTAAACAGAATCATAATGGCAACTGAGACGATGATGGTGAAAATTGAGCATCGCGCTGTAATTAAATTTCTCACTAAGCAAGGAAAAAGTCAAAAAACTATTCATGAAGAGATGGTGGCTGTTTACTAGGGTTCCGCACCTTGATTATCAACTGTGCAAAAGTGGTCAACTGAGTTCAAGAGAGGCAGAGAGAGCATTGAAGACGACCCCCGCTCCGGCGCCCCGGCTACTGCTTGTACGGGAGAAAGCATCAAAGAAGTCGAAAAACTTGTTCTTGAGGATGCCCGAATAAAGGTGAAAATGATGGCAGAGATCACCAAGCTTTCAATTGGTACCATTCACACCATTCTTCATGACCATCTTAACCTTTCAAAGGTCAGTGCAAGGTGGGTGCCACGAATGCTCACAGCGCCTCAGAAAAAAGTGAGAATCGCATGCTGTAGAGAGCTTTTGGAGATGTGTAGTGAGAACGCGGACGGTGTTATGGATCGAATTGTTACTGGGGACGAAACATGGGTCCACCACTATGACCCTGAAAGCAAACAAGAGTCCATGCAGTGGCATAAAAAAGGAACAGACCCCCCGAAGAAGTTCAAAGTCACTCCGTCTGCCGGGAAGCTCATGGCCACAATTTTTTGGGACTCAAAGGGAATCTTGCTCATTGAGTACAAAAAAAAAAGGTGAAACCATCAACGCCACATCCTACGCTTCCACTTTGCATAATTTGCGGGAGGAAATTAAAAAGAAAAGACGGGGTAAACTCGCAGCGGGTGTGTTGCTTCTTCATGACAACGCTCCTGTTCACACGGCGCGAGTTTAGAATGCTGCTGCGCGAGATTGTGGTTTCGAAGAAATCCAACACCTACCCTATAGTCCAGACCTTGCCCCTAGTGATTATTTCCTGTTTCCGGATTTGAAAAAATGTCTTCGTGGAAAAAGATTTTCGGATGATGAAGAACTCAAGTCGGCAATAAATGGGTATTTTGCAGAGAAAGAGGAAATTTATTTTTTTGAGGGTTTAAAAAAGATTATCTCAAAATAAAAACAATTTAAATTGAATTCGCATTTTCCTTCATATCGATACCGAGAATATATTGAACGCCCCTCGTATGTGCATAAGCGGAACCTTGCGGTCTACTCCCTCTGCTGCATTAGACATTCTGTTTCATTTGACACCCTTCGATATTTTCAGCAGGCAAGTAGCAGCGACTGCAGCTATTCGCCTTAAAGCGACTACACAGTGGACAGATAATTCATTTGGCCACGCTAGCGCATTCTTTTGGAATCTTCACAGAGAACATCGATTACACCATACCTGAACTTTGGTTTGACAAAGATTTCCATGTAAGCTTCCCCTCTAGATACTTCTGGGAGAAAGATGCTGTCATAGAGGACAAGTCAATCCGTATCTACACAGATAGATCTAAAACCGATAAGCCAAATCCAAGCCTCTCTTTCTGTCTTCCAAATCACTGTAGCGTGTTCCAGGCGGAAAGTTTGGTGATTAAGAAGCTCTGTCCTGGCTGAAGAAAAACGTGATATTTGCAAGGGATATCCGCATCTTATCGGATAGTCAGGGAGCTATCAAGTCCCTGGACTCGGTCTGGTTCTAAAACCGCCCTTGAATGCCGATCATCTCTTATGGAGATGGCAGAGCAGTTCAACCTTCACCTTTGCTGGGTGCCGGGCCACAGAGACATTCCATGGAACTGTAGGGCCGATGTACTCGCCAAATTTAGAACCACTCTACCTATTCTACCGTGCAAACTAATATCAAAGCTGGATGCCAATAAACGAACAGACCTTAGGTGGACTGTTTTACCAACATGCTTTACTAGCGACCAAACAGATTTGGCCAAATCTGGATCCGAATCGCTCTAAGAGTCTGATCCTTCTTAATAGGAAATATCTCAGCTCCATCATAGGTGTCATCAATGGTCACTGCCTCATAGACAAGCACGCAAGAAATGTTGGCGCTTTTACAAACGATTTCTTTAGAAGCTGTATGGATGAGGAAGAGGAGGAAACAATCCTCCATCTACTCTGTACATGTCCAGCTCTCTCCCAGAGGAGAAAACTTCACTTAGGAGCTTTCTTCTACAACGACCTAAACGATCTAAAAAATATAGACGTAAACAGTCTCCTACGCTTCATCGTAAGCTCAAACTGGTTCCATTAGTAAGAGGGTCATAGATCCACGTGGAATCACAATGGGCCAATAGTCCTAAGTGCGTTGTTTTTTACAGCCACTCTTACCTACCTACCTAAGTCTTCGTCTCTGACCGTCAGCCCAAATCCAATTAGGCATTGCTCCTTCTGTCTATGGCATCCATAAAAAGTAGACGTTACAGTTTTTCATACTTTTTTCACCGAGTCCACGCTGTCTAACCCGTTCTGTAGTGGTTGTAATATTTTCCTGCATTTGGTCTATGAATCCCCCGAACATTCAATGTGCCTATCCAAGGATCAAAGTCTAACAATTGCTTGTTGGGCACACAAAAAGTAAAATCATCATATTTGGGCTTGCTTGTTCTTTCACCGTTTATGACTTAAACCTCAACCTGGAAGGTTGGAACAGAAGGAGAGTTCTAGTTATTGAGATGGGGAGGTTGTGGGGAATTCCTTCGCCATCATTTACATTTCCATATCCTGTCTGATTCCCAAAAATAATCAAATGGCGTATTACGAAGTACAGAGAGCGTTCTTTACCCTGCCATATCTGAACCGAATTTATACTATCGTATATTGCTGAATTACATTTGCATTGCCATAGACCGGCCAGTAATGTATTTCAATCCTTCCTTTTCCATCGGGTTTTAGACGTTGATTGCGTTTCTGTATCCAAATAAACGATGGTTGTGTTGAGAAAGGCTGTGATGGTACAGACTTGTTTTTGAAATACTTGGCCTTATCGGAGTCCTACTGCGCTTCCAGGACAGCGTTCGCCAGTTTTATTCTCATTTTTGATTTTCGTTTCCTGCTGGATACTGCCTAGTAGGATCCATTAATTCCTAGCTTACATTAGCCCACTGTTCTTCGTGTATCCGTATTCAATATGAACAATATTTAGGTGACATAACAAGGAGATCATGCTATGCATCAGCATATATTGTATATATATATAAAATATTCACATCTTTGATCTAAAAATATAGAAAAGGAAGAATGTAATAACTTACTATAATCGCAGATGGCTTATCACTGGTTTTGACTCCAAGAGTATCTTCATGGACTTATTCCTCATTATCACGGATGTAAACGTCACCATTATTTTGTTCAACTACTCGTAATATAACCAACTATATGCATCTGTTGTAGACAATTACCGACAACAGATGTGAAATTCCTTATTATACGCTGCCACACTGTGTCGAATCGAATTCTTACATCAACCAGCACCAGCACGAGTACCTGATTGCATGGTTGGCAAGCTTTGAAATATTTAGCATTTCCCTTGTCAACATGACATAGCTCTAATTTCACTTTTCATACAAATTTGACTCTGTTGGTGAATTATTTTAATTTTATTTTATTTTCCGCCCAGACATATTCATACCGGGGATTGTTTCTTATCAACCCGATGGCGGTATTGTCGCGCTAACATTTGAGAGTACTAGTTTATTTGTATTTGGTGCAAACCAGTGTAAACTACAATATATCGGGATCCCTTCTACCACAACTTGTATTCGTGCTCGTAGGCGTACTTTTATATTGCATTCGTATCTTGCTTTTGTTTTCCGAACTACGACTAGCTGACAGATGCCTTTGCCAGTACTAAAGTTGCTTTCTTCAGTTGGGCGCGAGTGAAGTGTTTTTTTTTTCTTTTTCTTTTTGGTGGCATTGTAAAGTGTAAACTTTTTGAGGTCTGTCAGTCAAAATTTTAATATACTCGTACTATAGTTTAAAAGTTGATTTATATTTTTTTTATCTTATCTGCTGTCGTAAAACACCTTCATGGACGCTACGGATATCAATATCGTGTGCAAATATCACCCCCGCCATTAAGATCCCTGATAATGACCAACGATTTTGTTTAGTTAACTTTGAGTCTGGCCCCTGGCGTTATGAAAAAAAATAAGCTCTTCTCCCTAAAAATGTGAATATAACTAAGTTCACTTACGGCACGGTTAAAGAAAATTATCAAAAACGAAAAAAGTATCTGTGCAATGTAAAGAAGTACAAATATTGTATTTAAAGGTGATTCTGTGTGCATCGACTACAACGGCGGGTATTTGTTTTGGCACGGGCGTAAGTGGAAGTTCTATTTTTAGACACCTATATGAGCGGATATCCAATTTTGTAGTGCATGCAGATTGGATTGTCTCCCGCGATTAAATACTCATTATGTACTCCTACTGTGGCTAACGTTGTGCTGCATTTCAATCAGCTTCGAATGCATGGAAACGGTGATTTCCGAATTGAATTACAGACGAACTACTCATACTACAGCGTTGGATGATGATGGAGCAGACATTAGTGGATACCATACACGCCGCATCTATGGAAATGGGATATATTTTTTTGTTTTACTTTCGAGATACGGACAAGTGGTGCTAATATCATTCACTCATGCAAGAGGTGTTATGTTTCGTTTGCTTTCGAGTGCATGCAGTGAATTTTTATCGCTTATTAGTTAATAGCGCCTTGGAGTCTTACTGATTTGGATTAGATTTTCATTTGGATATGAGATACTTGTTTGGTTTGATTGATGTCATTAAAGAGCTTAATATCGAATTGGATTACAAACTTCGTACTGTTGACCACACGGTGCGGAATAATTGGGAAAACCAAATCACCAGCTGATTGGTTTAGAATTACAAATTTGAGCATCTGCAACCCATTCCGATGAATTTCACATGAACAAATATCTTTTCTTGGATTTACCTAATTTAAAAGTATTTTTAATTTTTATCTTTTCTTTTCCAAGATACCGGTATTTTCAATATACATGGAAAGTTGTAGGGAACTTTGTTACACTAACAACTACACGTTAACTTAATGCAAGATGTTTATCGGATCTAACGCGGGTAAGAACAATGCTTCCAGACTTACTTTTCGACGATAGCGATAACGCCAAAAGATGTGTCACTTTTTGAATAAATAAAATGCTAGTGCTGCCAAATTATCTGAATGTTAGTAGTCAACGCCGATAGCCGTTTTTTTGGTGTTCTGAAAATTAAGCGCAGATACAATGCCAAAAAAATACTGTAAGAAGGGTGCATTACTTATTCAAGAATTTTCTTCATTATGGCTCAGTATTCCACAGGACTTGGCAAAGATCATATTCTGAAACCTGATTAAATTCTTTGTAGGATGCGAAAAGTGCTTATTCGCTTTACCCAGTTTCATTCCTTTCCTAATTCTTGAATGCATCCTAAAGCAAATATTTAAGGATATGTACGAGTAAATAATGTATGTATCTAATTTCGTGTCTAAGCTTATCTCAAACCATGAGTGCGATATCAGGCACTGGTCTCGACTCTTCTGTTTGCAGAGGCTTACAACATCTACTCTGTAGAAAAGTTTAACAGCTTTTTCCTCTTGCTGCTTCATTGCCACCATTATATGTGCAAGCGTTTTACAAAAAGTACAGCATTACTAAATGTGAAACCACAAACAGAGTGGAATTTAATGCTTCTAAAACACAATGAAGTCTGTTGTCGTTAAAGTGAGTGCACTTGCATCGTCGAAATCGAAAAACTTTCCATTCTTGGTATGTATGTAGGGAAATGAAAGAATTAACAACCTTGTTTCTATAACTTTTATTTATACACTTTTATTTAAAACGAAATGAACAGGGTTTAGCCTTGTTTGACTTATTCTGTTGAGGATATTCTTACGACTAACTCACAAAGGGAGAAACCGTCTGAGGTGGATCTGGTGTGTGGTGGGTTTGCGTCTATTAAGTTTTTTATTTTAGTTCTACCACACTAGCGTTCCTACACTCGGCGATCCTGACTTATTTCGCCTCGAATAGCCTCATCGTTCCACAGTTTCATGTGATCTGCAGCACTGGTGGTTTGTAAAGGACCTTCATGGTCACCTACTTTCTTGACCTGGTATCTATTTCTTTTACCTACATAAGTTACCCGGTATGGTCCCAAGAATTTACTAGAAAGTTTTCCCTGGGTCATTTGCGTTCGCTTAATTGCAACCAGGTCACCCTTTTTATATTTGATAGCAGGTTTTCGATTTTTGTCGAAGGTACGGCGATTTTCTTCTTGAATCTTGGCTATATTTTGCTTTGCGATTTCGCGAATCCTATCTCTTTCCTGATCAAGCTGGGTTAACATTTCTTCATCAACAATCTTAGCGAGACTAGCTAAGTCAGAGTCATTTTTAAGTCGCATTTCGATTCCTGTAAGTGCCCTAAAGGGTGTTACTCCTGTACTTCTAGATACATTGGAATTGATAAATCTCTGTATAGTGCCTACGTGCTTATACCAATCGGATGGCTTAGCCAGCGATAGTTTTGTCAGCATGGGTATTATTACACGGTTTACGCGTTCGATCTGACCGTTTCCCCTTGGCACACCTGTCGTTATTAGCGTGTGGACGATGCCCTCTTCCGCACAATATTCTTTGAATTGATTGGATGTAAACGCTGAGCCACGGTCAGAGATTATTCTACATGGGTTACCAAATGTATCAGCTTGTTTTTTCAATCGGTCTATAACTTCTTCACTAGATGTACTTTTCGTCGGGTATACCCATACAAATTTCGTGAAACTATCTACGACTGCGAAAATATGTTTGTATCTTTTCTGGGTAATTTCTAGTATGCCTAAGTGATCTATATGGTATGTCTGAAGGGGTTTGTCTTCCTTTTCTATCGGGGTTAAATAACATTCTTGTTTACCACTCTTTCTTTCTGTAAGGATGCATGGTACACAGTTTTTTATAAACTTTTCAATCTTCTTCCTATAGTCCGGTATAAAGTATTGTCTTAATAGTAGGTCAGAGGTTTTCTTAACTGCAAAATGTCCTTGTTCATGAGTTTGTCTAATGATCTGATTCTCCATTTGTTCGGGAATCACTATAAGTTCATTGCCGTCAAGTAATTTGTAAATCAGGTCGTTTTTTAAAAAGAAATTGTCATACGCTCGTGTTTTCAAAATTGATTTTATAGCCTTTAAATATTCGTCATCGTCTTGAGCTTGACTTATTTGGTGAGAGATCGTAGCATCGAGAACTAAAACTTCTCTACTAAGCGCGTCGACATGACGCATTTGGGTACCTGACCGATGTTCGATGTCAACATCAAAATCTTGTAAATAGAGTGCCCATCGCGCTACTTTTAATGGCACATCCCTTTTCTTTATAGTTGCGGCAAATGCGTTGCAGTCTGTGATCACTTTCACCTTTTGACCTAGGAGATACGGTCTCCATTTTTTAAAAGCTTGTACGATGGCTAGAGCTTCAAGTTCGTACGAATGGTACCTTTTTTCAGCATCCGTGGTCTTTCTGCTCATAAACTGTACGGGATGCAACTGTCCGTCTTCACTATTTTTCTGCAACATCATTGCAGCATACCCGTGCTTCGAAGCATCAGTGTGGACTTCAGTATAAACCCCGTATTTGAACAGTTGAAGGACCGGATCGTTTGCCAATGCGAATTTTAACGTTTGAAATGCGGACATTTGGGTTATGCCAAACGAAAATGGAACGTCTTTCTTAAGCAAATCTGATAAGGGTTTGGCTTTTAAGGCAAAATCAGGTATAAATTTACGGAAATACGATGCTAATCCTAAGAAGCTTTGGATCTGTTTCACGTTTTTATTTGGTGTGGGATAATTTATAATGGCTTTTGTTTTCTGAATTCCAGGACGAATGAATCCCTTTTTAACGACATGTCCCAAATATTCTATTTCATTCTTAAGGAAGTGACATTTTTTCCAGTTGATTCTAAGGCCGTGGTCCTGGGAGAGTTTTGTTACCATATGCAAAATTTCAAGACCTTCTTTTTCAGTTTTGGAACGAATGATTAAATCGTCTATGAAGATAAGTATGAGCTTGGAAAGAATCAATGGTCGAAAAATTGCGTTAATGTACCGTACAAAAACTGCGGGACTGATACACATCCCGAATGGACAATATCTAAATTGGTACTGACCGCTGTCAATGACAAAACTGGTATATTTTCGAGAGTTCTCTGCAACAGGGACATGAAAGAATGCCGAAGTCAAATCGAGTGTCGTGAAGAAGTTTGCGTCCTGTAGTTGATCTAATTGCTCGTCAACAATAGGGAGAGGAAACGGATCTCTTATAATCTTTTTGTTAATGCGTCGATAATCGATACATAATCGCTTAGACCCATCCTTCTTGCTGACAAGGACAACCGGACTTGCAAACTCAGAATTGCTTTCTTCGATAATGCCTTCTTTTAGCCACTCTTCGACTTGTGCCTCAATTTCTAGTTTATGCTGATATGGTAGTCTTCGAGGTGTGTCATAAATCGGGGTTTCATCTTGCAGTATGATTGTCATTTCGATTGGCGATTTAATTATCTTATTTGGGACATACTCGTTAACTAGTTTCGTTATAGAATCACGAACGTGAGAATCAGAAATGTGCCTTACATCAATTTCATTCTCTTCAAAAGTATAACACTTATAAAATGCAAGGTAATCGTCAGAATCCGTATGGGAATAATCAGAGTCTACTTGATCAGCTGATCGTTCATGTCTGGATTGTTCAAACGTTTGGGTGTTGGGTTGGACGCTAATGATACCGTTGTTGAACTGAATTTTAGTTTTAACAAATAGATTGTTGCCCAAAATCAAAGGAACTTTGACGAGTTCGTTTGGGACAATGAATACTTTTAGTTTGTACGCAATATCTTCGATATCGATATCTAGGATACGAGAACCAATTGTTTCAGCATCACCGCCTATACCAGAGAGGGAAATCTTTTCAGTTTCGTAACCGATTAGTCCTAATGATTTGAAAGTATCTAGTCTCATGATGGAGATATCGGCTCCAGAATCTAGCAAGGCTTTACACGAAATGTTATTGATTTTAATGTCAATACAGTTCTTGTCTACGGTTATAAAATTAATTTCATTTTTCTTTAAATTCGAATGTTGTGTTTTGGTGATATGGCAATTTGGCGATTTATGTCCGTATTGATTGCATCGGAAGCATTTAAACCCTTTGGACTTATTAGGGCACGTATCGCTTAAATGACTTTTCTCGCCGCAAATATGACACCGTAAAGGTTTTTTGTCGCCAGCCAATCGATTTCCGGATATTCCCCTAGCATTATTATAAACCCTATTTTCACTTGCCCTATTCTCATTTTGTATACCTGATTTCGTTTTTACCTTTTCGTAAGTCCTTATGGCTTGTTTTAACTCCTCAATTGTATTTGCCCCATACAATGAATATGATTCGGGCCCTTTATCACCTATGCCTTCAACAATATACGTAACTAATGCCTCCTCTTCGACCCTACCTGTCATTTTATATATGTATTCTTGTAATGTTTCGTCTGATTTTTTTTTACGCATCGCTAATTGTTTATGGATTTCAGCGCTGTTTTTTGACTTTTTAAATTCTTTAAGCAGTTTTGATTTTAAAACTGACCATGTCATTAGACTTGGAATGGTGTTAGTAAATAACCGCGCTGAACCCCTGAGCAATCGCTTTGCAAAAATAAACTTTTGTAATGCATTCCATCCCACTATGGTGCTCATCTGCTCAAATTCAGAAACCCAAGTAACTATGTCAAGTTCGTCATCGCCCGAAAAGTATGAGATTGACTCTTCTATATCCCTAAACGTAAAGAGAGATGGTGTGGAAACTGGTTCTTCTAGAACCCGTGAACTATGGTCGGATGCCTGGCTATGGTTTGACTGAAAGTCTGTACCGGATGGATTTTCGTTACATCGGTGATTAATTAAACGCGCCTGTAAGTCCGCCTTATTACCGTCCACCCCCAGATCCAGCCCAGACAGCTTCTCTTTTAATTCTTCTACAGTAAGTGTTAAAATAGCTATGATATCCATTTTGGTGAATTTAAGCTTAACTTATCAGTTATTTTAAATTATAATTATTTTGTTTTAAAATTTGTTGTTTTCTTAATATGTATTGTAATATAAACGTATCTAGATATGTATCAAAGTATAAATTCAAAATTGCTTTTAGCCGTTACGTTTTTTTTTTTGTAATATAAACGTATCTAGATATGTATCAAAGTACAAATTCAAAATTGCTTTTAGCCGTTACGTTTTTTTTTTTTTTTCTACTGTTATATATTTTTTTAAACTCTACTGTTATATTTTACTTCTTATTTTTTCTCTTATGTTTAACTTATTTCAAAATAAACGACGGATCTTATTCTCTTTACCTTGTAGCGTGATGTATCGTGTGTGTGTGTGATTTAAGTTTCTCTTCCTTCTTTTATCTTTACCAATTGTAGCAGCGTGGTGTATCGGGTGTGTGAGATTTAAGTTTATCTTCCGTGTGTTTGTTGTCGTCCTCTTCAAAGAGTTGCAGCGTGGTGTATCGTGTTTGGTTTCGTGTGGGGTGTTTCCCCTTCGTGCGTTTGTTGTCTTCCTCTTCAAAGAGTTGCAGCGTGGTGTATTGTGTTTGGTTTCGTGTGGGGTGTTTCCCCTTCGTCCGTTTGTTGTCTTCCTCTTCAAAGAGTTGCAGCGTGGTGTATTGTGTTTGGTTTCGTGTGGGGTGTTTCCCCTTCGTGCGTTTATCTTTTTCAAAACTAACGGTTCACTGGCGTCGTAAAATTTTTGGATGATCTTTATAATTTTTTTAGAGTCATAATTCTTTTATTCAAATTTCACTTCTTTATTCTTCCACTCTCCAACTTTATTTTAAATAAATTTTCTTTTCTTTTCTGCGTCTTGTAATGGTATTAATTTTGTCACTAGTATTATTTTATTAACGATAATTTCGAAACGATTAAATTTTAATTAATCTATTTTGATTGAGCCCCCAATTTGTAGGGAAATGAAAGAATTAACAACCTTGTTTCTATAACTTTTATTTATACACTTTTATTTAAAACGAAATGAACAGGGTTTAGCCTTGTTTGACTTATTCTGTTGAGGATATTCTTACGACTAACTCACAAAGGGAGAAACCGTCTGAGGTGGATCTGGTGTGTGGTGGGTTTGCGTCTATTAAGTTTTTTATTTTAGTTCTACCACACTAGCGTTCCTACATGTATGTAAATGACAACTTACATTGGATAGACCATATAGACCATAAGACGATAAAAAAGCTGCGAACTGTCTAGGTTTTCGGAAACGATGCAAGAAATATAATAAATAAGTAATTCATACGCCCAAAATTGGAGTACAACGCTCACATCTGCTCAGATGTCCCTAAGACGGCCTTGTACTTGCTAGATAGGATTCAAAGCCGTGTGATAAAACTCATAGGTCGACACCAATATTACACTACCAATTGACATCCTCGAACATCGTGTTCCACCTTATTCTAACGCTATTTTCGCCACAAGTGCTCCTTCTCCTCCTTCAAACTCATAACTGTGACATCCACCTCGCTATGAATGCTCATCAGTATACCCTCAAGCTGACTTTCCGGCCTACTCTAAAATATCGTGATTCCTTCCTAAGCTATACAAGTCGCTTAGGGAATGCCCTGCCGAGCTCTTTATTTCGTAATCAATGTAACTTGAGTCCATTTCTTCAATTTGAGGCCACAAAAAATCTTCAGTTATTTGTGTAGAGCGCTCTCTATTGACTGTAACAGCTCTTTCATTTGCATCTTTGAAGAAAAATGCACCAGTGATTCCATCAGCCCAAAAACGACACTAAATAGTACATTCTTGTGGATGTCATGAGGATCTTCTTTTCCCCAGATGCGACAATTTTGTTTGTTGACGAATTCATCCGTCGTGATATCGATGTTGAATATTCTTCAGCGACACTTTGTCCTACAGCAGCAATGTTCTCAGTAGAGCGTCCACTTTTTGCTCTACCATACCTTTTCCAATCCTCCATAGAACCAGTTTCTTCAAAATTTTCCACTTAGCTTTGAATTGTTGACCGATCATTTTAATAATAAGCTTGAGGAACTTTAATGCGTTGCTCTAGCGTGTAAAATATCATGGATAAAATTGTACATGTGTCTACTTCATAAATGTCAAAGATGACATAAAAAAGGTAGCGTTCCAAAATTATTCACTACTGACATCTAGTAGCGACTTTTAAAAGAACCTTTAGTGTGCCAAACTGAGCACGGATATTAGAATAATGATAAAAAACTTTACTTGTATTCGCTAAATGACATCGATGTTCACGGGTGTACTCGTATACGGGCTTCTAAAACGTCTTCCGACGAAGTCCGAAATAGCGAAGTTCTCAATAACGTCAGCACCATGAATAAGTATTTTATGGACGCTCACAGGCATTTTATACCAATTATATTTGCTGACAAATAGTTTGGCTGTGTCTAAGCAATATTTTCGGAATTTGGTTGTGTCAATTTTCAATCCAGATGAAAGAGTAACCAGTACTATTGCAAACCGTTGCACGATCTCATAATCAATTCCAATTATAAAATTATGTTTTTATTGGGTCCTTGAAAAACGTACGGGCAGTGTTGCCATCATTCGTGTTACCCGTTCCTTGTTTCGGAAAATCGACTAATATTCCCAACTCATTCCTGAGCTGGTTTTGAAGATGGACTTTTTTATCTTGAACCAGTTTTTTGGCCTCCTCTATCTGTTTCACTCACACTAGTCGAAATCCGTCTCAATCACGGCGTCACTGTCTATCTCGCTCACACTTGGTACTCATTTTAACTGATTAAAAAGAATTAACTATTAATCGGGTTTCTTTACCAAAATATTTTTTTTTGTCCTCAATTAAGCGTTAGTCTAGCAGGTGTCATACAATTTTGGAATCCAGACTAAATACGCCATCTTTTACAGTTACTTGCCAAAATGGCATAGTACATTTTTTTGTCGTACAGTCAGTTCAAGTTGGGTGATTAATGATATTCAGATACATGGATGGACAAAAAAGCAATATCTTAGTTAAAACCGATGTTTCAATTTTGCACCGTAATTTACGGAGTTACTCAGGGTTACGTGACAAAAAAAGAAGAATCGAAAAAAAGTAAAGATTGGCGGTCACAGCATTTGAAAAATCGTCACAGGGTGTCAGATTTCTTGATTTTTTTTTGAGTGCCAATAATTTAAAAAGTACATGACTTAGATTTTTTTTATAATTTTGTGATAACTGACACCATTTGACCTATCACCCGTTTCCGGTTTGACGTTGATTTTTGGCACACCCTGTATAATACATGGTACAAACATATGTATTTCCTATAGAAAATCAGAAAGCTAATTTGCGTTTTCTTTTATATGAGCCCATAAATCAAATATATAATCATACTTATTATTTTTTTTATCATTAACAACTATAAAGAGTATCATACTCGTACGTAACAAGGTATCAGGTTTGCATAATTGAGTTAACAAATTTATTGCCAATTAAATTGATCATCGCACTCGTCTCGGCATATCAAAATGTTGATTATTCATAATTATGAAGATATTAGCGGGAATAATTGATTTGATGATGCTCACTACTCGGTTGTTGAATTAAATTATCCAGTCTTTAGACTTGGAAATAATTGCCCAATATTGATTATTACACAACTGCATTGAAGGTCTGGGGAGCGCTTCATCGTATACTGCTCTCTTTTATCAGACTCAACGGTACACGTATGTAGACAGCTGGGAAGCTTTGTTTTAGTAGAGAAATGATAAATAAATAATATGACAACAGGTAGTTCCCGTACAGTGCTTTTTTGTCTAGTGACGGATCTTACGGATGTACTAACAACAGGTACTTTACTTGGTTTTGGCTACTGAAAACGTGTTGTACAACCGCGACTTGTCGTGTCTGACTTAGGAATGCTCATCGGCTATCTGTGATTTTGCAGCAGATTATTGATTAATGGTGATTTCTTGGGTCTGATTACATGCACTGCCGTTTATCAGTCAGCGTTTAATCTTATCTTATTTTCGTTACGCCTGCTTTATGCAAGCTGTATTAGAGTTCCGAACCCTGATTCCTGAGAAATGGACTTAATCACTGTATCACGCCACCAATATACGGTAGTAAATTGCAATTAAGATAAGGTAAAAACCGCATATGTATATAACCTAAAAAGTAATTAAGTCTGATGGTGTTTGGCCAGATTTATTCGGGTATATGCGGGAGAGCGACGTTGTCCATAAGACAGTGGTCATCCAAGGCGATGTTTTTGAAATCTGAAAATGATTTTTAGTGATATGGATACCAAGTAGAAAGTAATTCTATTTTTTGTTTTTACTTTTTAGATGCAAATATCGCTTAAAGTGTTTGCAAAGAAATAGGTGTGTATATAGTGCCAAGCTGTTTTTGGCATTCTCTTCAAAACCGAGACCAGTAGCCTGATTCTATGTCACAGGATCCTTTGGCATATTTCACGAAAGCCAAACGACTTAAACCTATTGAGGAATGCATTTGTATTTTTTATTCCTAGGTCATTCAGATAATAAACGATTAGTCTATTGAACTCCTCACATGCCCCTTTGTATCACTATTCACTATACCTAATGGGAGTAAGCAGTCCGTATTAACTTCTGTGACATCGGGGATCAATACTTCGGTTGGTCTGCATCCCAAACTCATAGAGTTCGCTCTTTAACGTAAACGGGGAAAAAGATCACTCCAAGAATCGTGCGTTCAAATCGCGCAAAAATATCACACTAATGTCCATGCATCTGCGCCACAGATCAGAACTGGGACGATAAGGGTCTTAAATAGAGTCGCGTTAGTGCTTTTTGGTTTGAAGGCCTAATAATGGAATTATCTTCTTAGATCAAGGAAACAGCGACTAGCAAATGTTACTCTTTGTGTAATTTCTGATGAGGTGTCTTTACTTACTAACTTAAAGTGGCGCTACAGTACTGGGTGGATCTGGGCCTACACTAACAAGTCTCTCTAGTTAGTCTTGTCTTTGCGATCTGCGGATTCCAAGTCGGTTGTGGTCCCATTCTACTTGTCCGCGCGCCACCTAATGTGAGGTCTTCTTCTATGGCGTTGTCCATCCACTCTATATGACCCAGCTACCTCAGTCGGTGGACCTTCACCTTTCTGGATAAGTCGATGTCGCTGTACAGCCGGTACAGTTCGTCGTTGTATCTCCTCTTCCACTCACCTGAAGAATCGATGAACAGGAGGTGTGTTCGATTCGGAGTTCATGGGTTTTTTTCAAGATCTGCCGTAATGTGAATATTTGGTCGATGGTGGACTTTCCTGGCCTAAAACCAAACTGATATGGACCAATCAGGTTGTTGATGGCTTCAGGCGTTGACAAAATATGTCAGGGAGGATCTTGTAGACGATGTTAAGAAGACTGATGTCTCTGTAGCTGGCGCTGTTTAGAGAGTCTACTTTTTTGAGGATTGAACAAACAAAAGCTGAGGTTCCATTCATCGGGCATACTTTCGTCCGACCATATTTTACAGACGAGTTGACGTATGCTCGCTTAGAAAAAAAAAAATTTCATCGCCTGCCGCTTTGAAGAGCTCGCTATTCAAGCCGTCTGCTCAAGTAACTCTTTTGGACTTATGCTTAGATATGACTATCTTTATTTCATGTAGGTCGGATGGAGTTCATTCTGCCTGACAGCGGCATTTAGTCCGTTGTAGCCGTTATACAATCTACAAAAATGCTCGTTCCAAATCCTCGACATCGACTGCGACTCTACTACTATGATATGCTCCCTTGTTCGTCTCTACAGGCTTCGGTTCGAGGTTTGAGTCGTGCCAGGTTTTGTTAACCTTTTGGTTAAACTTCCGATTTTCATTCCTGTAGTAGCATCTCTGAATTTCTTCGACCGCGCGCTTCTCATGCTCCTGGAAATTCAAAACAAGTTCAAATGGTATGGAAGCGTTCTCGTTGTGCAGGTCTACGGCTGATCAGTTTTCGTGGGAGATGTTAAAGGTAGGAAAGTTCTAGCGGTCTGCGAAGTCGTTCTATTTTGTTAAAACCACGATGTGCTTGCAAATTAGGTAAAAAATAATCTGTGATCATGCGCCCAATTTTCGATGTTCAGATTTATTGCTTGTTATCTGAAATTAAAAAAAAGGCCCAATGATTCCAACACTAACAATTGGGCAATGTTTTCGTGGAGCCCTCCGCTTCAGAAGATGCGATTCGCAGTACGAAATCTCCAACATTGTTTCACAAACGTTTTTGCGTAAATTAAAGTCATTATCCTTAATTTCTTGCTCAACTGAATCTTGGGTGAAATTTTAAGTCTTTCCGTAGAATTTATATATATAGTATAGATAGTTTTCGGGAGTTACAATGTCACTCTTTTCCGCATTAAGGTTGTTGGAATTTTACACAAGAAGTATTTTACATGAAATACTTCTGAATCTAAAAAGGGAAGGAATAAAAGTCACTGCATATGCGGATGATGTGGTTCTCCCCACGATCAGTAGAATTCTCAATCATGCCTTTAGAATCCTTGGAGACTGGACCAAGCTCTGTGGGGTCGGAATTAACTCGCAAAAAACAGAACTTGTGCTTTTAACACATAAAAGGATAATTCCACAATTTGACCTTCCTTCCATAGATGGGAGAACCCTCCGACTATCAAACAGTGCTTAGGTGCTTGAGAGCAAATTTGGTTGGAAGCTCAATGTCGAAGAACGTACAATATATACGCTTGCAGCCGTATATTTGGGAGAAGACTATCCTATGGATGTACATGATGTATACGGCTATCATCAGACCTATCGTCTGATGCCACCATACCTATGACAGCTTAGTATTGTGGCAATTCACAAATAAAACTAGCAACCTTAAGTTAATGAGAAAAGTACAGATGATTGCATGTGTAGGCACGACTTATGCCATGAGAAAGACGCCAACTAGGGGACTGAAAAATATACTTGGCGTCCTGCCCCTAAATCTTTACATGCAAGAATCTGCAACGAAAAACGCTTTAAGATTGAGCCACGTCTCGATCCTAACAAGTGAACTGGGTTGATGCTCCAATACGAACTACATAATACTCCATCACGGCTTTGAAACACCATTCGCTTGCATTTTCCCAAGCAGAGACGAATGGGACAGGAACCAAATGGTAGAAAACTCGACATTTATCTCCACGGATTGTCAAAGATGTAGGAACCGTCGCTGGGATCTTCTATGAAGGATTGAACTTACCATGCTTACGACGCCTGCCAGACTACAGCAGTTTCTTCCAGACTGAGATATTGGCTGTAGCAGAAGCAGCCAAACTTGCGGCAATAAAGGCGAGGATATTACTATATTTATTAACAGTCAGGCTGCCGTCAAGGCCACTATGGCAGTCGATATCAAATCGAGAATTGAGAGGCGCTCTCGCGAAGAACTTAACCCTTTGTTCGTTCAGCGTAAGGTCACAAAGGAGTGGAAGGAAATGAAGATGCAGACAAGCTAGCTCGAACTTACAGTTCAAAGTATCAAACCTCCACTCTACACTCTGAAAATAGAAGTTTAGGCAACGATACAAATAAAAGCTAATTAAAGATGGAAAAACCTTTCAGTCTGTGAAACCTCAAGACAAATATGGCCGGAATTCGCCATATCCAGAACAAATAGGATTCCCTTTAAAAGTAGAGCTGAACTATCTACGCTTTTTGTATTGCTCAAATGCCATAATCTTCTGGGAGGATACCCTCCACTTTTTGTGCCACTGTCAGTCAGTAATTTGAGGCAAAGAACTTTCCGACGTTATTATTTCCACGACATCTCAGAATTATCTGCTGCTTCATCTTTTTTCAAATTCGCAAATGCAACAAGATGGCTTAGGCCCGCTCAGGGACAAAACGACAACCAACGCCGGTTCACGCCCGGGCATCACAATGGGTCTATTCAGCCCTAAGTGAGATAAGGTATAGAATGGACTGTGAAACCGCCTACCTAACTTAAACTTGTCGGCTTACATTCACGTAAGAATCGCCCCTTTTAGAAAACCCCTCGATAGCGAACGCACGATGCTCTCTCCGACATTGTGTCAAATCCGCTCCGCACCAGCACCGTTTATATATTATTTTAGATATTCACATTAAGAATCTGCACCGGACCTTTGATATTGGCTTGCGATTTTCGAGCAATATTCTCATAATGAAGTCATAGACAGCGTATCACCATGTCTAAACGTTTCTCTGACATCGAAGTTGCTTCCGAGCCTTACGCGATCGTTTTCCAAAGGTTTCCTACACAATTTGATGAGCTTGTTAGGCATGGTATTGCATAGTTCCTCTCTATAGATCCTCCAATAACGGCCCTAAAATCGATCTGGTCTTTCTCTTTTCTTGTGGATCGCACTGCAGATATTGAGGTTTCATTTATTAGGCATACTTTCATCCCCTGTTGCCATTAATAGAGCCCCCGCCCAATTATCAAGGCTTTGCCTTGACGATTGTTGCCGGCTGGACCACCGGTAGTCCTTACCAGGACTTAAATCACCGTACCATGTGAGTCAGGAGCCCCCGGATCTCGGTCCGGGCCTGACTTGAAGAGGTAGGCCGCCTTGTGGGAGCGTCATGGTGGCTGTGGTTCAAACCCAAAGTCGCGGGAAGGGTCTTCCTGTTGGTTTGACCTAATGTAGAGTTGCAATAAGTACTGGGTGCTGCGACTCTAAGAGCAGTAAGAGGTTTTAGGTCGGCCTCGACTCATACCAAGGTGGAACTTGTGCAAGCAACACAGTTCCGAATTGGTATCAATGGAATGACGGAGAGCGATGGCAAGGCGTATCCTTTCCCCCATGGATGTATGGGCATCCCATAAACATAAGTCTACACGACGGTTTACGTTAAAAATCAGACACTATGTTGCCATTAATATGTAACTTGGAAGTCAAGCCATCTGGTTCAGCAGCTTTCCTAAATTTGAGTGTTGACATTGCTATCTGCACTTCATTTTGGTTGGGTGGACGTAAATCTTGGCTATTGTCGCCCAAGTTCAATGTTTCGATCTATTGTATTTGACAACAGAATTTGGGTTGTCGCCGCTGTTGAACAGTCTGCAAAGAGAATTTTCCCATATTCCCAGCATCGATTGTGACTCTTTATGTTTTAATTTTTTTGCTCATCTCTACAAGTTCTTGTTCGGCTCTTGTTGACTCGACACGTTATTTGTACCTTTTTGGTTTCCTCTTTGCTTCCTAGGCGCCTCTTTTTTCTTTGGAGAAGCCGGACATCATTTGTAGCATTTCCCGACATTTTCTTGGTATCGATGTTGCGATTTTGGAGCATCTACAATTATCGATTGGGACATGATCATTTTGAATTACCAGTTTTATGAGCAGATTATTGCTATGCTCCTTTGTGAATGTTGAGGTGAAGAAACTGTTTGCTTGGTATAATAGAAAAGTCAGTTAGCCTAAGTTCGTACCCAGAGGTGGTGTCGTATGCTTTTCGACTATGGCGTTCAAATCACCTAATACAATTCTAACGTCATACTAAGGGCATTGCTCGTAAGCTGTATCAAAGATCGTTCAGTTGGCCTTCAGAATACTTATGGTGTTAACGGTGACTCATCGAATAATTAAGAACGGCCTAACCTTAATTGTATTTAATGTGAGGTTGATGTAATGATTTAGAGACTTTTAACCACTAGTCAGGCAGATTTTTTTTATACATACATATATTCTTTAATGTCAAACGATTTGTTTTGTTGTTAATCTTAAAGGACTCTACGAGTGTGCTACGGTAATTTTCGGGGTATTAATGTAAATGCCCAAAAATATTTACTGAATTCTGTTGCTAAAAGGTTAGGTTAGTTAATCATTTAAGCTACCAGATTGCATAATTTATCGATTCAAATTCAAATTCAAATTGATAAAAATTCACCAAACTTATTCACATCAAATCAAATCAAACCAAACAAGTTCGTATCTCTTCTTTTTTTTAATTTTCTGGGGACAGTGCAAACATACTAAAGCCTGCATTCCATGACAATAGTTGCAGAGACAACCATCCTATGTTAAAGGCGTTTATTGAAACAAATTTGTCTATTAACTCTTCGTTGTACGTCATTTTTAGTCTTGATTGTGGCTCAGCTGGCTTATTTGTTTGTTAAACCTTATTTTTGTACCAAAAAAAGTGTTTTAGTGCAAAGTGTAAATATATTAAATATTTTGACATTGACGTTTATTAAAATTTAATTTAAAACTTTTGACGTGTTACAAACACGAATCGACAAATAAAATGTTAAAGAATCGATATAGCTGTTGGTTTCGCTTGGAGTTTGTTGTTGGAATTTTGGAAGCAAAATGCGCCGAAGAGTGACCCGTAAGATATTTTTAATTTATATTTTTTTAATTTTAAAAAGTTTCTCCTCCTCTGCTTTATTTCTTTTATTCATTTCCTTAAATCTTTTTTTTGAGTTTTTAACATTTGTTGGCTTTTTATTTGATTAATTTTATTTCAATTTACTAATTTTTACTTTAAGTTTAGTTTTGCTTGAAAATTATGTATTGTTTTTGTTTTTTTGTTTATAGAAAATAACCCAACTTACAAATAAGTGTTTGCAATCAAGAAGTACTAAATTAGAACTATTTGCTGTTGTACTTTTAGTGTTTGTAAAGGTTTTTTATTTTAAGATAATACGTCTTAATATATTAAAAAAAGAAGACAAATTACAACATTTTAAAACAATTGATTTAAACGTAAAATAAGCCATTTCAAGTGGGCCTTAGATTAGTTCCATATTTCACACTTTTTCAAACTTGTTGTTGAGCGCAGCACCTACAAAAATATTAGTACTTACCTGCTAAAGGGTGGCTAATGAATTTTGCTATATTAATTTCCTTTGTCTCAGTCGATTTGGAAGATGATTCATTTTTGTTGAGGTTTCTTAAAAATAATTAAATTTAAATGACCCCCATCATCTTTTCAAAATTGTGTTCATATCTACCCGGAAGGTATCAGCAGAAATTGCCTCAATCACAATATAATTCGTAGCGATTACTTTAAAACATTTAAATTCGTTGGTTTCTTTTATATAAATTTTCTGTTTGCAATAAGCCCGTAAAAAAAGTGAGGTACAGTCAGGTAAGTTGACCTTGAGGACCAACAAAATGTGGATTTTCTTGAAATTATTTTGCTGAGAAATTTCGGTTGAAGATCTGCCAAACGGGCTTGCCTTTACTCTTTCTTTAGGTCTGAAAGGAAAGAAAGAATGGTCCGCCAATGCAGATGAATGAAACTGCACACTATATTGTGACTCGAGCTGGAAACAAATCTGTCCATGGAGTATCTCTGCGTTTCTGTCACTCCCAATTCGACAATTTTGTTTGTTGACATTACCATTTAAGTCAAAATGTGCATGGTCAAAATAGCAGTTGAACACTTTTCCGTCCTCTTCCACCATTTGAAGGATTTTTCGGCAAAGAAAATCAGCAAGTCGGCTGGGTTCAAATTCAAATGTTTATTTAAAAATACTAAGTACAAATACAAAACGAGGGAAAAGAGAGCATCTACGAGTAACAACAAAAATGTTTGAGGCACAAGATAAACCAGAGAATGTATACATCAACGATTGTTTAACACAACAGAGGCGCCAACTACTCAATCAGAATCTTCAAGTACTTGCATTGGCCACATTTTCACCCGGTTAAAAATTTGTTATAAACCAAAACTTTCTGGAAGTGTTCTCGATTTAAAGATTACTGATCACAAAATGATCGTTTTATTTCATAAGTCAGAAAATATATCGAAACCTACTTTAGTAATTCAAACAAAAGAGCATTATACAGTAGATTATATTTCATTACAAAATATTTTGAAACATGAATTTTGGGATCAGGTTTATTCGGAAAAGGACCCATCTACTTCATACTCTTTTTTATTTCAATTCTGCAAAAACATATAGAGTCATGCACTTCTATATCTCTAAAAAAAAAATCTAATAGAAATAAGTTTCTCAAACCTTGGATGAATAGGGCTCTCCTTAAGGTATCTCCTTTACTTAAAAAGAGTAAAATAAGTATAAAGCTAAAAAAACATCTCAACAACGAAAAATTACAAAAGTACTACCTTAAATTTTGTAAAGCTGTAAGCGCAAATGTTAAATTGACTTGAGAAAGGTATTATTTTAACTTGTTTGAAAAATTAAAGGGAAACATTAAGGAAGAATGGAAAGCAATCAACAACATTTTAAGGAAAACTTCTAAGCCTAATATAATAGAAACCATTGTAGTTGATGATGAATCAGTCCATTAATTTTAGTGGTGATTGTAATTGTTTTAATCAACATTGTATAAATACTGACTTCTCACATCCAAATAGTTTTACTTTCAATCCTATCTACCTCTTTTGATACATACAAAGCTATTTTATCTTTAAAAAGTAAAAACTCTTGCAGAGTAAAAACACGTCAGATGGAATATCTAGTAATCTTCTTAAAAGAATTGCCTTTTATATTTCAGATGTTTTGAGTCATATATTTAACTAAGTGTGGAACAGGGCTGTTTCCCAAAACAATTGAAATGTGCTGAGATTATTCCACTCTTTAAAAAAGGAGATAAAGCAAATTTGGCTAACTATAGACCTATTTCAATCCTTCCTACTTTTTCAAAAATATTTGAAAAACTTATGGTCAATAAAATTACTTCTTTTCTAAATAAAATAAGATTTTTTTAGCGATAATCAGGTTGGTTTCTGCTCGGGGAAGTCAACCAAAGATACAATTCTTAGGCTATGCAGCCAGTTGTATGGCAGCTTACATGATAATAAATCTACTATGGGCCTCTTCATTGATATGAAAAAAGCGTTTGACTTGGTTGATCATGATATACTACTAGGCAAATTATATAGTGCAGGATTTGGAGGGGTGATTTTTCAATGGTTGAAATCTTATTTAAAAGAGAGAGTGCAAAAGGTTATTATAAACGGCACACGAAGTGAAATTAGGCTTTTAAAAAATGGAGTGCCACAGGGATCTGTACTCGGCCCTTTGTTTTTCTTAGTATATATTAACTCTATCTTTAAACTCCCGTTAAACGGTCTTTTGACGGCATTTGCAGATGAGATATCATTTACCGACCAGTCAAATTCTGGTTTTAATTATATTTTACTAATTGAAGAGGACCTAGAAATTCTAGGAACTTGGTTTTCGTACCATAAACTAATAATTAGTGAAAAAACTAAATTCATGACTTTTAAAACCTCTGGTCATCCAGTTTCATGCTCCGAATTGTAAGCAATTTAGCTTTCCAATTCATGACTGTGGTGTACGCAACTTTCAACATTCTTGTTCTGATTCGTGTTTCAAAATCAATTTAGTGAAGAATTTCAAATATTTAGGTGTTACAATTGATTCTAACCTTAATTGGAAAGACCATAGTAAAAATTTTAAAAATCATTTGATGCTTATAATATGAAAAATGTATCTCTTAAAGCGAGTTTGCTCTAAAAAGATTCTCAAAACAATATATTATAGACTTGCGCACTCTAAACTACAGTATGGGCTATCTAGTTGGGGTGGTTCCTATGAAAATACTTTTAGACCTTTAATAATTGCTCAAAAGCATCTTATTCGAATTATCTGCAACAAAAATCGTTATACCGAAACTTGGCCTTTATGCAAGGAATTGCAAATTCTACCTATGAGGCATCTTTATATTTTTAAAGTACTTAAAGAATTTTTTAAAAGAAGTAGCAATATTCCCAGCAGAAACTCGCAATTATATAACCTGAGAATAAATAACATGCACCTGGCCACTGTACCCACTGCTCACAAAACTCATTTCTCTAACTTTTATTCTGTCGCAGCCCCTAAGTCTTTTAATAAATTACCTCTGTCTATAAGGCAAACTGTAAATTTTAAATCTTTCTCAAAAATGGTAAAATACTGGCTATTCACGATTGACTTAAATTGTATTGATAACTATTGTTGAAAATTAATTATTAACAAAAAAAAAAAATAAAAAAAAATTTATCATTTTCTTGCCTTTGTCGAGACATCAAAACTCACTGTTTGGTGTGCTTTATGGGCTGTTGGAATCATCGGCCCATATTTCTTTAAGGACGTTGCATACCAGAATGGAGAGGGCTATAGAAACATGATTTCTGACTTCTTCGTTTCTCAGTTGAATGGCATTGACATGATAGAGCTTTGGTTTCAAGAAGATTGCGCAACTGCCACACGGCCCCCGACACCATCAATTTATAGCATCACCATCAATTTATTGCTGAGCATCTTGTTTTTTTTTTAGATAGATAGATAGATTTTTTTTTCATACAAAATTCAGATGATACATAATTCGTAGATTAAAAACTATAACATAATATGTTAATTTCAAACAAATTAAGAAATAATAATGACATTTTTTGTGTATATATACTTTAAGTATTAAAATAGATGCAAATGCCATTTCAATGAACTTCTATATTAAAATTTAAGTTAACAAATTAACTTTATATTTGTGAAAAAAATCAAAGAAAGTATGTGTAGAGAACTGATAGAAGCGAAATAAATAAGAAAAAGGAACAAAAAAGGTTAGCAAACAGCAACAAAAAGTAAATACATATTGTACTCGTACTAAGTATAGTTACACCAGAATGTCATAAAACATTGATTCTATGCTAGCATAATCTATATCAACAAGCCAACGCCTTGTTCAAGTCTTCCAGAAACCGTTAAAGCGTTTAGAGACTGTGGAAGCTTATTAAATAAGCGGCACGATGAAACCGAATAAAAGTTACGAAAGACGGTGGTGCGATACATCGGGATGGACACTACATTCAAAATGTTTCTACGTAAATTGTATTCGAAAATTAATTTGTAATTACGATTACCCGATTTCATGAAGAAAGTTTGCAATACTTTAAAACAATACAAATGACGGACAGGAAGAATTTTCATATCACGAAATAATGGATAACTGGAATTTCGACAATTTTTTTGGCATATCAGTCTTAGGACGCTTTTTTGCAGGATTAAAAGTGGTTTAATTTTATTTGTATTGGAGCATCGAATGAAAAATGCCATAATACTCGTACATGGTTTTCAATAATCTTTTAGAACAAATGTTTTTCAAGTAGAAAAAATTCCGGAGAGTATGACGAAAATATTTTCTTAACGATTCAGTATAGTTAGCAAAGCTCAACCTAGAATCTGTAGTAAGTCCCAAGTACTTAAACTCCTCCACATTTTCAATTAAAACACACTTGTTGCTGCAACTCAGAGCGTTACAAAAAGTTGGACAAGCTAAAATGGAAGCACAAGTACAATCTGCCAGTTTAAATCTTCTGGTGCGTGAAAGTAAAGTTCTGCATAGTCAATCTGGGTACATAATTTTAGTTTTGGAGCTAATATTCAATGTATGTTCGGAGAACCAGATTCTTAACAAATTAAGATCCCAGTTATATTAAATACCAAATTCAAAGCACTATCATAAGAACAGCCTACATCATTTACAAAAGCAGTAAGTGTCCCATTAAAACTTAGACTGAAAAAGGAATTAATGTAAATAAGGAGCAAAATGGGTCTCAGTACGGAACCTTGAGGAACTCCCAAATTGAAAAACTGAATTTCGCTCCTGGTTTCGCCAACCTTCACTCTTTGAGTTCGATTGGAAAGGTAAGACCTAACCCAGGAGGGCAAAAACCCACGAATTTCAGCTTTCCCAAGCTTATCCAATATAATTAAGTGGTTAACCATATCGAAGGCTTTTGTAAGACCTGCAATGAATGTTTTAGTTTCAAGATTTGAGAAAATGCTAGAGCAAAAACGTAATAGGGCGTCTTCAGTGGTTTTTCCATGTTGAAAGCCAAATTGCACTGAGCTAAGAAATTTTGTTTTGCTTAGAAAAGATATGATCCTTACTTTAATAGTTTTCTCAAAGATTTTGCTGAAAGCAGGAAGAAGAGAAATAGGCTTATAATTGTTCATATCTTCTGCAGTGCCTTTTTTAAAAAATGGTACTACGTCCGCACATTTTAGGTCTTCAAGAAAAACTCCAAAAAATATGCTGCGATTGAAAATAAAAACTAAAACATCAACTAAAAAGCAACCGATCCGTTTCAACAGTACATTAGAAATGCCATCACAAGCACTAGAGTTTTTTAGAGAACCAATTAGTTTTAAAAGTTCCAAAGCAGTTATAGGCTCAACTATCCCTTTGCAGTGGTTCACAAAGGCTACCAACAACCGAACATAAACCGCAACTGTGTTGAGATGTTTGTGCTGGTAAATTGATAGCTATCGAAGTGAAATGATTATTGAAGGCATTAGAAATGTCAAGTTTATCAGAAACTACAACATTATTAACACAAATCCCGGTGGGTTTATTAGTGGATGAGGATTGGTTTAGAATATCATTGACCACCTTCCATTCATTTTTGATATTTCCATTAGAAAAAAGGAACTGATTTTGATAATAAATATCGCGGCAAATGGTATTTTTGTTTTTAGCTGGGAACATAGTTTATTGTACCCATTTCGATGTTTGGATCACTTCCCAAATAAACATCACCCCCACATTAAAAAAAAAAGACTTTTGCCACATCATTGAACATATGTACGAGTAGTCTATAAACACATTAAAATACATATTCAACATTGTTAAATTAAATAGAGACCTTTAGAATGTCCGCACTCTTAAAATCGACCCTCTTTGCTTCAACACCTCTGTATTGCTCATTACCAAAGCACCCGACACCACCTGCAGCGTAACCTTAGGATTTGCAAAGAAATTAAAATCTGCCAAGTGGTAGTCGTTTATTTCAAAGCCATAAATCCAAATTTCAGAGACAAAAACGATATCTCAAATGCACAAAAAACAATTATTTAGGTGGGTAACAAGGGATGAAAAGTTTTCTCGTAGACTTCTCACATTCTGGTGAACAACAAAAATTTAATTTAATTTTGATTTTGGTGGGGGCGAACGCCCCCATTTATTCGGCTTAATACAAGCTATAACTTACAAATTAAACTTAAACTAAAACTTAAAACTAAGGTTGGTTGGAGTGGTGAAGGAGAACGGATTTGAGGTAGGAAGTGGTGCGGTGGAAGTCAAAGACGGTAGGGTTTGAGTTGATTTGACGTAGCATACGGGAGATTGGTTCGTTCGCGCCATAGGAGGTGTGGTGGGTTGGTAGATAGAAGAGTCGAGGGGTTAGTGTTGAGGAAAATGAAGTTGTGAAGGGACGCGCATTCAACGTGACCTGAAAGATGTCGATGAATGAAGAGAAAGTGTACTGCATCTCTGAGATCTTCAAGGGTGTTTAAGTAGATAAGGTTGAGACGGTTTTGATAGGGTGGCAGATTAAAAGGATCGTCCCAGGGCATACCTCGAAGAGCAAATCGAAGAAAACGGCGCTGAATGCTTTCAATTCTCGAGATATGAACACGATGATATGGGTACCATACTTGACTGGCGTACCCTAGGAGGAGGCGAACAAAGGTACTCGTAATATAGAGGGACCTGGTCACGTATGGGTTGGTGAATTCTTTGAACCACCGTTTTACAAAACCTAGTGCAGAGTTGGCTTTGAGGGTTATCTCATCCATATGTAAGCGGAAGTTGAGCTCGCTATCACACAAAATGCCGAGGTCGCGAAGAGATTGTACGGAGGAGATAGGTTGGTTATGGAGAAGATAGAGTCGGGGAGGAGATTGGTTCCGCTTATGTGAGAAGGTGATAGATTGGCATTTGGCGATGTTAAGTTCCAAAGAATTTTTGAGGCACCAGATCGAAAAACTATCAAGATCTTGTTGAAGGAGGAAAGAGTCATGGGGAGAGGAAATGGTTTTGAAAAATTTGGTATCGTCGGCGTAAAGGGAGACAGACTAATGTTTGATGATCATATCGAGATCATTTATGGTTAATATAAAAAGAAGGGGACCGAGATGGCTGCCTTGTGGAACTCCAGAGGTGGCCAAAAATGGAGCGGAGTGGGCTGACCTAAAACGAACACTGTAAAAACGGTTTTCGAGGTAAGAGGATATTCATTTTAACAGTATGGGTTCAAAGCCGAGGGCAGACAATTTAAAGATGATTAACCGATGACAGATTTTATCGAAGGCTTTGCTAAAATCGGTTGCAACTACATCGAATTCATTGCCATTCTCTAGGGCAGAGTGGGCAAAGGATACGAATTCAATGAGATTTGGGGTGATTGACCTACCCTTTAGGAAGCCATGTTGTCTAGGGGAAATAAGTGATTTGCATTGGAAGCTTAGAGCTTCATACAAAATACTTTCGAAGAGTTTGGGTATATGGGAGAGTTTAGCGATGGGACGATAGTTAGTTATTTCATTCTTTGATCCTTTCTTGTGGATCGTAGTTATGAAGGAGGATTTCCAAGCCTGAGGAAATTCTCCTTGTGAAAGGGATAGACGGAAGAGATTAGAAATTGCAAGGGAAAGAGAGGAAGAACATTTTTTAAGATATACGGCAGGGAGGCCATCTGGGCCTGTTATTGCAGTAAGTGCTCTTTGTGAATACCTTTTCACAGTTTGAATTACTATAATAAGATTAAGAATAGAAGGGCAATCGCTTAGATCATCGTCAATATTCATTTAGATTTGATACAATTAAAATACAGAAGCTATATAAGCGTAAGATCATTAAATGATCTGGTTGAGATTACTCTTCCACCCTGATTGATTATTATTAAATCAAACATAATATTTGTAGTTTTTTCGCTTCCTTACATCTTTTGCTTGCAAGAGGATTGATTCCCTTGCTGCCGCCGCTACCGCTGTCACTGGTGCGGCTGTGGCCACTCTCACTGATAACGTTACAGCTGATGTTCTTTTTTCTGTTTTCCTTTCTCATTCATTATTCGCTGCTTGGTTATGGGGTCAGTGAACCTAACACAAATTATTGATTTCTTGGAAGAGCTGTTATTTCCTCCATTGGCTTGCACGTTCTTAACATAGCATCTCTCAATTTTTGCATCGGGTACATCAATAGACAATGAAAACATTTTTGAAGATTTGCTTGGCCTTGTCAGTTGCATTTTTGTTGTTTGCATCTGGAACAGCAACAATTTCGGTGCAATTTCTGTTGAATCTGTTCTCCAGTATATCAACCTTAGCTCTCAGCTCTGCATTTGGCTGGTGTAGATCGAGTGATGGTGGTACTAGTCTTTGGTGTTCGATTACCATCAGAAGTAGATGGTGCAGTGTTAGTTCTTCCTTCACATTTTTTTGTTGTTGTAAAGCGAATGTGCAGGCATACGCATAGATCTTCGCTTGAGAACACCACACTTGTCAAAACGAAAGGATTGGCCACTTGATTGAATATATTCAGCACCCTTTTCAATGAGATTAACACACGAAATGTGAAAAAATTCAAACAATCAGAGCACGATATCTTAGCGGAACAACTTCTTTCAATTTTTTCCGTGCAAAGTGAGCACTTCATTTTGAATGTAGCAGTGTAAATAATTTAAACAGAGATGTACACCCCACGACTCTCAATAGATTACTGTGAACTGGCCTCTACGATCCTGTGATCTCACACGTTTAGATTACTTTCTTCGGGGGTATGTGAAGTCACTAGTCTATGCCGATAAAACAGAGACGTTGGACGATTTGGGAGGGAGTCAACATTCGCCGTGTTATTGCTGATATACGGCCCCAGTTGATCGATAAAGTTGTCGAAAATTAGACTTCACGATTGCGCTTCATTGGAGCTGGCCGTGGTGCGCATATGCACGATATCATATTTAAGCACTTATGGCATACAATTATCTATTAAATAAGTCTGTTGTGAATAATCACAACAACAAGCATCAAACAACAAACGACGAACAACGCACAAATTAAAACTGCAATTTTTTTGAGAACTAAGCAGTGCATTCCAAAGCGCACAGCTTATTAAGTTATTTGCACATGCCACGTAACTGAACACCTCGTACGATTTATTTCTTAGCCTGCTTAAGGTGTGTAAATAATGTAGAATAAGCAAAATTGTAGTATTTAAGGCAAAATTAATTTAAATAAAGTTCAGTTCGTTAAAATAGTTGTGTTGTTATTGACTTCCCCCCACCAGTGGTAAGGAGTCAGAATATTCTCAACTAAACATCAGAGACATTAACATTAGCTTCAAGTATTTTATTTCATATTGAATTTGTATACCTCTAAAAAAAACATCCTTTATATGGTCAAAAATAAGGACAGTGAAAGATAGTAATGAGAAAAAAAGAGAATAGATGAAGAAAAAAGCAAAAAATATAAAAGTACTACTGCTGTAAAGAGAAATATTTAAAAATGGCTGTTTTGAAATCTGAAGCTCTCGACGTTCTTTTTAAGTGTTCTGACAGTGAGTTCCATAGCCTAATGGTGAAGAGTTTCGATGAATTGACATAATTGAAGGGCTGAGTTGTAATATTAAAAATTCTAGATGACCTGGCAACTTAGTGAACAAATATAGAACGAATTTCGTATTAATTATTTTGTACAAGAAGATGCAGTTCCGAGCATTTAAATATTGTTGCAAGGTACAACCAAGGATGTTATTTGCAAATGGTGAGACTTGGTCGTATCTGCGCAAACAATAAACATGGCGGACCATATTGTTTCTAGATACTGAATCATGCTGATCAGTGGTCAGAACAGGACAGTTGGCAATTTATTTTAAGACTTAGACACATAACATTCGATATGAAAGGGATCTTTGCGTTATTTATTGAAAAACAGGGTAACTTTTTGATTTTTAGAAATCAATATTGCCTGCGACATAGACGGGTTTAAGACTAGTGTATTTTCAAGAGTCCGAAGATAAACTGCATGCAGGTCTTCATTTACTCTACAAAAAAAGGGCTTAGGGGCCTTGAGATGTAGATTTGTAGGTCATCTGCATAAAGATGGTAGGATATCATTAATATACATATATGCAGAAAAGAATCGGACCTAATATAGAACCCTGTTTAACTCCTTGAAGTAGAGATCTCGATAAGAGTTTCACCGCATTTTGACTAAACCCAAAATAATAACGCAATTTTTCGCAAAGTGATTCGTGATTCACTGTGCCAAATGGTTTCGAGAAGTCAAACAGTAATAAGACTGTTAAATGTCCCTGTTCAAATTCAGGTTGACAAGAAAGTAATTTCTTCTTCGATGACCTTATACCATCTTTCTGGAAACTTCACAATTTCGCGCTCATAGAACCTTTGGCCCTTATTAGCAGAAAACTGAACCAATTGCGATTTCAAGTTAACATCATTGGTGAAAGATTGACTAGAAACAAATTAAAATCTATGCTGCAAAGTCAGGGATGTATAGTGGTTCAAACTATGTTCAATAATTCTTCACGACTTATATACCAAAGAAGTGTGGTTTAGCGTTGTCATGTTGGAACACGGTTATGATATGTCAATTTTGGCTGTTTTTTTTATTGCTGCTTTATTGCTTGTTGAAAGTAAACATCTCGATTGACCGTTTGGTTCCTTGGAAGTGGCTCTAAATGAACGAAACCCTTATAATCCTACCAAATTGTCAACATTGTATACTTTTGATGCAGTTCAGCTATCGATATGGTTTGTGCTGGCTTAAAAACCCTGATCGGGTTTGATTTTAGGTGTCGTAGAAGACGTAAGTAGATCTAACAGGTGTAGACTTGCTTCTAAAGTAATCTTAAAGTGACAGCTGTCAAATGTCGAAAGAAAAAATCATAAAATTGACAAAATCAAAAATAAACAAACATAACGCAGTCTACTTGTAGAAACCGAAATTACATTCTTACCAACCCAATTAGTGAACTAACATCTTTGTGCAGAATTGTCTGCAGTGAATGTCTGCTAATGCCCATTTTAGCAGATAAGCTGCTTGTCAAAACGGAGGGATTGACTTGTAGAGTAGCAGTTACAGCAGCAATTCTTTCATCCTTTCGAAATGTAACATAAAATCTCGGTGACAAGAACTTCTTGTGTTTGTCCAATGCTCGTCAAACGATTTTTATACTCCATCTGCTCAACTTGCTTTGGATGGAAATTACAAACTACAATGTGCGATTGTGGTGCATAATACAAATTTTTGTTTCAGAACACAGAAAAAAGTTTTGTAGTGCGTTTCATCGTCCTTTATATCGGCTTTGCGAGTTTGGGGCTTCTATCACTTAATTTTGGTGGGGGTGAATGCTCCCATTTATTCGGCTTAATACAAGCTATAACTTAAAAAATAAACTTAAACTAAAACTTAAAACTAAGGTTGGTTGGAGTGGTGAAGGAGAACAGATTTGAGGTAGGAAGTGGTGCGGTGAAAGTCAAAGACGGTAGGGTTTGAGTTGATTTGACGTAGCATACGGGAGATTGGTTCGTTCGCGCCATAGGAGTTGTGAAGGGACGCGCATTCAACGTGACCTGAAAGGAGTCGATGAATGAGGAGAAAGTCTGCTGCATCTCTGCGATCTTCGAGGGTGTTTAAGTTGATAAGGTTGAGACGATTTTGATAGGGGGGCAGATTAAAAGGATCGTCCCAGGGCATACCTCGAAGAGCAAATCGAAGAAAACGACGCTGAATGCTTTCAATTCTCGAGATATGAACACGATGATATGGGGACCATACTTGACTGGCGTACTCTAAGAGGGGGCGAACAAAGGTAATATAGAGGGACCTGGTCACGTATGGGTTGGTGAATTCTTTGGACCACCGTTTTACAAAACCTAGTGCAGAGTTGGCTTTGAGGATTATCTCATCCATATGTAAGCGGAAGATGAGCTCGCTATCACACAAAATGCCGAGGTCGCGAAGAGATTGTACGGAGGAGATAGGTTGGTTATGGAGAAGATAGAGTCGGGGAGGAGATTGGTTCCGCTTATGTGAGAAGGTGATAGATTGGCATTTGGCGATGTTAAGTTCCAAAGAATTTTTGAGGCACCAGATCGAAAAACTATCAAGATCTTGTTGAAGGAGGAAAGAGTCATGGGGAGAGGAAATGGTTTTGAAAAATTTGGTATCGTCGGCGTAAAGGGAGACAGACTAATGTTTGATGATCATATCGAGATCATTTATGGTTAATATAAAAAGAAGGGGACCGAGATGGCTGCCTTGTGGAACTCCAGAGGTGGCCAAAAATGGAGCGGAGTGGGCTGACCTAAAACGAACACTGTAAAAACGGTTTTCGAGGTAAGAGGATATTCATTTTAACAGTATGGGTTCAAAGCCGAGGGCAGACAATTTAAAGATGATTAACCGATGAGAGATTTTATCGAAGGCTTTGCTAAAATCGGTTGCAACTACATCGAATTCATTGCCATTCTCTAGGGCAGAGTGGGCAAAGGATACGAATTCAATGAGATTTGGGGTGATTGACCTACCCTTTAGGAAGCCATGTTGTCTAGGGGAAATAAGTGATTTGCATTGGAAGCTTAGAGCTTCATACAAAATACTTTCGAAGAGTTTGGGTATATGGGAGAGTTTAGCGATGGGACGATAGTTAGTTATTTCATTCTTTGATCCTTTCTTGTGGATCGTAGTTATGAAGGAGGATTTCCAAGCCTGAGGAAATTCTCCTTGTGAAAGGGATAGACGGAAGAGATTAGAAATTGCAAGGGAAAGAGAGGAAGAACATTTTTTAAGATATACGGCAGGGAGGCCATCTGGGCCTGTTATTGCAGTAAGTGCTCTTTGTGAATACCTTTTCACAGTTTGAATTACTATAATAAGATTAAGAATAGAAGGGCAATCGCTTAGATCATCGTCAATATTCATTTAGATTTGATACAATTAAAATACAGAAGCTATATAAGCGTAAGATCATTAAATGATCTGGTTGAGATTACTCTTCCACCCTGATTGATTATTATTAAATCAAACATAATATTTGTAGTTTTTTCGCTTCCTTACATCTTTTGCTTGCAAGATTGATTCCCTTGCTGCCGCCGCTACCGCTGTCACTGGTGCGGCTGTGGCCACTCTCACTGATAACGTTACAGCTGATGTTCTTTTTTCTGTTTTCCTTTCTCATTCATTATTCGCTGCTTGGTTATGGGGTCAGTGAACCTAACACAAATTATTGATTTCTTGGAAGAGCTGTTATTTCCTCCATTGGCTTGCACGTTCTTAACATAGCATCTCTCAATTTTTGCATCGGGTACATCAATAGACAATGAAAACATTTTTGAAGATTTGCTTGGCCTTGTCAGTTGCATTTTTGTTGTTTGCATCTGGAACAGCAACAATTTCGGTGCAATTTCTGTTGAATCTGTTCTCCAGTATATCAACCTTAGCTCTCAGCTCTGCATTTGGCTGGTGTAGATCGAGTGATGGTGGTACTAGTCTTTGGTGTTCGATTACCATCAGAAGTAGATGGTGCAGTGTTAGTTCTTCCTTCACATTTTTTTGTTGTTGTAAAGCGAATGTGCAGGCATACGCATAGATCTTCGCTTGAGAACACCACACTTGTCAAAACGAAAGGATTGGCCACTTGATTGAATATATTCAGCACCCTTTTCAATGAGATTAACACACGAAATGTGAAAAAATTCAAACAATCAGAGCACGATATCTTAGCGGAACAACTTCTTTCAATTTTTTCCGTGCAAAGTGAGCACTTCATTTTGAATGTAGCAGTGTAAATAATTTAAACAGAGATGTACACCCCACGACTCTCAATAGATTACTGTGAACTGGCCTCTACGATCCTGTGATCTCACACGTTTAGATTACTTTCTTCGGGGGTATGTGAAGTCACTAGTCTATGCCGATAAAACAGAGACGTTGGACGATTTGGGAGGGAGTCAACATTCGCCGTGTTATTGCTGATATACGGCCCCAGTTGATCGATAAAGTTGTCGAAAATTAGACTTCACGATTTCGCTTCATTGGAGCTGGCCGTGGCGCGCATATGCACGATATCATATTTAAGCACTTATGGCATACAATTATCTATTAAATAAGTCTGTTGTGAATAATCACAACAACAAGCATTAAACATCAAACGACGGACAACGCACAAATTAAAACTCTGCAATTTTTTTGAGAACTAAGCAGTGCATTCCAAAGCGCACAGCTTATTAAGTTATTTGCACATGCCACGTAACTGAACACCTCGTACGATTTATTTCTTAGCCTGCTTAAGGTGTGTAAATAATGTAGAATAAGCAAAATTGTAGTATTTAAGGCAAAATTAATTTAAATAAAGTTCAGTTCGTTAAAATAGTTGTGTTGTTATTGACTTCCCCCCACCAGTGGTAAGGAGTCAGAATATTCTCAACTAAACATCAGAGACATTAACATTAGCTTCAAGTATTTTATTTCATATTGAATTTGTATACCTCTAAAAAAAACATCCTTTATATGGTCAAAAATAAGGACAGTGAAAGATAGTAATGAGAAAAAAAGAGAACAGATACTGCTGTAAAGAGAAATATTTAAAAATGGCTGTTTTGAAATCTGAAGCTCTCGACGTTCTTTTTAAGTGTTCTGACAGTGAGTTCCATAGCCTAATGGTGAAGAGTTTCGATGAATTGACATAATTGAAGGGCTGAGTTGTAATATTAAAAATTCTAGATGACCTGGCAACTTAGTGAACAAATATAGAACGAATTTCGTATTAATTATTTTGTACAAGAAGATGTAGTTCCGAGCATTTAAATATTGTTGCAAGGTACAACCAAGGGTGTTATTTGCAAATGGTGAGATTTGGTCGTATCTGCGCAAACAATAAACATGGCGGACCATATGGTTTCTAGATACTGAATCATGCTGATCAGTGGTCAGAACTGGACAGTTGACAATTTATTTTAAGACTTAGACACATAACATTCGATATGAAAGGGATTGCGTTATTTATTGATAAATAGGGGAACTTTTTGATTTTTAGAAATCAATATTGCCTGCGACATAGACGGGTTTAAGACTAGTGTATTTTCAAGAGTCCAAAGATAAACTGCATGCAGGTCTTCATTTACTCTACAAAAAAGGGCTTAGGGGCCTTGAGAGGTAGATTTGTAGATCATCTGCATAAAGATGGTAGGATACATTTTGACAACAGCTAGCTATATCATTAATATACATATATGCAGAAAAGAGTCGGACCTAATATAGAACCCTGTTTAACTCTTTGAAGTGGAGATCTATTGTAGATTGAGAGCATTTCCCATTACTATAGGTTCTTTAACTACGACTAAATATATAGCTCGACAAAAGTTTCACCGCATTTTGACTAAACCCAAAATAATAACGCAATTTTTCGCAAAGTGATTCGTGATTCACTGTGCCAAATGGTTTCGAGAAGTCAAACAGTAATAAGACTGTTAAATGTTCCTGATCAAATTCAGGTTGACAAGAAAGTAATTTCTTCTTCGATGACCTTATACCATCTTTCTGGAAACTTCACAATTTCGCGCTCATAGAACCTTTGGTCCTTATTAGAAGAAAACTGAATCAATTGCGATTTCAGGTTAACATCATTGGTGAAAGATTGACTAGAAACAAATTAAAATCTATGCTGCAAAGTCAGGGATGTATAGTGGTTCAAACAATGTTCAATAATTCTTCACGACTTATATACCAAAGAAGTGTGGTTTAGCGTTGTCATGTTGGAACACGGTTATGATATGTCAATTTTGGCTGTTTTTTTTATTGCTGCTTTATTGCTTGTTGAAATTAAACATCTCGATTGACCGTTTGGTTCCTTGGAAGTGGCTCTAAATGAACGAAACCCTTATAATCCTACCAAATTGTCAACATTGTATACTTTTGATGCAGTTCAGCTATCGATATGGTTTGTGCTGGCTTAAAAACCCTGATCGGGTTTGATTTTAGGTGTCGTAGAAGACGTAAGTAGATCTAACAGGTGTAGACTTGCTTCTAAAGTAATCTTAAAGTGACAGCTGTCAAATGTCGAAAGAAAAAATCATAAAATTGACAAAATCGAAAATAAACAAACATAACGCAGTCTACTTGTAGAAACCGAAATTACATTCTTATCAACCCAATTAGTGAACTAACATCTTTGTGCAGAATTGTCTGCAGTGAATGTCTGCTAATGCCCATTTTAGCAGATAAGCTGCTTGTCAAAACGGAGGGATTGACTTGTAGAGTAGCAGTTACAGCAGCAATTCTTTAATCCGATCGAAATGTAACATAAAATCTCGGTGACAAGAACTTCTTGTGTATGTCCAATGCTCGTCAAACGATTTTTATACTCCATCTGCTCAACTTGCTTTGGATGGAAATTACAAACTACAATGCGCGATTGTGGTGCATAATACAAATTTTTGTTTCAGAACACAGAAAAAGTTTTATAGTGCGTTTCATCGTCCTTTATATCGGCTTTGCGAGTTTGGGGCTTCTATCACTTAACAAGTCCTGATGGTGTACAATAAGTTGCACGAGGCGTAAAGCCAAGCACAGAAGTCAAGTGATTTCATAACCACTTCTCATTTTTGTAGTAGAAGTAGTGTTTTTATATTCTGAATATCGAGTGTGACCTCAATATTGAAATTCCTAGCTCAGCTCTACAGGTTTTTATTCGGGTAAAACTGCAGAAACCTTGCATTTCCTCAATCGCTCCAGGCTCTGTTTTTTTTGTTTCCGCAAAAGCCGATATTCTTATTTCCTCCAGCACCGGTTCATGGGCTAGTTATGTGACTACCTGCAGTCTTTATCAAACCTGGGGTTTGGTGCTGGTGATCAGGTAGAACCCAGGATATCAGTTGTAACGGCTTTTTGCACCGATGCCATAGATCAGCACTTAGTGTGGCTTGTAAAGGGGTTGGCGGCAGGATGAACGGTACACGATTGTAAAAAAGTTCTGATGTTTTGCTGCGATTGCATCCAACGATAGTCTATTCGTTGTTGTTACACCTGAGATATCCCTAGATGTATCATAATTTGATTCCAACTGGGTAGTGGTGTGGGAATTCCTTCATTGGTCGTTCGGAATCCCCGGGCAGATGTAATACAGAAGGAGCGGTTTTCGTCGACAGCTCTCTTAGTTTGGTTGTCAATTTTGTGATCCAGTGATTGGCAGGTCCCCTTGTGGATTTAGGCTTGATGGAGATTGTTATAATGCATTCCCTCACGTGGCGAAAGCTTAGGTTTCCTTTCATTAGTCTACCGCTCGCAACAAATTCAAACCCAAATTGACGTAACTGCTATTCTCCGTAGTATATTCAACTTTTGTCCATGTAATCCTACCGCTCTGTCCGGGTGGCGGTGATAACTTCTTTATATTAGTCAGTCTAGGGCCTCAGTTAGCTGTTTGACCGCACGTGTTCTACTCAACGTCATAACATTCCATGTGCAGTTGGTTCGTCGTTGTCCTTTTTTCATTTGCAACAGTAAATCCGTACTTATGTATTGTTGGTTGCTATCTATTATTGTTTTATATTTATTGGTTGCCTTGTGATAGTCGATTTATCTTTTTGTTTGACCCTGTTAGTAACCCCATGCACAACCTTCAACCAAGAGGGATAATACACTACAGTATTGCTATTTTTTCTGCTCAACACTTAACTGTTTCATTTAAAGTGCCATTAGGTTTAAGGGCATTGTTACGGCCTATTTCCGTGCAAGCTGAATGAAAATATTGTCTAATTATATGACACACAGTAGATAGCGTTTCTTAAAATAAGGATAAACCGTCTCAGCACTGGCTAAATTGCTTATTGGAGGGACAGGAGGATTTCCGCTCTACCGTTCCTCGCACATATATTCCCTATTTCCTTAAACATAATAATTATAAAATTTCTCATGGGTTCTGTGCGCATATTTCTTGCTGACTGCAGTTTGTCCAGCATAGACCGGTAGTTTCTATTACTCGTATCCTAGCTGCAATAGGTCGTGCGTAGCACTTGTAGAAGTTATTAATGTTTTCTCGCATAAAGCCGACCGCCAAAAAGTTCGAATTCGAAACTTTGTCTCCCAATTGATGATGGCATAGCTGACATCTTTAAGCTCGATAGTAGTTTGATGATTGAGGGTGTCTTTTGTATGCTCCCAGTGGCAAGTCTTCTTTAATAATGCGAGACGTAGATTTTTACGAAATTGTCATCTCACACGACATCAGATATCACGGCACTCGCAGTTCTTACAAAGGGCGCACAACTTGATCTTAAGCGGTTCTTCGTATGCACTTTTATACGATCTCAAAGCTGCTATTAATGCTTGCATGGGTAGTCACCATGGTATCTAGTGGCAAGAGGTGACGCAAGCTTCTGCTATGATAGCTCTTGTCTAGGTGCTTCATCGATGTAAAATAGCAATGTTGATGTATCTACATCATCATTTATCAATCATCAATCTACCGAACGCGTCCAAAATCTGGCAACCCCTGTGTGAGCCCCTTTAAATCGTTACAGTTCCATCTGGAGTATATTAATCCATGGTCGCATCCATACACTTCAACAGTTTAGCGTTTAATATGAGGTTTTTGATTCTCAGTTCAACGTCTCAACGGAGTTCTTTTCAGCCGAAGAAAGGAAGGTACCCTTTGTGCAAGTCAACTACTTCTAAATCTCGTAACCAAGTGCTTACGCCCTTCCCACAAACTGATGTGCTTTCCCGGGCAGCTTTCAAAACAGGATATGAGTTATTATATGTGAGATATCACCTCACAAGTGGAAAATATTTCTTGGAAATACCGGGCAATTGAATCTAATGAACAATTGTTCTTTCTATCAGTCGACAACCTATTTCCTATCGATAAGATTATCTCTTATTTTGTTTCTCCAACCGACAAAGATATTCGCCGCCTGGCGGTGGATATTGCATCTTTTATTTTTATTTTAAAATGAATCAATGAAATATCGTCTGTTTGAATTGATACGTACGAGTATACTAGTATCTGTCACCATCCCATCCGTTGAATGATTTTCTCTGTGCACGTGATTCCAATTGAATATTGAATTTCATTGCCAGGAGTTTGTGATACCTAAATGCAATCCACCTGTTCACATGTCAATTTGCTCTGGAAATCATGTTACTCACATTCTGATTCAAAAAAAAGATATCACCTACGAACGCACTGATGACATTGAACGTTTGTCTGTAAACATTTAGCTCGAATCTCAATAATAGAAAAGTTCCCTGACTCCAAAAAAGACAACCGAATACACATGGCGTTTATTATGTTCCAATTAAGATTATCGTCTAACTCTAGTACATACCTAGTGTAGTCGTAAATGCTCCAGAGATAAGGTCCACGTTGTATGCCAGACGTCGACCGTAAACTCATTTGTCATGTCTGATAAAATATTCGCATATTCGTCACTTCCCAAATTTCTAATCAATCACCTCCAGTCCTTGCGGGTGGTTGACATGTTTTTGAAAAAAAAAAAAAAAAAAAAAAATAAATGAAGAAATTGGAATGTAAAATTTTATTGTTTTTATTGTGTTCAATTGTCAACAGGAAATTTAAAAAATCCAGAAAACCCATAAAGTTTATCATTCGGTAAAGGTTGTGGAACCGAAATAGATAAAACCATATCTGGATGTTTCCGATGGCTGGCAGTCACCTTGAATAAGTTCGACAAGATTTCTATTTTATTTCTATTTGCTTAGATAATGGTTAGCATTTGTGGGGATGAAATTATTTAATGACAAATTCTCTGTTATCACATTTTCGGAAAATTGACAGAGATGTTTGCGCTATTCGTTTCGAAGGCAATTCAAATTTCTCTGAATCAGATGTTAAGCGGAATTATTTTATTGTTGGGCAAATATTATCTCAGGTTGTTTTTTTGATTGAATGAAGATTCGAATTTTTACGAATTCTCACTCTATGTGTCATAGGGGTGTTGAATCTTTTTCATGAATTACTCGTATTTGTTTCTTAAGAATTGTGTACAATATTTCATTAAATTTTACACACAGTGGAGAGCAAAATACTACTCGTAGCAGTGTCACTTTGTGTGTAACACTTTCCTTAATATTTTTATAATGTGGATCAAAGAGCTGCATTGAGTATGATCGTGTCGATTCGATCATTGTCGCCAAAAATTCGATACAAATTTTCGATTGCGAATGCATGGTAGATTTGTGGTCGTTCAAGCTAGGCACTCGAAACAAAAATTCTTGGGCAAACATGTATGAGACACAACATTATTTTTTCGAGTTTGTGCGGTACTGTACTATTATTGATTTTTAATCTCGTGTATGTCTTGTCACGAATGAATGTACCGAACGGATGTATGTCTCCATATGCATGAATTCATCGTGAGTGTATGGTATATTCGAGTGTTTCGAGTATCTTTATTGTCTCTATTGTGTTCAACCACCCGAAAAAACGAAAATGCGTTAACTTTAATTTTTTACTGATAAGGAACAAAATTCATAATTACAACAAGCAACAAAACAAAAAACACAACATACGAGTATGAAATGTAATATTGTTTTGTGTATGGACATGGGCAAGGGTATATTCGAGTGTCTGCAGTATCTCGATTGTGTGGAGTGTGTTCAACCACCCGAACAAACGATCATTATTTGCTAATACTGCACAAAATACCCGAACACTCGAATGCATGTATCTGCATGACTCGAATGTTTCACCCAACATGTATTTTTTAAGTTCATGAGCAAACGATTATTCCTTGCTGCTCAACGAAAGTGATTGCTTCAAACAAAATCTGAGTCATTGATTGAGTATACACAAATACAAAGTACCCGTTGCAGCTCTCTGATGTGGATGTTTTTTTTTTTTGACTTCTACTGTAGTACTGTAGTACTCGTACTTATCGACAACAAGTCATTCATGTGACTTCATATTACAACGGTAAACCCTGACTGTTGGTTAGAAATGTCAATTGGTAGTGCATCTGGTATTTTTTCATGCAAGCAAAATAATAATAAAAATAATAAAAATTGTGTTTTTACTTAAATTTTGAATTTAAATTATAGAAAATTAAGCTAAAAGCTCCTTTTTTACGTGTTCAACCAATTTGTAGTAAAGCCGATTAATTTTGTTCTATGAAAATGTGTCGTAGGATACACTGCACACCAGAGAGGCGCGAGTTGATTCAATCGCTTAGTCCGCTTTCACACGTCGCAAGTTTCGAAAGATTCAAATGAGTGCAAAAGAGAGAAATAATGAAACAAAAAATACACAATTAAGCAAATTCCCACTGCATGGTCCGCTTTTACATGTCGCAAGTTTCGAAAGATTCAAATGAGTGCAAAAGAGAGGGATAATGAAACAAAAAATACCCAATTAACCAAATTCCCACTGCATGTGGGTAGCAATTTCATTGCAAGTTTTTGACATTTCTTTTTCTTCTTCTTCTTTCTTTTTCGCATTTGCTTCATTATTCCTTTCGCTGTGTAACGAGCACAACATTTCAGTATGGCGGATGAACCGAAATGGACCAAAGAATTAACAAGGGGGCTCATTTTCAATTATGAAAGACTGAGCGCTAAAGATGAAATGAAAGAGAACTGTCAAATAACATGCAAACCCAAAGAAGGGGAAAGTCTTCGTGTAGAGTTGCGCGCATCACTGAATGACAGTTCAAAGGAAAATAACCAGAACATGCGAATTACACACTTGCGACGTGTGAAAGCGGACATGTGGGTAGCAATTTCATTGCAAGTTTTTGACATTTCTTTTTCTCCTTCTTCTTTCTTTTTCGCATTTGCTTCATTACTTCTTTCGCTGTGTTACGAGCACAACATTTCAGTATGGCGGATGAACTGAAATGGACCAAAGAATTAACAAGGGGGCTCATTTTCAATTATGAAAGACTGAGCGCCAAAGATGAAATGAAAGAGAACTGTCAAATAACATGCAAACTCAAAGAAGGGGAAAGTCTTCATGTAGAGTTGCTCGCATCACTGAATGACAATTCAAAAGAAAATAACCAGAACATGCGCATTACACACTTGCGACGTGTGAAAGCGGACTTAGGAAATACGGGAAAACCTACTGAGAAATTGAAGAGCTCCTGGAATGCGTTGAAATATGAGGAGAAGATTGAAACAGGCGGCCGGAAGAAAATTTTGCATCCGTCAATGGTGAAACGACGTACTGTAATGTACTCTAAGACGCATCCTTCTACAGTAGCTACCCAAATTATTGTCGATGAGGTAAGCCTGCCTGTGATGTTAACACTGTTAGAAGACGTCTGAAGGAACATAATCTCAATGTCCTACGTCTCAAAAAAAAAACAAAAAAAAAAAAAAAACAAAAAAAAAAAAAAAAAAAACAGATATTAAAAAGGTTGAAGTCTGCAAAAGAGCATTTGTTGTGGTCGCCTGAGAAGTGAAGGAATATAATGTGGACTGATGAGAACAAAATTGTTCTGTATGGCGGCAAAGGATGTCGACAATATGTCAAGCGTCCACACAATACAGAATATGATCCTAGGTTCACCACAAAAATTATAAAACATTATGGATCTAGTATCATGATGCTTTTCGTACTATGGTGTTGGTCCACTATATTGGATTAAAGGTATAATAGATCAGCACTCATACGTTGACATTTTTCAGAACATTAGGCTGCCATATGCCTAGGATGAAATGCCACTAAAATGGGTCTTTCAACAGGACAACGACCCGAAGCACACCAGGCGAAGAGCTAAGCAATGGTTTCGGGATAATAGAATTGAGGTCATGGAGTGGCCTGCTCAATCCGCTGATCTTAATCCCATTGAGAGTCTATGGGCCGATGTAAAGAAGATAGAAAGATGGGGACGGCAATCAAGCAGTCTTGGATTACAAAGAAAATTGCTAGCGTCATGTTGAGTCCATGAAACGGCGTTGCGCAGCTGTAGTAAGCAATAAAGGGCATGCCATAAAATATTAATCTTATGTGTATTATAAATTATTGAAATCCAATTCCCCAACTACCTGCGGTTGGGAATTTCCACCATGAAAACCTTTTGTACTATGCTTCGTCTAGATCTAGAACAATTGGTCGAGATTCGACTACATTCCGCAGGTGTACCAAACATCTTGAGCTTTGAGTGTGCAGCCCGTGCTATAAATACTAAGCAGCCGAAACAAATTATTCTATGCAGTCTGGAGTAACGTGTTTGCGTGAAATCTTTTTCACCGACGCATTGGATAACACTGGAACACAAAACACTTCTCAGTGACAAGTCTCGTGTGTTGTGAATAGCTCAATTTAACTGGTGGAAAGCCGACTGTGCCGATGATGGTGGTCTTCCACGCGACATATATGTATAACTGAAAGAGGTTTGCTATTCAGGATAAAATATCAGGTACAATACTTATCTTCGTTGGAGATACGGTGACAAGATGAATGAAACGAACAACCTTTAAACCTTTAAATGTTCAAAATTTGTTAAGTACTACATATAAGAGACTAAGTATTATTTGTACGCTTGTTAAAATGAATAGGTTGAATTGAATTAAACCTCAGCCTAGATGGGTTTGACTTAAATCCCCTTTCTGGTCCAACAGTTGTCGATTACGTTTAGGGCTGCCTGCGTTTTAGAGCAGACAGTAACTAGGCATAACCCGAAATGCAGTACAGATGCATATGCCTGGGGGTCGGATGTCGAGCTAAAGACAGCATTTGCTTGTACACTTATGTATCACCCTTAATCTTACAGAATTCCTTGAATAATTTAAATAATATTCGGTAGAATAAAGGTTTTATTCTAATTGGACTCCCTGAAACCAAAAATCTACAGAATAACACAATTGATTTATATCCTAAGTTCGCCTATCAAATTAAACAGTTTCTACCAGCTACAATCCAATATGATTTTTGATTGTTAATTTAAAAGAAAAGGAAAAGTTTAAACAAAACACTTGAGAATTTTCCGTGTCCTACTCCACACACAAATAAATAAGTGTAATAAATTATATTCCTATCTATAATACGGAACTGTTTTAAAAACATTATTTAGTAATTTTATCGTGATGCCATGTTCATGGTCGTAAAAATTGGACTGCAGGTGAATTTGTTATCAGGCGATAAGAATTAATCTAGAGGATAAAGTAGAATTCAGATAATAAAAGTACTCGACATATAGGCACTTCTTGCATTAGGCGTGCTCTGGATAGGAGTGATTGTTTAAATAAAGCTTTGTAAAGATATATCTATATACATTAAATAAAAAAAGAAACACATATTCAAGATACAGTAGATGGGGACGTAGACTGTTTTGTGCTTCAAATTTTTTTTTTACATACTCGTATTTTGTTTTTATATTCTTTTTGTTTAAATGTTAGTGCTTCATTTTTTAACGTGGCATTTGCCTATCAGAAATGTTATTTATTCTTCAATAGCACTTGAACTTAATTTAAATTTTTTTTTTTTTTTTTTTTTCAAAATTGAATATTGAGAAAAAAAATGAAAGCGAAGCAAGTGGACTGACTTTTCGGAGAAAAGGTTGCCAACCAATGCTAGTGTTTTATTTTAAAATTTGTAATATGGGAAATTAATCAAAATAATTACTGGATTACACAGTTAATTGATCCTTTTTTGTAAGGGGGTTTGGTTGAAATGTGTCTGTAATTAAGATTCATAAGGCGAGAGAAAATAACTTATCTAGATCAATGCACGACATAAAAGGTCAAAGCTATTAAAGTTTCACGTGGAAAGTGATTCAGGTGTTTAAATTTGTATCCTTGTAGGAGTATATCATATTATATATCATATGACATGAATTTTTGTACCTAAATTAAGTATGAACTTGATGGAAAAATACAGAACAGCGTATATACGAGGACAATGGGCGGCGCATTTAAATTTCAAACGCAACATTGTAGACTGGGTTAAAATTGAACAATCGAACTGAATTCTTTTGTTTTTTTTTAAAGAGAGATGGACGATATGAATATACGAGTAAATAACATATTTTTTCCACCACTTCAGTTACACATGCCCTTTCGATTCGTGCGATAAGAACACGTGTGAACTGTATGTTAATGTTTGATGATAGAATGAACTAGTATTTGTACAACTTAGGGCTAAGTGATATGACTTCATAAAAACAAATGTTTTTATTTGAGTAATAATTCAGTTGATAAAGTCTTTGTTTTAAAAACAAAACGTTCCAGCTTTTCTTATCGAATTTAGAAGAAGCATAACTTGCTTTAGTTTGGGTAGGGATAGTTTGTGGTGGACCTGGGCCCCAATCAACAACTCTCTTAACTTAACTTTATATTGCAATGATCGCCTCAAGTTGCGCACACCAAGTTGGTTCAGGTAGTTTTCCACTTTAGTGCGCCACCTAAGATAGGGTTTTCTTTTAACGTGTAGTCCCTCGGGAATGGATTCGAAGTCATTCCAGACCGGAACGGTGATGTTCATTCATTCAACATACCCAAGGCATCGAAATCGATGAATTCTTGATCTTCTAACCAGGTGAAGGTCGCTGCATACCACATTAAGTTAACTGGTCTATCTTCTTCCGAATTCCGTTCCATCTGGATGGATTTAAAGACATTCCGGATCCGGATCTGTGTTGACGAATTCTAGCTCTCCTGGCTAGGTTAACGTCGCTGTGTAGTACCGTATACAATATCATTTTTGTCCGCTTTAGATAAAGCCTATGTTTCCATGTCATACAGTAGGATTGGGACTAAAAGGATTTTACAAAATACTTTCTCCATTGTCAATGCGAGCGATTCTCTTTCTCAGTTGCCTCCTTGGTCCACAAAAACAGCGAAACGTGGTTCTTTATTTTATTTTTATTTTATTTTATTTATTTACTTCCAAACTTAAAGCTACAATAATAAACAAATTTTCTTAATAATTGCGGAAATATACTCGTATAATAGTTGTCATTTTTTAACTTGAGGTATTAGTGTCGAATGACACCTGGATTTAATTTGTTAAAAAAATTATAAATTCTGGTGTGGGGTGACAATCAGATATAATCGTACATAATTATAAAGTTATTCATGTTTTATAAAAAAAATCAAGAAAATAGGATTATTAAAATTCAAATAAATAAGATAGAAATAACAATTCTCATGGTAAGATAAATACAACTTTATAAGCTTTATATATAAGCTGATGCTTATGACCATCGATAGGATTTTGCTAACTTTGCCTCTTTTTTTTGCTTAATCGGAAGATAGTACCGACTTTACACAAACACGTTTTATGTCCTTCTGATTCCATATATATATATTTTATTTTGCCTTTTTTTGCCTTTTTATACCATTATTGCCTTTTTTTTGCCTATTTTGCTGTTGATGCCTTTTTTGCTCTGTTCTCAAAGTTTGTTCGCTATACATTTTTTTTTAAAAAATGTTCTTGTTTTTGTTTGTATTCAAATGCGAAAGATCGCGGGTGCCATTCAAATGTATCTACACAGACTATTTGCATTGTATGGGATAGTTATTTTTTTGTAAATGTAATCCTTCGATACATATGGTGCGATACATTTCAGTGTGGTTGCATCTTCCAGTTACTCCTTTAAAATGCAGAGAAAAAACTTCTGCGAATACAATAATCTTGATGGCTTAATACAAACAATGAAACTCAGTAACTCGAAGTTCGTTTCTGTACGTGGACGTTACTTGTATCTCGGAGTGTTTTTTTTTTTTTAACTGGAAGAAATCAATTAAAGTGCTAAAATGCCTAAAACGACTTGTAAAGAGGAAAGACAATTTAAAAATTTTGTATTATAATTTATATAGTATAATTTTGTATTATTTGGATCAGATTACTTTTCATCTGACGGAAAGGTCCTTTTGTGCAAATTGTGTGGTGTAAAAAAAATTATATTGAACAGCATATAAAAAGAGTAAAGCACCAGCAAGCAATGGCTTTAAAGACAAAACCAAAAACTCAAACGATTTCATCTTTTGTTACTGGAACTAAAAAAAGTGAATTTTACAGCGATATGACAAGAATGATGTTAGTATGTGACATACCGTTGCATAAAATCAATCGTCTAGAGTTCCAGACTTTTATAGAGAAGTACACACAGAAAAAATGCCAGACGAGTCTACACTAAGAAAAAATTACGTCGAAGATTGTTACCTCGAAGTGCTCCACAAAATCCGATCTGAAATTGGCGACGACAATATTTTTGTATCCATCGATGAAACGACTGACAAAGCAGGGCGATGTGTATCAAATGTGATTGTTGGGCCTTTGCGAGCATATGGTCGAGGGTACCTACTAACGTTCGAAGTTCTGGAGAAAGTAAACTCAACAACCATTGCCCAGCTTTTTGCCGATTCAATGCGGTTGCTGTGGCCAGATGAACTTAAGCGAGAGAAAGTTTTGTTCTTCGTAACAGACGCTACACCGTATATGAAAAAGAGTGACAAATCACTGCAAATATTATATTCCAAAATGGTTCACGTAACTTGCGTCGCTCACGGTGTACATAGAGTCTGTGAAAGCATACGCAGTCACCACTCAAAAGTTGACGCCTCGGTATCTAAATATGAAGAAAGTATTTTTAAAAAGTCCATCACGAATTGCTGTTTTTAAGGAGATGGAACCTGACATGCCGCTACCGCCTCAACCCGTAACTTTACTTAAAATTAAATTTAAATTTACATTAACTCGTTGGGGGACTTGGCTAGAGGCAGCAACGTATTATGTGGATAATTTTGTTAGGATCAAAAAAATCGTCGACGTTCTTGAAGACGATGCAAGCTGTGTTGTGTTTTCGAAGGAATTGATTCAGGATGATGCAGTACAAGCGCAGCTGGCATATATCAAAGTCAATTTTGGATTTTTAGTCGACCCAAAAAAATAAATTTTTGAAGACTTACAAAAAAGAGATATTTTTGAGAGTCTATATTTCTAATTTTAACTAGCATTCTTCTCATTAAGGAGCATCAATTGGGTAAGTATTTCCGGTTTTAAAGAATGTTCAGCAAAACTTGGAAAAAGCAAAAGAAATTTTGAAATAGCTTACTGCCGTTTTCAATGCAAATACGGGGCTGAAAACCATTGAGCAGATAAATTCTGTAATGAACGGTGACTTGGATTCTAAACTTCCAGAAAATATTGATGTCAGTAATGTTGAAAGCTTTAAATGGGCTCCATTCGTTTCAGCTGGAGTGGAAACGTTATTTAGCTCCTTAAAGGCACTTCTAAGAGAAAACCGGAGAAGATTATTACCAGATAATTTTAAAAAGCTTTGGGTAGTTCAATGCTACTATAACTAAATTTGCATTCCTTTTCTTATTTTCTAATAAATGCCTTTTTAAGTGTTTTGTTTTGCCTTTTCTTTTTAATGTCAACAAAATCCTAACCCTGCTTATGACATACTCGTGCATATTTCGTAAAAGAGATTCAATATTAGTGTGGACAACAGTCCAGTCTTTAACTTTTCTAAGGAAGGACTGAAAACGTATAGTTTTTCTGATAAAAAGTGGAAGCTTATTAAAAGCTATAAGGGCTGTATCGGTGTAGAAATTTAAAAAGTGGGTTTTTTAAGCGATTGGCACGTTTGTTAGGTGTACGTATTTTATACGTAGGCTGTATATCTGAAAGTTCCTACTGGGTATGTTACCATTTTTCTTAAAGAAATCTCTCAATATTTTATGAACGTAAAGTTGTCTCTGAGGCCAGCTCTGGGTAAATCGATTTTTTTTTACAAATAAACCGAATTAGATATTTTTGAGCTATGAAGGGAGGTCCGAAAGAATTATTATATGCACCACCCCAACGTGTTATGCAAGACCATAATAAATCACCTTCGCAACTTTTTTTTGAATCGATAATGTTTAATTTGATACATTTTTCTTGTAACCAGCAACATATGGGATTCAATTATTCGAATATCTTCATTCCGATTTAAGTTATGTTTCACGATCTCAAACTTAAATGAATTTTTATTTGAATTCATTAATTAATTCTTACATGCTGGACAAAAAAAACGCTTAATTAACTTAAATGCGGGCACTCTAAATTAAACCTAACGCTTAAACTATGCCTTTCAACGTTACTTGCAGTACAATTATTATTTTTATATCTATTACAATTAAAACTAAGAAAACGATTTTTTGTGTGAAAAAACTTAGTATGAGGATGATTTTTTTACTATATTGTATTATAAAACTTAAAACTAGAACTTATAACCTACCTACAAACTAAAATAAATTTTAGCCTACTTAAACTAACTATGTATACATAATTAATATATAATTTTTTTGTGTATAGGTTACCTCTTAAATTGTTAGGGGTTATTTTTTTATGATGTTTTTATTTTCTTAAAACTACTATCTAAAGCGATGTAAGCTGGCCACGGTTAAGAAACTGGGATGACGAATGAAGCTAATGAAGCTACCCTGTATTGGAGGAATTCGATGAAGAAGGTTCCTCTGCTTCAACAAGCCACCAAAATAGTTGGTACTGCCGAACAACATCACTCATGTCGCGACTCCCTACCGCCCTACTGAACCGGAGACGCTCTGCATTGCCGTGTGCGACGTCTCTGTCGTATTTGGCTCGCCTGTCCGAAGCTGTTTGAGCGACGTGGAAAATTAGCGGCATCGCTAATCTATTCAGGATTAGCTCTTTCATATCGAGTTAGAGAAACGCTTCATGCATCTTTGGTATGGCATTTTTTAAGGAACGAAAATCACTGAAGTTTCCTTTTACATTGACTCTCTGTTGTCGGCATTTCAAATAAGTGTGGAACCATTTTTCCACAATTCTCCTAAAACCAAGTCATGGTCAACCATGTCGAACGCTTTCGTATAACATATATACGATAAACAAACAGAGCCATAGTACACCTGTTATACTCGTAGTTGATACTATTATACTTTGAGAATAGCATACTCTGTTGACATTTTCTTTCTGCATTCAAACTGATTACACTGGTCAACAAAATATTGTAACAAGAAAAGTGCTTACTAATTTTAAATTATCTTACTAAATTTAAATTGTCTACCTACCCTCATTCGAACACCATATATACATATTTATTTTGATTTGATCAGGTATCGCTTTTGTGTTACAGCTACTACCGACGAAATTGAAGAATTACCGTTTTTAAGTTTCATTTTGTCATTCAGAGTATTTTATTTTTATTATTTGAAGAGTGTAGTTGTGTTTTCTGTTTTCCGAGTTAAGTGAGTCTTAAATAATGCCAATAAAGTGTAAAAATGATCCTGACAAGTTTTGTTACAATTGTGACGACATTGCATAACTCAGCAAAGAAATTTGACGCCATTAGTTATTCGAGGTGTGTTCAGAAAATAACAGGAATTTTTAAATTTCGTGGATTTGGCGAGTCCGATTGCCAAATTATTTTTTATTATTTTGGTGTACATGCCCCTGAAGTATAATAAAATGTTCAGCTGTATTCATTGTTTACTTTGTATGTGGCAGCCGCTAAGGTTAGACGTGTTTTTATGAGCTCGGCGATATTTGTGATATATTGTGAACTGGACCAACAAATTTATATCAAATTTTGCGCAAAAAAATTAAGTTAAGTGTAACAAAGTGTGTTAAATGTTAACAAAGTCCTATGATGAGTGTGCTATGAGTAAAACAAGAGTTTGCGAGTGATATAAGCGTTTCCAGGATGGCCGTGAAGACGTTGAAGATGACTAACGCCCCGAACGCCCCCGCACATCAACAACCGATGAAAACGTAGAAAAAGTGAAAGAAATGATTATGAACGATGGCCTAATCACAATCAGAGAAGTCGCTGAAGAGATTGGTATATCGATTTACTCATGCCATGAAATTCTTTTGTTTGGGTATGAAACGCGTGGCAGCAAAATTTGTTCCAAAATTGTTGATCTTTGAACAAAAACAGCGGCGAATGGAAGTTCCTCAGGAGTCGCTAAATGAAGTCAACGATGATGCAGAATTACTGAAATATGATATATAGCAGGTGACGAAACATGGGTTTACGGATATGACGTCGAAACTAACTCTCAATCGTCCCAGTTGAAGCATTCTGGCTCGCTAAGACCGAAAAAAAAAGCGTATGGCTGAAAGAGCTAAAGGCTATCCCAAAGATCGAGTTTGACAAGTGTTTCGAGGATTGGAAAAAACGCTGGCACAAGTGCATAATATCTATAGTAATGGGGACTATTTTGAAGGCGATAACATTAATGTAGGCGAATAAATAAATATTTTTTTCAAAAAACCAAAATTTCTGTTATGTTCTGAACACACCTCGTACGAACAGTATTTTGGCTTTGCCATCGGACAACAAGACAAAACATGGGTTCCAAAAATCTGTTGTGTTACATGTGTGGGTCTTCTTACTGGATGGGCGAAAAGATCTCGATCTATGCCTTTTGCAATTCCTATGATTTGGACGGAACCAACGAACCATTCATCTGATTGTTATTTTTATCTTACTGATGCAAAAGGTATTACAATTAAAACAAATAGTAAAATTAAATATCCTGACCTGCCATCTGCTAAAAAACATTTCCCTCATAGTAAAGAACTACCTGTACCAGAACCACCTCAAATTTCCGATATGTCCGCTACGCCAGAAGCAATCGATAAAGAAAAATTAGATCCTGACTTTCAAGAAGCTTCCTCAACTAAAGTAATGAAATTTATTACAACCAAAAACAAAAGTATGTTATTATACTTTCGCAATCGAGATGAAAAATTAAAAGGTTTTTTTTTCACAAAATGATCAGCTGGGGTATTTTGTAATAATGTTTATGGCGTAATGACTGTCTTGCGTATAGAATATAAAGCATCGTTTATTTATCGATGGTTCGAAAGTTAAATTAAAGGCTATTCTCTTCCATATCTGCAATGAACTTCCCTCTGTGAGGGAAGAGGCTTCTAACCTGAAAGAGACTTATGGAAGATTGAATTTGTCTTAGAAAAAATTCAATATAACGAAAACAACGGGAAAGTTTGTGGAGATTTGAAGGTTATTGCCCTAATTTTAGGATTACAATTAACGTATATAACTCCACCGCAGTGCGAATATTTGGTCAATTGTGCACTTGACGGGCCCATGAGAGCATGTGCGATTGTTTTAACACAATATTACACACAAGAGATTGATATCTCTAAAATTGGCCCCGTATATAGTTGTACAGATCAAAATGTGGTTGTTCTCTTTCGGTTTTACAGAATCATCAAAAGTGAGACCATCCTTGCGGCCAGGTATTTAACAACAAGTACAGCCACAACATGAGAGGCTTAAGTGAATACTGTTTAGATTGGGTTAACCAATTAAAAACCAGAAGCTCTTTCAATTAAGAGATTAAGATCAGAAAGATTAAGATAGTAGGAATCATCAATGTGCAAAACACATTTGGTATCTTAGATCATTTGTCAGTGATCAAACTCCAATTATTCATTATTAAAAAAAATAATTTTTATCTCAAAATGGGACAATGTGTGATTGAATAGGTTTGTCGAAGATCTTTGAGAAGGTTAGAAACAAGGAAATAGGTCTGTTATTTGAAATGATTTTTCTGTTGCCTTCATTGAAAAGTGGAATAATTTCTGCACGTTTTAAGTGATGAGAAAAACAACCGCTTTGAATAAAACGATTAAATAAGTAGGTTAATGCGTCAACCACATAAATATAACCAGCCTTTTTTTTATTAATACGCTCGAAATACCATCACTTGTGAGGAATTTTTATTTTTTTAAAGGCAATATAGCTCTATATACGAGTACTCGTATAGTTTACCTAAAGAGAAGGACAAAGAAAAAACTATTTGATTGCATATTCTATTCTGTTGTGAATGCTTCTTACCAGCTTAACGTCTCTTCCAGCAGTCTTATTGGTCTTTATTTTAGATTTTTTTAGGTCGGGTGGACAATCATCTCTACCATTAAATTTCCTTGTTCGTCCATGTTTTATTGGCCTGACATGTTCTTTTCACCTTCTGGCAAAATTTCCGAACGTATTTCCTGCTATAACATTGACTTTCCTTGATCTAGCAGCGCTCGTGCTCCTTTTGCTCGTAGATTTAACGAGCTGCTCTAGCCCGTCACTCATCGTCAAACCATGGATTTCGCAGTGTTGATTGGATACAACATATCACATTACACCTGTCGTAGCAATAACTCCTGTCTCAGGTGCTATTGGCAGACAATATTAACCGAATGTGCTAAAAAATATTTGCTCCTTTCCTTTGCTTGGATGGTGGTTAGATTTGCTTTATAGCAGTATAGGGTCTTCGCGAGTTGTTCAGCAGTACCATTGGCGAAACTTAAAAGAAAATATTTAAAATTACTCTTGCTGAATCAATTGATAAAAATCTGGTGTGTTCCTCAGGGCTAAATTGTAAGTCTAACACTCCCTTTTACTTTCTTTCTATCAAATGGTATGCTATCATACAAACTGTGAATGGGAATATATGAAGTTTATTAAATTCTGATCTTTCTAAAGGGTGTTCCAAACTCATGCACGAAGTGATTTTGATAGAAAACACAGGATTTTAATTAAAAATTGTAGTAGTTTTATTGATTTATAAAGCATAGAGTATAGGGTTATGTATGGTATAGCATATATGGAAAATGGCCTCCACTGGTTTGCTGGCACATATGCACCCTTTGGTCGAAATTTTCCATGACAGTTTTACATAGATGTGGTTAAATTTCGTTGATGCAGCGCTCAATTTTCACTTTCAAGGCGTGATGGTCGTGGGCTTGTTTGGCATAAGCCTTAATCTTCAAAAAAAAAAAAAAACAGAGAAAGAAGTCCAACGGCATTGAATCGCATGATCTGGGCGGCCAATTCTGATCACCAAAACAGGGAATTACACGACCAGGAAATGACTCATGCAGTAATTGAATTGTAATTGTAAAAAAAAAGTAATCGAGCACCATTGACTTTTACCGCCTGACCAGTCGCATTTTCAAAGGACAATAGTCCGATAATGCCTCCAGCTCAAAATCAGCACCAAACAGTGACACGTTGTGTTTCTCAACAATCACTCGTGGATTTTCTAAACCCCAAATTCGACAATTTTAAGGATTAACCTAGCCCCATTATTGAGGATGATTTTGTTTGAAAAATCATCATCCACTCGTTCCATAATCCATTTAATAACAACACAAACGACCTGAGTGTCTACGATCACTGATTGATCTGCTCTGAAGAAATTAATCTCTTCACAGTTGAAGTTAAATCACCATTCAGAACCATACCTTCATTATTCTTAAAATATTGCTCAGCAATGAAAACGCGTTGTTCTTTCGTGTAGCGCTCCAATTTCAATAATTCTGAACTGTCGGCGATTACCCTTTCAAATTTTGAGTGACACCCATTACAACATAAAAAGAATGAAATCCATCGGAACTCGTATGTTACCCTCGTTAATATAATTCGGGCCTAATTTCGGTCATTCTCACACCTTCGACCTTGCTAAATACTTAATTCCCTACTCATATGATTACGTAAGCTCGGCTTAAAAAAGTCGAATGAACGTAATTTGAGGAATCATTTACCTTTTCCAATGTTGAAACCTGTTCGTTTATATACTTTGTTTTTCTTGTCTCTATAATATGCTGAGTAATTTTCGTTAATTCACAAATCTTTATGATTTGTTTGCTTTGACAAAATTTATTATAAATTTGTTTTTGTCTGTTCTGTATTTACAATATTATTTTAATTATTTCTTTTATTCAACCAAAGCCGAGTTGTTTTTGTAAATACATTTAGATGATGGTTTAAATTGTAGTCCACTACTGCTCAAGGTGGCATTTTGAACAATTGAGAGTTTAGTTTTATCACATGTTAGTGGTGTGTGAATTTGTTTTTGTTGCTTAATAACTGACACGTGTTACGAGTATTAAGCTCTTATTCTATGTTGGCTCTTCTAGGATAAGCTTGTTATCTATCGTTACTCAGGCACTGGGAGTTTAATCTTTTGAAATTTGAGGTCCGCAACCTTGTCTTATTTGACCCTAACAAATAAATATAAAATAAATATGAATAAAATAGAATGTTTAGATAGTTTAACAAATGAGACAGTTTGAAATTTGTATGGGAAATAAGATGATTAGCCTTCTCACTTGCGAATTTTGGTCCTAATGAAAACGTAGCATTAGCTGTCGGCTCTTTCTCGTGTAGATATAGAAGAATACTTTTAAAGGGGTTTTTTTTTTATTAAATGCGCTCCAATAGGGATTCTCTGAACTATCACATATGAACCATATTTGACAGCTGTCATAAGTTACATAAGATGTTATATATGTAAGTTTTAATCGTGGAATCGTGGAAAGTACTAGTACATCAACTCATCTCTAAAATCTAGGACAACGAAAGCATGCCCGACCGATGGAACATCAGCACAGTTTGTACGATCCTAAAGAAGGGAGATCTCAACTATTGCACATGGGAATAAATCTCCTCAACATTGCATATAATGTAAGGTCTGCCGTATTATGCGAACGCCTGAGACCCTTCGTCTGTGTGCTTTTAGGCCAGGATGTCCACATTGGTTCTTGGAAAAAATCCAAGAGTTCGAAATCGATACACTCCATCTGATCATTAATTTCAAACCGTCTATAGAGACGAACTATACAAAGCCAGACCTAGTTTTGGCATCCAAAGGATGACGATGGAGAATGCGCGTTGCGGTTATGACAAAATCAATACTAGAAAAGGACTTAAACAAGGCGATGCGTTGTCGTCCTATTTTTCAACATCATTCGTGAAAGAATTGTGCGAAATTCGTAAGTCAACTCCAGAGGCACCATCTTTCAAAAATCTGTTCAGTTACTCGCATACATAAGACGCCATTAACACAATTGAAGAAAACAGTGAGCTGCCAATGTAGCGTTTGTGACTATTGAAGCAGAAGCGACAAAGGTGAGTTTAGCGGCCAACGAAAGAAAATGAAAGTAAACAGTGTCAACAAAGAGGGACACATAACATCGACGGCTAGGATAAAATGTACGCTGCTACGACTTTGAGGTAATAAGGGTCTTTATCGACCCCAGTTCCGCTAACAACTCCAACAACGACAACAACTCCGAAATCATGCGAAAAATCACTGTTGCTAATCGCTATTTCTCTTTGAGCTAAGAAATCAGTTGAGTAGTAAAGCCCTCTTCCGACCAACCAGCATACTGTAGAGCGACTCCGACCTCGTGGTTGGGACACAACGCCCCGGGTCAGAGGGACAATGCGGAAGAGGACGACAACTTCATATGCGCAATTAGAGGCAGCTGGTAATATAACACAGCTGAGGCATTTTAACTGAGGATTCGGTCTTAAAGACCGTCTTCTCCCGGTTTCATTCTTTTGTCAGTGTACGATAGTTATTTTCTTCTAAGAACTCTGCATCCCCCGTACTTGCTTACAATTTTCTATAGGTTAACATATTCTTTATATATTTTTTTTTTTACAAGCATCTCGAATTAAGTTATAAATTGTTAGACCTACGTTTTATTTGTAACTTAATTCAAAGCTATTCTACGCCATTTATAGTGGCTACTTGCACTATAAATATAGTAGACCGGAAAAAGTTTCGAGAGCATTTATTTCATTTCATTTCAAATGAAGCTAACCGTTTGTTGTTTCATCTCTTATCTACGAGTATATGAAGTAAAGTGTTTCAAAATTGTTTGTCCCAAACTTTTGCCAAATGTCTAACAAGAATTTTAAATGCTATTCCAGCAATGGGACTACTAACCGAAGGCAGTCCATTTTCATGGGAGGATACCAGAAAGCTTGCCCAACACGTTCGTGAACATGGAATTGAGCAATTTATTAATTTATATCATCGACTAAAGGACCGTCATGGTGACGTACTTAAATGGGGTGATGAGGTAAATATTAGGAGACGTTCTCAAAATATATACCATGTGTACTTATTTCTGTCTCTATTCCAGGTTGAGTATATAATAGTTAAATTTGACGATGAGAAAAAAGTGGCCAGAGTTTCGTTACGTGCTCAAGAAATAATCGCAAAACTAAACGAGAAGGAAAATGCCGATCCTACTGGTGTAAAATCGCTTTGGCGACCGGAATACGCAGCTTATATGGTTGAAGGAACCCCAGGGAAACCATTCGGTGGTTTAATGGCACATTTTAATTTAGTCGAAGCAAATATGAGAAACAGGCGGGAAGAAGTCAGTGAACTACTTAAGGAAGATGAATGCGTTATGTCGATCACAAATTTTCCACGCCTTGGCTGTCCATCTTTCACAGATCCGATTTACCAACCAACTCCAAACGACGGTTCAACTAAATCCCGTTATTTTCCAGATCAAGCAATATGCCAAGGACATCCACGTTTTAAGACGCTCTCACGAAACATACGTCTGCGACGTGGCGAGAATGTCGATATCAGATTGAAAGGTAAACATTTTATGATACAAAAATGTACATTCTTACTGATATTTACGAGCTTATCGAATTGCAGTGCTAAAAGATAAAAATACACAAATTCCGGTTGCGGGCAGTCCAGCTGGGGACGAGGATGTAGTGCATATGGATGCTATAGGTTTCGGCATGGGATGCTGTTGCCTTCAAATGACATTCCAGGCGTGTAACATTGTTGAGGCTAGAACTTTGTATGATCAATTAACTCCACTGTGTCCTATCATGCTGGCCTTGACAGCAGCATCTCCAATCTTTCGGGGATACCTTACCGAATCTGATTGTCGCTGGAATGTGATTAGTGCATCTGTAGATTGTCGCACGTCAGAAGAGCGCGGATTGAAGCCGCTAAAAGAGAATAAATTTAGAATTCTCAAATCCCGATATGATTCCATTGATTCGTTCCTATCACCAGAAGGTGAAAGGTAATTTTTATTTTTTTGGAGCAAACACGGTACACTAGTATTCTAACAAAAAATAAATTGAAAAATTAACAGATACAACGATGTGCCTTTAGTATATGACGAAGCAGTATATCAGCGTTTGCGTGAAGGAGGAATTGATCATCTTCTGGCACAGCACATTGCCCATCTTTTCATTCGGGATACGATTTCGCTCTTCAGTGAGAAGGTTGATCAAAACGACAAAGAAGATACAGATCACTTTGAAAACATTCAATCGACAAATTGGCAGACAATGCGATTTAAACCACCGCCACCTAATTCACCGATAGGTTGGCGTGTTGAGTTTCGACCATGCGAAGCGCAAATGACTGATTTCGAGAATGCCGCCATCGTTTGCTTTGTCGTCTTGCTAACCAGAGTAATTTTATCGTATCAGCTTGACTTTCTCATTCCAATTAGCAAGGTCGATGAAAATATGCAGACTGCCCAGAAACGTGATGCTTGTCGAAAGGAAAAATTCTGGTTTCGTAAATCAATTCAAAAGACAAAACCATGTTCGGAACAACAAGTAAATGGACACGGCTGTTGTCCAGATGAATATGCTCTTTTGTCCATCGATGAAATTTTCAACGGAAAGGTAAGAGCTAAACTTCATTTATGTTTTATTAGTCAGCCATTTTATTAATAAATATATTATTTTATGCAGCCAGAAGGCTTTCCTGGTTTGATTCCTCTAATCAAAAGTTACTTACAATCGATGGAAGTCGATGCCGATACTCATTGCACAATTGAACAGTACTTACGATTGATACAACGACGAGCATCAGGCAAATTCGTAACAACTGCCACATGGATTAGAGACGAAGTTCTCAATCATCCAGAGTACAAGTAAGTTGTTAAACCCATTTACTTAATCATTAGCAACAATTAATTCTAATTTTTTGTTATTAATAGAAAAGATTCTGTAGTAAGTGATCGGATTAATTATGATCTTTTGAAAAAGATTCAAGACATTCAAGAGGGAAAACTTCAGGCACCGTCGCTCCTTGGTCATGGCAATAATTCCAAAACAAAAGACTCCATTCCACAGGCTCTACAAAAGCATTTAGAAAAGAAAGGTTGTGATAAATGACCAACAAAGATGTCACCGTCATCATTAAAGCGATCTTTGCATCATCACCATATTCACGAATGCTGCGCAGCAGTAACAACTAACTAAACACTTGCACACAGAGGACAGAAGTGAGACACCTGGAAAGGAACAACGCTGACGCGCTTATGCGCTTAGACCATTACTTAATTAAACTTGTGTACGAGTAGGGATTTATTTGAACTGGAAGTGTGAAACTCCGTTGAGCGGAGAAAGCGGTGCATATTTCGTATAAACAAATTTTGTATTGTAATAGTTGAGTAAAGTATAAAGAAAATATATTTCACAATTTATATGTATTAATGTAGGAACAGAAAAAAAAATAGTTACAGCCAAGCGATGCAGCAGATATTGTTTTTTTTTTTTTTTTAATAAATTGACTTTTTACTGACTCACCGTCATCTTCATTGATCGCAACTTTGGTTCTAGTACCAGTACCCAGAGATACAGTTCACTTGTGATATTTATAATTCTGTTCATGTCTTCTGCCAATAAGTCACTTCTAGAGACCGGGGTGGGAGCGGGGCTTCAAACAGTATACCTCTGCTGTAGTTTCCCTTGGTGGATAAGAAGACTTTCCGAGCTGAAGTACTGCTGGTCCATCCGTTTTACATGAACTCGCCATTGAAACCGGTGAATTCTGATTTTTTTTTGCCATACAGTCTGTGCAGTCCTTTGTCCGTTTTCGAAAACGTCATTTGATCGTCATTTAGTGTGAGTAGCTCTCGATCGAATTCAAAACTTCGCTCGACTCGACGGTGAGCTCACTTTTGCAATGTGACTCGACACGGATTTACAAATGGGCCCCCAGCCTCACTAGAAGCACTGTGGTTTCGAAACGACCAAGCATTTTTTTTTTAAGGAAGGAGAGAGCTATTTTGGCTGTCTGAGAGAGGGCTCTGCTATTCAATTGCCTTGTGAGCCGAAAAATTACAGCAAAGTAACTTTTCCAATGATTTCTAAGGTGGTGTCGCTGTTTACATATATTAACTGTGGTGCCTAAGTCGTTGGCTATCGTTGGCTAAGTTTTGCCTGTCTATTATGATGTTGTGTGTCCTTTCTGGATGCTTCGCTTTTTTCATCGTTTACCGTCAAACTCTTCTTCGCCGCTTGTGTTGGCCTATTGCCATGCACGATGTTGAAGAAACCGCATGACAGTGCGTTACCTTGCCAGAAGCCTTTCTTGACATCAAAGGTCTTGATAAAATTATTAACGACCCTCACAGCGCAGCAAGCTTTCTCCGTGGATATCTTGCAGAGCCGGAGATAATTAGCACAGCTGGCAAATTAGACATGGCTTCGTAAAATAAGCGTCCTTAAAATCGACAATTAGATCAATGCGTACTACGCATTCTAGGCGCCAAGTTTGATGTTAAATTTGCAATTTTATTGTCATTAATCCGTCGCTGATTTTTCATATTTTGTTCCGTTCCGATGGGTTTGGCCCAATTTTCCATTACCTTTTCGCCGCCTCCAAGTCATGAAGTTGTTGGCTTGTTGTCATAAATCAGAACTTAATGTAGCCCTAAATTAATTAATCTAAAGGTTTTCAATCGCACAAGCGGATCGACCGCCCTGGTGAGACTTACATATCCTTCAAAGCCTTCCAGTTCCAATTTGTCTCAAAAGCAGTAAGTTGACATGGAGCGATTCTATTGGCATTAAACAAGTCACCGGCATCATCTCGGCAGAAGCACGGCCCAATGATACCGCCGACATGAAAACTACACCAAACAGTACAATTTTTGTAAACAATAACGTAACGTAACATTCTGTATGATTTCGTTTGCAAGCTCAATCTTAAGGTTGTGCTACAGTCCGCGATGGACCTGGGCCTCAACCAACAAGCTGCTCCAGCCCTCTACTTCTTCCACTATTGCGCTGCCCCCGGGGGCGGATTCGATGTTCCTGTGCAGTTCATATATTTCGTCGTTGTATCTCCTTCTCTATTCACCGCCTATACAGACGGGAACGAAAATAACCCTCTCAAAACAACCAAGAGCACCCTCATCCATTTTTGATGAAGTCCATGCCTCAGCATCATAGAGCAGAACTGGGATTATTAAGGTCTCTCACAAAAAATGTCACTTTTGTCGAGAGAGGGCTTTGCTAGTACTGCCTGCTTTTTGCATCAGCAACCATTCCGAAATGCAAACCCAAACTGGTGAAATTCCGAAATTCATTGTGAATGTATATACTGCGCAAGGAAAAACAACCAGCGCATCATGAACTAGCACGATGCAAATGACAGTTGTTTGCTTGGTTTATGCAATCTGAAGTATAATGGCGAATTCCGAGAAGTAAGTTTTCTTTTAAATAAATAAAAGCATTCAATTATATTATTATAACTATTTATATGCAGAAATCAATGGAAAAAAAAGCGAAATTTTACACTTAATTACAACGAGGCTGCAGTTTAAAAAGGGATTCAGCTCTAACTGAATTTTAGCTTTAAAATATATTTGTGAATATTCGGTTATCACAAGCACCATAATTTTTTATCAAATGATTAATTATATGAATTACAATCAATTTGTTACACATTGATTTACGTTTAAAAAATAAACACCGCATCGCGTAACATTCCAAAACATTATGATTCGTAACGCAACGGGATACACATCGCATGCTTGCATGACAAATGCGAGGTGCAGTCACAATGCGCATTTAGTTTAAATTTTGGAAGGCAGCCATATTCATGGATTCATGTGTATCGATTTGGAGCTCATAATTTATTTCTTGAAACCGTCATAGTCCTTGCCCTCGGGAATCTTCCAACTCTGAGACGAATATTTCTATTTGCAAGGGGTCACTTCCACCCCTCTACATCATTGGAGTTCTTTTGGGAATCGAATTACGAGATATTCTATAAGCCATCGCTGCACGATAGTTAAACATTGATTAGCACGTTGTTCAAATGATAGAGGGCATTATGTCTTCGATGTTTGACTTCCGCAAGCTCTACAATTAATCACAAGCGAAGATTTTCAATGTTTTTGTGGTCAATCCTCCATTTATTTTCGAGGCAATCATTGAGTTCTAATACACCCTAAGAGATATAAGAAACACGTCGGATTTGTCATACGTTAGAGATTTTAGCGAGAAACCAATTGCAGTAGTTGTTAAGTGAGAGACGAATCTACTTATAAGCGTGTAATTTTGAATGACTGCAAGCAGCAGAACATTTGTAGCGCCTTCTTCTAAGTAAAACAATGCAATAACATCATTTATTGAAAACGCAATTTTTGGCCGTTTTCGAAAACGTCATTTGCAATACTTCAGGGTTGCGCACATCAAACTGGAATCGTCATTTGGTATCGTTGATCTGTGTCATCTACATGATTTTTTTCTTGCAAGAGCGTTTGACGTTTTCGAACAGAGCAATCATCCTTGAATGCATGTTATTACGCAGTGCAAATTTCTGGATGCTTTTTTGCAGCGCATATGACGTTTATGAACATCTGTCCTGCAAACACTGCATTATCGAACATGCTGCAAAGGCAGTTTGATTTCTAATGTCGTTTTCGAACAAATGACTTAAATGACTTTTGCAGCTTGCGTTTAAGATGCAGATAACGTTTTCGAAAATGGCCATTGATAAACTCATCCGCCACGGGGCTAAAATAAAAAACAATCATATCGGTTATTGCAGAGATAAGTTATTTAAAAATGAAATGGAGAAATTTCTTTTGGCCAGTATCACAAAAATTTACAAATTTTAAATAAATAAAATAATACAGTTTGTTCATCAATACAAATCACTTCCTCTGCACAACCTCCTCGCATGATGCCTTTGCAGTTGGATATTTAAAATCAAATCCCAAGTCGAGTGTTCTTTTTGGTTTTACCTTCGCTCCACCGAGTAACAAAGCAGATCTATCCTTGCCAAAAAGCAGGTTGACAACGAAATCAGGGATAGCAAATACTGATGGCCTATGCATTGCAGTCGCAAAGGCCTAGAGGACAAAAAACAAAATATCAGATAATCACATAACCTTGGTACCTATATATCAACAAATCAGTGTAAGGAATTTACCTTGCAAAACTCTCCGTGAGTACGTATTTCAGGGGCAACTCCATTAAGGACTCCTTCGACTTTGTCATTTTCAATCGAATACTGTATCAGGCGACAAAGATCTTCAATGTGAATCCAAGGCATCGGTTGTTCTCCACTTCCCATCGGACCACCCAGACCCAATTTGAACGGAAGCCATATAGATTTGATCATACCACCATCACGACCAATGACAACCCCAGTTCGAATTCTCACCTACATAGAAGACCCATAAATGAGATTCCAAAGTTAAACTCACAACTTACAGAACGACAATCAACGCCAGTTGGTATTGTTGCTGCTTTCTCCCATTCCACACACAAACGAGACATAAAATCGAATCCTTCAACTTGATCGCTCTCTGTTTGTACAAGACCATCGGCCTTATAATGACTCACACCAGAGATGTTGACGAATACTTTGACATCAGGTGAACTTTCTATGGCTTTGACCAGAGATGCAGCCGATACAACTCTTGAATTCCAAACATTCTGCTTGAAACTGTGAGAAGACTTCATTAATGTAATGATATGCAAATGAATCATTAGACATTGCTTTACCCAGGAGTCCATCGACGGGTGGGGTCCAAGACATTCTGTCCAGTTAAATTAACAACGGCCGTTATACCCTTAGGAACACCATTCTTCTCGATTTCGTGCCAGGTAATTCGTTTAAGACCCGGCATTCGCGACACCACAGTAACATTGTAGCCATTGTTTGTGAGACATTTGTTCAAGTATTTTCCTATGAAACCAGTTCCTCCGCCTTTAAATGGAAACAACGATTATCGCTGCCGAATTATATAATGCAAATGCAATTACCGACAAGTACATGTTTGGCAATCATTCTTTGTTTGGATTTATTTCGTTTGCGGTGCAAGAGAGCTGATCGAGATTTTTGTCGCGAAAATTTTTGTTTCCCTTGCTTCAAGTGACATTTAGGAAATCAGCTGTTACAGAAGAAGTGGTTAGTCGATGGGTTTATAGGTAGGAGTGTGTATAACAGTTTCAACTGAAATTTTAAAAATATAACCTTTTCATAAAATATCATGTTCCTAAGCTATCTATTGAATGTATGTCAATTGACTAAGCTGTATATATGCGAGCATATATGTGCATTCACGTCCTCCCCATGTATATATTGATTCAATTATGGTCTTACCGGGCTTTAAACCGTTCTGATAGGGGAAAACGGATCGATAACAACTGCTTTTGGGTCTTCACAAACGATTGTAGCAAACGATTCTGAGATTCCATCCACTGGGAATACTTTCAGCAACCATATTTTATAGATGAGCAGGAGTCTTCCTACTATTAGTCTTTAGTATAGATATCGCTATCAAGAAGATTTCCTAGCCCGAAGGACGAAGTTGTTCATCCTTATCTGACCTCGATCGAAAAGTTTCTTTTTCTTTCTGGTGGGGAGATTGATTTCTCTATAGTTGGTGAAGTTTAGAGAGTCTCACTTTTTCATGGCATTTTCGATTGGCCGACAGAAGCCTTCTTTCTGCACTCTGGAGAGAAAAAAATTGCATGTAACTGTTCCCTTGGCACTCTACTCACTTTTTCAGAACCAAAATTTTACTTCTGGTTTTCATTTCAAAAGCAAAATTTCTCTTCTGTTAGAATGTGCTAATACATATAAATATTAAGGTCAAGTACTATTGTGCGCCAAACCAGATTTTTGTTTTCGACCAATAGCCCGTGTTTGGCGTCAAAGTCAAAAAAGGTTTTGAGTGTTCCATTGGAGTCCAAATTGCCTAACTTCCTGAGAGAAACCAATCGAAAATTCGATTAAGACTCGGGAAAAGGATGCTCAGATTCCATTCATCGGCCATTAGTTCATTCGATCATATTTTACAGATGAGTTGGTCCATGCTTCTTGCTGACTTTATCCCCGCTGCTTTAAATAATTCGTCAAGTGGGTCGTATGCTTCTGCACCCTTATTAAACTTTAAAATAGATATTGCTTGCCAGGCCCCTTTTTTGTTGGTTGGACTAAGTTGTGTCAAATCCTTCTAAATTTCCAGCATCGATTGTCACTTTTCTATTCCGTCTTCATCCTTATATGTTGTAGTATTTATGCCCTTTGCAAATTCTATTCACTGTTTGATAGACGCCTGAACATCATTTCTGCAGAGAACCGTTTCATGGCGCCGATAGAGCGCATCTCTGCTTTCTTTTATTTTTTCTAAAATCCTTTGCTAGCCTTCTGTTGGCGGTATAGCACTTCTCTAACGGTTTTCGGGAACCCAAACAAAAAGCCTATTGTGATTGTATTCATTCGGTTTTTTGGCGTACGTTATTCGCATTCGCACCTTGGCCAGAAGGCGGTGGTGAGTTGTTGTTGGCTCCTGGAAACGTTCGGACATTTAGAATACTACACATGTATCTTCCACCGATCGCAATGCGATCAACATATTTGTCTTGTTTTGTCCAGGTTACTGCCATGTTCCCTGGTGGATGTTGAATTTCGAGCCTCCGCATGGTCGATTGGTTAATTTTCAGTGTTGGTGTCAAGTGCGCTATGTTTCCCTTATTATGTCGGCAAAGATGTTCTTCTTTGCCTTGACATCAAAATGAATAACTTTGACAAAATTGTCCTTTCCGAATTTAGCCTTGGTTTTAATCAATGCGTCCGTTCAGATACCTGAGACTTAAGACTTTTTACATAAGTCTTACTGTGATTATAAATCTAAATCCAAATACTAAATCTAAATTTTGAAAAAGATTCGAGACATTCAAGAGGGAAAACTTCAGGCACCGTCGCTCCTTGGTCATGGCAATAATTCCAAAACAAAAGACTCCATTCCACAGGCTCTACAAAGCATTTAGAAAAGAAAGGTTGTGATAAATGACCAACAAAGATGTCACCGTCATCATTAAAGCGATCTTTGCATCATCACCATATTCACGAATGCTGCGCAGCAGTAACAACTAACTAAACACTTGCACACAGAGAACAGAAGTGAGACAAAAAAGATAAATCTAAATCCAAATACCAGCTGCTTCTGCTTTCTATCGCAATTACATACATGGCAAATTTCGACAATTGGCTAGATGCCGAAAAATTGTCACATGACCTGAGCTCCTTGGGGATCGTAGTAGATAATTTTAACGCCAGGATAAGAAACGATGACATTTTTGGTAGGATAGTTGGTAAGCATAGTCTACACGACACCACGTCTAGCAAAGGACTTAGACCTATTGACTTTGCGGCGGGATGTAATACTCGTTTCTTCATCTATACACAAGGGGACACGGCATTCTCCGGATCATGAAACGCTAAGTCAAATTGATCACATTGCAATCGACGTAAAACATGCCCCCGTCTGCACGTCCGAACCTCCCGGGAAGCCAACATTGACTCGGTTCCCCTCTTTGCTGCAGCCAAGGTGCGATTGCGAATTTCCCAAGCACGATAACAAAGTAGAACTACTACTTCAGCCGTAAGAGACCGCCAATAAATTCAAGAAAAAGCTGAAATTCCAATGGGTATCCATCTTTTCATCGATTTTAAGGCCGCCTATGACCGCGTTTATAGAGATGAGCTATACGGAGTCTAGTTTTTACATCCCTGTGCACTATCATGTGACTTATTTAATATCATACTTGAAAGAATTGTGTGGAACTCACAAGCGAACACCGGAAGCATAATTTTTCAAAAGTCTGTATAACTACTAACGTACCCCGATGATATCGACATAATTGCCAGAACACAGAGGCCAGTATCCGGTGCGTCCGCTAGTATTGAGACGGAAGCTGACAAAATGGGTTTAACGGTAAATGAGGGAAAATCCGTGTATAGGGACACGCAACATCGACGAATTGGAACGGCATTGTCGACAGTTATATTTTGGAGGTAGTAAAAGACTTTCTCTACTTCGGCTCTTCCAACAGCAGAAACAAAAGGAAGAATCACCCATGGCCCTATCCCGTAAAACTAAGGAGGCTCTGTATAAGACCTTGATCATCGCAGTCCTACTTTATGGCGCTGAAGCATGGTCTATATCGAAAGAGGATCAGTCGTCTGAGATGGCTAGGACATGTAAAGCGAATGGATACCATAATTCCGATGAGCAGATTCTTCGAATCAAACCCGGAGGTACAACGCAGTAGAGGGAGACTTCCCCTTAGAAAACCCGCATAAGTAGAATGGGACCTCAACCGACTTGGAGTGCGCAACTGGAGGGAGTTAGCTAAAGACGGGGCTAACTGAAGAGACTCGTTAGTTGAGGCCCAGGTTCATCCTGAACTATAGCGCTACCTCAGTAAGTAAGTAAAACCTGAGCTCCTTGGTGTGGTTGTTCCTCCGCTAAAACATCTGAATTTTGCTTTGTCTGGATCATGCGTATTCCCTGACACTGCTAGGGGTGGTTAGTTACATTTGGGCAAACATACTCTACTACAAAATTGTGGTGGCCATCTTCAGGGGCTCCCTCCTATTGTTCGTAGTTCGATTAAATTTAGTTTATCTCTGCATGTAGCTCTAAACTATTCCGACGAATACTCCTCTCCAATTTCCGTGCCCTATCAGATTGTCCATTGTCCTTCTTTGGCAGCTTTGGTTACAGTTACATGGGCAGTCACATGCTGCTGCACAAAATATTACAATAATTTCTTCTCTTTTGTTATTAAAAAATTAGTAAGAAAACATCGTACCAAAGGATAGAGCTTGGGTCAAGTCAGTTATTGAGAAGAAGATTTTTTTCATGTTCAAAAGAACGACTTGGTATGTATTGAAATGAAATACATTTTAGTACATTTAGACTATGACTGTTTAAATTACATTTATTCGCTAATTAATTGATTGTTACAAAATTTTAGAGAGTTCATAAAGTTCGTTGAATAACTGCATTGATAGACAAAGTATTGATTTTTTTTTATTTAAAAACTCAACTTTCCTCTAACTTTGAAGAACCCAAAGTTATGTTTGTTATGAATAATTGCTCCAACACCAACGTAGTTCTCCATTAAAATCGGTCCCTCCTTAAAATCACAATTAAAGTCAACACCATCGGGATTGGCATTTGAAAATACTGATCGTAGAGTTTCGTAGAATGATTCAGCTGAGTAAATATGTCGATTATTATTAAATTCCTCTTTCAATTGGACAGACATATTATCGTTATCTGCAAGAACAGAGACAGGGTGAACATTTTGGTACAACCATTAATTTGATAATATAAAAACACGATCTTACTTTTGGCTAACAATATTGGATGATTCTTTATTGTCCTCCATGGTATGTCTCCGGCAAATGGATTCCATGAAGTTAGAAGTGATATTGGTCGTCCTTTATTCCACAATATTCGCAATCCTAGTTCGCTTCGTTCACTGAAAAATAATTTTGTTATAAGTTTTTGTTGACATCGGTCTGCTTGGTTGGGCCAAGGATATAAGGAAAATCTCTCTAATCATGGCAGATGTGCCTATGGTTAACAATAATATCACGTAAAAAGGTTAGTTGTTACGAAAGAGACATACGCCTCGGTAAACGAATCCTTTAGACCTCGATCACGAAATGAAACAAAACAGAACTAAAATTGATAACGATTTGCTGTCCTTTATGGCAATGTACACATATGTATGTAGAGTATGTACGAGGGGCGTTCAACATATTCTCGGTATCGGGGTGAAGCTGTGGTTGTATATATAAATTGACTTATTTATTAAGTAATACTATTATTTTAGTGCATTCATGTAAAATTTCACATAAATGTGATTATTAATTCGAGTTTTATCTCTAGTTAAACAGAATCATAATGGCAACTGAGACGATGATGGTGAAAATTGAGCATCGCGCTGTAATTAAATTTCTCACTAAGCAAGGAAAAAGTCAAAAAACTATTCATGAAGAGATGGTGGCTGTTTACCAGGGTTCCGCACCTTCATTATCAACTGTACAAAAGTGGTCAAGTGAGTTCAAGAGAGGCAGAGAGAGCATTGAAGACGACCCCCGCTCCGGCACCCCGGCTACTGCTTGTATGAGAGAAAGCATCAAAGAAGTCGAAAAACTTGTTCTTGAGGATGCCCTAATAAAGGTGAAAATGATGGCAGAGATCACCAAGCTTTCAATTGGTACCATTCACACCATTCTTCATGACCATCTTAACCTTTCAAAGGTCAGTGCAAGGTGGGTGCCACGAATGCTCACAGCGCCTCAGAAAAAAGTGAGAATCGCATGCTGTAGAGAGCTTTTGGAGATGTGTAGTGAGAACGCGAACGGTGTTATGGATCGAATTGTTACTGGGGACGAAACATGGGTCCACCACTATGGCCCTGAAAGCAAACAAGAGTCCATGCAGTGGCATAAAAAAGGAACAGACCCCCCGAAGAAGTTCAAAGTCACTCCGTCTGCCGGGAAGCCCATGGCCACAGTTTTTTGGGACTCAAAGGGAATCTTGCTCATTGAGTACAAAAAAAAAGGTGAAACCATCAACGCCACATCCTACGCTTCCACTTTGCATAATTTGCGGGAGGAAATTAAAAAGAAAAGACGGGGTAAACTCGCAACGGGTGTGTTGCTTCTTCATGACAACGCTCCTGTTCACACGGCGCGAGTTTCCAAGGCTGCTGCGCGAGATTGTGGTATCGAAGAAATCCAACACCCACCCTATAGTCCAGACCTTGCCCCTAGTGATTATTTCCTGTTTCCGGATTTGAAAAAATGTCTTCGTGGAAAAAGATTTTCGGATGATGAAGAACTCAAGTCGGCAATAAATGGGTATTTTGCAGAGAAAGAGGAAATTTATTTTTTTGAGCTTATCTCAAGATGTAACAAGATGTTAGGGGAGATTATATTGAAAAATAAAAACAATTTAAATTGAAATCGCATTTTCCTTCATATCGATACCGAGAATATATTGAACGCCCCTCGTACATAGTCCAGAAGGTACCCAAAAGTGGTATCGCCAGCAATCTTGGAAGATAGCTTGAACTCATTTTTTCTTCAGATGCAGATAATTGCATTGTTTTAGCGAGCAATCTCCTTATCCAATCCAGATCATGACCACCGACTTCTGTCCTCGACGCTTTCGTATGATAGAGCTCTGGCCGATGGATATCTGTTCCACTTTCACCCCCAAACAACTCCTCATAATCTCCACATTTTTGCAGACTGTTAAACGGTAACGACAACAGTGTCCCCAAATCAGACAGACAGAACTGAGCGAAGATAGGCAACATTTCCGTTCACCTGACGAATATGAAATCAGGACAGCTATTTCCAAACTTACGTATAACATAGCTGCTGGATCCGATTGCTTACCTACTGAGGTGTTTAAAGCAATAAGTGATGATTGGAGCATACTCTAATTCATCTCCAAAATCTGGGTCGACGAAAATGTGCCCGAGGAATGGAACCTTAGCATTGTTTGTCCGATCCTACAGAAAGGAGATCCCCTGAACTGCGCCAACTAAAGTAGAATATGTCTCCGCAACATATCGTAAATAAAATCCTGTTTGCTGTATTAAGTAAATGCCGAATATCTTTCGTAAACAATCTGACCGGCCCCTATCAGTGTGGTTTTAGGCCAGGAAAATCAACCATAGATCGAATTTTCACATTATGGCAACTTTTGGAAAAAAAACAGGAGTCCCAAATCGATACACACCACCTTTTCATCGATTTCAAAGCCGATATCACAGAGATGAGATGAACTATGATAAATAGAGCCATGTTTTGGCATCCATGCCAAACCCATTCGACTGTGCAGAATGAAGATGGAGAATGCACAGTAAAGACAAGACGATGCGTTGTCTCTCTAGAGGCACCATCTTTTGAAAATCTGTTCAGTTACTCGCACACGCAGATGACATTGAAATAATTTAAAGAACACATCGAGTTGTTAATGGAGCGTTTGCCGTCACCGAAGGAAAAACAAAGTAAATGCTGTCAAGAAAGAGGAATGCACAACATAGATGCCTAAGACAAGACGTCACAGCTGTCAGGTAGTAAGGAACTTTATCTACCTCGTCACCTTTACCTTTTTCTCTCGGGCGCTTCGAGAGAAAAGTTCTTCGGGTAATTTTCTCCCCGTTTCAATGAAAAATGGATGAGGCGTTTCAATAGCAAACTGTACAGGATGTATAGATGCCATAAAAGCTCCAATAGCTCGGTTTAGAAGGCTAGGTTATCTTGACCGGAAAGTTTTCGACCACACCCAGAAAGCAATAGAGGACGAGTTCATCTTAAGTGGCGAACGAGACCGCAGCCATTTTCATATGCGCAAATATAGGTAGCTAGCAAAGACTGTGTTATCTGAAGCCCTCGACCACCCCAGACTATAGCGACATCTAAGTAAGTAAGAACGACAATAGTTCCTTGTACGAGAGCTCTGTTCCCACAAAAAAATAAAAACCCTAGATTTGTTCTTTGCCATACAGCGCCATAGAATGTAGTATCACTTAAGTAGTAATAGTAATGGCTTAAATTATGAGGTTTAGTAAAATTTAGATTTAACTATTTAATCAACTACTATTTGATATTAAAAACGCACTTAAAACCTTGAGTACTTACACTGGTTTAAAGCACGAGAAATCAAAGCGCTGCGCAACCGTCAATGGATTTGGCTGAGCTTTAGCCGGAGATGCTGATCCTGCAGATTGACTTTGGCATAGTAGCTTTCCGCATATGAGCGACGTAAGACCATTTGCAATCCCTTCAATTCGTCTAAAAATTTGAAGTCTCTTAAACATTCATTCGAGGTGGTTATATGAAGTCATACTTACGGAACTAAAGAAGTCTGAGGATATGTCAACTTGCCTTGAATAATAGTGTCGATTTGATTTAGCTTAACCTTGTTTGACTGAAGAATCTTTAAAGCAATAAAATCATACTTCACATCTACCAGAGTCTTAGATGTAAGAATAAATACACGTTCCCTATCATGGTCCCAATGGCTTACGCTGAAAAAGTGAATTCATTAAATTGATTTATTTACTGGGTCGGTTTTTGATAGAGAAGCCTGTAACTTACTCTGTTAGAAGCCAGCTCCCGATGATATTCGTATCGTTTACAGGGCGTAACAACACATTTACACAATCGGAAACTGCCTTCTCGAATTGGCCAGGTCTGAAACAAAAGAATTCATCTGTTTCCGGGTATTTTGTGGGCTTTGGAGCACCTAACCCACCAGGTCCGCACATAAATGTCCTATCACCTAGTGGTGTATCTGAAATGGGGACTAAAATGAAAGGACGTCTTTTAAAACCGGAATTAGTCTTACCTGTAGTACTTTTGATTTCCTTATAAGCACTGGCAACATGAATTGGGGATGTCACATCTGACCCGGTTAGGATTGCACTTTTTTCCATGTCTGATATGTTACTCCGATGACGTAGTAGATTTTGTGTTGCTTCCTCTTCGGATATGGCTAGTGTTGCACCCGAAAAATTATATCGTTCATCCAATTCGTCGTCCCGTAAAAGAAAAGAATTAGATGGATGCATTTCGACGATACGGTTCGATTTTATTTACGAAAAAAAAAACCAGACACTTTCTTTGCTCGGTGACACCTACTTGAAGAGAACGATGTTACTTGATTAAACCCGTAACTAATTCTTTAAGTTGTGTGTATGCGCATGAGTGTGAAAAAAACTTCACCGCTCAGTAAAGCTTTTTCAAATTTGTTTACATGATTTACAGATGATTTACTATAGTCGCATCAGAGGCAACTTTGTTGGATTGTGAAGTGGAATGAAAGAATGAAAATAATTTAATTGTGCTGGTTATGCATTCCGCACTGTTTTTTTTTTTTTTTCTGTCAAACACCTGACAAACAGAAACGAAACTACACCGCTAAGCATTATCCAGCTTCAAGTGCAGTTGCTATTATACCAAGAATCAGGCTATCAAGCCCGTAAGTCTAGACTTAGACGCTGGCATTGTAATTTCCTATCACTGGAACCAGAAAAGAGTGTGCGCTGGTCATGCAAGGGGGGTGAATTTATTCGATGTAAACCTGTTTTCTTGAGAGATGAGCAGATCAAGTGCAAGAGCCAATAAATGCATGCTCTCTGGTAGTTACACTAACCTACTCTCCTCCCAAGACGACCATGAAGACGAAAGGGGATGGATGTTGCTGAAAATGCATTCGGGGGTATAAGCTCTTGTCAGCATTATGAAAAAATGAATCCATCTATGAATATAGAGTGCATCGGAAAACAAGGATTCGCATTTATGATGGATAAAAGAAGAAGAGATTCCTCAGGACAGTAGATTCCTACAGCTTCAGAGTGATTTTTCAATTAAATTTAATTCATTTATTTATTAGTACAATTCTGTTACTTAAATTATTTTTTTTTGTCTTTACAATTTGAACTTAACCTCAGCTACATATATATGTACATATACAATATTTTAATAACGCAATCACATTTCTTTTAAGTATCTGAAAATTTGTTTCGGTTTTTATAAAGCTTGGAAGCGAATGAAATAAGTGACAACCTTTGTAATCTAAACTGTTTTGTTAGACTACTAACATAATGGGTTAACCTGAAATTTTCTTTGTTTCTTAATTGATTAGGTTGGGACTCTCCCACATATCTCAGGTATTATTTTTTTTTTTTTAAATAATTTGGTAACATTGAATATTTAATTTTAAAAGCAAATACAATACATTTACAAGAATTCTTTGTTTTACATTTAACCATAACAGCATATCTACGAGTAATATTAATCTCACAGGGGCATAACGATTGCACTTAATAATTATTTGCACGGCCCTATTCTGTAAGCACTGTACATTAATTAACGGAGTATGTATCACAACTAATATATAATATAGACGAACAATATTCAAAAAGCCGTTTAATCATTACGTTATAAATATTTATTGCAAAAATTAAGGATATTTTCTTCTTATTCTATTGAAAAAAAACTTTTTTAGCTACTTTCTTTGTCATCATAATGATTCCTAGATATTTAATTCTACTGATTTGTTCTAAAAATTCGTTTTCCATTTCTAAATTTAACGTTTAAGTGACACATTTTGATTTGCTTACATTGAGCTTCAGCTTATTCGATGTCAGCCATAAGCTCATTTGTGATAAGTGCTCCTGAATCAATCCTTTACATTTTATGGGGTCTTTCCTGATGTGTAGACGAGTGCATCATCAGTGAATAGGACGATTTGGGTGTAATTAAGCTCAATATTTATGTCTTTTGTATATATGATGAACAGCAGAACACCAAGTATTGATCCTGTGGGACTCCAAGCGCTATTTTAATACTACTAGGACATCAATCGGTTCATGTTTGTTTTTTTTTGATCGGCCAGAAAGGTAACATCGGAACCAGTTCTGTTCTTGGCCTGTAATTCCAAATCCCTGAAGTTTTGACAGCAGAATATCCCTGTCAATAGTCTCGAAAGTGCTTTTGAAGTCCAGCGGCGATCTCTTCTTTCCAGCTAATCAGGATCGTGCTGTGTACACAAAAAAATATGTACACAGTCTTTTTCCAATTCTGCAAGCGTGAATGTGAGTTTTTTTTTGGCAGATACTGTGTACACAGTTGACGAAATTTGTCTACTCTGTTTTTGATCGTGAATTGAGAAAGTGAGAGTGAAAAAAGATGTAAGAGCAATAAAAGAAAAGGCGATGAGCAGAAGGAATTCGGAATTCTTGATGAATTATGTGGAGGAAAATTTTGGAATTCCCTCAGGATAGGTAGGTACATAAGTAATAATGGAAAGATTGACGCCACAGCAACGATTCCAAATCGTTGAAATTTATTTCCAAAATCGGAGCGAGACTGAAAAAGCATTTGGAAAATTTTCGCACCCAATTCATTCTATTGAATACTCAAAAGTTCAAAAGAAAATAACGCGGCTTTGGAAGCTTGTATTGAAGAGGACCCCAAACCATAAGGCAGCAACTTGGCTTCTGTCCACCCACTATCTGGAAAACTTTGAGTAAATATCTTGGTCTCAAATTATATAAGATCTTATTGGTGCAAGAGCTACTAAAGTCGCATGACCAATTATTGCGTCGGGTTTTGGGCGATTGAACTTTATATCAACTGGAAATTAATCCAGCTACTCAAACAAGCAGAATTGCCATTTTGGTAGCGAGGACAATCCTCAAGAAGTTTACCAGATGTCATTGCATCCAGAAAAATGTACCGTATGGTGCGAATTGTACGCCGAAGCCGAAGTGCAATATGATGGTCAAAGATTATTTGTTCCCAAATTTGACATCAATGTGAAAGAACTGTGGCTCAAACTGGATAATGCAGCAACCCACTAACGGAAACATCGCTTTTTTGAAAACGCGATTCTATTTGGCAATAGAATCATTTCAAAAAATGAACCCGTCAGTTGTCCATCAAGATCGTCCGATTTGACGTTATTGAATTATCATTCTGATTTGATGCCTTAGTCATTCTGGACAGAGAACTCCCGAAGGTAGATGTGGCATACCGTCAACATACTGGACTTGTTTTTAACTTCTCATCCTGATAGGAACACCATGGGTATACTCTCCTCTCTTGGCTCGTTGGAACATAGTGTCATTTCAACTGATTTCTCGTACACTGACTACGCGATAAGAGCAAAAATTGTTTTGGATACCATTCGGCAATTCGAAATTGGAGGAGAGGGAACAGCTTCCTTATCAATTTTAACTGGCCGTTGTATTTCCTGATATGCTCACAAGCACTATTTGAATGAGGTTGTTTAACCCTCATTGGATGAGGACTTTCAAATCAAGGGAAAAGGTGAATACGAAACGAGCTGTAAAGAGGCTGACAGTTTTTTCGGGCTTGCAAAGACGTTTGAAAATACTAAAATGCGTGCGCCATCCTCACGCTCACATATAATGAAATTACAGTTGTCAGCTCTTTGTAAAGGCCAATCTGTATGCAAAACACTTTCCAGCTAGATTAACGCTTCCAGATTGTGTCATGTGTCCGCCCACACTTTCAAATTGTCAATGGGACGGATCCACTTTCGCACTAGTGTAGTATCAAGTGTACTCAAAGATCTCAATGAACACAAATCGCCTGGTGCAGCTATTATATCTTCCAATCTTCTTAAGAGGCCTTTATTTGAGCCTGCAAAACCACGGCGTACTCTTTTTCATCAATCTTAAACTTTATGGCTCTTCCCGACAAGATGACAAGCAGAATTTGTCCAGTCCCTTCCGAAAAAAAACGAATGTTCTCCTTCCTCCTCCTACAATACAAGCCTAATAATTATCAATTTCCTCTTGTGCAAATAAAACACAATCTTCTTTTCCTTTTACTAGCCCTTTCCCCGCTACACGAACTTATGCATAACGAGTTTCCCATTTTTACTGCATCGCTACTGCTCCGCTTATGGGGTTGGCTAATGTCGCAGATCGCAGAGCGCGTCTGCATACTGCTCGGTCCTGTATCGCTTCAGCGGTTAGCCCCAGGCGTCGTTGTGCATTTGCCATCTGAGCAATCCAGGAATTCTTTTTCCTACCTAGTTTTCTTTTAGTAGGAGCGACCGTAGTTGATACTGCCTTCTTAACGGGATTTTCCGGAGATCTGCTTTGAACGTGGCAATACCAGCTAATTCTATCCGACTCAAGTTGTTCGATTACCGAATTCATTATGTGTAAACTTCCTCTAATGTACGTAGATGTAATGCAGTCGCGTTTCGTAACTCCAGTCGACATCCTTAACATTTTCATCTCCGCTGCCGTCATTTTATTTTTAAACGCTTCGTATATTGTCCAACACTGCGAACCATATGTAAGAGCTGGCCGAACTATCGTGATGTAAATTTTTCCCTTCAATTTAAGTGGAAATTTTCGGTCACAGAAGATTCCCGAATTTTCTCGCCAGTTCATCCACCCCACGCTTACTCTGTGCCTTACGTCGTCGTCACATTTCGCTTCTACGTTAACGATTGATCCTAAGTACTTGAACCTAGTGGTTTTCGGAAGAACTATTCCGTCCAACATTATATCTGGAATAGGTCGCAGTGGATCCGAAAATGGGCAGGTTAAATGTTCCGTCTTTGAGCGTTTAAACCCGTTTTTCTCTAGCGCGTTTTTCCATTTACATACAAAACGTCCTAAGTTTTGTAAATCTACGACATTATCGCTTAGAATAACTGCGTCGTCGGCGAAGAGAATCGATGTTGCATTTGCTTCGTGCATGCAATCTTTCAAAAGATAGTCTAGTACCACGTTAAAGAGGAAAGGGCTAAGAACGCTACCTTGATGCACTCCGACATTTACCGGAAATTCTCTCGTAAGTCCGGCGGTACATTTAACAGCAGTTTTGACGTTTCCATACATGTCTTGTATCATTCGTATATACGTTTCCGGTACCCTTTGAGACCTCAACGCGGTCCATATGAGATCACTAGGCACACGATCGAATGCTTTTTCTAGATCAATAAATACCATGTGCAGATCTTTTGACGAATCCTGATGTTTTTCCATTAATATTCGCAAGCTTTGGATTGCGTCCACCGTCGATCTTCCTTCCACGAATCCACACTGGCTATCGTCGAGCTTTATGATTTTGCGAAGACGTTCGTTTCAAACTCTTTCAACTATTTTCATTGTGTGTGACATTAGCTTGATTGAGCGGTAGTTGTTGCATTCTCGCGTGTCGCCCTTGCCTTTGTATAACGGAACCAAAAAGCTACTTCTCCATTGATTCGGCATAGTTTGTCCGCATTTTATTTTATTCAAGAGTTTCGACAGCCATTCACTGCCGATACATTCCATCTTCGACCAAAACTCTGATGGGATGTTGTCTGGTCCAGCCGCTTTCCCGCGTTTCATTTTTCCGATAGCTATCTTACTTCTTCTGTTGAAAAGTCAGCAACTTCTTCTTCGAATGGATCAGCTGCAGGGACGTGATCACGTGGAAACTGTTTGTTAAGCAGGTTCTTACAGTATTCAAGCAACCTATCACAGATGTCCTTTTCGTTTGTTAGTAAGTGCCCGTAGGAGTCTTTGATGTATTTTGGCGACGTTATTTCCATCGCATTTGTTCGCCTTTGCGCAGCGAGTTTAAAAATATTTGGCACTTTACTATTGTACGACGTTTGAACTTCTTGAATATCTTGTTTTCTATCTGCCGATCGTGAGGATATTTGTTCCAAGTCCTGGTAAAGGATTTCCGCTGCTGCCGCTCGGGTTTGGGCCAGGACTCTCTTTGTAACGTTTTTAAGTCGCTCATATTCAAGTGCAAGTCGAGACTTTTCGATATCGTTGCTCCGATCACATTTTGTCCACGCTTGGAATGCTTGCTTCTTGTCGGTCAAAGCTCATTGGGTTTCGTCATTCTTCACCATGTTTCTTTCTCGACGTGATGATGTCCTGATATCATGCCTAGAAGAGACTTTGCGTGTGTCATGCATGCCTCGTGCATGCTGTTCCACATTTCTTGCGGGCTAAGTGAGTCTGCGATAACGTTTATATTAAGAAGTACTTCTTTAGCGCGTGCAATAAATCTTGTGCCTCGTTCTTTCGATAAGTTATACCACCGGATTTTAGGCTTTCTAACAGGCTCTCGTATTTTTGGTGATTCCGCTGTGAAGAATTCTGTAATGAGCAGCCGCTGTTGGGTAACTAGCAATTCTCCAAGGATTACCTTGCAGTCCTTGACACTGTATCTCATCGATCTTTTGCAAAGGTGATAGTCTATTTGTGTTTCGTGTCCTCCGCTGCTATAGGTGATAAGATGTCTTTGATGTTTTACGAGTATAAACGTCGTATTTAAAACAGTGAGACCGTGGGCTTTACATGCTGCAAGGATGTCTTCACCAGCAGAATTTCTGGTTCCAAAGCCTTTACCGCCGTGGCAGTCCTCATAATCTACATTTGATTCTCCAACGTGGCCGTTTAAATCTCCGCCTACGAAAAGCATCTCCTCGATGGGTATATTTCTGAGTAAATTACCGAAATTTGACCAAAATTTATCCCTTTCCGATTGATCGCAACCGTTTTGTGGGGCGTACGCGCTAACAATGTTCCACATTTCATTGTTTATAATGAGTTTTACGCTCATCAAGCGGTCGCTTATTTTTGAAATAAAAACGATATTATTAAGAAGATTTGCCGCGACAATAACACCGAGACCGTTTCGTCCACTGACCGTTTCATGGTAAAACATCTTAAATGACTTAGTTTTTAAATCAAGAAAACGCGCTTTATTTCCGGTATTACACCACTTCGTTTCCTGAACGCGCATGACATGTAGAGTTCTGCGACGCATTATTGCTTCCATCTCCAAGCTTTTTGAGGTCATTGATCCGACGTTCCAACTTGTAAACCGAAGTTTAGTAAAATTTAGAAACTCCATTTTGCCCGCACGCGGAATCCGTCGGGCTCTGACACAAGCATTTCTGCTTGCAAATAAAACACAATGTTATAATTTAAATGCTCTATTACATCATTTTATTCAACGATTTTGTTGTCTAATATACCATCTCATATTATTATTATTATAACTACCGAAATTTTATATAATGAAATGTCTAATTTTCGCTCAGTCGGATATAAAAATTCAAGCTCTAAATAGTAATTATAAGAAAGATTGGTGACACTCAGTATTTAAATATGGGTATAAAATAGTGTGGAATGTCAATTCAATTTGTTAGAGCGAAACTAAATAAAATTATGGGGTGGTCAGAATGGTCAGAATTCATAGTAGTATTTAAAGAAAAATATAGAAAGAAGAAATTTTAAACTACAACATTACCAAAATCATAAAAATTAAGTAATTCAGAAAAAAGAAAGAAACATGCTAACCAGAAGGGGGAAAAAGAATGATTAAACCAAAATATTGGAGGTGTAAGATTCTAAAATATGATAATCAAGGCTGAACAGCCACATTTTAACGCGTTTTAAAAAAGTTCCAGATATTGTTATTGTCCTGATGGACTGCGGGATTTCATTAAATAATCGATAAGACAAAACAGAAAAAAAGTTTACGGTAAGCAGTGGTGCAGTAATTGGGTACTGATAAGATGTTAGAAAGATTACCACTAAGATTATAACGAGAAATTAAACGAAAATTACGATTGCCAGACATTAAAACGAATAATTGTAAAACCTTGAAACAATACAAATGACGGACCAGACGAATTTTTATGGAAGAAGACAAAGGAAAACTAGGATTTCTACAAAAATAAATTCCACCCATGATTATATAATTTTATATGTCAAATGTTTGTATTGGATGTGTTATTCGAAAATATATAAAATTTGTATGCCTCATTTAAAAAAAAAAATAGCCAACAAACACGCTTAAGCCGAATTGTCCCGTACGTGAAAACGTAAATGTGTTATTGCAGTATATCTTTAACTAAATATTTGTTCTAAATTGTTTAGTATTTGTGATGATGAAGAAGGATGTTTGTTTTTATATTACTAAAATAATATATGTATATTTTTTATATGTATATGTATGTATATTGTTTTTTTTTGTATATGTATATATGTATATTTTGTATATGTATATTGTTTTTTTTTGTATCTTTTGTTCGTGTTGCCATATGGACTCCCCGTGTGTCCTCAAGATAAATTGTGTAAATTGTTTTGTGATGTATTTGTTCGTTGTAATAATATAAAGGGTCCGCCATCTAACGTTTTTTTTTTCAACTAGTGCTTATTTCGTGAATGGTAACACCTAGCTCATGTCTGATTTGACAGATAATTAGTTTTATCCTTCCGGTTAATAATGGAAAATAATTTCATTCAAATGGCTGCGTCGGCTGACCATGCAGTAGCCTACACGATCGGTCCAATTTTTAAGCACATTATCGATTGTGTGCAGCTGTATTTCACCAATGGCTTCACGAATATTGTCCTTTAAAGCGTCAATTGTCTCTGGCTTGTGGCGTAACACTTATCTTTTACGGCACCCCACAAATAATAGTCCAACGGTGTCAAATCGCAGCTCCGAGGTGGCCAAACGACATGAGCTCTGCGGCTGATAATGCGATCTTCAAAAACAGGGCGCAAAACATCGAGTGTAGCTTCGGCTGTGTGGCACGTAGCGCCGTCCTATTGAAACCAAATATTGCCAATATCCTCCTCTTCAATTCTTGTGAACAAATATTCGTTCAACATAGCCCGATAACGATCGCCATTGACTGTAACGGCCACTCCTTGCTCATTTTCGAAGAAAAATGGCCCAATTATGCCTCTGGACCAAAATCCGCACCAAACAGTGCGATCGTTTTGGGTGTATCGGCTTTTCAATGTATGCGTGCGGGTTTTCTGTGCCCCAAATGCGACAATTTTGCTTGTTTACATACCCGCCAAGATCAAAATGAGCTTCATCTGAAAAGATGATTTTTTTGGCAAAATCGGCATCTTCTCTAAGTCGATCGCAGGCCCACTTAGCGAAGCGTAGTTCAAGCATATACACAACCATATTCGTTCAGCGGAAGGATAAAACTAATTATCTGTCAAATCAGATTCATTCATTCACGAAATAAGCACTAGTTGAAAAAAAAAAACGTTAGATGGCGGACCCTTTAAAATACGCATGATCTTATGTGTAAGTTGTTTTGTGATGTTTTTTTAGTTACAACATGAAATGCATATACATACATATGTATTACATTGTTTTTTTTTATAATAGCTGTTTCTTTACGATTAAGAAAACTAACGCTAAAAGAGGTTCTAGATTACCTCGAAGAAACCGACGGTTTAAACAACGACGAATCTGACAACGTTCGCGCAATTTTCATTGAACCTCCCGAAAATGATGGACATATCAGCGGAGAAGACGATGCGAGTGCGAGTTGTGAAATTTTGCTAAGAAATGGTACAAATTTTGACGCAGCAAACGACTATGAAGAGGGTTTAAACGAGCTTCTTGAGAATAATGATGAGGAGCTTGAGGCTTGTTCCATTTCCATACCAACAACAAGTCAGGCTGATAAGAGAAAAAAGCTTATGAAAACACACAAAAACATTGCAAATGTAAATAAGTCACACATAAGTCAGGGCTAATATGGAATGTGTGTGACAAATTAGGCCCCGCGATTCCCATATTTCCTGCGGCAAATTTCGTAGATTGTCGTAACCTGCAGCCACATCAGTTTGAAAAATTTTTTGATGATGAGTTGTTGCAACATATTAGTGATGAATCGGCCAAATATGCTATGTTCGTGAAAAATTAATCCGAAATTTACTATTGCTGAGATTCGCACTTTTATTGGAATTCTTTTGATCAGCGGTTACAACTATCATACAAGTCTACGTAATATGTGGAGCAACGAAGAAGATTTACGGAACAATGTAGTATGTGACAGCATGCGAAAGAATCGATTCAACGAAATTTTGCAATTCTTACATTTTGCAGATAGCTCAGGATAAAGGGAAACTACAAATCCGGACAAAATGTGGAAACTTAGGCCGCTAACTGATCGCTTGAAGGCTAAACGACCATTCACCAGAACCGCATTCAAAATAACTGTCCACTTCCACTGAAAAAAGAGCTAGAGTGAATGAAACGTGGCCACTCCGTATCGGCAACAACAAATGAAACTAATATTCGCCTTACAAAATGGGTTGATAATAACATAGTTAGTGTAGCATCAACTGTTTTTGGCCAACATCTAATGACAAATACATCACGGTAGTGTAGAGAAAAAAAAATGGTCAAGGTGTTTGTTCCCCGTCCTTGTGCAATCACCAATTACAACAAAAATACGTGTGGAGTTGAACGGTTGGACCAAACTGTGTCCCTGTACAGGGTGGCATATAAGTGGTGGAGCTCCATTTTTACGTGGATTGTGGATGTATGTATGCAGAATGCATATCAACTATATCACTTGGGACAGTTAAATATTTCACAGCTGAAATTTAGAAGGCAAGCAGCTGTATATTACTGCAGGCACTTTGGTCAGAAACCACAGCGACCTGGTCCTTCTGCCAATCCTAGGCGTAAAGTACTATAGACGAAAGCTCCTTGTAAACAACTTTACGTTACGACAGCATGGGTCATTATGTCATGCCTATTGAGAAAAAGAGGCGCTGCGCTGGCGATTTATGTAAATCAATTGGTCGTACAGGTTGTGTAAAATGTAATGTCATTCTTTGTGTAAAATGTTTTATTCAATACCACACAAGAAATTAGTAAATAAAGGAAATAAAAATAATATAATTGTTTAAATAAGTAATAAAAATGTAGATGATAATTTCTCAAAATTTACCCGTGTTGCCATAAGGCAACACTCCCAAACTGCTGAAATAAACTAAACATTAATATTCGAAATAGATATTTTGCCATTGTATAGTATGTTTTACTAGGATCGTCTATACGATTTAAATTAAAAAAAAAAACACACAAAAAAAGTTCTGGGACAATTCGGGTTAAATGAAGACTTACTAGAAAAAGCCTGGCTGAAACATATGCAACTTCACATTAAAAGAAACAACTTTTTCAAAACCCTTTGTTTTTTTTTGTTATATTTTTCAGTATTTTGTTGCAAAACCTTGTCTTGGCATCGACGTAATTAAATTTTGTATTATAGTAGGTGGAATGGCATTTCAGGCTTTTTGAACTTGCTCGAAGAGATCATTTTTGTTCCGGATACAATTTCGATAGATACGTTGCTTAACAATCTCCCACAAGTTCTCAATCGGGTTCAGGTCTGGAGATTGAGGCGGCTACTCCATAACCCTGACTTTGTTGTGTCTGAACCATTGCTTTGCTGCCTTTGAAGTGTGTTTTGGGTCATTGTTTTGTTGGAAAGTCCAACTTAACGGCATTTCCCACTTAGCATACGGCAGCATGATGTTTGCTAAAATAGTTCAATATACTGTACTATCCATAATAATATCTATGCGGTAAATAGGTCCGACTCCGCTATGTGAGAAATACCCCCAGACCCTAATTTTATAGATTTCTTGCAATAGGGGCTACTAAGTCTTTTGCCAGGGGGTCTTCTCACTCTTACCATTCCATCAGATCCAAAAAGGTATTTCGACTCAATTTTCGAATGGTTTTTTAGCGGGACGTCGGGCCCTGAATCCAGCTTCTACTGCTCTTTGCCTCACTGTACAAGATTTTATTAGTAGCTTCAGCTTTCCAACAAGCTGCTTCGAAGACAGAAAAGGTTCCTTTTTTATGGTTCTTAGAAGTAATGTATCCTGCCTTGCTGTCGTTTTACGTTTTCTTCCAACTTTGTGAACTACTGCAACACATTAACTTGTACTTTGTAGAAATGGCTTTTTGCAACATTCCACCACAAAAGTCGGCAATAATTTGATCCCTTAACGCAGCACCAAACTTATCTTGAGCAACTTATTCAGTTTTGTTAAATTTTAGAAAGAACTGCGAAAGAAAGCACATCCCGTGTGAAGTTGCATATGTTTCAGCCAGGGTTCTTACGATGGGTTTGCATTTAAAGGTGTCAGTCGGTCATTTATTTTTTAAATAAGGCGTATAATTTTTACATATTATAGAAGAACAAAAACGTTTGACATACAGAATTATATAATCATGGGTGGAATTCATTTGTGATACGCTATTCACTTAGGAATGCAGTTTGGTTGCATATGTTTCTGCCAATACTGTATTTCTGAAGTTGCATCTTGTTATGCTATTTAAGTATGACCTAAACCATTGGATCACGAAGCCCCGAAATCCAGCCTTTTCCAGTTTTCTAAGTAGTTATATCAATAAAATAATCCAGCCGTACATTTCTGCTCATCTAGGTGACACATTATTTGAGAACAAAATTGTAAGAGCACAGTTTCCGTCGATTTGGCTTTTAGAAAACCAAATTGCGCAGGGTTAAAAAACCTAGTATTATCTAAGAAACTCATTATTCTATTTTTCATAAGTTTTTCAAAAATTTTACAAAAAACCGAAAGAATTGAGATGGGCCTATAGTCACCAATTTTTGTAGATGAACCTTTTCTATGTAAAGGAATGACGCCGGTTTGTTTGTGATCTTACGATTATAAATGAAAGCCAAGACATCAACTTTTCAATATCAAAATTTCAAAATTGCAAAAGGGGGAATGGTCTGGAAAGCAAAACTATTATGCAAGGGTTCAACAAGTTCGCATGTGGAAGGACAAGCCATCAAATTGAAGGGAGAGAAGTCGGTTGTAGACTGCAACCAATATAAATAACGGTTAAAACGATTAAAAGCATCAGCAATAGCAAACTTGTCATACACTTCAGAATTATGAACACGTAAAAGAGTAAGTTTTTTTTTAGAAGCAGCAGATCTATTTAGTATACCTATTATTAACTACATACCGGCCATTCACTTTTTAGATTACCATGTGCAGAAGTGAAAAGGACACGCTAATAACTATCTCGGCAAATAGGAATCTGTTTTTTTTTTTAGAGCGACACATAATTCCTTGTATCTTCTTTTAAGATCCTGGTTATTAGGATATTTGTTGCACTTAATTCTAAGTCCAATTTTGGCTATAACTTTGTTTAAGAATGTCCGAGAAATGAAAGGTTTAAGTTTTTTAACCAATGTTGGTGGTTTTGAGGGAAGTGAAGAGGAACAGGATAGGATGTGTTTCTTGAGAGAATTAATGAAAATTGAATAGGCAACTGAAGAGTTACTAGAAGTACAAACGTCTTCTTCATGTCATAAAGAATATTTTAGTTTATTGTAGTCAACTATAGATCTTATTAGAAGATCTGCAAACTATAGATAAAGGGATTAGCGGTTCTGTCTAACGGTGGTCAGTAATTTTGAGATCAAATACACACATTGTGCACTCATTGAAGGCAACATTTCTTCGATGATCACAAATATAATCCAGGCAGCTCCCGGACGCAACAATAGTGGGCTCGTGAATAAAGCATGCAAGACCATGTGCAGCAATAAAATGGACGCAGTAATGCGTCCAGTATTACTGCACATCTGTTCTAGGCATTAGGTGTGTACACAGGAGAAAAATTCACGCTTGCGGAATTCGGAATTCGGAACCATGATTGATTTCAATTTTCCATTAATGTCGAGTTACGTTTATCGACTGGAAGGGTGTTTGCTGTACAAAAATCTTCACATTTATTTGACTTTTACTCCAGTTCCGTTATCCGGTTATTTTGTTATTTTTCATCTCCATTAGGCCATTACTGTACCATTTATTGGTATTTCTTTTAGGAGTTTTTGTGAATAATATCGTATTTGCAATTTAGATCAGTTCATAATGAATCACACTTCCGATTAAGTTGGAATCATTGCTATTTGTATTTAGTTCTCTATTTCTTAATTGGTTGCAAATAAATCGCTTAGCTTTATTGTATTCATTCCTTTTCCTAGTATTGTTCTCAATCACAATCGTTTCGTGATCACTCATTTTGAGCTTGATGATTATTTTCCATATCTGATATTACATAGTCAATGTTTCATGTGCTTGTATTTCTAGTTGGCCCTTTCACTATTGGTTTCCAGTTTTTTTCTACTTCAATTGTGTTTCTAATATCTTTAGTGCACAAATTCGACTCATTCGTCCCGTCGATATTCACATCGCCTGCTATAATAAATTGTCTCTTTGAGGCAGACAGCTACCCTAACCACTCTTTAAATAGGTTGTGGAATACTCTTTCCGAAGAACTTGGGGAACGATAAACTACAGCTAGGTATACTGATTGGTTACTAGCTGTACTTTTAACTACTACCCAAAAAATTGGCACGGATATGAAACGATTTATTCACATATATACAGAGCTCTCCTGTGTGTCCTAATTTGCCGTTACACCGAATCAGCATGTAGTCTTTAAGATGAATTTTGTTATCATCAGTATTTTCAGTAAGATGAGTTTTGGAAAGTCAAAGTTTTTTTCCACAAAGTTCAATTCAGCTTTAGCTTAACCCTTCGTTGCATGCCATTGCATGTATGCAATGCTAACTTCTCATACAGCTGGCAACTACTTTTTCCAGTATTTTACCGTTAGTTATTTTCCAGCTGTTTCTTTCATGTAAAACCATGTTATCAGCAGAGAATGTTCGCGATTATCGTTATTCATGTGTGCAGTTGAGTCGAAAGATTCAGAAGTGTTTTGAGTACGTAAATAACCGTGTGGTTTTTTTTTAATATTGTGAAATATTGTGACAAATTATCAAAATGTAAGTGTTATTTAGAAAGATCATCACATTTTCCTCGTAGATAATATACAATTTTAGGATATAAAGTATTCAATCATAAGCTATGATGTATTATTGCATATGTGCAAACACGTGCATTTGCGTAGTTATGAACTGATATTGCACACTTGTTGTTATATTGCATATATGCAAAGCTATGCATTTAATTCTAACTATTAAAAATTTTCAGGGCACTAAATGATTATGATATTGAGCATATAATAGAAACTTAGGAGGAAAGCAAGGACGAATTTTTCGATGATGAAGATGGTGATATTGATATTGAATTCAACTTAAATCGATGTCTGATAATAGAGGATGATGCTGATGTTGAAGAAAAAACAAATGAAGCAGAGGAAACTTGCGTGATTGAAAGAAAATCAGCTTGTCAAAAAAATCCCAACAATCAAGAACAGATTGATAATTTGGATTTACAAAAATTTTTGGGCATATGTGTTATGATGTCAGTGATTCAAGTTCCAAGCTCACGCCGGTATTGGTCAGCTATTGTGGGAAATAAGCTAGTACAGGAGACCATGTCACTGAATATGTTTGAAAATATTAAGTCTATGATGCATTTTAATAACAACGATGACATGAAGCTAAAAAATGATCCTAATTTCGATCGTCTTTTTAAAATACGCCCTATTGTTAACCATTTGGTTGAAAAATTTAAATCGGTTCCATTTGAAAGCTGTTTTTCTGTGGATGAACAACGATGTTCCACCAAATGCAAGTCCTATTTAAAACAGTACCTTCCAATGAAACCGCACAAATGGGGGTTTAAAGTGTATGTTCTGTCCGGAATATCTAGATATAATTATAATTTCGAAATATATACGGGTCAAGAGCACAAGTCTGTGCATAGGCTTCCTGAAGAGACTGATTTGGGGTCAAGTGCTAATATCGTCATAAGACTATTGCGAAATGTTCCAGCCCAAAAAAAACTATAAAATTTATTATGATAATTTTTATACATCGTTGCCACTAATGCTTACATTAGCCAAATTTATTCATTAGGAACAATCCGCCGGAATAGAATTTCAAACTTAAAACTTGTGGATGACAAAATTCTGATGAAGAGACCGCGTGGACAATCCTCTGAATATGTTGCAACGGTTGATAATATTGATGTATTTGTAGTTTCATGGAGGGATAACAAGATTGTCAAATTGATGTCAAACTATTGTGGAAAATATCCTGAAGTAACCGTTGAAAGATTTGACAAAAAATTAAGGAGCAAAATAATCGTTGCGTCCCCAAAAATTGTTTCAGAGTACAATAAATTCATGGGCGGGGTCGATTTATTGGACTCTTTTATAGGGCGGTACAAAATAAAAATGCGCTCACCCAAATGGTACCTACGCCTCTTTTTCCATTTAGTAGACACCGCCTTTGTCAATGATTGGCTTTTATATAAACGAGCTGAAGCACAAAAACGCAACAACTGTAAGGATAGTTTGGCTGATTTTAGATTAAAAGTAGGTGAAACGCTGTGCAAAATGGGAAAGATATTAACACCACGCGGAAGGCCTTCAGAAGTGACAAGAAGTCTTACTCTTAAGGTACAAATTGTTAACGTATTGTATTTTAACAATTTTACATTATAATTTTTTAATTTTAAATTGAAGAGAAAACACCAAAGAAGTTTGCCAATTCCCCAAAACGAAGTTCGGTTAGACCATATGGATCACTGGCTTCCAGGCTGTAATGGATACACTTTTATCAAGTGTGAAAAGTGTGATATAAGTTTATATTTAAATTAGTCCAGAAACTGTTTTAAAAAAATTCATTCGGCATAAATTATAAAGAAAATATAAATATGAATTAAAAGGAAAGTCTTTGATTGATTGAAATTGATTTCATCTAACTATTTATACCAGTAATTTTAGTTTAAAATAAATGTTCAAACACAAAAGCTTTTCAACACTTTTTTTAGATTTCTTGCATGAAATTGCATTTATGGAATGTTACTCAACTTTAGTTCCTGCACATAATATTTGTACGAAATTCTATTTTCACAAGCCTAAAGCTTAACATACTGTAAAATGTTTGTGTGGGTACAAATAATAGAACTTATTCTTTTCAATACAAATCCCCTTATTCAGTACAGTTACAATTCACTATTTAATTCTTTCTCTCAGTACAATCCAATTTCTCAACCACTTATACTTTTCTTATCTTTTACTTAAACCACTTAATCACTTCTCCTAATTAACACTTCAAATTACACTTTAGAACTGATTTGCATACCTTGGGGATGCTGGTATTTATACTCGAATGACATACTTCGAGAACAATCCTCGCCATCCAGCGTCCCATACAATTTCCAATTTGCTAGAAAATTCGATTCCACTCTCCAGTCGAGACTTTGTTATTCCAGTATCGAAATCTTCTGATCTTTGAATCTAGATGTCGCTGCAAACATTTAAGTGGTTATCACAATACAATAAAAACAATATGAACAATTTTTTCTCTATAAAAAAATTAATTTATGCAACGAAGGGTTAAATATTACAGTTTTATTGTGTTTCATTGCTATATTACAAATCTATTTTTTTCCGATTGTAGTAATCTTTTATACACCGCATAGCTACTCGTAACATCCCGACTGCCCTGTTTAATGTCATGAGTTCCTGCGGCACATGATGAACATCTTGGGGCTAAGCTGGATAAAATGATCTGTTGCCGGTGAGAACTCAAACCGAAAACAAAGTCTCATTCTACTCTGTCAAAGAGACCCTCATTTCGTTGAAACCATGGAGTGACCAAATTTCAGAGCACCATTATATTTACATTGTTATTAAATTCTCATGTGACGATAAGAATAGTTTCTGCGCTCAACTAGGTGCCAATAACTGAATGCCTAATTAAGGCATCATAATCGTAATGGCAGTTATTGACGCCAAGGTAGGTGCCACAAAACCACACGCCAACACTCGTCCTCAGGCATCGAAATGTGAAGGCGAAAAGTGTTTCGGTTTGTGCAATGGCAATCACGTAGTTATCGGAAGCTTTTCGGGATTCTATTTGAAATACGAGTATGTATAGCGAACATCTAACGAGATAAAGTACATTGCGATTAGATGACGATCCATATGTTGGGATTATATTCTCATGGTAGTCGAAGTACGACTTCGTACTTCGTACGTCAGTAGCAAGCGCGTAAACATGCTTACTATGTAAACCTATGTATATAAAATATTGACAGATTTCGGAGTGCACCAACAATTCAGAAATTATCTGAGCTTAAAAACGGAAGCAGTCATCAGTCTGAGCAAATCACAGGCGATCTAATGAAAATGTTTTTCGAATCAGTGGACCAAGATGTATACCTTGTATGTACATATATGTATGCAACGAGAGGTATGTCACACTATATGATCATCAGTGCTCAAAATTCAATTTGCAGTTGTCTCAAGATTAAGCATGCGCCGTGGATCGAAACAAGTGTTTCCGAAGGAGTAATGTCTGGTGAATATGGCGGGTAGGGTAAGATTTCCCAGTTGAGTGCTTGCAAGTAGGTTTTGATCTGTGGCATATACCACGCGCATACTTTGCTTTGCTTATACGATAGACAATATCCGGAAGAGACAGTACTCCCAAGATATCTGCACTGATGACGTAGTACTGAGGCTGGTACTATTATCTATGCTGAGTTTATTATCAGCGCACGATCGAATTCTGCTATTTCCGGGGACTAAAGCAGCACTCAACACAACGCTTATTACAGAAACAGTATTGGGAACAGAGGCCTTCCTCTATGCAGTAGAACCCGTCGAAAATGGCCTAAATAAAATCAATCTAGAATACTTTACCTGGACAAGATTAATTGCTTGTCGAAGGCCTTTCCAAAGTCGACTAACAACGCGGGTGAAAAACTACGACATTTACTACGGCAACTGTTACAAAGACAGAAGACAACCCTTATTTGGATCATGATTTGATATTGAAGGGAAACTTAGACAAAGCTTTTTGCATGTAAACGAATGCCTCATAACAATCCGCGTCCAAACCGAATTCACAAACGCAAGCTGAAGATGAGTTCCAACCTTTACAAAGGATAAGGATAACAGCACCAAATAGGAATATTTATGGCTTCCTAGACCGGACATACATATGCTCAGTGGTTCAGGTATATATGACACCAAAATTATGATAGGAGATCCTGCTCTATAGCGCAGAGGCTTGCCGAAAACGGATAAAAAAGTACTTACCGTTTCGAAAAAAACATACTGCGTTTGGTTTTCGGGTCCGTTGAAATGGGTGGGCCATGATGTTATGAATAGACATAACATCTCCGGTGCCAAAAGTCTCAGAGTCTATCCCAGAGGACAGCGAAGCATTGCATGACCATACATAGTAGGTTACTACTTAAGTTTTGAGAAAAACAAGTAAAAACAAATGTTTATCATTGAAAATGGCCTTATTGTTTTTCAGAGTACTCTTCATGAAGATCAATACACCTTTGCATATATTTATTTGAACCCAGGCACCGAAGCACATTTTCCACTCCGAACGAGGTAACTCCAAGACATGAGTGTTAAACGCATCAACCGCTTCTTTAAGCGTCGAAACTTTGACCTCGCAATTTATTTTTGATATGCGGAAATAAAAAGAAGTCCTTGGTTGCCAAATTAGGACTGTACGGCGGATGACCTATCAATTCGAGGTTTTGAGTGATCAAAAAGTCACTTTTTTGAGCCACTCGTGAAAGGGATTGCTTTTCCTTATTTCTTCAAAGACTTCTGGCAAATAAATGGTAGTGTACCATTCCGAATTGGCTGTTCTATGTAGCTCTAATAGTACGCTTTTTCTGAAGAAACATTCTACAATTTGCTTCGAACCAACAACAACTTTTGTTGGATTTGGATTTGGCTCCTCTTGAAAGATACATACAGTCGGCTGCTGTTTAGTTTCGGACTCATATGCATAGATTTAACATTCGTCGCCTGTCACGATCTTATAAACGTATTTTAAAGCACAGCTATCGATTTTTTTTCAACATTCCGACATTAAACTTTTTTTGAGTGATTGTCAAATTATGCGATATCCACCGCGAGGAAACCTTTTAACGGCCAAATATTCATGCAATATTATGATAAATGTACGATAAGTCACATGTCAGTCCTGCAATATTAGTTACCGCTCAGCATCAATGTTTTCTGGCACAACAACCGCTTAAGGGCTCGGTCCATAGAATCCGTTACGATTTTGGATAGGTTGACGTTGATGTATTTGACAGAAATGACAGTCCCATAGAATCCGTGGCATACCTTGGCAGAATGACGAACGAAACGAAACAAAATAATTGAAATGTCAATTAATCTCAATGTTTTCTTTTCAAGCTACTACAATTTCTCTTCATTCTCTCAATGTCTTCACCAATGAAAGTGTTTAATCTCAATTTGTGAATGCGTGAATCTCTACATGGGAATGTGTGAACTGTCAATGGATCGACGTATTGAAAAAGTAGAAAGTAAACCTACATTATCCGTACTTTCCGTCATATCCGTTGCTTATGGGCCTGCTTCCATAACGAAGTGTATATTCTAACCAGCTGTCAACGTACGCAATTATGTTTGACATTTCTAAAAATTTATTGGAAAGTTCATCGCAATGGAAGAAAATAGTATATGGAAGCACGTACATAGCTGTAAGTAGATAACGAACACTATGTTATTGTTGTAACTTCCACGCAAATTATTTTTTTAGTTTATAGTGGATGTGCAACAAAACTCGGCTACTATTGTTGAGTTAATCCACATCAAAAATCATCGCAGAAAATGGTCACGATTTAATTCCATATTTTGACTGAGTTAAATTTTTCAAATCTCTGTAAAGAAAAAAAAGCAAGTAGTACTCTTATAAGAAAATGTACTGAACACCTGTGCCATTACAAACGTCAAACTTTACAATCCTGATGTCAGATTTGACGTATCTACACTAGCATTGCCATATCTCAAAATTTAAGTAGCACCCTAAGAATTCTTTAATCTAACTTATGTGAGTTTGCGTAACCGAAATCTTTTTGTTAATAAGGCTTCATATAAGGACCGCTTGAACGACTTTCACTGTCAGACCATTTCTTTTTTAAGGTGTTTCTTTTTTCTACTGACAAAATGGATTCGAGAGTATGTTGTATTTGCATCATCATGACAAGAGGATTCTGTCAGAGATGTTATCGTGCAGAGATATACACTGGCGATCACATTTTGCAATTGATTTTCACTCTTTATACCTGTTGTAAATTTTGTACGCGGAAACCTTTACTACATGTGAACAGGTACATATTTTCTCAACAGGAAGTTATAAAATTAAAGGGTAAGTCCGCTTTCATACGTCGCAAGTGTGTAATGCGCATGTTCTGGTTATTTTCTTTTGAATTTTCATTCAGTGATGCGCGCAACTCTACATGAAGACTTTCCCCTTCTTTGAGTTTGCATGTTATTTGACAGTTCTCTTTCATTTCATCTTTGGCGCTTAGTCTTTCATAATTGAAAATGAGCCCCCTTGTTAATTCTTTGGTCCATTTTTGTTCATCCGCCATACTGAAATGTTGTGCTCGTAACACAGCGAAAGAAGTAATGAAGCAAATGCGAAAAAGAAAGAAGAAGGAGAAAAAGAAATGTCAAAAACTTGCAATGAAATTGCTACCCACAGGCAGTGGGAATTTGGTTAATTGGGTATTTTTTGTTTCATTATCCCTCCCTTTTGCACTCACTTGAATCTTTCGAAACATGCGACGTATGAAAGCGGACTAAATAAGAAACGACCGTTGGAATTTCCCAAGACGAATCATTGTGCCTGTTCACATTGGCGCGGGCAGGAAAATTGTCCGACAGAGAGGGAACGCTTTTTATTGAAGTGGGAAGAAGAAGGGTTATTTCCACCGAGAATCCATTTCTAAAGTGGATTCTCGGGTGCAACACATCGTATTTTTTCATATCGTTCCATTTCTGACATATTTTTTCATTTTAGTTTGGATCGTTGATGAGAAAGCAAGTGTGAAGAATAGGAAAAAAGGTAAGTTTCAGGTCAACTGCTCAAATTTAAAAATTAAAAATGCTCCGATTCAAGTGTTCCACTTGTCAAAAAGTCTTTCAACCCCATGACAATGTGAACACGACGTTCATGGTGAGAACTTTCATCCCGTCGCCAATTTAAACAGTTCATTGTGCAACTACTCGAAAAGCGTATAAAAAGATGCGCCACTAGGATGAGGCCATTGCGAATATTTCGTTGCAGGACAATTAACATCAGCAATTTTTTTCAAAGTTTTGTTAAGAATATTTAAAAAAAAGCGTTGAAAAGAACTGTTTTTATTTAGGTTAGAAAAAAAATGGGTTTCCGAAAGACTTTGACAGCGACAGAAAGAGGAAAAATAGATGCTTTCAATGAGTCAGGCCGAGAAATTGCAAGGAGGCTTAATAGAAGTAAGACTGTTGTAAACAGTTATCTTGCGGATCCACAACACTATGGGAACAATAAAAAAAGATTCTACGGCATCCCTCAAATTCTACTCAACCAGCGACTAAAATAAGGTCAAACAGCGAAGCATCAGCCAGTATAGGAACTGTCCGAAGGATAATCCGAAAAAGTGGTACTATACAAAGAGAAAACTTAAAAGGAAGCCTGTATTGAGGCAAGTACACAAGGAGCATCGAATGAATTTAGCAGGAGAACATGTCGCTTGGAGCAGTGAATGGAAACGCGTTGTCTTTTCGGATGAAAAAAGTTTGACCTTGACGGCCCCGATGATTACAACTTTTATTTCCATGATCTAAGAAAGGAGGAGCTCATTTTATTTTAATTTTAATTTTGGTGGGGGCGAACGCCCCCATTTATTCGGCTTAATACAAGCTATAACTTACAAATTAAACTTAAACTAAAACTTAAAACTAAGGTTGGTTGGAGTGGTGAAGGAGAACGGATTTGAGGTAGGGAGTGGTGCGGTGGAAGTCAAAGACTTGCCGAGGGCAGACAATTTAAAGATGATTAACCGATGAGAGATTTTATCGAAGGCTTTGCTAAAATCGGTTGCAACTACATCGACTTCATTGCCGTTTTCTAGGGTAGAGAGGGCAAAGGATACGAATTCAATGAGATTTGTGGTGGTTGACCTACCCTTTAGGAAGCCATGTTGTCTAGGAGAAATAAGTGATTTGCATTGGAAGCTTAGAGCTTCATACAAAATACTTTCGAAGAGTTTGGGTATATGGGAGAGTTTAGCGATGGGACGATAGTTGGTTATTTCATTCTTTGATCCCTCCTTTTGGATCGGAGTTATGAAGGAGGATTTCCAAGCCTGAGGAAATTCTCCTTGTGAAAGGGATAGACGAAAGAAATTAGAAAGAGAAAGGGAAACAGAGGAAGAACATTTTTTAAGAAATATGGCAGGGAGGCTATCTGGGCCGGGTGTGAAGTCGTCATTGAGTTGGTGTAATTTATATTCGATATAAGACGGGTCAAAAATATGAGAGAGAAGTGGGCCATTGGAGAAGTTCAGTAGGTAACTAAAATAGGATGGATCTGATAAAAAGGAGTCGTTGGTGAAGGATTGTTTAAAAAAGGTGGCAAATAGGTTTGCAGTGGTGAGTGGATCGGTTGATGACCTATTGTTGAAAGAGAGGGAAGGAGGGTAACCATCGGATTCTCTTTTGTAGTTAACAAATTGGAAAAAGGACTTAGGGTGGTTTATAAGGTTGACTTGCGCATTGTTAAGGTAGCGCTGGTAAAGGCAATCGTAAAGTTCGGTGAAATGAAGATAAGCGGTAAAGGATCTGGTACGCAGGAAATCTGCCCATAACTTATTTCTCTGATTTCGTAAGGAACGAAGCTTGCGATTATACCAGGGAGGACTAGTAGATGATGTTTTAAGGCGGGAAAACGGAACGTAAAGGAAAAGAAAAGAAAAGAATTAAATATTTCTTTATAAAAAATGGATATGGCATCATTTATACTTAGGTTGTGAAAGTTAAAGAGGGATCTGCTGAGATATTCACTGATTTTGTGAAAGTTTGCTTTATGAAAGTTGTGGGAGAGAGAGAGTTGTGGGGGGAGTGGACTGAAATGAAGAGTTATGAAAAAATGAAAGTAGAAGGGGGGATGGTAGTTATCGATTGTTGAGAGAGATAGGGGACAAAGTGAGACTGAAGAGTTAATTGGATGTCTGTTATCACGACATCATAGCCGTACATCAGCTGTAATGGTGTGGGGCGCTATTACCTACTATGGCACAATCGAGTTGGAGTTTTTGTCCACAACAACGAACGGAAACAACTACAAATGGTTGCTGGAACGGTCATTTCCAAAAGTGAAAAACATTTTTGGACCCCTGCCTTAGATATTTCAACAAGATAATGCCCCCATCCATACTGCCAAGATTGTTAGAAGTTGGATTCACTCAGAAGACGTGGAACTTTTGCCCGGCCGCTCTACTCACCGGGCTTAAACATAATCGAAAATGTTTGGGAATGGTTATCTCGTAAAGTGTATGAAAGTGGCATACAATTTGAAGACAAGCTATTCGTGATGCATGGGCCCAAATTTCTCTTGATTATTTAAAAAAAAAAAAACTGTATGATTCTATTCCAAACCGTCGTATAGAGGTCACATCGAAAAATGGCTGGCAAAAAAACTTAATAAATAAATATTTTAAAACCATAAAATGTAAACGTTTTATTCATTTTTTCCTTTCTTTCGAAGATTTTGCATGTGGCCTCATCCTAGTGGCGCATCTTTTTGTACGATTTTCAAGAAGTTCATTGTTTGATCTTGGGAAATTCCAACGGACGTTTCTTATTTACCCTTTAATTTTATGACTTCCTGTTGAGAAAATATGTACCTGTTTACAGGTAGTAACAGTTTCCGGGTACAAAATTTCAAACGAGTATAAAGAGGGATAATCGATTGCAAAATGTATGGCCTCATCCTAGTGATTGCCAGTGTATGAATCCACATGTAGGCATCGATAGTCAATGGAGGTGCATGTGCAATGGAGTCCTATGGAGTCTTTTCCGAAGTTATCTGCAGAGCTCCTGCATTATAAACGGCTTGGGGAACCTAAATGGAATAATGTAATAATCGCGTAGAATAGAGTAATAATCGCGTTTTTGACGGTATTTTTTCCAATTCATTGCTCCTTTTCATTGGGAAATAAATGATAACTTCTTCTGAAGATAATTCATAGACTTTCTTCTAACTATTCTCAGCTGCATTTGTAACTTCTGGATTCTGGTTCAAGAATTTATTTCCATTTTATTTTTCATAACCTCAAAATATTTTAGACAGAAATGTTTTTTTTTCCAACAACATACATGCATATATATAGGTCTTTTGTTTATGGGGACAAATCTTGGCACTTCATCAACGCACGTTCCAGTGGATATCAGATTGAGTGAATTCTGGAGCGAAATCCATGGAAAACGGCTTATAGAATGTGGGTCGTTATTCTGCGTTATAATTACTTATACATACTTACCTATTGTAAATAAAGCTGACAACCAGACAATAGATCCCAAATAGTTCCCACGTATTTTATTAAAAAATTAATAATGTCCATAAATATGGATAAAGATTTGAAAATTTATTCATCTACAATTTTTGTTCCATTTTTTCCATTGAATTTAAAAAAATCACTTATGGATTGAAACATACTTGTAAACTGTTTTTCTGTGCTAGTCGTTTCAGTGTGCTTGTTTTCCGTGAAGCTAAAAATACATGAATCGTATGAGTGAATTTATCTAGAAAATCGGTTCTTCCCCAGATAGCCGATTCCAAATCATTTCAAATTTCAACTGGAATGAATACACGGAGAGCAAGTATGAGTATAACCGTTGTCATTATCAAACCATGAACAAAATTAAAGACGTGTTAATGACTGTTTTACATATCCATAAGGAAGCGCACAAAATGAAAAAAAAATAAATAAATGACGGTAAACAACGATAGATGACGTTAGTTCCAAGAATTCCTAAATACATCTGACTCATTCCTAGTTACAGCAACTACAATAGTATAAACTGATAGGCAGGCCGTCTAAAGATTTGTCTTTGATCTAAATATATCAACAATCAATTGTTTTCTTTAAAACTCGATTCATCACATTTCGGCATTGATCGAGCAAAATGATCGATTTTTTGTTGTTTATTTTTTTTTTTTTAGTGAGCAAGAGCGCGACATGTTCATGTGTAGTATGTTCGTTTGCTTTCGCTTGGCGATTTGTTATCGCGACCGCATTCGACAATATTTACACTCTCAGCCAGACGCCTGATATGAATGATATCATTCGAAAATAATTATACCAACAACAAAAACTTATACTCAGACTAAACATCAGCGCAGATTTGCTTCAGTTTTTCGAAGAGTCACAGCTACAGAACAGAACAGAACAGCAACAGATCATCCGTCGACGGAATGGACTTGACGCCGCTTACACGAATATTTCTGTTCAGTCTCAGTGCCTCTTTGGCCGCGATTGGTGCGATTTTTGAAAAATATTCCATTCGCTTTGCTTTGTTTACATCGAACATATTACATACATACGTAGAAAAGCATCGAAAGGCCTGTCCGATAAGGTAGTCGATTTTCGAGATACGGCTATGCACTGGATATTCTTCCATCAGCCCTTGGTCCCTCAGGACGTTAACGAGGTTAGTTTAAGATTTTATTGATCCCAAAGTGGCTGTGCATTTGCTGTGTAATTAATAATTTGTGTGCTTCAGAAAAAAAAAATGTTTTTGCCTACTTCTGGTGCTGTTGATTTGTCGATTCCTAATTACACTTATTTGGGTACATTTCAGAAAACCTTGAATGACTCTAACGCTCTCAGCGACTTAAACGACTTGACGCACAAACCGAAACGTAAGTAAAAGTTTCCGCCTCATTTTTAAAAAGACAATGAAACATTTTGTTTTTCTGACATCACAAAACGCCCACTTCGCAGAATTTTGAGAAGAACAACAACAGTGATTTCTGAGTGATATTTTTTCGAAATTAAAGCTTTGTCTAAAAATACCGATATTTCTCTTTGTAGGTTTTTTGAAAGCGTTGTCACCGTACAAACTCAACAGCGATGATTTTGCAGAATTGGCACCATTGCTGCCATTTGTCTTAATCTTAACCATCCTGTTTATTCTGCTCCTGATAATAGGATTCCGCCGGTGGCCAGGCATGATGGCGGGAATTGTAGCCGGTTGCCTGACGTCGGCTAGCATCTATCTTATAATGAGTGCCATAGCTGGGGATATGCCCCAGTATGAATAGAATTGACACAGTTTCGGTGACGTGGTATGCAGCGCGTAAGTCCCATAGTCTTAAGGTCGTGAGTTCGAGCCTCACCCGGGGCACTAGTTCTTTTGTTTTTTTTTTACTGCAACGTACCAAATCCTACTGTTTAGTTGTTCTAATAGTTCTTAAGTTTTAGAAAATGGCTTGAGAACTTAAGGAGTGTAGTTTAAGAATTTTAAATGTTATATAGACGCCAAAATGTGTAATCTGTAGGTACATATACTATAAAAAAAAAAGACTGCTTAACGTTTGTAAATACTAATTAATAAATTATTAAAATAGATAAAAACTTAAAACAATGAACTAAGTGTTTGCATTGCTTAAACGGTCAAGGTTGAATCGATTTAATTTATACAGGAAATCATGATAAATAATTACGTCAACGTTAATGAAGACGCCGATCGCACTCATGTACTTGTTTTATTAATAATAAATAGATTTTCTGTGTGATAAGGCTATACGTCAAAATTAGAAACAAGAAAGAAGTTACTGAAAGTGTCATACCCGTATTTAGTTAAAAAAAAAGAAGATAAGTGTTGCTGGGGTTTTTAAGTAGAAATTGTTGTTATTTCAGGCAATTGGAGGCGATCCTGCTGCTTTTTTTATATATATTTTGGTAATGAATTAAGTACGGTTGTTGACCTAAAGTAACATTTAAGTGAATGACTTAAAAAACAGGTAAATGTGATTACAACTACAAATATTTTTGTTTCAATATACATACCTGTAGCTTTCAACTGTTCTCTTTTGTGGGTAGTGTCGTCAGACCACTATATTATTGCAGTCAAGATACGTATACGAACATTTCAGGTGCTACAATAACGCAAAAGTATTATGAAGGTAATTAATGTTGACCAAGCTGCTAAAACCTTTATGGATCACTTATCCTTCATTATAAAGTGCTGAAGATCAGGGGCATCGATGCCAAGAAGTTTGTCTTTTTGTGTATTTATAGACTTCATATGTCTCGATATATGTACATCAACGAATTTTCTGTTCTATTGCAAAAGGAAAATTTAATTTAATTTAATTGTCAGGTGATTTCAATTTAAGTACTTTAAAGTGTAACTATAAATATATATAAACTATAGGCTTAGATAGTTTTATAAACGATCCTGCTAGGATCATTTCAGGCAGTTGTTTGGATTATATTTATAGTCGTTTCGGTAATACTTCGTCGAAATATTGTGAGCAATCTGTTCTCGATCTTACGATTATGATTATATCTCCAAGAGAAGTAATCAAAATTGATTTCAGGAAATTAAAAAACAGACTTGTTCCGATTTATGGGATGATGTTTACACGTGTAACGATGCTTCGCATTCTTACACCATCTTCACTGATCGCTTGTCATACCTTCTTTTAAGTTGCTATGATTACGTGCCCGTCAAGAAGACTGAATATAGATTTCAGCCCTGGACCTCTAGAGATTTATTGAGAAAAATTGGTTCGAAAAAGTGTCAAATGCTTGAAACATTCGAATAATCGGCATTTAAAAAGAAAATATGACCAGATAAACCAGGGAAAAAAATTAAATAAAATAACAACATTTTTTGATATAAAATTGATTCTGTGTGGAATAGCACATCATTCAAATTGCGATTTCGGCTTCGCTGGCAGGGCTTCAAGAGGTCGGTTCAATATCTGATGACTCGGTCCAATATGTTCGGCGTTATTCCGGCAATATCGTGTCGAATGTTGGCCTCTTGCTTGTCCAAAGTGATTGGTTTGTTGGCGTAGACTAAGGACTTGACGTAGTCCCAGAGAAAATAATCTAATTGATGAACGCTCAGTCGCCAAATTTCTCCTTCACAACTTTGAGCGTTGCATCGCTTGTATTGCATGTAGCGGCGTCTTGTTGGAACCACAGCTCGGATACATCGATGGTGTCGAGCTCTGGCTACAGAAAATCGGTTAACGTCGCTCTATATCTGAGACCACTGACGGTGTGTTCTTCATTTCGAAAGAAATAAGGTCCGATGATGCCGCCATGCTATAAACCGCACCAAACAGTCAATCTTTGTGGATGCACTGATGCTTGGCCGAATACTTGTGGATTGAGTTCGCTCTAATAACGATAATTTTGCTTATTGACATAGACGCTGAGCCAAAAATGCGACTTATCCGAGAAGATAAGTTTTTGGCCACAATCCGGATCTCCGGCCCATTACCGATCTCACGGCGTTGCCTATGATGGTCCGGCTTCAATTCTTGCGTCAGCACAATCTTATACGGATGTAGGCTCAAATCCAACCGAAAAAGAATCCGGATTGACTCTCTGGCGATGCCCAATTCAGCTGATCGGCGCTGAGTCGTCATTTCTGGGTATTCTTGGATACTGGCCGCTACGGTGGCTATGTTTTCTTCATTTCGCTGCAATCTCTGTCTGGTTGGTGGCTTAAGATCCAAAAGAGTGTACTCACGCTCAAACTTTTCCATGGTGCGACGAATTGCCTGCACACTGAAGTCATGATGACGACCGACCTCACGACGAATTTCATGTTGCGTATTTACAACTGAGCTGAATTCGAGAGTGGTGAGTTACAATCACAGAAGTTGTTTTGCAGAAAGGGTATCCGATCTTCGAAAGCGCAGTCTGGCGAAAGATGCAGTTTAATTTTTCCTCTGAAGCCCTGAGTCGCCATATTCTGCTGGTGTTGTGCTGGTCGAAAAGAAGAACGGTGAGCATCCTTTATGTGTGGACTGATGGCTCATAAACAGTAAAAATATTTTACATCTCTGGACCCACATATGGACACCATCAAATTAAGATCGATAAGAAAACGAACTGTTATACAGTCTTTGTAAACACAGAAGGGCATTTCGAATACAATCACTTAACATTTGGCCTCGTAAATGCTCCGCACTGTTTCTAGCGGTCATGAGCAAGAATATCGCTAAAATGCAGCCACCGAGTCAAACCGTCGAAAAAGGTCTAACGTTTTTGGAAGAAGTTCTACGCATTCTGCACCCGGCTGGACTAAAACTTTGCTCTGGCAAATGTAATTTTCTGGCAACACAGATTACGTATTTGGGACATATCGTGAATGAGACTGGCATAACTCCTGGAAATGACATGGTAAGTGCCACACGTAATTTTAAAATTCCGACAAATATTACAGTGGTCCGCCGCTTCCTTGTATTGACCGTGTTTCTTAGAAAATTTGTATAACTTTACTCGTTAATATCAAGGCCACTTGCTCAGTTGCTGAGGAAAAAAAACGAAAAGTTTTAATGGGGTAAAAAAACAACAACATGCCTTCACGCAGTTTATAAACTTGTGCAAGAAAGCAGTTTTCGATTTGTACGCCTATCACGAAGTGTACACTGATGCCAGTACTATTGGTCGCGCTGGTGTTCTTCTGCAGTCTAAAGATAACAAAAATTGGAAACCGGTGTTCTATTATAGCCGTCAGTGCACTGGCTCTGAAAGCAAAATACACAGTTCGCAGTTCTTGCTATAGTCTACAACGATTTTTTGTGGATGGTATGTGTTTGGTAAGCCGTTCAAAATTGTCACCGATTGCGATGCTATCGCCAAGGTCAAAGCCAACAAAGAAGTGATTCTTAGGATCGCTCGCTGGTTAACAAAAATGTTCAAATATGACTTCGAAGCCGTCCATCGTCAAAGCAGCCGCTGTTCCATGTTGATGGGCTTAGTCGATCTGCCAATTTACCGCCAAATGAAAGTTCTCAATGGAATGTCATTCTTAAGATTAACTCTACAAAGAATAATTGGTTGCCGACAATGCAACTGTGGGATACATCGCTTACAGAAATCATTGTTGTCTTAAGAGGAGAATGTAAGTCTGAACAAGAGAATCAATATATAACAGATTACATTTTACAGTATCACCGTTTATATCGCAAAACTGAAAACGCTTTAAAATTCCAAAAATCCGTAAGATGGAGAACCATTGATTCCTGTCATGATGGCCGTGGTGTAGTGGTAGTAGCAAACGCTTCTCACTCGGAGGGTCCAGGTTCGAATCCTGCCCATGGCAAGTCAGTTTTTCATTGTGTAATTGGAACTCAGACAGAAAAATTCTGCGTGTGAAGGCATAACACTGACACGTAGATTTGGCTGTTGTAGAGTTTCAAGCACAGAAAAGAAAAATACTGTGATATACTCGTACCTCGAATCACTCTGAGTGAAGAAAAAACTCTCCGTCCTATTCGGACTCCCACCCCTGGAGAGCAAACATAGAAACCAAACACACCTGAGTTTCAAACCACTACAAAAACAATTTTCCTTTCTTTCCTTCCTCTATCTTTCCGCCCGCGCCTTGGCAACAGTAAAAAGGGTATCTAACCCCTTAGGCGCGCGTAAATTATAAAAAAAAAAAAAAAAAAAAAATGATGAAGTGGGTTACCTTGGTCTAGGGAAAACGACTCAACGCATCCAATCATACTTTGGTTTTCTAGAATACGAAAGTATGTCAAGGAGTATCTCGCTGTATGCATTGAGTGCTGCTACTTCAAATACAAGGAAGGGCGACTTCATTATGGGTAAATCGAGCCAATTCCATTTCGCCAAATATTTATTTGTCCATTTATTAGAAGCAAGCATTCAGCAAGTTTCCAATTATAACAAAAAACTTAACGAAACAAAGCTTAACGAAATCACTAACTATTTTGGACTTAGAAACCGAATCATTACCGATAGGGGCACTGCGTTTACCGCCAAATCCTTCGGAACGTATTGTGAACAGTACTACATCCAGCATATCAAGTCAGCTGTGCATACGTCGAAGGCAAACATCAGGTTGAACGAGCAAACCAAACTATTTTGACATTTTCCAAAACGGAAGCGGTATTAATGACAAGTACAAAACGAAAAGAAACCATTTTAGTCACAGTAAGTGAACATGAAATAATATCCAGGTCAGCAATAAAACATCTTGGTGTCATGATTGACTGAAGATTGTCTTTTAAGGAACACCTGGAATATGTGAATTGCAAACCTTCGCGGGTGAGTGCATCCATTATGCGTATAATGCCGAATACAGGAGGACCCAGTTATAGCAGAAAACTTCTCCTAGTAGTAGTTGCGTCAGTAGTAGTGTTTGGAACTATTGAATAAGAACAATCGACTTATTCAATTACTATTTTTCAGAAATCATTCATTCAAACCAGTCGAATGAAAAAAACATTCAAATGTCCGATTGTTTTTCATTGGAATGTTGTTTTTTTTAACTCGTATGAAGTGTGGCCTATCGGTTGGGAGTAGTGTTCTTCCGCACAATCTCGGACCAGGCGGCATGCGTTATCCCAGGAAAGCTTCCAATTGATATATTGTACTTGCAGAAAAGCTGTAAGAAAAGTTCATAAATAACAGATAAGAGGGGCGGTTCCCGCATAGCGACACCGACACAACGGAAAGAAGCACGAGTTTAAGACAGTGGCAACAACGCTGGAGACTCTCGACAAAAGGCCGATGGATTTTTCGCCTTGTTCCGACTAACGAAACTTGGATAAATCTCAAACACGGAGAAGTTAATTTCTACATAACACAATTGCTAGTGGGACATGACAGTTTTCGGTCATATCTACACTATTTTAAAAATGCTGAGTCCCCTCTCTGTCCATTTTGTAGTGATACTCCTGAAGACGTGGAGCATGTGTTCTTCCACTTACCAAGATTCCAGTTACGAAGAGAAACTCTTCGGGGAATACTAGAAGAAGCACAAACTCCCGAGATCATATTACGTTATATGTTAGAATAGAAAAACAAGTGTAACAAGAGTTAAGGCGCCTAAAGCGAGGAAAACGCACGAAACAACGCCTCGAATTCGAGGGGACAACATTCAAACATCCCCCAAAAACACAGCAACGCAATCAAGGAAAGCATACATACGCAAATTTATACGAATACAACACCACGCAAATGCATAAAAGAAAGCAAGACCCAAGAAGAACAAACGCCGTTCCGGGGAGTAACATTCAACCGTAGCACCAGTTAGTGAGAACTAATTTAACACAGCAAAACCACACAAATGTTAAAACTTATTTACGAGTACAGAATTCCACCAAAACGAACATCCGTTCACATTCCCACATATGTATGTACACTACACACAAACGTACAGAAATAGATACGCACCTTTATACACATTCATTTGCAAGCACGCAAGTTTTCGCACACAACCTCTCATACTCACACTTAAACGCCTTAAATAAATGGCATATATTTTTACAGCTGCTATGCACGTCCAAGCTGGACCATTAACGAGTACCAGGCAATGCTAGACAACCTATCCGCCGACGTTCGTGGTAGAACCCCTGTGGTTATCGGCGGCGACTTTAATGCATGGGCAACGGAGTGGGGTAGCAGACTTACAAACGCCAGAGGCCGTAGTCTGCTAGAAAGTTTTGCAACCCTTAACATAGGCATTGCAAACCAAGGTCGTGCAAACACATATCGTAAGGCAGGAACGGGCTCGATTATCGACATTACTCTCGTTAGCAACTCCCTCTTACGAAACATAAAATGGCGAGTCAGCGAAGAATACACGCACAGTGATCATCAAGCAATAATATTTGAAACGAAGGAGAAGAGTACCGTGCAACGAGCTAAACGAAAGGGCCCAAGATGGAAGGACACAAACTTCGACCTGGAGGCGTTCGAAGAAATGATAAATACCGGAAACATAATTCAAAGCGGAACAGCTGAAGCCTGTATACAACAACTCGTCCGCATTCTCACTACTGCGTGCGATGCATCAATGCCCAGAAGAACGGGTACTAGAGGAGGAACACCATGCTACTGGTGGAATGAGGAAATAAAAAAGCTTAGGGCAAAGTGCTTAAAAGCCCGACGCAAAGTCCAAAGATCTAGGGGAAGAGATCGCTTTGAAGAACACCTTATTGTCTTTAAAAAAGCAAGACGCGACTTAAAAAAGGCAATCAGGGAGAGCAAGACAAGATGTTTTAAAAAACTTTGTGAAGAAGCCGACATAAACCCTTGGGGTACAGCATACAGGATCGTCATGACAAAGATAAAGGGCAGCAGGTCGCCACAAATAACATGTCCAGCAATCCTAAGCTCCATAGTAGAACACCTTTTCCCCCGAAGTACATCTACTATGTACCATATCGTTAGGGAGTCCAACACGGAGGACATTCCAATAGTCACAGCGGATGAACTCATGAACGCATGCAGGAAGATAGGCGACAATAAAGCGCCGGGACCTGATGGCATACCAAATAAGGCACTAAAAGCAACTATCCATAAGCGCCCAGACATGTTTATGGAAACAATTCAAAAATGTCTTGAAGAAGGAGTTTTCCCGGATGCTTGGAAACTACAACACCTAGTCTTGCTTCCAAAGGGAAACAAGCCACCTGGGGAACCGTCCTCGTATCGTCCAATATGCCTTCTAGACACAATGGGAAAGATATTGGAACGGATAATATATGCTAGACTGCTCGCGGTAGCAGAAGAGAGAGGAGCACTATCAGACTTGCAGTTTGGGTTTAGAAAATCGCGGTCTACTGTTCAAGCCTTAAAAACTGTGGTCGACATTGCGGCCGAAGCGATACAAGGAGAAAGATGGCGGTATGGTACAAAGAAATATTGCTTAGTGGTGACTCTAGACATCAAAAATGCCTTTAACTCGGCAAACTGGGCGTTCATCAGAAAATCACTAGCCAGTATGAATACGCCATACTACTTACTGAGGATAATAGAAAACTACTTTACCAACAGAAAACTGAGGTATGAAACTGACGAAGGGTTGAAATACTACAGCGTTTCAGCTGGGGTTCCACAAGGATCAGTACTCGGTCCACTCCTATGGAACATTATGTATGACGGAGTGCTAAGGCTTATGTTGCCGAGAGGAGTTCAAGTAATCGGATTTGCAGACGACATTGCCGTCGTTACGGTGGCAAAAGAAATAAAGGAGATAGAGGCTGCCACAAATGTAGCGATTATTCGCATCAAAGACTGGCTAGTATCCGCCGGTCTAGAATTAGCGGACCATAAAACGGAAGCCGTCTTAATTACCAGTAGAAGAATTGTGGAATACACCAATATACGGGTGGGACATCAAATAATCCGATCGAAAGAATCAATCAAATACCTGGGAGTAATACTTGATAACAGATTACAGTTCAAAGCACATATAGAGTACTCCAGTAACAAGGCTTTACTGCTGCAAGGAGCTCTCTCTTGAATACTACCAAACATTGGTGGACCTGGATATGCCAGGAGGATTCTCCTATCTAGAGTAGTCAGCTCAGTCCTCTTATACGCTGCTCCGGTCTGGGCGGGAGCACTCGCCATAAAAGCAAACAAGAGAAATCTGTTGTCCGCATACAGGCTCAGTGCATTAAGAGCGATCTGTGGATTTCGAACAATCTCAGATGAAGCAGCCTTCGTGATAGCAGGAATGATTCCGATCGACATTCTCGCGGACGAGATGTTGAGAATTTATAATAGAAGAACCCCAGGGCGACAAGATTCAGGTGAAATTGCAAGAATAAAAGGAGAAGAGCGAGCGGTCTCAGCAGCCCTCTGGCAAGCCAGGTGGGATAATAGTACAAAAAGCAGATGGACCTACAAGTTGATCCCGGACATCGAGACCTGGACAAAACGAGCACATGGGGATAACAACTACCACCTTACGCAGTTCCTATCTGGTCACGGCGGCTATCGTAAATACTTGCACCGATTCGGACACGATAGCTCCCCTTTGTGCCCAGAATGCTTAAACGAGGAGGAAGATACGGAGCACGCCATATTTCATTGCCGACGTTTTTCGCAGTGGAGAATTAATCTGACCAGTCCAATACTACTCATAGACCAAATGTTGCAGTCGGAGGAAAATTGGATGGAAATCGGCACATTTGGGACAATTGTGCAAAATGAGCTAAGAAGAATTGAAAAAATTAGAAGAGCTGAAGAAGCAAATACAAGAAGAATAGCATGATCTGCTAACCAGCCCTGCGAAGTAATACCTAACGGCAGTCCCGCGGGGAGAGTGGTTGAAGGACGTAATGGTGTGGATTAGTACGTAGGCGCACTCCTGGCATCGAACATTCGGGTGTTGCGAATCGTGCATGTTGGTGGCACGGGCTACCGCATCTATGAAGATTACCACATCCATTGGCGCAACACTTAAACGCCTCTACATATCCGACCATGCTAAAAAACACAGAATATTATACATACAATATAATTCTTAACCATACTAACGTACTCACACCACACAATACACGCATTATTGAATATACACATATACATACTCCAACACATATGCATGATCATTTATAAGAAGGTCACCGGCCAGAATGGATACACCATACTACTTGCATCCAGCTAGTTCACCAATAGAAAGTTTAGATATGGAGCCGATGAAGAAAAGAAGTATTATAAAATCTCCGCGGGAATCTCACAAGGATCGGTATTGGGGCCCATACTCTGGAATATTATGTGCAACGGAGTTCCGCAATTAACATTCCCATCAGCAATAGTAAAAGTAATCGAATTCGCTGACGACATCGCCATTATAACCGTTGCAAAGTATATTTGGGACATAGAGTCAACTACGCACGATGCAATCAATCGCATCAAAGATTGTCTGATTGTGAGAGAAATAATCTAATACGTTATGGTAACTCCAAATATTACATTCATAAATCCATTCTTGTAACAGCTAAACACCATACGAGCTGTCATCTGTCAGCTATCCTTTTTTTTATTCTCCTGTATACTTTTCAATGTGCTAGACATCCTACGCAATAAATATAATTGTAATAAATCCTTTTCTAAAGTCTTAATCCTCGGTGTGTTTATCAAACAACCCAACAGGTTATGGGCTCAGATATCGCGTACGCAAGTAAATTTAAAAATATTAGACATTTACAAAATATTAACTGAGAATGAGCCAAAATACATGTGTGAGCACATTTGGGAGAATCGCTGTGCTGAACGGGGAAAATTACGCCACATGGAGGCCCCAAATGGAAGCCATCCTGCATAAAGGCAGGTTATTGCTATATGTAATAGGAAAAATAGAAAAATCTTTGGAAGCGGGAGCTGTACAAGATAGCTGGGTGGAAAAAGAAATGGATGCGAGAGCGGAGCTGCTGTTAGCGATCGAGGCAAATATATTTAGTTCCACTGGTGAGGAGTCACCGCACGTCGAAGGAAACTTGGGACTTTCTGGCAAAGACATTGAGCATAACGCATAACGTTTCCCAAATTAATCAACATGGAAATGGGTTTTGATCAGAGCATGCCGGATTATTTACGGGAATTTAATGCAACTATCAATCGTCTACAAGAGCTGAAAACAAATCCAGACAAAGATTTGCTAGTTGTATTATTGCTAGATAGAATATCGGATGATTTCAAGGATGTTCGAGCGGCTTTTAATGCACAGAGCAAGTACCCAGATTTGTCAACTGTCTGTTCAAGACTAGAGAGTGGAAGAAAGGAAGAAAGAGAGTGGAAACGCGCTTGCAATAAAATATAATTCGAATTTCGCGCCCAAGCCCAAGAAAAAGTTTCCAAAGGCAAAACACCGTTTCCCATTCAATTTTCGAGGGTGCTTGGAAGTCAGGAGAAGACGAAGAACAAGGGCTCGTCGCCAAAGAAACAGCTAACAAGATGGTGAACCCGTCAAGAAGTACAGATTTAAAGAGGAGGTCTGTGTGGTGATTTGACAGTGCAGCAACATCATATATGCGTGCAAATGAAGAACAGTTTGCTGAGATAACCAGATGCACGGGACAAAAATCTGTGAAGGTAGCAAACGGCCAATCTATGAGTATAATGGGTTTGGACTTGTACGTTTGCCTGTGATAGTCAAGGGAAAACAAAGACAGTTAACCTATACAAAACATTATTCGTTCCAGGACTCACTGAAAATTAGTATCAGTACCAAAGGTTTCAGACAATAGGTGCAGGACGACCTTCGAAAACTCAATTTTCAAGTCCTTATTGGAAAACCATATACTTGACAATAGATTAATGTTTATGCCTCACATCGATTATTCGAGCAAAAAGGCGTCAAAGCTCCAGACAACACTTAAGTGAGGACTCTAGCGACAAAGGTAGTAAGGAGAAAGTTACCATCGACTTAGCGCATTAAGGGTAATCAGTGGCTTTGAAATGATTTCGGACGAAGTAGCTTTTGTTATAGCCGGGTGTTGCCCATCGATATCCTTGCAGACGGGACGCAGAGAGTCTATAATAGTAGAACTTCTAGTAACCCAGAGGCGGTAGTCGTCAAAAGTATCAAGGAAGAAGAAAGAGCGGCTTTAATAACCAGGTGGTTCCTGTCTAGATACGGGGCGTATCGAAAGCATCTACACCGCTTCGGGCATGAAAGCTCACCTTTTTATCCAGACTGGCCAAATCAGGAGGAAGGCAAAGAGCATGCAATATTCTATTGTATACGCTTTCTGGGATGCAGAACTGATATACTAAACCTACAGTCAATAACTGACCAAATGTTGCGGTCAGAAGAAAATTGGATGGAGATTTGCACATTCATAACAAAGTTATGCCTTACGGCTGTTCCGTCAGGTGAGACAAGGATGATGATTCTTTGCGGAGGTTAGATTTGGTGGATCATTGGCATGCTTCCCCATAGCTGAATGCTAATAGAAGAACGAACCTCTGGTGGACTGTTGGGTCAACATGTCTACCGACCTAACAAATCGCACCAAAGCTGAATCTGAATCGCTCTGAGTTTGATTTTTCAAAACAGAAAACAGCGTTTTCATATGTGTCATCACTGGACACTGTCTTATAAGCAAGCATGCAAGAAGGCTTGGCGTTTTTACAAATGACTTCTGCTGAAGCTGTATGGACGAAGAGGAAGAGGATGCAATCCTCTACCTGCCCTGTACATGCAAATCTCTTTCCCAAAGAAGAAAATTGCATTTAGGAGCTTTCTTCTACAATGACTTAAGCGATCTAAACAATATAGACGTTAACAGTTTCCTACGCCTCATCCGAATCTCAATTTGCTCCGCAGAGTAGGAGGATCACTATGACAATAGTCAAAATAACTCTTTATAAAAAGAAAAATATACACTTTTGAAAGAAAATCATGTTTTTTTCGCTTTAATTTGAATGTATAATTTTTTAATAACCTGCTTTTGGCTAAATCAAGTTACGTTGTCACGTCCGACTCGACAATAAATAAAATGTATAAAGATTTATGCTAATCGGGCAATCCAATCCGGAGATTAACTGTCCGACGTCCAAAAAATCGTCATTTAGATTTAGTTTTTTACAAATTCAATTATATTACGCACAAAAGAAGAGAATGAAACGTATGTATAGATGCCCGAAATATACTAGCAGACGGCTTTGAATAGTTTTCATGCCTCAAAGCATACACAGTAAATGATAATGCAGAGACAGGAAAAAGAGGACGTATCTACATGTAAACAAAATCCGGTCTTACACTACATACTAAGCGGTCCGATAGATCGAGTAGGGATACATAAAGCTATGTAACTTTTAAACGAATGGGAATTTTTCGTAAAAATTGTATGTGTACATTCTTGATATGTAGGATTGTAGGACCAAAATAGGACCTCAAAGCAGTAAAGAAGGTAAGGACTAGAGATAATCTCGAATCGGTCGAAATAAATCAAGTTATAGTATTTAGGTTTCCTCCAAGAAGATAAAGTTTTGATGGGATATTTTGGAATTACAGAGCTATGATGGAGTTACTAGCCCACTATTGTTGAAAAGTCAAAAATATCTGTACAGCAGCTGAATGGGGAATGCAAACCAGAATTAAGAAATCCTTCTTTTTATGTCTAAAAGTAAAATAATTTAATTTAATTCTTTTAATTTGTCTTTTACATTAGGAATTCAACTTAATTTCTAAAATTCTAAATAAAAAGGCTTCTCTCACTTAAAGCTAATTTGGCTTGTTTTTGCTTTTCTTTGGAAGAAAATAGTTTTCTTTGATAACACAACAATCGAATGGCACTTTGCCTTCTATCATAATTTTTTTTTTTGACCGCTATTTCAATCATATTCGAGCTTTGACTATAGTAGATATCTTTTCATTTTAACAATCTTAATCTAATAAAAAACGTTGTAGATTCGTTTAAAAAGAATTTGTACGTCTCAGACAGAGTACGGTTGGCAAAATTGATTAATACTATTGTTCTTCTGGACTCCATGGAATAGTGGAGTACTGCGTAGCCCTCCAGACGCATCACGTGAATTTTTACTTTGTTGATACGATTTACTGGGCATTGGTGAGAGAGGTTCCCCCCAGAATTTCAGCAACGCAAACACCTTGTAGTAGGCAACTCTGTAAAATAAGTTTTGGAAACATTCATGAGATCTATTGAAAGGAATATGAATTGTGAATAACCTGTAATTTCTGTTGCTTGCCGCATAGATGAAGGGATTTATCACACTTGAGGCCCAAGCCATTACAGAAGCGATTATGTGTAGCCATGGGTATGAATTGTTGTGTTCATCTACAACATTAGCTAACATGAGTGGCAAGAAACATATCAGAAAGCAAGAAAATATCGTGACCATCATTACGGTCAGTCTGTTGTCCTCGCGACTTTTTCGCGCTGTTGATATTGATTCTTTAGAGGGTTTTTGGAATGATCTGTAAGAAAGTCCAAATGCAAATTATGATATTATGTAAATGAAGTGAGAAAATCACAAAGAGTTAACCTGTGAGCTTTTAGCTTTTGTTTTTGTCTTCGAACTTTAAAATAAATGCACGAGTAAGAGACAATAATGACCACACATGGGAGTAGGAATCCAATGAGGAAGAGCATTTTCTTAATTGATTTGCCATCTTTCTTCAGAATTGTACAGGAAAAGGTCGCTTCGTCTAAGCCCATTTCGCCCCAGATACCTAGAATTGGTGGCAGCTGGAAGGAGACTAAGTTATTTACTCTATTATTAAGAATATTGGATTTATTTATTACCAGCATAAGGAATGAAATAGCCCAAACAAATACCAGTTGTAAGGCTATGTACGTTGGCTTGTAGATTTGTGCGTAGAGTGTATGGCAAGCAATAAGGATATATCTAAAAAGAAAAGAGAGATTAGCAAAGCAGGTCTAATAAAATTATGCTTAAGGCGAACAATTTGTTCTCATCTTCAAAATGTCATTATTGAAGCGTTTATTATGGTAAAACAAGCTAAAGTAGAACGTTGTCTCAACATTGTATTCCTGTAAACTACAATACATTGATCAAAGATCAAATACTGGTTACGGCGCATAACTTTATTCCTACCGGATAATTTATGAAATTTAATACTGGATATAATTGATCAGATCTAGAGTTTTTATTTTCGAAAAATAAATCCTGTGCGCAAGAGATGTGAGTGTAGGACGAACTGACAAGAGGACGTGGATATACCATCAGATGACTAATAAACTTAGTTATATCACAAATTGGTGGTAAATTAGTTTCGAGAAATGTGGTAAATCACGTAATTTGACTCATCAGACAAGGCTATATACGTCTGCAGACAAGTCCATGCCTCTACTCCATTATTTGAGTGAGGGCTTTACTAGTCAACTACATTTTTACCCCAAAGAAGCAGCGAATGGCAAGAGTTATTCTCCGTTTGATTTCAGCGCTGGTGTCATTGCCTGAATTAATAGTGGAGCCTAGGTAGACAAAGTCGTTAACTACCTCAAAGTTATATCTGCCGAGGGTCACGTTCTGTCCGAGACGTCGGTGTTGGGTGTCCTTTCTTATATACTTGGTCTTGCCCTCATTGACCATTAAACCCATATTTGCAGCTCCCGCTTCAATACTCGTGATAGCGCGACTGCTTTCTTCCGATTATATCAATAGTATCTTTTGACAGATTGTACCTCTTGTGTTGGCGCGAGAGTTTTGCACTAATGTTTCAAGAATAATGTTAAAGAAATCGCATGACAGAGCGTCATGAATGTCTCGGTGAGTTCTTTACCGACTTTGATAAAGCAGCGTGCATTCGTTCTTCTTTGTTGCGGTACTTGGGATACCCGCATTCGAACCTTGGCTGCAACAAGGTGGTCGTCCGAGTCCAGAACTTACGTCTAACGCAAGATGATGAATTTGATAATCCGGAGACGGTCCCCTTGAATATATTGAGATGAGGAAATTGTGTGATTGCTGTAGTAATATTTCGTCCCGCCGCAAAGCCAATAACCCTAAGTCCTTTGCCAGTCGTGGTGTCGTATAGGCTATGATTACTGTCTCACCAAATATATCTTCTTTTCTTATCCTGGCTATATTATATTAGGCTTATGTTAACGAATTTAGCCTTGGTGCGGGTTGTTATAAGATGCTCGCTCACATGTCGGAAGCCCAAGACTTCTTGCCTAAGCGAATAAGCGCTGTTTCTTTTCCCTATAGCAATCACCATAGGTTATATCACAGTTTTTTATCACAGTTTTATCCGCACTTCCTGGATGACAGTGATATCTGCGCGATAGCAGTCAAGGCCCTTTGCTAATTATTCGGCTGCACGTGGCATGTTAAGGATCGGAAAATTTCATGTGCAAATCTGAAGGACGTTGTCGTCGCTCTTTGTATAAATTTAGTGATGGTATATAGGCTAGTGTGGCACACAATGAAATTTGAAGGTATTAAAAGGATACCACACATGTACGAGTATGTGTTTGAGGACTTTTGTCCTACAATCGATGAACCGACCTCATTCTTATTGCCATTGCGTTCAAAAAACAAAAATATTTCTTAGTATCTCGATTGAAAATACATATGTACTTTTTTTTTTTAATCGAATCACAAATGTACGAGTATATGCCATAAAATAGTGACGCCTAAGCCTTTCAGCAGAATGCATCTGCTACTTGTAGATCGTATTACTAGGCTAAATTCACTTTAATACAATGTACTATGACCTCTTACCGATTAAGGGTTATTCCAACCATACTCAGCAGCGATACGGCTACATTTCCATAAAATATCACCGGAAATACTTTACAAAGTGTTTCGCCAAGCGTCCATGCCTAGAATGAATGAATACGATAAAATAATACAAGAATGATTGCAAGAATATTAAAAAAAAAACTTTTAAATTAAACCCTTACTCACCTCTTGAAAATACCTAACCGCCGTTAAAGGCAGGCTAAAGGAACAAAAGAGCAAATCCGATATGCAAAGCGACAGAACAAAAGCTGTTGTTGCATGACCTCGCATTTTGGGGCATTTTAGCAGCGCAAGTATTGTTATTAGATTGCCTTTGAAGAAAAAAAAAGGAACAAAAAAAAATACAATAAGTCAGTCAGACTCCTTTGAGTAAGAACAGCCATTCATTATGATGGTGCTCTATAGAAATATAATACTTACCCAGTACTCCAATGACGACAAAGATGCAAGCACATATCGCTGCAAATAGTGTTGCCGAATGCGGGAACACCACTTCCACTTCCATCTTTTGCGTACGATCTCTGCAACAAACCAAAACAAATGAGTGGTTTTGAATTTATTTTCAATTACAAAAAATACGTATATATTTCAGATAAAGAAACAATGCTCAAATTAAGACTGGGAAAGCCCTTTATCCGTACGCTTCACTCACTTAAATGTGATTCAATTTGAAATCACTTCAAAAGTGCGATAAGGGGCTTAAAACTGTCTAAAAATGAAGCTACGAGTATGTTATCCATAGCACTCCCTAAAATTGGTCATTAACCCAGAATTTGAAAACACAGCGCAAAGCTGATTAGAAATACCCCTACGACCATTTCGTAATTTCACGTGCTACCACCAAGTCCAGTTTGAAGACAATTTCGAGAACTCTTTTACAAATGATAATCGCTTCTAAATGATCACTTGGATTTCGGAGGGGCCCTAATTGAAATTCGAACAAGTATCGGAAATCACTGTTTTATTGTCAGTCGTCGTTTTTTTTTTGTGTCGTGATCAATGATCTTTCCGGACGAGCAGAATAGATGATGTTTCTATTGTATAATGCATGCAAGCAAGATCCACCAGTGCTAGTAGTAGTGCCACCAGCGGTTGAAGGAATTAATATTCGAGCAGCGGATGTACGGATGCAACGCATACAACGGTGTAGCTGATTTATGTTAATTAGGGTGGGGATGTCCACAGAGTTGAGTTATTTATGCGGTTCCGATGAAGTTAGATGTTGGACGCCAATTGAACTTCCTTTTTGTGTGTCATATAATTAATGTGTGTATGTTTTTTTTTTTTTGTCGTTCGTTCTACTCTGTGCCGTCGCCCCTTTCTATTGTAACTTTAGTCGGATGTTGCAGGCGGGCGTAAATGACATACACATCCTACGAGTACAATCTATCTTGTATTATCTCGCAACAAAGTATTCTATGACGAATTGAGTTTTGATGGTGCCATATGGGGCCAGATCACTGATGATCCCCAGAGGGATTGACTATGTGAGTTGACAAAGACAGTGTTCTTTTGAGGGGAGTGGCAACAAGTGTTTTTATTTTATTTTTTACTTTTCGTGTTTAAAATTGCTATGATAAATTGGGATGATGTTGCCTTGGTTCGATTTGATATCGGTCCCCTAGTTATGGAGGTCATACCCACTCCTTAAAAAGGTGAACGAAAAGAAGTCGATAATTATCATATTTGTATGTGAATTTTGTTTCTCCTGGTGTTTTCCAAACCGTAAAAGTTATTAAAACCAGGATCGTTGACTTTCATGAGAAATATAATTCCTTGAGATGAAAGGAATGATTTCATGCCGGTAAATTAGCAGAACATGCGCTCTCGAATTTTTCGACTCACATTCACGATAGCTTTAACCAGTTGAGGCAGCATTTTATAGCATATTGCCGCTGTTCGTTCACCTAGTTGTCCTAAAAAGCGACGTAATGCAGAAAAACCACATTTAGGCACTTCAACACCTAAGATGAGCTTGAAGCACAGTGACATAGAATAAAACTTACCAAATCTCTATGCGTGATCGGTTCTAATGTCAACCAGGCAAAAGAAAAACCGGATAAATATTCAAACATTCACGCATATTAGCGCCACACAGAGGAAAGAAGAATACTACGAAAATCCGGCATCATGGAAGTGAGCGTACATAACGGATACGGATGGTCCAAATACAAGTTTCTTTTTGGATTATATGTTAATTTGACACTGATAGCACTTTGCGCTTGACATCTTGGCTGTCAATCTGCAGAACGAAATGAATTGCTTTACGCTTGAACAACGTTGGAAAATACTGCAAACTTATTTTAAAAATGAGTGCTGTGTTGGCCAAACAGTACGTTTATTGCGCCTGCTGTACGCAAGTTTGTGAAAAGAGTTCGTGAGACTGGCTTGCTTGCGGACAACACGCTTTCCGTCGTTGTACGACGAGAATGTGGCTGCTGTGGCCGAGAGTGTTCGACTCAATTCCAGGAACATCGACTCGCCATCGAACTCAATCCCTCATCACCGACCAGTCTGATGAGAATTTTGCACAAAGATCTCGATTCCCTTACAAAGTCCAATTGATTTAGAAATTGACGGCAAACGACCATCCGCTTCGTTATCGCTTCTCAGCAGCTCGAATTGGACGTCGAATTTGGCCGGAAAATCATTTTTTCTGACGAAGCGTATTTTCCTGTAATGTTAACAAAGAAAATTGCCGCATCTGTCGAGATACCAGTGCACCTACAGGGAGTGAGAGTTTGGTGTGGATTTTGAAGTGGTGGCGTCATTGGCCCATTTTATTTCGAAAATGCTGCTGGAAAACGCCATTTCCGTCAACGCTGAGCGCTAAAGAGCCATGATTACCGAATTATTTTTATGGGCTGAAATTGAAGACATGGCCACGGATGATCTTTGGCTTCAGCACGATGGCGCGCCATGCTACACACTAAGTTCGGTAATAGTGTTACCAACTACCTTGGCCATGTCAATTGGCCCTCTCGGAGCTGCGATTTGACCCGTTATACTTTTTTTGTGAAGTACCCTTAAAGATCGATGTCATGCAGACAATTCAGGAAGTATTCAAGCCCTTAAAGCGAATATCGTTCGAGCCAGAACCAGAGATAGAGCCAGTAACAGTCAACAAGGTCTTGGAAAATCGAGTTAACAGGATGCGTTACTGGGAAGCCAACCGAGGCAGTCACATGAAATGGTATTCCATAACTAATGGGAATGTTAGCTCTTTCTAACAAAGCCATAACATACCAAAAATTGCTGATTTTTGTTAGAGCTCAACCGTTTCCGGGCGAGCAATATGATCCTTTTAAGAAGTAAATTACGTATCGTCATCTGGAATGTCGGCAAAATGACAGGAAATAATTTCGAACTACAATAGGAAACGTATTACGGCAACGATGAAGGGTGTTTCAACAAGACATGCAGGATTTGAAAGACCTGATCCACGAAGGGTTGGTATATGATGATAGATGTCATCTATAAATCTGAGAAATTTACCCTAGAGCGCTACACCGTGAAAGAAAATATCCAAGTGGTTGAATTTTATTACGAAAATTCACGTAAAATGGCGACAACTTGCGAAAAAATCTGTCCCAATTTGGCACGTATTCACGTGCGCAACATAATCAAAAAATTCCCAGAGACGGGTTCAGTACAAGATGTGAGAACGCCGAAACTTGTTCGCCACAATAAAGGAAAGTATCGAAAACGACCGAGGACTTGACATCTCCACAACCCCACTGCACCGAATGTTGAGACGGAAATGTTGGCTCTGCGTGCGTGTAAGAAAATCGTGTTCTCTACGCTAATAAGCAAAATTGATGCATCTGGGGCACCGAAAATTTACAAGTGATTCAGGAGATGCCAATACAGTCAGAACGAGTAACTGTTTGGGGCGGTTTATGAACCGGAGGAGTCAAAGGGCTGTACTTTTTCGAAAATGAGTCCGGAAAAGCCATTTCGGTCACTACCGAGACATGATAAACAATTTTTTGTGGCCGGACGTCCTCTAATTTCAACAGGTTGGCGATATGTGTCAAACAAGTCACGAAACTCGAAGTTTCATTGACGCATATTTTCTTATTTCGGAGACACACATTGGCCGTCAATATAGTGCGACTTAACATCGATAGACTTCTTTCTTTGGGGCTATATTACTCGTAAAAGCAAGGTCTACGCCAACCATCCACAAACTCTTCCAACTCTGAAAGCGAACATTGAAATCGAAAACGCCGAGATAGATCCAAGATTATGTAAAAGAGTTATTGAAAATTTCGAGAAAAATATGAGGTTCTACATGCAGAACACTTGGAAGATTTTGTGTTACATCAATAATCCCCATGTGTCGACTTTATAAAGCAATAAAGGTTTCGGAGATATCTCAAAAATTGTTCGTTTTATTCAAAACAACAAATCCTACAGCTCTTATTAAATATAAAACTTGCAGCATCGGTTATGAAAGCTAGCTAACTCTGGGTGCTAAATTTGCGAGAATATTCCCAATTAAGAGAAAGAACTAAGCGCGGATGTTACGTATATGTGAAAGATATGGAACAGCATTAAAAAAGAATTTAGAAGTAGTGCAAAACTCTCCTCGGTAATTCAAAAGCATGCATGACAGTTAGGACCAAAATGTAAGACTAAGTACAGAAATAATATAACATATAAAGTGAGTCGTAAATTAGGCTAGCAGCTTTTCGAAAGAGGTAGTGAAAGCGGTAGCTACATATTAGAAAAGGTTTCCTCACGATATGCAAGACGACGTTAAGAGGAAAGTTATATGCACGACAGAAATAACCTCAGAAAACGCAGTTGAAATTGGAGTATACCAAGGCAGCGAACAATGTCCGTACCTTTTTGCTTCGTGCAAACAGCTACCGAAACGACTTCTGTTTTTTTACGCTGATGAAAGCCCCTGCGACAACTCTTAATAATTGGGTAAAAGCGATAAAAGATACCGGGTTACGAATCAGTCATACTTAAATAGAATATCTGCATTGCATTTCCGTACCCGCAAACCTAATTACTGACATTTACTCATCTCGCTCTGTCGTTAATCAACAACGATGATGTCGCACATACTCATAGAGTAGGTGACTTAAATGGCGCGAGAATTCCGCAGTATTTTGTGACAGGAAAATGCTGCTTATGGTAGTCGTTGTTCTACCTCAATGTTGGGTGATGCACAAAAAGTATAAAGGAGAGTTCTGAATGTCAGTTGGTATAACAAAACGTGACTTAAAAATAGAACGATAGAAGACAAACTTCAGGCCGAGCAAATCAGTCGGTTTTGCCATGTTCAACGAAGCTCGTCAGCAAATCCGGTCCAAAAGCGATAGACCCTTTGGTTTCAGCCGAAATTCGAAAAAGAGGTGGAAACAAAAATGGCTGGATCACTCAATTTTTATTTTTTTTTATAATTAGTGCGCGCTCAAGAGATTTAAGTACCCTTAAAATGTTTGTACACGGCGCGGACGAAGGAAAATTAGGGAGGAAGGAAAGAGAGATAACGATGTACATTGGTTTTAAATGCTTGCAAGTTATAATGAATAGGAAATAGAGATCTCAGCAGGGTATTCCATAAGCGAGTTTTACGGCTTAGGAACGTATCACCATATTTCAGAGTACGTCCGAAAGTGGGCTTGAGGATATACTAATGAGTATTCATAGCGAGACGGGTGTTATGGGTGAAGGTTTGAAGGGGCGGAATGCTACTGGCGATAAAACAAAGTGAGATTGGAGACATTACGTCGGTGTTCGAAGGTGTCAATTGACTAATTGATATTAGCATCACTTATAAGTTTTATCGTACTGAATCCTATCTAGGAGGTGCAGATGTCTTTTAAGCGAACCTGATCAAATGTGTGCATTGTACTCCAATTTTGGACGGATGAATTCCTTATATATTGAGACCAGATCAGAAGGGGTTGAAATATTTCTTACATCGCTTGAAGATACCTAGACATTTCGCAGCATTTTTGACGACATTAAATATGTGGTCATTACAACGTAGGCTGTCATTGACACACATAACAAGAATGGAAAATTTTTAGGTTTCAACGATGCAAGTGCCATGCATGGATAATAGCTGGCTATTTAAATTTCGTTTTACCGACAACAGACAGCTGTTTTGGAAGCATTAGATTCCACTCTATTCATAGTTTCCTAATTGGCTATGCTGTTAATACCGGAATTTAATGAGACTTCCGCTGTCGTTTCCGTTCTACAGCCGAAAAGCAGGGACGTGAATCCGGGAACGAATATGAAAAGCAGAGAGTACTGTAATTAGCAAATAAATATTTTGGATTAGAAGTACGAGCATATTAGCAGACAAGAGGTCTCTGATGAAAATTAAAAAGAGTGTCGGGGACTGAACGGAACCCTGGGGCACACCAGCATTTATTTTGTGAATATCACACTTGAAACCATTCAAGACAATTTGAATTGAATGTTCCGTAAGGTAATTTATATTCCATTGAAGAAGAGATTCGTCTATCCCAAAAGCACGCATTTTCGACAAAACAGCCTGATGCCTTAGAAATGCAACTATCTTGCTTTCGCCAGATTGAACTTTGATTTCACTTTTTCGATGAGACATGCCATCAAATCACCAGTGGACCTATTGCTATGCCATCCGTACGGCTATTTATTGAGAAGTTTTCGTATTTCGAGATATTTCATTAGCTGACGGTTTATCAGCGTTTCCATGACCTTGGATAGAAGGGGCGTAAGTGCGACGGGTCTGTAGGAGGAGAAAGAAGATTCGCCTTTTTTAGGGACGGGCTGGACAAATGCTGTTTTCCATCTGTTCGGAAAGTGTTATAAAGTGTAGGATTGATGAAAAAGCTAACGCAGTAGTTTTGTCAGCAGAAGAAGGGGAGTTATACCATCTGTACCAGTGGATTTGTGTATATTAAGATCTTTAAGTACTCTTGCTACTACATTGAAGATTCGACGCACTCAAGTGTAGGCGGGGACAGAGCACAATCTGAAAGTGTGGAGCTGGCCAAAAAATGTGCAGCAAGCATATTGGACTTGTCCATGTCCATGACATGAGATCCCAACGAGGATGGGGCAGAATTTCTAATATTTTTGACGAACGACCTAACATTTTTACTACCTTTGGAACATTGTAGTATTTTTTGCCTCAGTTTTTGGTCGTATTGGAATTTCACACGCTTAAGAAAGGCGTTGCAGTTATTCCCGGCTCGTTTGAACTTTTTTCGATTTTCCTCTGTCGGGTTGGTCTTGTATTATAGGACCGAAAAAACATTTCTCTAACCCTGACAGCCACTTTACAGCTCGAGTCGTACCGCGCCTTTTCTTTTGGTTTGATACTCTTCATCCATTAGTATGGCATAGTATGGCATAGTATGGCATCTATGATAAATAATTTATTATTGCAAATGTTCAAACTCTTAGAATTCTAGGCATTAAAATACATTCGAAAATGAGGTACGATATGTATTCAACATGGATTATGTATCATAGTATAATAAATGTTGGTCTCGTAGGTTGCTTAAAACAGCTTACTGTGGTCTGGTATAATTGGAGTTACATAACGGGTTTGCATGTTGGTTTGCATATTAGTTGCGCAAAAACACACCTTGTGTATTATATGAAAAAGGAGGAGTCGCGAACATAGTCTTCCGCTCTTTATTAATTCAAAACTTCTCCCTTTGAAACACACAACGTTTTAAAAATTATTCTTCTTCAAAAGATGTAGCATATTTTATCAAAATGCTACAATTCGTAGCTCTTGAAAGAAGACTTGTGAAAGAGTGATTTTGTGTAAGTTTTGGAATAATAATTTATATTGTATCATAGATTGGACAAGGATTAACAATTATTACTACACTTATGTATTGAAACATTATAAGGAATTAATTGGATTTCTGGAAATGTAATATTTAATCGCGAGTAATTTATAATGAACATGGGTTTCATGTTCTCCAGTTCTTAGACAAATAACTTATTTCTTCGATAAAGAAATTTGAAAATATATAAAACAAACTAGTTTCTGTATATTTCCTGGAATCCTGTCATGTTTTTAATTTATGTTGCTTATAATCATACTCGTTTATGACTATAACATCATATGTGCACAGTTCATAAGCAAACATGACACATTCATGGACTAGTTGAGAACGATTTTTCAACAGAACTGCTAATGTTCTAACCAAACGGTTCAAATTCCAATAAATTCGAAAACAAGCTACATGCCTATATGTTACTTCATCAGAATCCGACAACCACAATTAAAACAAAATCGGTTGAGGCGTAAGTTATATCGAAGTTATATGAGTACAACCAGCTCTGGTCTATGAGGTTAGTTATACTAAGAATGGTATTTTCTATGACCATTTAAGGCCTATTAACTACGCCTACATGCCATTGACTTTTGTTTCTATTTCCTCAGTTTTTCCCAATTAGCGGGTTTCCCCTATGAACGTAACACATCAAGTTTTTTTTTTGAAAATTAGTCTTCCTACAATGCTTGAATTGATTTGGCTAAAATCAGATTTCAGCCTCTGTACTGTGACGCATTTTAAGTTATTGTCAAATCATAGTCAACATTTAATTGTATAGTATATTTTATAACACCGTTGTGTTAAAGGATGTGGCTGATCGCCTGGCGATCCATATACTGCATACCATTATACAATTGCAAAAGTCAGCTGATATGCGTATATTTGTGTGGTTCAAAAGGGCTTTGACCGTTATCAAAACACGATGAATAGGACTGTGTAGGCGACGTGATTTGTCTGATTTGATTTGTCTCAATAATTATTGAGATTATATTATAGAATCGGAGTGTATATAGATGTTATATATGCAGGTTTGCAATTACCGAGCATGCTTTCATCCTCCGAGATTCGGCCGATGTCGATGTACTTGTTTTTTCGTTAAAGCTTCCTTTTCTCTAAACTCTTTTGACCTCCTATATGTAGATGTCAAATCACAACTACTATGAACTGTATCAAGATACAATTATTATCCACAAAAACAAATCACGTCGACTACACTAGCTCGGCCACATATCGCGAATTAGAAAATGAATAATTCAGCCGAAAGAGTCTTCGAATGACAGCCCTCAGGTTCGAGACTAGTCGATCGCGGATGCCTGAAGAACTGAAAATAGCATCGAAGAGCATGGAAGGTTGATATGTCTGAGGCAGAAACGCTACACGTAAGTGAGTAACTAAATAACTATTGACAGACTCAAAGATATCGTGGAAATCAGTTTTGAAGATTTCTGAGGAGTCTGTCTTCATTGGGATAGAATTTTATGTACTGAGACTCTGGTATTCTGTATAAGCGAAGACAGGTCCTTAGACAAGCCCTCTCAAACACCCGAATCTTTTACAATAAACTTGTTCTCACGTTGAACCACACGGGACATCCAAATACAAGCACAGGCTTGATAAGGGCCATGAAGGAGATCACCTTCACCCTCGCATCGATTGGCTGTTATAAAACAGTCTCTTTGTAAGGGAAAAAACAAATTTGGCTCTGGCCAGAGCAACATCTATTTGTTTGTTAAAATACAGATGGTGATCTAGCCAGATCTCAAGGTATCTGACTACATTTCGACAAGCCAGTGGCTGCCGGTGCTGCCCCACGATCGAGAACTTTCGCCAATTCTTTCTAGTATCCCTAGAGGTCCCAGACAAAAGCGTCCTAAACAGAATGGTTTCCGACTTCCTGAAAGTTGATTTTCAACTTCCAGTCATCGCAATATCGCTTAATTTTGTCGAAGTCACGCTGCAAAAGTATCGGGTTTTCCAATAAGGACTTGACAACTTTTTTTTAAATAAAACGCAAACCATTTGAGATATTTCAAAAACTTTATTATCGGCTTGAAGTACAATCAAAACATTTATGAATGGAACTCGACTTCGTTCATATGGCCACCGCGGGCACGTTTGCAGCGGTCGATTCGTTGGACCCAATTTTCAACGACTTGGCCACACATCGCGTTCTCGCATTCAATGTTGGCTCTGAGCTCTTCCAACGTCGTCAGCGTGTTGGCATAAACCAATGACTTAACGTAGCCCCACAGAAAATAGTCAAGGGGCGTTAAATCGCACGAACAAGGCGGTCAATCGACTGGCCCATTTCTTGAGATAACACGCTCACCATACTTACTCTTCAATAACTCGATTGTAGCGTGTTCTGTTTGGCTTGTGGCATCATCCTGTTGAAACCACATGTCGTCCATATCTTCCAATTCGGGCCAAAAATACGAGTAATCGGTGATCATGGCGCGATAACGCTGACCATTCACAGTAACGTGACGATCGTTATCGTCGACGAAAAAAATATGGCCCAATAACGCCGCCGGGATTCAAACCGCGCCAAACAGTTATTTTTTGTGGATGAAGTGGTGATTCATGAAGCATATGTAGATTTTCACACAACCAATAACGCATATTTTGTTTATTGACGAACCCATTGAGCCAAAAATGAGCTTCGTCACTGAAGATGATTTTGCGATGAAATTCATCATCTTGGCGCATCTTCTCCAGAACCGTCGCTTCAAATGGTCCTTCGGCTTCAATTCTTGAGTCAGCTTGATCTTGTATGGGTGTAAACCAAGATCCTTACGCAAAATACGCCATAATGTGGTCTGAGCGATGCTCAATTCTTGAGAACGCCGTGGATCTGACTGATTTGGATCGTTTGCTACGAACGCCTGAACGGTAGCGATATTTTCGACACTTCGACCAACCCGTTGTTTCACTGACACAGCAACATCACACAACGAATATGTAGACTCAAATTTTTGCACTAAACTTGTTATTGCCTGTCTACTATTGCGAGAATTACGACCGAAAATTGAAGTTAACGCTCTTAAAGTTGCAGTCACCGACTCCGAATTTCGGTAGAAAATTTTTATAATTTGCAGACGTTGCTCGTTAGTGTACTTTACCATGATGAAAATGTTGTTTAAATTCAAAGTTGTCAAGTCCCTATTGGAAAACCCTTTATATTAATGACCTCCGCTGATCGAGCGGAGATTCGCCGGATTTGAATTATCTTTATCCCTTTAGGGGATGGGATGTACCACCGCGCTAGATAATGTGCATTATTCATTGCATTATTAAACAGGGTGGTATAAATGTTCACCGCTTCTAGAGGGAGATGTCGAAACACACTGTTCGGTATTTCATCGGTTCCCACTGATTTCTTATTTCTAAGTGAATCGAAGATCGTTTGGAGCTCTTCCTTCGAAATGAACGGGGGTAGTATCCTATCGTTGGTGATGACATTATTTGTCATATTCTCGTCACTGAACTGGGTGAAATTCGAGCTCTCGAATCGCCAATTCACAATTTCACAATTTCATTTCGAAGGTAGAAATTGTGCACAAGGATTCTCCAGATCGTGGTTCGGGTCAATGATAACATTCGCCTTGCTTGATAACATTCGGGTTGCTGGTGTTTAAAGCCCGAATTTTATTGTTCCAATACAAACTTCCAGAATTTCTGTAATTTTCCTTTATTAATGCTTCGACGACTTCAGTGTCATGATCTCCGGGTTATGTCTGTCTGTAAACCGTCTGTACAAGGTTCTTAATCTTGACAGCAATCTACTTTTATGTCGATGCAGGGCGTCAATAGTTGCGTTGCGAAATAAGTCTTCTTCTTCAGTGCGTTGGTACCGAGGTATCGTTTTGTCCATTGTTCGTTTTTTGTCTCCTCCATTAGTCTTAGATACATGACAATCTCCTCGTTTGACAAGTTTTCTTTTGTTCACTGTGGACTCGATAGAGACAGCATTTTAATGGCTTCTGTCATTGATTCCCATATCATCACGTTTCCACTGCCGTTGGAACGTTGGTTAACGTTGGAATCCTTTAGTGCTGTGCCACTTCTACGCCAAACAAAGCGTCGCCCATCTGACCCAAAAATATTAAATTTTGACTCGTCTGAGAAAATAATGCGATTCCAAAATTCTGACGGCTTATTTACGTACTCCTTCGCGTATTGCAATCTTATTTCGAGATGTTCGAGCCATATATTCGTTGAAATGTAAGAAGTTTCTAACTGTTTGCGGATAGAGTTCAATGCATAGGTCTTGCATGAGTGTTGCGGCTATACTTGTTGCGTTCGAGCCATATACCACCATGATCAAAACATGGCGCTCCCATTGTTCCGATTTGAGTTCTGTTTTTGTTGTTAAGTTGGTAAATCTGTTGTTGACATTCCCTCTAAATCTTAGTGTCATAGCTTGACGTTTGCAAAAGACTACTCGTAAATCTATTTCTGTGTGTGTTGGCGATTACAATTTTAGAAATAGACTTAAATTTGCAACAACGAACTTGTATTAAATTTTGCGTAAAAAAACGGATTTTATGGTGCGCGAACGTTGGAAATGTTGGAAAAGTGTTTCGGCAACGATTCTCTAAAGCAAACGGTCGTTTACCAATGGCACGAGCTGTTCAAAAATGGTCGTGAATCAATCGAAGATGATGAACGCAGTGGCAGACCATCGACATCGAAAACCGACGAAAACATTGATGGAGTAAAAGAAATGTTGGTCAATAACCGCGAATTAACCATCAGAGAGATAGCGGAGGACTTGAACATTGCCTATGGATCCGTCCAAGACATTTTGGTTAACGATTTGGGTTTCCGTCGTGTAGCAGCAAAGTTGGTGCCAAAAGACCTCAATTTCCGTGTTGACGTCGCTGAATCCGATCCCACATTCATCAAAAGGATCATTACTGGAGACGAGACGTGGGTTTATGAGTACGACACGCAATCCAGACATCAGGCAAGTGAATGGGGCTCACCAAATGAGCCGAGACCAAAAAAAAACACGTCGTTTTCAGTCAAAAAAGAAGCCAGTGCTTACGGTTTTCATGGATTACAACGGTGTAGTGCATCATGAATTTTTGCCAGAAGGCCAGACAGTAAACAAAGAGTATTATTTGCTTTATGAGACGTTTGCGTGAAGCAATTCGCCGAAAGAGACCAGAATTGTGGGCAGAAAACTAAAACTCGTGGATTTTGCACCATGATAACGCACCGTCGCACAGTGCCATCATTATTCGTAATTTTTTGACGAAAAATGCAACAAATACCATCCAACAATCTGTGGGCTATTCATTTCTTTCTGGTAAAGATGCCTTTTAATGGAGCCTATTCTAGTGCAGGTTTAAATTCTTGGCTTAAAGTAATTAAATCTATGCAAAGTTGATGATGACTACATACATACATAGAACAATTAAAAGCACTTATCCCACTAAATTCAATTTTCACCAACGATTTTTTTTTTTTTTTTTTTTTTTTAAATGCGATAAGATGAACTGCAATACGAGTACGTGTGCCTAAATACACAAGCACAGTCATAAGAGCATATTTGCGCAGCCTTCACGTTTAAATATTTGAGTTCAAGGATTGGAAGGAGGGTGGAGAGCTCTTATCTTATTGTAGATTCGCCCTCTTGTCGGTGTGTATTGCCTGCAGGCAAATGTTTTCTTCATTTCTTTTATGTTATTTTCTTGCTTTATTTGTACACCTTTATTTTTTTATTTTATTTTTTGATGCCAGCTTCAGATAAAGGAGAAAAATGTATTTTTGCCCAAGTTGGCATAATAAATAAATAAATTGTTCCACATAGGTATGTATGTATAATTTCTCATTTCACCATCTCTCTATCTGCGCCTTTTTAGATCCGAGTCATGAGTACTCCCACGTTGAACTACATATGGATGTACATGAACGTTGTAGACCTTAAGGTCCAGTCTAACTATAGCAATCAAGAACTGGGTTATGCAAACGCTTAAGGCGTCAGCGATAAGAACGACAATCTAAAGTCGCAATTGTTTTACTCGAGTATACGAGAGCTGCCACTCGTACATAGTTCCAATTTTTTTCTGTGCAAATCTCATGACACAATTATACTCGTAATACGAGTACATTGAGAGTGAATAAATTCAATCGACTAACTATCTAATTGATTGATTCGGCTCGGCTCGGAGTTTATTAATTATTTTTCGCACATATTGGGAAGTCACATAGTACTCGTATTATCAATTTGATTGAAGTCATTGGTGTGTGTTATTGGCGCCGACAATTGTTCGCCCTTAATTTCAAAAACGCTTTTGGAATTTTTAATGACCGACCGGTGATGATATTCAGCAATGTGTGGGACTTAATTGCTTCAAAGTCGTTTTAGTGTTCTGTTTACGGATTTGAAATTGCGATGGAAGTGTTAGAGATGTGACGAAATTTGAAAGCTCCAACGAGTGGGCGGGTAGGTACTTGGTGGTGTTACAATTCTAAGGAATGTCAAAAGACCATGTAATATCTAGACTTGATAACCCAAATAGTAATTTTGTTCAATCATGTCCTGGTGATGTTGATGGTTTCTTAAAGACGTTAAAGAGTAGAGGCAGCTTACGATTGGATTCTCAGTGTCCATGTGGTAAGCCACTAAAGTTTTGATGCAATAAGCATGTTCGGATGAAAAATATACCTACCTACCTAGAATCTTATTAGTGTTTCTTGATAAGCTCATATTATTTAATTGCCTTCCTAGCCCAAGGAGATAGCGATTGGTAAGTCTAACTCTTCGATAAGTCTTTGATATGATATGGCAATGTAAGCGGGTTTCTATAGATGCTGTTATATTCGACCTTGAAATCGATAAAGAGGGAGTGAGCATCAATTCAGATTTTTTGAGTATTCCCTAGAATATGCTCTGGCCTAAAATCCCATTAATAGGGACCAGTCAGTGATTTCAAGCATTAACATAAAACGACAAAGTACGATTTTATACGCAATATTAATGGGTTGAGGCCTCAATAGTTGGCGTAGTTTAAGGGGTTTCCTTTCTTGTGGATCGCACAAACGATGCTGTAGTTCCATTCAACAGGCACATTTTCCTTCGAGCTGGTACGCCGACAATTTCATCATCAATAAAGTTTTTAGCCTCGTATCAGAATTGTAGGGATACCAAAGTCGAACACAAGATGTCTGTCCATCTCCTGTCATTATGCTGTCTCCGCAGCTGATGATTTTCTTTAAAGAACACCCGAAACTGTCTAACTGTGCGCTCGAAAAGTGTACGTTATCCAACAAAAAAAGCAAATCAAAGAACACTGGCTCCGAGGTAGAATAAGTCCCTAAGCCTACCAAGGCTCTTCAAGTTCAGGTCAGCAACCGCTCTTGCCAACCGCTGTTTGGTTAGCTAAAAAGAACTCAAATCTAATGAAGGACTCCATAGAATCGATCGAAGATCGAGTATAGAGCTACAAAAAAAAAAAATATATAATAGTATATATAGCATATAATATAGCACAAATATTTCGAAATAGTTAGAACATCTCAAGAGGATAGGTCTTCAATATAATGCAATTTCACACATACTCGTACTATCGATAGTACGAATTGGTTAGTAAAAGAATAAAAAAATAGACGATATTTTTTAAGAGCTATAGATTTTTTTTTTAAACAATAACATCAGGAATTGAGTTTGGATCGAAAGTCTTTATTCAATGAGAATGATTCATGGCATTATGTTTTAAGCACGACTTTAGGTATATGGCTTCCTTGCGTATTTTTGACGAAACGCAACCTGACGGTTCAATTTTGTTCCACTCTTTCGAGAATATAGGGCTCTATCTTACAAAGAACGCGCTGTATTTCGGCTTCTAAGGTCTACATAGTTTGCGGTTTATCAATATACACTAAAGACTAAACAAGAAGTCTTCGAGTGGCGTCAAGTCGTATGATCTCGACTGTGGATTCGGGAGTCGAGTTTTCAGTAGATCAATGATTTCATGGGCAATGTGGCAGGCCATTTTCATTGATCACTGACCATTGAATCGTTGAAAAAATAAATTGAACTCCACACCAAACAGTGTACTTTTGTGAGTGTTATTTGTTCTCATGTGCCTCTCTTGTGGACGGACCAAGACCAGGTTGATAAATAACACCACGACAAATGAATGAGGACCAAAAAACTCACGAAATCCTCTATACCTACATTTCGCAAATTGAAAACGGATTTAAATGATACGAAAGAATTTTTCTGTTCATTATAATTTGTCAAACAGTACTGTGAAAAATGACAGCACGGTTTGAAAGTCATGTGCATTGGAAGACCTATCAGTCAAAAAATTGCCATTCATAATTCTATTGTTCAGGAGTTAGATGAAGTTTGTTTTGTTTGCTCAAAATCTTTCTTGGGAAATACATTTTAACGCACTTGTATACCTATCATTTAAAGCTCATGTTATACATATCTACGCATCACCACCGACTCAACATCATAATCATACCTAACCTAAGTCAACGAAATTCAAATTGTAGATTAATTTGAAAAGTTTGCCTTGTTGTGTAGAAACATGATTGCAATTTGCAGGTGATTGTTGGATGTTACGTCATTGCAGTGCGTCATCATTTGAAAGTTTACTTACTTCAAAGTGTAAATAAACCAATTAGAGTGCATACATCATGCATTTGTACGAGTATATGTGTAGACGAATGTACAAATGTGGCACAGGCATTACAAAACAAAGCAAATCAAATAAACATCTGCAATCTAAACAGAATATCTACGGACAGATACATACCATGCATTGCGGTTTTTTTTTTGTTTTTTAACGCACATAGGGTGTCCTGTATAGTCGGCATAGTCTGTTGGTTGTATCTATAGCTCTGAAGACTCCTCATCTACGCGGGACATATTACTTCTATTATGAGAGATAATAGCGTCATAAATACAAAATTTCATGCGTTTGCGGTGAGTGTGTGTACAATATTTTTCGGCATTTAAAGTCGGAGTCTTTCTGAGTGCGTTTTACGATGCGCGATGCTTTTGATGAGCCCGAGTTTGTTTACATTGCATTTTCAGTTACAACAGAAATTAATCAATTAAAACATTTTTTGTTCTTTTTTGAATCTACACATTAGAAAGTGGAGTAAGAGAATCCATACACTTACGTATGGTTTTTGAAAGGGGTGAGTGCGTAAATACACCGGAAAGTAGTTCATTGGTACAGGAAGTATTCAGTTGAGCAAAACGATGCTCCGAGGGAGTCGGAAGTTTTGAAAACACCATCGTAAATTACAATTTAAGTTCTTCCGTCCGACGCAGCCGAGATGTGATGGTTGCGTAGTATATTTCTGTTGCCAGAGCAGGTCAAAATGCTTTAAGCAATTTATCTACAACTTGAATATTTCTAAAATTATGCATTTAACGTTGATGGTACTCATTGGGTCAGTTCCATCATTGAAATATTATAGAGGTGCTTTTGTAAAAAGTATTGAACATGGTTTACACCAATAAAACGATATGAGCTGCTGCTGATATACAGGATCCGAGGTAGATGCCACACGACAGAAAAATCTATTTCTTTGCAAACGTAACACCGAATGATATGATCGGGACATATAAACTTGGTTGTGTTGTTTTCAACATCACTCTTGTCACATATAATTTATTTAATTCGACTTGCACCTCAGCATATAGAAAAAGTAATTGCCTTCCTCTATCACCTATCCTAATCGTCGGAAGATGAATATAACATTCCGATATCACAGCTAGAGTTTGACGAATTTAACAACAACTTCGTCTCTGAATCTTGTCTTTAACGCAGTTGTGAAGCATAGATCTCCAAGAACTGAGTTGCAAGAGTAGGAATTTTTAAGAATTTTAACTGTGCCAAACTACTATCTGAGTCAGAATGTGACTGGGAGACATTCTTACGGGTCTAAAAATAAAAAGTAAGAAAACCCATCAGTCGGTCATCCTCCCTGCTAAAGAACCTCGAGAGAATTCTTGATCTATACATGAAGTGAAATTTTGTTTACAGGATACTGTCAAATTTCCTGCATACCTACTGAAAGTAAAATCGGTTGAGACTCCATTAAACTCCCTCTTACAACTTAGTGCAAAATCATTTTCTTTCAAAGAGTGTGCAGTGGTGGCGTTCTTCGATATCGTGGGAGCTTCTAAAACCCTTGACCCTCGATGCATGCAGCTTGTTCTACTTTATTCCTATCTGTAGAGTCAAAGTTTGGCCGAAAGAAAGTATATAGGGTAATATCTCCTCTGCTATGAAAACTAGTCCCCAACGAACTGCTTAGGAAGAAGACGTCACTGTATGGGAAACACAATCACACACTTTCAAAGATTCTCCAGTGCGTTTACGTATATTCTTCTGTTAGGCACTTAGCTATGGCCTTAGTGTAAATTCGGCCATAAATGATCCGGATAGCTAGATCCAAGTTAAATGGGACATGGACCTACACCACAGTCGTGAGACCAATTCTCCCTTAAGATGTAGGCGTTCAGTAGTCTGCAGTCAAAAAAACGATCCAACATCAACTTGCTCTCAGACTGAGAGTAATTCAGCAATGAAGGAAGCGAATCGTAGTACAATCTAGTCTATTCACGCTTTAATTATCTGAAAGTGACTTCAATGTCTACTTCAATCACCTGATTCTAAAAAGTATCGAAAGGAGACAACGCGAAGTCTTCCTCAGTAAGTCTATTTCCATTTTTACAGACGGTTCTAAGACAGCTGGGGGCTTTGATGCATACATAAATCCGTCGGTCTACCACATACTGCATCATTTTCCATGTTGAACGCTTAGTTATTTATCAGGGACAAGGAACTGCGTCTCTGATCCCTAAGAACACAGCGTCAAGCCACCAATCTTCTGCGACAAACAAATGGCATACTTTTAAGCGATCTGTAAGGCCAGCTATATGGTCCTAATATGACCCATACTCGATCCCAAACCATCAAGAAAGCCGATCAACCTCAGAAATCTCCAAATTCACAACCATTATTACGGGACATTGTGTCATTGGAAAATAGGCGCAGCGATTGAGGGTTCTTACAAAGATTTCTGCAGTGATGAGAACGAGGAGAAATTTGCACCTATTAGAAGATAATCCCTAAGCAGTTACCACTTCCGAGATCTAAATTATCTTTGCTCTATCAAATTTATTAAGAATTTTTTTTAGTTCCAGTTCCACTCTAACCTAAACTTTGTTGGGCCAACTTCAAGATTGCATTCACACGAACCTTATTTGCCAAAGATTTCATGAGTCTTTTACTCGGGACGTATCCACTGCCTTAAGATTTATTAATTCCTATCTCTGCTGGTGCTCCTCATAAAAGTTCAATAGGATAATGTCTGTTCATCTGTCTTCACCTTGGGCATATGCATGTATGCTCATGTTGTGAATCCAGAACTAAAGTATACCGGCTTCATTTAAACTTTTTCAAGACGGCTTTCGTGGGAAGCACGGTGATCGCTATTTGTATACACGTCTAAGACTTAACGTACTTTTGGGAATATGTGCATCCTATGATGCTCCTATGAGACCAGTTTAATTCCTGCAGTTCTTGACAATATGACCGTACTCAAAAAATTTGTATCATCTGTAGCGCAGACTTACTGTCGCTTGCCATCATCGAAGGTCTTCTCAAAACTGATTAACAGTAGTTTAACTGCAGCAAGCAGTTAAAGTTTGCATCTTGCAGCAAGCTCTGATGGTTGGAAGCGCAACATTTCCAAAATTGTTCCCGATTTTTTATTTTAATTGCCAGAAGCGGCCTGCTCTAATCATGTCATGCAAGAAGCTGTAGGTTTCTTCGTGTTATTCATGTTAGAAGTTAACCATTAGCAAACTGTCCGTTGACCTAAGTCTTACGAGATCTAGAGATTTTTTTGCAATCGTTCTTCAGTGGCACAGATATTGTATAATTCCTTCACTTCTTGACGATCTTTTAAAGTTGAAATTACTCAATTTAACGTTTCAACGCCGACATGGTGTCTCACTTTGTCCCTTGGCTACAATTTTTACTACAAAAAAAACACCGACCATCTCCCATCATATGTACAGCCCTTGAGTTAAGCAAACATTGTACAGGGCAAGATTTCAACTTCCACAAGAAAATATGAAGCACCCAACATCATATGGTTCAATAAAAATCTAAAAATAACTCTTTCCATCTCGACAGCTGCTGCAAAATGTGTTTAAATCTGAAGCAAATTAAAGTACAATTGAAGAATTTTAAATCTGCAACTTAAATCATCTCGCAGCTTCCTCTGCTATTCAGCAAATTCAACAACATTCAAACCAAACTCTACACAAACTGAGAATTGTTGACGTTTTATTATGATACTCATTTATGTTATTGTTCGCATGTCGAAACACAAATAGCCCTCTCTCTCACTTTCTGTCACTTAGTGATATAACAATCTAAGTAAAGACATTTACTTTAGAAAGTACCCTCTGCGCGTTAGTCATACTCATACTCGGATAATATTACTCAAAAGGTTGTTACATTATCCGCGCGTGACACCCACCATTCTTTATAGATTCCATTCATCTGACAGATTTAATGTCAAAGCAGCTTCCAAGAGGGCTGTCATGTAATAAAAGAAAACTCTTTCAATGCCAACGTGCTGTGCCAAGTCGAAGTCTGTGATGATGTCATGCCGGTGTGTCATAAATGTACTCGTATGCATGAACGCTGTCCGCCCTCGAGCACACACTATACACCCTAATGAAATATTTCTCACTTATCCGTACCACCGCGATAAACCAATAAATTTAGGTTATGTCTTACAACTCTTGTTCTGCTAAAGAAAAGAAGCAAAATAAAAGAAAATGTTTTGCATGTTGCATGTTCGTTTTAGCGTACACATCATGGGCATTGATACCAATACCCGAACTGGAGTAACAACCATAACCGACGGACGTGCGGCCGGCTTGTAGCTGGCGCCTGCAAGACTACATGAATGGCCATTAATGGGGGCTTTCCTCCACGTTCTCAATTTCATGGCTTTTGTTCTTAATCGGTGAGATTAGGAGTTAATTTAAGACTTTGAGGCATCGACTTTGCCCGCGGACGTAGGTCAGTTTCTGATCTCGGATGTCTGTTGAAGAAATTGCTCTGGCGACAATGCAGGGGTGAATAGACTTGACTAAGCTACTCATACTGGATAAATGGGGTCTTATTGAGGCATAATTGATTTGTTCTTAATTTTTGCAGATGATTTAAAGATTAAAATGAGTGACAATTAATTAAATGAACGAATGGGCTTAATGATTTTGTTAATAGACCGCTGAAGTACTCTTGTTCCGACTCAAACTCAATTTTGCTGATGCACATTAATGGATCTGAGGCATATTTTCTATAAATAATTCATTTGTCTTCATCATTTCTCTAGGTTACAAAGAAGCAACCATTTGAAATTCTTAGCAGTTTTATGTAAACATCGGCCTAATGACTTTTCAGCGCAACTTTTCATTTGAATTAAGTGACAGAACACAATTCTTAAATGAGGGTTGTCGTTTCAAAGCATTTACTCTGAACTCAACAGTTTCGGACGTTTTTCTCTGTCAAATTGACAGTGCATTCACTATTCAGGATAAAACGCTTGGGCTTGGCATTTGAAAGATAAACAACGATTGCCATTTGTGTGGTTTTTTTCTTTTTTTTTGCTTTACTTTGCTTACGCTAAGGTAAACTGTCAAACCAAGTTTCACTGTACAGGCGGTGGAAAAAAAATATGGTTATGAAACTAAGTGATATCACTGTTGATGCTTCTGTAAAAATGCAAACGATTTCTGGTATTACATGTCGAACGTTAGGTCCCTTTACAGACCACGTGTCGCGGTCCATAAATCGCTGATACCCTAGACTGTCTATCTCCTCGAACACGCTCCACCCACCGTCCAATAGGAATTTATCAAACGAGGAGATCGACAATTATCTAAAACAAATGGACGAGGCAATTAAACAAACTATGGACACTACAATACCGCGGTATCAACGTACGACTAACGAAGACCTGTTCCGCAATCCTACTATTGACGCACTGCACCGACAGAAAAGTAGACTTCTGACAAGACTTAAAAACTTGTACAGACAGTTAACTGACCGACAAGACCCGGAGATTAGGACACTGAAGTCGTCGATTAAAAATATTCAAACGCTAATAAAAGAAAATTACAGAATTTCTGTAAGTTTATATTGGAACAACAAGGTTCGGGCTGTAAACACCAGCAACCCGAATATGTTTCCGCAAATAAATAAACTATTTCGAAGAAAAAATCAAAACGACCTTCAGTGTCTTAAAATAGCCCGGACAACAGACAACGAACGGTTACTGACAATAGCAGGTATTGATCCAAATGAGGCCGCTGACGATGACGACTTCTTTGTGATCGAGGATCCGCAGGAGAAGGTTGAGACCATAGGGGCGATTTCCAGGAAGTATACAAGGCCATTGATATCATTGGCCCTAATTATGACCTGGACAATCGCGTCTTGGTGGACAACTGCTACATTCGAAATGAAATAGAGAACTGGCGATCCAACGGCTCTGGTTTCAGTTTAGCGACGAAAATATGGCAAATAATGTCATTGACAGAGAGGGTGACCTACCCCCATTCATTTCGAAGGAAGGACTCCATGAGATCTTCGACACAATCAGAGTTAAGAAATAAGTGGGGACCGATGGTATTCCGAACATCGTGCTTCGACATCTTCCTCTAGAAGCGGTGGACATTTACAACACCCTGTTTAACAATGCAATGAATAATGCACATTATCCAGCGCATTGGAAAACGGCGGTGGTTCAACCTATCCCCAAAAAGGGGAAGGATATATCCAATCCGGCGAATCTCCGGTCAATAAGTCTCCTTCCGAATATCAGTAAGGTTTTTGAAAGGGTAATCAATAGAGCTCTGACTAGGTGGGTTGAGGACAAACATATAGTTCCATATGCCGCGTCTAAACTGGTGTCCGATATCCAATGGAATAAAGGCAAAAAACAATGTACTGGTGCCTGCCTTGTTGACTTGGAGAAGGCTTTCGACACCGTATGGTTAGAGGGTCTTTTCTATAAGCTGACTAGACTGGCGATCAGTAAACCACTCTTGTACATTCTTTATAATATGCTACACAACAGACAGTTCATCGTGAAGAATGGCGATGTGACTTCTGTTGGAATACTTCAAATTAAAAATGGTCTTCAACAAGGCACGGTCAATTCGCCGATCCTACTCGTATTCAACATTTTTACAAGCGACTTGATAGGTTCACTTCCCCATACTATTGCGTACGCAGACGATGTGATAGCGTACAAAACAGGTCAAAAAATCGAGGTCATTAATACTCTCTTGCAGAGTGACTTCGATAAGATAAGACGATTTTGCGATGACTGGAAGTTGAAAATCTATTTTCAGAAGTCGGAAACCATTCTCTTAAAGACGCCGTTGTCTGGAGCCTCTAGGGATACCAGAAAAAATTGGCGAAAGTTCTCTATCATTGGACAACCTCTTGCCTGTCGAAATGTAGTCAGATACCTTGGAATCTGGCTATATCAGTTTCTGTATTTTAACAAAAATGTAGATGCTGCTCTGGCCAGAGCTAAAGGCGCTTTTGCCCTTACAAAGAGACTGTTTTATAGCAGCCAACTCGATGCGAGGGTAAAGGTAATCTGCTACATGGCCCTTATCAAGCCCAGGCTGGTATTTGGTTGTCCCGTGTGGTTCAATGTACGAGCAAGCTTAATGGAAAAGATTCGGGTGTTTGAGAGAGCTTGCCTTCGCTTGTACAGAACACCAGAGTCGGAGTACAAAAAATTTTATCCTAACGAGGTCCTTTACAACAGGGCGAACCTGATACGAGTGGACAACTTCGTAATTAAGCTGACTCGAAGGCACATTGCAAGAGCAATGACCTCGACGAATAGCCTGATATCTGGGGCTTACTACCCCAATTACCTTTACCACGAGAGTGTGCGCTCTGACGGCTTCGTTCCACCGGAAGCATTCCTCTACCTAGATCAGATAGGGTTGATCTAGGATAGATCAGCGGTGCCGTTAATCTTCCATGTCGCTCGGACAGGTGGGGACAGGCGACTCAACTACAACAGAGACGTCGCACACGGCAGTGTGGATCGCCTCAGGTTCAGTAGGGCGGTGAGGAATCGTGATAAGAGGGATGTCGTTCGGCAGCACCAGCATTTCTGGTGGTTGAATGATGGGGAAGATGTTTCGTCGTCGTTTCCGTCAATTACGGACCAGCCAAACTAATGAGGCAGAGCTGACCAATTTGTTTGCTCTGTGAATAGCGGTGGCCAGCTTACATAGGTTTAGGTTAGCATTTAAGAAACATATACATATATCAGTGTATACAAAGGTATATACTAATATATGTGTATAATGTCTATTTGTGTTTATGTGTGTATTGTGTATATAGGTTAGATAGGCTAAGGTTTATTTTAAGTTAGATATTAAGTTTTTATAAAAAATAAAAAAATGTCAATATGCTAAGTTTTTGTAAACAAATTTTTTTGTAGCCCTAAGTATAGAAAATAATTATTCCTAAATAAAATGTAAATGAAGTCGAAAGACATAGATATAAGTATTCAGTATTCAGTAGCTTAGAGTGTTTGTGTGTGGCCAGTAAGTTAGTATAAGATTGCTAAGTAATTGTAAGCTAGCATTTAAGCATTTTTTGTTAAAATATAAGAGTTAGTGTTAAGAAAATAAAATGCATTTACAACTGAAACTGAACCCTAGAATGTCTAAAGCAGATCCAACCATCATTCAAGAAGTGCGATAAAAAGGATAAAAGAAACTGCAACATATAGTACTTATGGTGATTGGTACCGAGGAGACAAGCAGCGGCTCTGTGGATGCAGATTTGTCATTAAGCAAGGATTAATCTTGAGTTAATGGGCGCCTCTAATAACTGGCATTAAAGCCAAATTCCTCATCAGGTGATGGGCACTGCACGCCCTAATGGAGGCGCTAATGACTCTATGAGCCTTAAATTGCTAACCGCCTGCAGTCTATTCGGGTATTTCGGAAAGGTAACAACATCATATTCAAAAAACTGTACAGCAAGGCAAATGCTCATTCTCATTATATTATAAACATCTTTGTCGATTGAAAAACTCGGAATGCTATATTAATGAGGACAGAAAACTTGGTGAGTACAGTAATTTTAGAGACTTCTGGAAAGCAGTAAAAAAATTTAATGGTTTCGTCCCAAAAATTAGCAATGTTATAACTGTGCACATTTTAAAAAGACATTTTGAAAATCTTTTGAACCCAATACCCAAAACCCAAAAAATGAATGAGACTTTTGATAGTCCAATCTCCATTTCTGGGGTTAAAGAAGCCCTATCTCGTGCTAAGGATTGCAAAGCTCATGGATGGAACAGTATGCCTGCTGAATTCTTCAAGTAATTGTGGCTTCTATAACGTCAGAATTTAACAAAAATATTTAAATCGGGAAACGTACCGGAGAAGCTATTATAGTTCCAATTTTTAAGAAAGGTGACATATCGGACCTCTCCAACTATCGTGGTATCTTGCTGTTAAACGCTTCAATGAGATTTTCTCAAACAAAACTTACAAAACATAGCGGATCAATCGAACCTTTTTTATAAACTTTATCTGTATGGAATGTCGTCTAGATTTGGAAAAACTCTGCAGCATCTTTATATCAATACCAAAGTAGCAGCTCAACACAGCGGTATGAGTCTGACAAAACTGTAATGCCAGCCCCCCAAGTTTTCGCCCTATACGAGTATTTCGAAGATATTATTGATTGCGTATCTGGAGTAATTTCATTCTTCGGCATTCTCATCATATTCTGATGAGTCATTGCATCGAGTATCCGTGTATTGCGAATTATGGAATCTACAACTCAACTTAAGCAAATCGAAGACAATGATTTTTAAAAGGACTGGAGGGAAACTTGCGAGGACGGAACGGTGCAGTTTCAACGATGAACCTGTAGAAATACCTTCCTTCCCTGTTCCTACAAACACTTAGGCTAAACATTAACTCATCATCGGTATACTCGAAAAAGGAGACGACAGATTGGCTAAAACGGCTACTATTATCGCTATCAATAGCCATAATCTCTGGTATAAAAACTGGTTAAATTTGCGGAGAGATTTGGTTACGAACTGGAATGATCGCACGAGTTGGAAAGATACGGCTTAATGCCACATCATTTAGATAGATTTTTGTATCACTCTTTGTATTGCATATGTACAGTGTGCGCCATATTTTATGTCGGTATGTGAATATTGAATAACTTTAAAAAAAGACAACCGATTTCCATATACCATATCAGGTGTTTTTATTTATTTGGACTAGGACATGTATAGAATATGAATCAAGTGGCCGCTTTCATTGACCAAAGCAAAATGTGCCCTTTTTACGGCATTTTCCATCACTTATTCGAGCATCTCGGGTGGTATAGCGATGATTTCGGCACGAATGTTAACCTTGAGCTCGTCATTGGTCTGAGACTTGCTGGCGTACACTTTGCCAAAGACGTCCGGAGGGGTCAAATCTGGAGATCTGGGTGACCAGTCAATGTCGCCATTTTTTGGCAGCACACGTCCAGGGAATTTTCGTTGCAGAAACTGCATTGTTTGATTTGCACACCGCCTGGTTGAAACCAGTAACCGTTCAGACCTTTTTCACACATTTGTGGGCAGACATAATGAACACCCATCCACAACGCAAACAGTAACTTGGTCATGCAATGGTGTTTCATGGAATTCGTGTGGATTCTTCGTTCCCCAAATGTGACAATTTTGCTTGTTAACAGCGCCAGTGCAGAGTGTGAAAAGGGCGTCGTCGGTCATCAAACAGTCAACCATTCGAACGACTCTTTGACCGTATTCCAAACGACATGGATGGCCTGTCGGCAATATTATTTGAGTCAATTGCACTTTATATGCGTCGTAAACGCTGAGCGCGGTAGCGATGCGATACATGTGGGTTCTCGGCAGCACTCTCTCTTACCGCTTCAACCAGTTCATTGGAACATCTTGGGCGTTGATGAACGGCATGTCGACGTTCTCCTACTGTCCCGTGCTCAACAAAATTGTACACCAAACGACGAATAGTATTGTCAGGCGGTGCTTGTTGGCCACGATATTTTCGACGATATGCACGTTGAGTTAACACAATTGAACGACTATTTTCAATGTACCGCAGTACTATACTCAAGCCTCTGATATGTTAGAATCCACCCATCCACCACTGTGAAAGCCGCGGTTTGGCAATGAATGCCTGAATGCAAATGAGGACTAAAGTGGCTAGTGAGCTCTAAGAGCACAAAAGCAAGAACGAGCACCAGCGTCTCAGAAAGAAGAAAAAAAATCACAAGATCGAGGAAACTGAAAGATTTTATAGATGGCAAGGTAAAAAGAACATGCCAGATGAACATTGTATGACCGAAAGCTTGTAATGACGAACTAGTGAACCTAGTGTTAAACAGTGATAACGATCAGTATTCCGCTGTTAGGCAGAACAACCCATTCAACTGGGATCCCTTATTGTATCCTTCGAAGAAGGAAGATATATTGTTGACATCAGTAAACTTCAAAAGCCCGGGAAGTTATAGGACCCGATGACTGAGGTTGTGAGAAGCAATACAAAAGAACATAATTGGAAAATGATTACAGAACACCATCCAACACAGATCATCGAACGTTTCAATTTGCTGAAAGGAAGAGCAGCCCCGACGCAGCTGTTGTCTACCAGCCCTTTCTCGGCTATCCAATCCAGAAGGCTCTTTGAACAACAGCCGTTGGAGAACAATTTCTTCATTACATGACACTACAACTAGTTAATAAGACTAATAAGCGGCTTGCTTATGAATAAAATTTAAGTAGATAAATAGTAGAACTAAAATAGTTGATGCCCATCGGATTCACTAGCTTGTCTATTGCACTACCAGTTCGTGCGGCTTCGTACGTTGGAGTCTTCTAACTTGCTCGCTTTGTATCTGATGCCTCTTCATTCGTGTGCTCTGTCTCAGTTTTTTCGCGTGAGCTTTTGCATACCTCTGAAATTCGCTAGAAACCGGCTCTATCTTCATATCATGAAGGTCTGTATTACGGATGTACCATGGTGCATTAAGGAAGCAAGTGGAATATGCTTTCAGATCGAGAGGAAATCAATCAATACGCAAACGAGCCGGAAGCACTACAATATAGAAGGAATTCGGTCTTCAGAAATAACTCCGTGCTGACATATGATATGTCATTTCGATGCACAAGGGAAGCAACTCGAAACGTAAACTTCTGCCATCTAGACCATCATTACGAGAGAAAGCTGGTGAAACACAAAGAAGCACACAGCATGAAAGGATGCCGCACTGCGAAGACAATCGAAGAATTGTTTTTATCGTTTATCCAGGACTAAAGCCATAACTGAGACACATATTTCGAATATCTACAAAATAAGGAAATCAAAGCTTCCTATTGGTCACAGATGGAAATATGTACTCGTATGTTATTAAAAACAATTTAAATCAGTCCGGCTGAACCAAAATTACCTCATCCTCCAAGCACAAGTCCATACGATTGCTTAGTGCTGAAACCATTCAGGAAGTTGAACTATCCCCTACACGTGATGTTTAGAATACTGACTTATAGGACAGAGACTGCCTCCTGTTTATATCGAAGATTTCGTCATCACCGCTAGACTTCAGATAATGATGAACAAGAAAAGAATGTTAAATCGGAACTATCAGCCAAAAAGGCGACATTATTCAGCTCTGGAATCCAGAAATAACGAAGGATTTCAGATTGCACTGATGACACAGTCGTCCACGTTCTCTGTCATGTGTAACCAGACCATCTAAGTTTTAGATTTTCAATAAAAGAATCTAAGAAGTCATTTCATCTCCACACATTCTTCTGGTCAGATATTATCTTTTTGTTTGACGTAAATTGTTTCTGAAACTTTTTTCCCTCTGAGTCACTTGCTGACATTGTTCCCACTGAAATACTTTACTTATTCCAAGCGATTCATCATTTGACCAACTCTTTATGCAGAAATCTTATTTCACTCTGACTCATCATCACAACAGACCAACTTCACGAGATGACGTCAATACAAAAAAGAGAAAGGGCAACATAGTTCCAAGAGATAAAAAGTACAAAAAACCGTATGAAAACGCCTTTTGTGCTACAAAATCAGACCAGATATCTACAAAATTTAATGTCAAAAACTTTAATCACGTACGAGCAAATTAACAGCACGTGCCACGTGGCTAACATTACAACGATCAATGATCGTGCTGGATATTTTCAAAGAAACTTTATTATCAAACTCATAAAAGAAGCCATAATATTTTAATGCATTGTGACAATCATTTCAAATTTCGAAATACTTATATTTTGACTTTCTGGATTGACATTTCCTGTGTCAATCTTGATTGCTCGCTCGGTTTTGTGCAAACGATCGTGTCGCTATCAAAACACAAACTCGAAATTTATTTCAAATTCTCTTCGGAGTTCTTTGGCAGCAAAACCATTTCAGCAGTTACTGAAACACTTTTCCAGATCGCAATTCACTTAAAGCCCCCTACATGGTGTTTAAATTTAGAATTAAGTATCAACCAACTTCAAACTGAAGAAGACACGTGAAGAAGCGCCAATTTAAAGGGGAGTTGCCTCAAAGTGGATATACTCGTACTCGTACTCGTAGAAATGAATACAGTGAAACTCACTGTGTTATAGTCTAAGGCGGGATTATGCTGGGAAATTAGTATGCACACAACGATTGACTCACCGGATTGTTGTATGTCGTCCATCCCAGTAGTATCTCTGAGTCACTGCAAGCACACAAAACCAGGAACTGATTATTGTCCGTTGTCGTTATCTGATGATTGGAAAGTATGACTTTTTGGCACTTTTTCCTTTTTGCAATGTTTACGAAATTTTACATCTATCCACGAATATTTTGTATATTCATGTTGTTGACACAACAAAAATACAAACGGTCCTGCTGCATTGAAATTCCTACATACGAGTATGTATCCGTACTCGTAATCAACTCTCCGTTCAATGACAAAACGTTGATCAATCAAACAGCGAGAACGACAGCTAATATTGAAATTTACTCATTCCGAAGATGGAATTGCATCGCAGTGGCGCGACCGGTGTCGTATTAGTTCAATCACAAGTTGATAGCAATTATCAACTTTTTTGAATGAATAATTCATGAGATTAATAATTTTCATTGAATGGCTATGCATTCCATAGACCACGTCTGATTGATGTTCAGTTCTCTATAAATGGATTCTTAACGATGTGATGGCTTAGAGGAGTATTTGTCAGGTGTTAAACGAAAATACAGCGCGTGAATGAAGAAACAATTGTGCGGATGCGGATGAGAGATTTTAATGGATTTGATTGCAGAATTCCCAGGGAGCTTAGGTGAACCTAGAGTCAGGAGGTTGTACGTAGCATGAGAATTATGTGACCTCCATCCAGGGTTGGTGTGGTCACTGAGAGCAGCTTGAATTGATGATTCATGATTTCATGATGTGACGTGACATGATCTCTTCATTTATTCACTCACAAAAATCTAGAAATCTGACCACTCTCAGTCGATGGAAGTGATCGCTTTAACGAAGGAAAATTCTACTATGACCGCTTCTCTGTTACAAACTAACTCAGAGAGCGAATGTCCAATATCAGAGAACAATAACATGCAGCAAAAGCAGACCTCAAAATTCTGCGTCTATGATGGAGCCACAATTGTGCAATTATCGAATAGAAACACATTTTTTAAGATGCTGATGACCACAATTCCCGATTAGAAATCCGTCGTTCCAAGGTGAATGAGGAAAGACGGGCCACTGACTTGAAATTGGACGACTAAGAAGCCAGAAATAAATCTAATGTAGGCCGCTTACTTAGCACCCATTCACTGGACCGTGCAAAATTAATGTACTCTACAGTTTCTTGATTTATTTTGCCGATAAAATGGAATAGACGGACGAGCTTCCAATAGACCTTCTTCAATTTTTTATGAATATCAAAGTCGCCTCGTTGAGAGCAGAATTTTATCGGTCTACCTTTTCCAAATCCTGACATAAAGTGTATAAATATGTGAGTCAGAGATAAATTGATCAAAATCACTTTCAGAGGTGTACAAATAGACTCTGATCATTTTCAAATTGTTACCCTATTCGAAGTCCGACTGCCATATGGGCAAAATAAAAAGCTTTACTTTGGATGCCTCAGGATGGCTGGAATAGCTGGAGCCTACAATGAGAACATGAGCTCGAAAATCTTCGGCATGACACAGCATTCAACAAAAGTAAACGAAAAATGTATATATCCAGTCCACAACCAGTATCCACAACCATGTCCGAGAAAAAATTCTATGAATTGGAAGAAGAATGAGCACATGGCAAACTGGTGGACGGATGTTGAAGAGTCCAACATTCCAGATCAAAGGAATCGAAGAGTCCAGCGGTAAAGATAACATCTGGACTTTGTATAAGAAAGCTAAAGAACTGGCAGCTGGCTTTAAGCCTAGGACGAAGGCTTTTGGTGATTTAAATGAAAAACTTGTTGCAGATCCAAACCGAAACTTAGATGTTTTTGGGCAGGATTCTTAATAACCATAATATTTAGCGGACATGAAGAAAAGGGATGCTTTTGCAGAGTTTGGGAGGATTAACACATGTCCAAACTAAAAGGCAACCGTCGATGTCTCTTCTACAAAGAAAGAAGATCGACTTTAAGGACCCACGTAAAACCATTCGCTTTGGGTATGGCTGTTCTCTATTGTTGCAACTCTTCAAGTCACTCAATATCTTGAAACTATTTCAGACATTCTACGCTGGCTTAAACGAAAACAAAGACAACAAAGATATACAAAACCTTGGTCCTGTCAGTCCTACAACAGGGGGCTAAATACTGGAAGAGAAGTATAACATAGGTGAATGTTGATTCTTTAAGAAAATAACACCAATCCACGTTTTACTTAGACGTCACTACAGTCCGTGATGGACTTAAAATTGCGCACTTCAAGATGGTTGGGATCCCCTTCCACTTGAGAGCGCCACCTAAGGCAAGGTGTTCTTCTGCTGTGTTATCCCTCCGGGTTGGAACCGAACACTATTCGATGATGTTGCAGAGATGATGCTCATTTGCTCTACAAATCCTAGCCATCTGTGGAGACTAATGTGCACTTTTTGGACCAGGTCAATGTCACAGTACAGCTCATAGAATTCATCGTTAAATTTTCTCTTCCCAACTCTGTCAACGCAAACGAGAACAAAAATTAGTAGAAGAATTTTGCGTTCGAAACGGCCAAGGATATCTCCATTCACCGTCTCGAACGTGCATGCTTCTGCACCAGAAAGCAAGCCTGGTGTGGTATAGAGTTTCTTTGGTGTTTCTTGTCACGGCCTTATTTGTCTTCTTAGATCGCAAGATTGGCAAGAGTAATTCTTCGTCACTGACTACCTCAAAGTTATACATATTTATGGTGACATTCTGTTCGATTCGTCGATGTTGTGTAACCCTTCTTGTTGCCAGCGAATACTTAGTTTTGACCTCATTCACGGCTGAACACTTTTTTGCCGCTTCTGTTCCAATACTTGCGAATGCACCAAAAACAGCTCGCTGAGTTCTGTCAATGGTGTCAACGTCATCAGCAAGTAGTTGAACGGACCTCTGGTGCTGAATTTCGCACAATTTTCTCAAGTATGATGTTATTGTTTCCGAACTTTACGTAGCAGCTAGCATTCTTCTTGAATTCTTAAGTTCCTTCTAGAATCTGCCGCAGTGTATATACGAGTGTATGGCCGATTGTGGGCTTACCGGGCCTAAATCCGCACTGATCAATCAGATTGTTGAGAAAGGGTTTCAGGTGTTTTTCAGACACTCTTTCTTAGAAATGAGTTGGTGTATGTTCTCTACCATATCATCTCCCACTGCTTAAAAACCTCGGTCCTTGAGTTTTCGAATTTCCTCCAGAGTGTAAAAGTAAATTCAGTAAATTCACTTCATTAAAAATTCACAAATTTAAAAATGTGTACACAGCAATAACGAGCATATGAATAATTTCTTTAATAAGTTGTCGTTTGTATTATTCCCAGATCTGTCTCCGAGGGGGAAAATACTCCACTAATACAGGAAGATGCTGATCGTTAGAGTTTGCTAAATTAATCGCGATTTATTGCTTTGTCTAAGGAGTTCGCCTGGCAACCATCCGATAACTTAGTACAGGTCTTACTCGTATGACAGAGACGTATAGCCAGTGAGTTCTTTGGTTCTAAATCAATAGCTTTCTTGCAAAAGAAGAGTGTTTCTCTCGTTTTTTTTTTTTGTAGGTAAGATAAAGAAATTCGGCACTCCAAGGAATGAGCGAGTTCCAAAAATGCCGACTAGAAATTTAAGTGCGAGGAAAATATGACTCTTTATAAGAAGCGTAAAAGACCTGGGCAGCAATTGGAATCGATTTTTTTTCGTTTTTGTTTTTTGTTCTCTGTTCTTTGCCCGGTGAGTTCCCCGGTCTTGAAGAATACTTATTGAAATGGTTTAGTCAGTGCAGAGGACAAAACGTACCTGTCGGAGGTTGCATGCTGAAGGATAAAGCTAAGTCATTCGTTGTTAGTTTCTGTATTGAAGGATTCACCGAAAGAATGGAAAAATGTCCTCGGTGGGATGCTGGAAAATTACGATCCACGGAATGTGTTCAATGCGGATGAGAGTGCTCTCTTTTTTTAAGTGTCTTCCTGATCGAACGATGACATTTAAAAACGAAAAATGCCATGGAATGGCAATATGTTTCCATAGCAAGGAAAGGTTAACATTATTACTCACAGTAAACATAGACGGGTCCCAAAAAAAAAACCTCTTATGATAGGAAAAGCTGCTAACCCTAGAAGTTTCAAGGGTATCAAATCCTTTCCTAGGTTTTATCGCTCCAATAAAAAAGCGTGGATGACCACAGAATTGTTCAATGAGTGGCTGTTGAAACTAGACATCGACATGAAACGGCAGAAGCGGATGGATGGAGCCTTCTTCCTAACTTTGATGAATCTGTGACTTTCGATGATTTCGTACATTGACGATGATGGAGAAGTCTATGGTGCTCTGTGTGACGACGAAATTCTGGCAACAACAATGAAGGCGAAGATAAAGAAGAATCGGAAGCAGAAACAATTCCGCCCGTCACATCAAAGGAGGCAAAGTCATTGAATTACTATGTAATAAATTGAAAATAAAATATCTTTATTTTTTGTGTAGAGAAGTGTATAAAACGATGTTTGATTTAATCGTTACAATTGATTCCTTTTCGAATGAAAGTTTGCGATAGAGTGAGTGTTTTACATATTTTCATTTTGACAGATTGATTTTAGTACAATTGATTACTTTAGTACATGCATAATTAAGATCGTAAGATAAGATAAAGTAGTGTGATTTCATATTACAATAAGTAGATGATTAAGAATAACTAGTTGATTTAATCAGTTACAACGAATTTTCATATTTTAATAATGTATGATCTTCGTTAACATCCTCCCCGGCCGTGCGCGATGTTGAAGCGAACAGAACTGACATTTCATGACTGGTGTCCAGGACATGAACCCTTTCATCCGTGTTCTACCATAGTGGTGGATCTTGGTGTGGTGTATTCGTTGTTTCACTCCAACAGATCAGTTTACCGAGTTGGGTTGTTTTTGGTGTTACGTGTGCCTAACGTAATTTATTGTAGTGCTGCTCTTTTTTTTGCTGGGTAAAAATGTGTAAATTAGACATTAATATCAGGTGAGTGATTTAAATTTGTTATTAGATTATTATGTATGTAATTATTTTGCAATTTTTAAACTTATATAATTCGTTGTGACAGTTCTACTTTCGTCGCATAGTACATAGGTTCCGTTATCCTAAGCATCAATGGGCAAACGTAATTCCATTGAAGGTATTTGGGGTTTGTTTTGATTCGTGTGGTCGGGAGATTTCATTTATATACATGCGAAAGTACATAATGGTTAGTGTAGTGTGGAGTGCCCTTGTCATCTTCTAATGCCTGGCTAAAAGAAACTTAAAGATTCATTAGAGTTGGTTTTTTTTTGTTTTGATAAAAGTGAGAAAAAAAACTAGTGCATAATAGAAGAAAAAAAAAATAAATAAAGAAACGATAAGTGCGTTTATGTGTTTATGTGTGAAGTGTTGTGTTATTTTATTCGCGACGGTTCGTTATACTATGTATGTACATAACGAAGTGCAATATGACTGCAGAGGGTGCAATGAACTGGAACATTACAAACTGGAACATGTAACAGCTGATTGTATGATATTGTAGTGCATGCAATTATATACTGACATACATATTGTGTTGTAAAGTAATTTAATTAGATGTTTTGATGCAATTTGTTGGATATTAATTATAGTATTTTTTTTTGTATTTAATGTAATAAATAGCTTATAAATTTATCAAGTGTTTTCATTACTTAGTGTGTTTGTGTATATGAGTCGCTGGATGGGAGTATGCAAATTTTTGTTATGGGCCTTTTGATCTCACCGGTTGCTGTTTTCAGGGTGACTACACGAACTAAGTTGTCTCTACCAGGATGAGTGTCGATGATGCGTCCTAAATTCCATTTTCCTGGCGGTAGGTTGTCTTCCTTTAGCAAAACTAAATCACCGATTTTGGGTTGGTCTTCCACTTTTAGCCATTTAGGCCGCTGCTGCAATCGAGTGAGATATTCTGATGTCCATCGTTTCCAGAATGTTTGTTGGAATTTTTGCATTTGTTGCCATCGTTGTAAAGGTCCAATTTTTGTTTCCGTTTTGTTAGCTTCTGGGATGTTGGTCAGTGCTCGACCGATGAGAAAGTGTCCGGGGGTGAGAGCGGTGAAATCATGAGGATTGTCGGTCATCGGACATAGCGGTCTGGAGTTTAAACATGCCTCCACCTGATGCAGAAACGTGCTTAGTTCTTCATAAGTGTATTTCTCTTCCCCTATAATTCTTTTAAGGTGGTGCTTCACCGACTTCACCCCGGCTTCCCAGAGCCCTCCGAAATGAGGAGACGCTGGAGGAATGAAGTGCCACTCTATGCCCTCCTTTGCGGTCAGTTCAGCGACAGCCTTCCATCCGACATCAACTTCCGCGAACAACTTCTTCACCTCCTTGTTGGCTCCTATAAAGTTTGTTCCGTTGTCGCTATAGATGTGAGTGCATATCCCTCTCCTGGAAATGAATCGGCGTAACGCCGCGATAAAGGCTTGGGTCGTTAAGTCGCTAACTAATTCGATGTGAATGGCTTTAGTTACCAAACACACAAATATGGCAAAGTACGCCTTGAGGATTTTGGCGCCTCGACCTTTCCAAGATTTTATATTAATCGGGCCCGCGTAGTCTACTCCGGCATGAGTGAAGGGTTGCGAAATGGATACCCTTGGAGCTGGTAAATTCCCCATAAGTTGGTTTTTCGGCTTCGCTCGGTATCGGAAACATATAATGCACTTGTGTAAAATGCTCTTGACGGAGTTTTTAAATTTTAAGATCCAGAATCTGTTGCGTAAGTATGCGGTGGTTTGCTGTAGGCCTCCATGCAGTGTTCTATAATGAGCGTCGGCTATAATAAGTTTTGTAAAATGATGGTTTCCTTTAAGAATGATGGGGTGCCGTTGTTCGAACGAAAGTTCAGCATGTTGTAGTCGCCCTCCTACTCGTAGAACTCCGTCGGAGTCCGAGAAGGGTGAGAGTGATCCCGGTATCTTGGCTTTCTCGGAAATGAACGTTTCCTCTTGAGCTAGTCTCACAAGTATTAAGGTGGTAGACTGCAATTCTGCGGGAGAAAGTGAGTTAAAATTCCTAAAACAGTGTGGATTTTGGACATTTTTAATAAACCGTCGACAATAAGCTACAATTCTAACTAATTTACTTAAATTTGAATGCTCTAACATCAAAGTAACAATAACATTCTGCGTCTTTGTGACTGCATGGGCTCTTACCGAACGTTTCTCCTCCTCTGTTACTAGGCTCTTCGGCTGTTTGGGATATTGAAATTCCCAAGACTCTCGAAGGAATTCGGGTCCATTCCACCAGAGGGTGTTTGAGAGCAAGGCCGAAGGCATCACTCCCCTTGACGCTAAGTCGGCTGGATTTAACTCGCTGGGGATATGCTTCCAGTTTTCAGGTTTGACCAGTCGCTGGACCTCCGCCACTCTATGGTTAACGAATGTGGCCCACTTCATTGGAGGAGCAGCGATCCACGCCAGCGTTATTGTTGAGTCCGTCCACGCGTATTGTTTTGCGTCTCGTAAATGTAAGACCTTTGCGATGTAATCGAGCAGTGTGGCCAGCATAACAGCTCCACAAAGTTCGAGTCGTGGAAGCGTTTGACTCTTCACAGGTGCAACTCTGGTCTTGGACATAAGCAAGTGTGAGTGGATTTTGTGTTGAGAATCGAGGATCCTGAGATATACCGCCGCACCATACGCTTTCTCGGAGGCATCGCTAAAGCCGTGAAGCTCGAGTTCATGGTATGTGTTACTCATATGAATCCAGCGGGGAATACGAATTTTCTCGAGGTGTGATAGTTCCTCCTGGAAAGCGGTCCACTCTTTCTTCCTCTCAAAAGACAGTGGCTCGTCCCATTTACATCCGCAGCGCCAGAGTTGTTGCATCATTATCTTACCTTTTATTATAGATGGCGCAATCCACCCGAGTGGGTCGAATAATTTTGCAATTGTGGAAAGGATGGTTCTTTTTGTTGGTTCTGCAGAATCAAGTTGAATATTTTGGAAGGCGAGATTATCTTCGCCTGGAAACCACCTAATTCCTAGGGCATTTATGTGATTGTGTGAGTTGAGAGGTAATGAAAATTTAGATTCCCTTTGTTGTACTGGTATTCCATCTAGAATTTCCTCAGCGTTACTAGCCCATTTTCGAAGACTGAATCCTCCCGCCAGTAATAGACTGTTTACCTCTTTGCGCTTACGCACCGCTTCTTCTACAGTGTGGGCTCCAGCAAACAGATCGTCGACATATATATCCTCTTTAACCATCTGTGCCCCTAGAGGATACCTGTGTGCTTCGTCATCCGCCAATCGATTAAGACAACGAATGGCCAGGTACGGAGCGCAAGTTGTCCCAAATGTGACAGTTTGTAGTCGGTACAGCTTTACTTGTTCAGACTCTTCATTACGCCAGAATATTAAATGGTAATAGGAATCTTCTTTGCCTATCCTGATCTGTCGGTACATTTTTTCAATGTCCGCTGTGAAGGTGAATTTGTGTCTTCTCCACTTTAAAACGATATCGATGATATCGGTTTGTGTCTTCGGCCCAGTCATTAGATGTTGATTTAATGAAGTCCCATCCAGCGTTTTGGCTGCCGCATCAAACACCACTCGTAGTTTAGTTGTAGAGCTGGATTCTTTGCACACGGCATGGTGTGGCAAAACGTAATGAAAAGGAGTCCTCAGAACTTCATCTTGTGTCATGTCGACTTCCTCCATGTGTCCTAGTTGGAGGTATTCTTGTATGCACTTCGTATACTCTATTTTTAGTGTATTATTCACGCGGAATCTCCGCTCCAGATGGGCAAACCTACGCAAGGCACCTTGCCTCGAGGGTCCAAGCGCAGGTCTGCCCCCTGCTTTAAATGGTAACGACAATTCGTAGCGTCCACTTGGTAATCGTTTTGTCGTTGATTCAAAGAGCTTTTCACACTCCAGATCTTCGGAAGTTTGTTGTGGTTTAAAGGGTATTTCTTCCACCTCCCAGAAACGCCGCAGCTGTTTGTCTATGTCGATGGTTTGCACAAAGCTCTTTATGCTCCGTCTCGGCTGTGGAATTTTTCCCATAACGACCCATCCTAGCAATGTGTTTTGTGCTATTGGACCTTCTTCTTCACTATCTCTTACTATCTGAGGAAGTACTATTTCGGAGTACAGGTCATTTCCTAGCACTAAGTCTACTTCAGCTGGGGTGTAAAATGTCGGATCTGCTAAAGGTAAACCCTGAATGTGGCTCCATTTTTGTGATTGCACTCTGTGGGAAGGAAGTAATCCAGTCAAGGAGTCGAAGATCAGTGCTTGTACGTTAGTCTCAAAATCTGACTGGAGAGACTCTAGCGTAAGGTCGACATATCCCTGACATACTCCGGCATTAACTTTTCCTAATCCTGAAACCTCCACATGAGTGCGTTTGCCCTGTAGACCTAACCTTTGTACCGCTTGTCTAGAAATAAAACTTGCTTCAGAACCTGGATCAATTAAACCGCGAAGATGGACTCTATCTCCGGATAACGACCGAACGTTTACCATTGCGGTAGCTAATAGCACTTCTTTGTGAGTTTGAGTGGTGTGAAGACTCTGTACTTGGTTGGATTGAAATGGTAAGGCGTTTGAGTTTAGGGGGTGTGGTTGTGAATGTGTTGAGTGAAAATGTTGTTGCTTACTGGTGGACGCAATAGGTGCTGGTTGTGTGGTGTTGTGTTGTGTATTTGTAGTGTGTGAACTGTGTGAAACGGAATTTATGTGCAACAGTGAATGATGGGGCTGCTGGCAGAAATAACACCGAAGCCTACTTGGACATTGTGTCGTATTATGACTGTATGCCAAGCAATTCTCACATACTCCAATTCGGTTTACTGTATTTCTGCGTGAAACAGTATCCATTTTTAAAAATTTGTTGCATGTTCGTAGAGCGTGAGCTCCTTTGGTGCAAACTTTGCAATTATACTGGCTTTTCTTCTCTTGTTTGAGAAGAAAGGATTGCCTTTTCACCATTACCTCTTTATTGACCTTTGTGTCCTGCTGTTGCCCTACAGCCTCTAGCGTTCTAAATCTCGCCTCTAGGAAATTACAAAAAACAGTAAATTTGGGTAAGTCCTTATTCGTACCCAGTTTTTCCTCCCAGAGTTGCTGAGTAATTACCGGGAGTTTTCTCACCATTGAAAAAATAAATACAGCATCCCAATGCTCTACTGGCAACTGTAAATTTTGAAGAGCGTGCCTGCATTCTACAGAAATATCTAGTAGTTTTTTCAGTGCCGTTACTGACTCTACCCGAATAATTTCCTGGTCGAAAAATGTTCTTAACTGTGCATTAACCAGAACGCGTTTATGGTCATAACGTGCGGTGAGTATTTTCCAGGCAGCGTCAAAGTTTCCATTATTTACAGGCAAGTGTTGTAGCAGTCGCTCTGCTTCATCTCGCAAACTCGACTTTAAATAATGTAACTTTTCGACCTCGCACAAGTCTTTGTTCGAGTAAATAAGGGAAACAAAGATGTCATGAAATGACCGCCATGTGTTGTAATCCCCGGAAAAAATGGGTATATTTATTTTCGGTAAACGAATAGTTGACTTATCATTATTATTGCTTACTCTAGCACTCACCGTAATTTCCTCCGTCGTTTGAATTTTATCCAAAGTATCCAGCATCAAGGTCTTATAATCGAAGTATAATTCCTTTATCTTTTCAAATGTGTCTTCAAATTCCGGTTCCTCCTCGGGTTTGGATTCAGCAACTCCCTGGGTGTTGTACTCGTTGCTAGTCTGGAAAGTTTTCTCCAGTGTATCCAAGCGATTGCGGAGGTAATTTTTTGTCCTTTCCTTTGGAGAACGTTTGCCGAAATTTTCGATGTCTTTGGCTATTTGCTTTAGCAAATTTTTCTGCAGCTTAAGTTTCGCGCTCATGATGCAAAGGCCGTGTGTAAGAGGAAAAAAAATAATAAAGGTGAGTATTCCAACTTACGTTTTGTTTGACAATTGACTACTCGACTAATCTACCTATAATTCCAGGTTGGCTCGAAAGAAGAAGTGATTCGTAAGAGAAAGAAAATTAATGCGTACGTATTTCAACTTACGTTCGAATCAATCCTAGATATTGAAAATAAAAAAAATGTTTGTTCCAGTTATCCTCAACTGCTCTCGTAACGTTATACTTCAACGTCTTGAATAACTGTCCAAATAGTGGTGCACCTTGCGGTTCACAGGGTTGTACTTCCAAACGGTGCACACTTGCGTGCGTTACTTTTACTGCTGCATGCAACAAAAATAATTTCACGGCGCGGGAACCCGTTTTGCACTTGTAAAAAAAACTCACTTGTTACAATTAAGTTTAAGTTTTCCGTTTATATATATGTATCTTTATTTGTTTGAAAAATCTGTTCAAAAGCAAATTTATTCAATATTCAATGTTCACACACTAAATGTATTCTCGATTAACAATTATTAATCTATAGGATCGAAGGACCATGAATTACTATGTAATAAATTGAAAATAAAATATCTTTATTTTTTGTGTAGAGAAGTGTATAAAACGATGTTTGATTTAATCGTTACAATTGATTCCTTTTCGAATGAAAGTTTGCGATAGAGTGAGTGTTTTACATATTTTCATTTTGACAGATTGATTTTAGTACAATTGATTACTTTAGTACATGCATAATTAAGATCGTAAGATAAGATAAAGTAGTGTGATTTCATATTACAATAAGTAGATGATTAAGAATAACTAGTTGATTTAATCAGTTACAACGAATTTTCATATTTTAATAATGTATGATCTTCGTTAACAGTCATTGTTGTGTACATTGCGTCAATATTTACTAAGAACGGAAGTGGATCACAAGGTATTCTCGGCACTGGTTGTCATAGAAAATGCTCTTGACCAAGCACGCTGGAAGTTATTGAAGCAAAAAAAAAAATCACTGATTTCTTTACAAAATAAAAAATTTAAGTAAAAATTGTACGTATGCACTGAATTGAGTGTGTTTTTTTAATAAAGTGTGTCTAATTACTGTTGCATATGCATATATGTATAGGTACATACTTATTTCGTTTTTGTCCTTCGCTCCAACTCGACAATTTTTCGTTAATTCGAATTTTTTGTAAGGTCCCTTGAGTTTCAAATTATCGAGATTCGACTGTATATACTCGTACATTTGTTAGTGAGGGAATAACAGAGAAAATAATCCAAAAATTATATAAAATTAAAAAAATAAAATGCAAGATAATAGGTACGAGTATATGTGTGTTATATATTTTACAAGTTCCGAAACAGAATTAAGTTCCACGAGTAAGTAAGTTATTAATAACTGTGTGGTCATGTTGGAAAAGCCAATATCTGACATTTTTTAAGAAGACCGATTTTACTCTCTCGCACCTAAGACCATCTGATAGACAATTAAACAGACGGGGAAGAGTGGAATGGAAAAAATGAGAAAAATGCATTTTTCTTGAAAATGGTACTATTGCAAAGTTTTTATTGTTTATATGTAAGTTGTGGTTTTCATGAAATCCGGCAGATGTGTGAGGTACACACATGTCAAAAAAAAAAAATATTTAAAACTTTATGAAATATAAACATGCCTTAAGGTGGCCCTAAACGAAGAGCATGCTCGTGCTCGCTATATTTTTCTCGTGTAGGGGCTGGTTCGCGAGCCGCTCGCTGTTGGCGAAAAATTTCGATTTTTTCGTGCTCGTTGGCTTCGATGTTCGAGGTGTAGGGCCATGTTCGCGAGCAAACCTCATTTTTGCTGTGAGCGCGCCGAGTGAATATCGTGGATTAAACATAATGGCAGCAGTAAATATATAAATCACCATAAGCGCAACCACTTGCGCTTCTTTATCGCACATGTTCACAGTATGAGGAATCAACATGAAATGAATGCTCGCCAAATGTGTTCGTCGTGTAGGGGATAACGCAAACGAGCATGTTCGGCGAGCATGCTCGTCGTTCAGGGCTACCTTTAGGGGAAGAATTTTTAATTTTCAGAATAACTCAACACTATGAGTTCTACGGTTAACCCTTAGAATTAGACGAATGGCGTGCTTTTGTTTAATAAGTAATGGCTCAATTCTCTTATAATTCGAGTATGTTCCACCTCAGCATGATAGCCCATATTTCATTTTAGATTTTAATAAACCGTTAAGCACTAACTTTAAAATCGTTTGATTAGAATAGAGACTAAATTGGTATAGTTGTCTCAGAACTTTATTGAGGTATTGTTCTAAGTATGCTATATGGTCAAGAAAGTTCTTCAAAGTTTTTTTTATCCAGTGTTATACCTAAGCATTGTACTTAAAATTGTCAACTCGGTCAATATTGGAACAACTATCAGAACAGTTTGTTTGATCGTACAAAGTTTGCAAGTCAGCAGTATGCGGATTATCAAAACGAAATCTAGGACATCTAGCACATGAGTGATATTGGGGTGGGATACCATCACAAACACAACCGGTTAGGTTTTGTTACTTTTGTTACTTATTAAACGTTTATGTACGGCAAACCACCTACGTAGAAGTTCTAAGTCATGATTTAAGGCTGTATACAAATTAAAATACCTTTTATTTGAGTAGGAAAGAGCTATATCATCAGCAAACGTTGTTTTTTTGCCTTTGAATGTTTGAAGGAATAGTGAGTTTATACAGGGTGTCCCAAAAATCAACGTTAAGCCGGAAACGGGTGATAAGTCAAGTGGTGTCGGTTATCACAAAATTATAAAAAACAAATCTATGTCTTGTACTTTTAAAATTATTGGCACTCAAATAAAAAAAATTGAGAAATCTGACACCTTGTGACGATCTTTTAAGTGCTGTGACCGCAAATCTTTACTTTTCTTCGATTTTTTTTGTCACATAACCCTGAGTAACTCTTCTGTAAATTACGGTTCAACATTTAAAAATAGCTATATCGGTTTTAACTAAAATATTGCTTTTATGTCCATCCAAGTATCGGGTTTACCAATAAGAACTTGACAACTTTTTTGTTTTAAAATAAAACGCAAACCATTTGAGATATTTCAAAAACTTTATTATCGTCTTGAAGTACAATCAAAACATTTATGACTGGAACTCGACTTCGTTCATATGGCCACGGCGGGCACGTTTCCAACGGTCGATTCGTTGGACCCAATTTTCAACGACTCGGCCACACATTTCGGCCGAAACGGCCGCTTTTTCGCGTTCAATGTTCGCTCTGAGCTCTTCCAACGTCGTTGGCGTGTTGGCATTAACCAATGACTTAACGTAGCCCCACAGAAAATAGTCAATCGGCGTTAAATCGCACGAACGAAGCGACCAATCAACTGGCCCATTTCTTGAGATAACATGCTCACCATACTTACTCTTCAATAAATCGATTGTAGCGTGTGCTGTGTGGCTTGTGGCATCATCATGTCGTCCAAGTCCATATCTTCCAATTCGGGCCAAAAATAATCGGTGATCATGGCGCGATAACGCTGACCATTCACAGTAACGTGACCATCGTTATCGTCGACGAAAAAAATATGGCCCAATAACGCCGCCGTCATGCAAACCCCACCAAACAGTTATTTTTTGTGGATGAAGTGGTGATTCATGAAGCACATGTGGATTTTCATCCGACCAACAGCGCATATTTTGCTTATTGACGATCCCATTGAGCCAAAACTGAGCTTCGTCACTGAAGATGATTTTGCGATGAAATTCATCATCTTGGCGCATCTTCTCCAGAACCCAATCGGAGAACGTACTTCGCTTCAAATGGTCCATCGGCTTCAATTCTTGAGTCATCTTGATCTTGTATGGGTGTAAACCAAGATCCTTACGCAAAATACGCCATAATATGGTCTGAGCGGTGCCCAATTCTTGAGAACGCCGTGGAATTGACTGATTTGGATCGTTTGCTACGGACGCCTGAACGGCAGTGATATTTTCGACACTTCGACCAACCCGTCGTCTCACTGACACGGCAATATATGTAGAATATGTAGACTCAAATTTTTGCACTAAACTTGTTATTGCCTGTCTACTAGGACGAGAATTACGACCGAAAATTGGAGTTAACGCTCTTAAAGTTGCAGTCACCGACTCCGAATTTCGGTAGAAAATTTTTATAATTTGCAGACGTTGCTCGTTCGTGTACTTTACCATGATGAAAACGTTGAGTTCACTGAATAAATTGACAGTGACAGTTTGATGATTAGTGAAAGAGTGCGTTCACAAATTAAATTCAAAGTTGTCAAGTCCCTATTGGAAAACCCTTTACATATCGAAAAATCATTAATCACCCAACTTGAACTGACTGTACTGACAAAAAAATGTTCTATGCCATTTTGGCAAGTAAATTTAAAAGATGGCGTATTTAGTCTGGATTCCAAAATGATATGATACTTGCTACACTAACGCTTAATTGAAGACAAAAAAAGATATTTTGATAAAGAAACGCGATTGTTAATTCTTATTAGTAAGTTAAAATGAGTACCAAGTGTGCGCGAGACAGACGGATAAACACGCCATTTCGAATAGTGTGAGTGAAACACATAGAGATGCCACTCTTTTCATTTCATTTAATTTTTTCCCATCACAAAGCACACAGCACACTACGTTCTCTTGGTGTTTACTGTCAGGTTCGCTTTATACAACTGTTCTTTGTTGCGCGACTAAACGCCATCTACCGATCTTGTATCTTACAACAAATGTTCAAACTGTTTGCCTCCAGCCTCTTGTTACAAATGATCTGGTAATAAGACGGGCATACTATATCTTCTGGAGTTGATGTCTTCAAGGGCTTTTGCAATTTTTTGGAGCAGCTCGTTTAAATTTTCTATCGGCTTAGAATAAGTTTTTTCTTTTACTGCTCCCCAGTAAAAACAAATTGAGTGGATTTAAATCCGGTGAACGGGTTGTCCACGAAATTGTACCAGACCGCCCTATCCACATGTTGGAGTATTCCCGATCGGGGAACTCTCGTACTGTGCGAGCATAATGCGTTGGGCAGCCATCTTGTTGATACCACATGCATGCATAAATATTAAGTGTCACGTTTTCCAATAAATTTGGTAAGTGGTTCTCCAAAAAATCTAAATAAACCTCCCCATTCAAATTCTGCGGCAGCTCGAATGGGCCAATAATTCTACCATTCAAAATTCCCGTCCACATGTTTATAGTACTTTAAAATGGTACTGTGATCTATCTTCCCGCATCAAATGTGGATTTTGTGGAGGTTCATGTAACCGTCCCTTTTAAATGTTGATTCGTCCGACCATAGAATTTTTTTCGAACAATCTCGGATCTTCTCTGAACCTCTGCAACATCGTTTGACAAAATTTGACTCTTTCTGGATAATCTCGGGGTGGCAGACTTTGGACTCGCTGTACACGGATGAAGCTGGGTTTTCCTTAGAATTCGATGTGCTGTACTTTTGCTGACATGTTGGCATTCGCAATACACAATCACGGGATTAACGATCAACACTAGTCCAGAAGAAATCCAGGTTCGACAGACACGGTCACATAGCAAATCAAAGTCGCAATGCGTCCAATAAAGAAAGCCACAATTGTATTCAACACGAATACAGAATAATGCGCCGTAGCGAAGGAGCGTAAAGTACGGCAGTATTGCACGATGTGCCTATGCGTCACTACTTAACAAGGGTAGTATCTCTATCTGTTTCACTCACACTAGTCGAAATGGCGTGTCTATCCGTGTCAATCACGGCGTCACTGTCTATCTCGCTCACACTTGGTACTCATTTTAACTTACTAAAAAGAATTAACTATGAATCGGGTTTCTTTATCAAACTTTTTTTTTCGTCCTCAATTAAGCGTCAGTCTAGCAAGTGTCATACCATTTTGGAATCCAGACTAAATACGTCATCTTTTAAAGTTACTTGAATAAAATGGCATAGTACATTTTTTTGTCAGTACAGTCAGTTCAAGTTCAAGTTGGGTGATTAATGTTTTTCAGATACATGGATGGACAAAAAAGGAATATTTTAGTTAAAACCGATATAGTTATTTTTAAATTTTGGACCGTAATTTACAGAAGAGGGTTACGTGACAAAAAAGAATCGAAGAAAAGTAAAGATTTGCGGTCACAGCACTTGAAAGATCGTCACAGGGTGTCAGATTTCTGGATTTTTTTTGAGTGCCAATAATTTTAAAAGTACATGACTAAGTTTTTTTTTAATTTTGTGATAACCGACACCACTTGACCTATCACCCGTTTCCGTCTTGACGTTGATTTTTGGGACACCCTGTATAAATAAGGAACAAAATAGGACCTAATACCGAGCCTTGTGGTACACCAAGATTAATATGTTTGTCAAAGTTCACGCCGTTTTTGATTTTGATTCTTTGCTTTCGGTTGCTTAGATATGATATATTTAGTCATTAACGCGTTAATTGCATCCCCTACTGTCTGCGACTTTCGACCGACATTGGTATTAGTGTTCCGACAGGCATCCTACTGTTTCAAATGCTGGCAAACGCCTATTGTATGTAAATATCTATCCCGCTCAAAAAATGTTCCGACTGTACTAGGCAATTAAATAGGACGATAAGGTGAATTATATCACTTGAGTTCCCTTTTTCATTCGGCAAATATTAATAGCCGTTGGCGTTCTCAAAACTCAGCTTGCAAGTTTGTTGAGAGTATATTGTAGGTGTACCTTTAAGATGCCATGACGGCAAAAGCAACATCATCTGCATACGCAACAACTTTCCAAGCCTGCAGTGCGAAACATGCCAGAACAGAGTGCCTTAAACAAAGCGTTTTAAATGGCTCGACCGAGAAGGATTAACAGATAAAGTGCAGCCATTCCGCGTTTTGCAGTTTTTACAGCATAATAAACAAAATGAGGTATCTACGAGTAATCAATCACATCAACATAATTAAATTTCAAAAAAAGACAATAAAATCAATCAACGGAGCGCGTTTATTCGTCAGATCTTTCCTTTTCACAATAAGCTTTCAATTCGTCTCTCGTCATGTTAACAACCGATTTCACTTACACATTACTAATTGAAAACAGATATACGAGTAACCAGCGAATAATAAATGAGTCTCTTCCGGTTTCCGTTGAAAGCCCAAATTAGTTGAAAAACACAGAGATACAAAAAAAGAAAAAATTAAATGAATTCATTAAAATTCGAAGCTACTGTTTTCGGTCGAAGTCAAGTGGAGTTTTCACTCTCTGACAAATTCCCGAAACGAAATGTGATCACTTGACAGAATGTCAAGTCGTCATGGTCCCCCTTCGACTCCATTCAATTGGTTGTCAGTTTTCATATTCGCCAGCATCAATCGAAATCTCGGTCATAGAACTTTAGTATACACACATATATGTTTACACTTACATATTTGTATGTGTATGAGTACTCGGTATCCCTCTGTTTATTTGAATTTATTTCTGCAATTAATTGGCGGTCGAAAAAGGAAAAACTATTGACTCGATCAGCTTCTGTCATAGCGCGTTCATTTCTTATGTCAAAAGTGCAACTAGTCTCAATAAAAACAATAATAAATGAACACACCCCAACAGCGGTATGCAAGCATACTTCAATCTCCTATTCATACTCGTACTCGTATGTACCATATCTTGGTGTTCAAATCCAATTCAAACGTCAGAGCATTTGTAGAATGCAAATGCAACATGACAAGCGTATCCGTATCTAAAAACATGATCCAAAGTGGCCACATGGCAGCGTCAAATGTCTCCCCGTTTTTCATGCCACCCAAAATCTTTATCACAAGGGTGCTGCTACATATTTTACAAAGTATCTCGTATTAATATTATTTTCTTGCCACTGTTGTTGTTGTTATCGTTGTGTTAGGCATTATATTGTATTTCCCATGTGGCTGAGCTGTCACCGGCGGTGCTTGGTGCTTGTTGGGTATTTTGTATTTTGTTGCTCCACTCGAACTCTTTAGTGCTCTAGTGTTGAGTATCTGAACACACTCCCGAAGGCTAAAGATAAATAAAAACGCACATCGCATCATAAAGTCGAGCGTTTTGACTGGCAAGATGAGATGGTGATGAGTTAATGGGGACCAAAACGAAGTCCAAAGTGACTGTGGTTCATGCTGCTTTAATGTTGCCATAAGTGGGGTGACCATTTACTATTCCCAGAGCATTCAAATGCTCTGAATGGGGTTTATTGTTTTGCGGCAGAGCTATTCAATTAAGCCATCTGAGTTTAATTTAATTGGAAAACAGATCATGCATTTCCGTTTGTGCGTGTCGAGGAGGAGCATGATGGTCCGTCCATTGGAGATGGAGCTGTTTAGCTCTTTGCCATTCAGAATGGGGTCGAAATTATTTCTATTTCAACTTTGCAGATACACATGAGATGGAATATGTCGCCCACCATATTATGGCCGCAATTGTGAAATGTGGGGTAATTTTCTCATATTGTTTAGAGTTGATACTTTTGGTTTTATGTATGTAAATGACGGGGGAGATGCCATCACATTACACGAGGAGGAAGCTCATAAATTGAAATTAAAGGAAATAGAATTAGATAGTCTCTTACAGAGGCAATTTTGTGAATTTTCAAATTCATATAACATATACCAAATTTGTGAACAAGAATCACACTGCATTAGATTCGATGTTTGATCGGCAAGACTGAGCAGGAATTGTCCTTTTCTGGTTAACGGAATTTTCCAGCAGCGAAATAGTTTTGGTTAAAAATTAAAAATGAACAGACCTTTGTTTCATAGTTATCCGAAAGGAACACTGTTTGCTCTCCACTTGACCATTACATTACATTTGCTCGAAGTAACATGCGTACATATTTTTAAAAACACCTTACTGTGATGCTGTATATCAAAAACCATCACCATTTCCGACTTTGGTTGAAAAATACTAATCGTCATGCGCTGATGATGTTGCAACAAAAATTCATCATTTCCCAACAGTCACCGTCTTACTGTGACTGTACTTCCTGAAGGTACACCATATGATTCATAAAGGGTTTTCTAATAACGACGACAAATCTCTTAGCACTAATTCCAGTCGTGTTTCAACTACTTTGTTTCCAATCACTGAGTTCAACTTTGCAATTTTGTAAAAGCCGCAATAAGGTTTCACTGGAATTCGGAAAGTCGCATGTCAAAAATAGTGTTTAAACAAAAAGATGCAAATAGTATAAATACTTAACAAAAATAAATGTAAAAGTTCTTACAGAAAGGCCCCTGATAACATTTACATTAACAATTATCGGATTAGGAGCATTTGGGGAGTTCCAGAGCAGACAAACTTTACCCATTAACTTGCGATGACAAGACAAATATTTGACGTCGAACGCTGAAGACATAAAAGATTGCTAGGGTTTGTGTCTATCTAGTTTCTCTTAATCTTTCAAGGAATCCTATGCCTCCAGCATCGAGTATTAAAGACCAGTGGCAGCGCAGTCCAAAGGCTATCTAAGATGCTACCTCTGAGGTACTGGGTGTCTGTTTATTGGCAATCAAAGCGAAACCCTGATTCGACGAAAAATACCGGCAAAAACATATGGTACTTTGAAATAACAAGCTCACAGAGCGGTATGTATAGAAGAACCAATGCTGCTCGGGAACTTTCTTAACAGAAGAGACTGCCTCGGTCTAGAAATCAATTAAAAATATTGGTGAGCATCGATCTGGACTTCCTCGGCTGTTTTTAGGAATACGAATGTTTGGTTACATGGCACTGATAGGGGCCAATTAGATCGTTAACAAACGGCTCCAAAGGTTTACCTAATACCGCATACAAGATCTTGTACGTGATTCTAAATAACCTCTACAGTTGGCATAGTTTAGAGGGGCTTCTTTCTTCTGAACTGGACAAACGAAGGCGGTTTTGTAATAAGAAAACTGCCGGTACTTTCCTTTGTGAAAATTGAAATGCGGAAACCATGTGCTATCAATAGTGATATACTCGTATTATTCCGATCCACAATAAAGTCAGTTAGTTTAAGTTTCTTATTCCGACGGTACTACTCCTTTCCAAGAGTTTAGTTAGATTTGCTTAGCCAGGCTCGAAATAATGCAGAATGTTTGGCAGCTGCAATATCGCTTAATAACATCGGAAAATTTTAAAACCGTGATCTAAATAATTTTGTAATAAATCCTTGCGGATACAGATACCAAAAATGTATCTTAAGTGAAATAAATAAAAATACAAGTACTGCTGGCGTACATAAATAAATTGATTCAATTCAATCTATGTAACAGGATGTGGACAAGTAATTAATTTAAATCTGTATCACCAATCTGTTCTGTGAGTCTACGGTTTAGCCCCATCTCACAGTAATTCATTTTATTATTTTATTATCATTACGTTGCGGTATCTCATTTAAATAATGGGGTTAGATTATTATTTAAATCAAGTTAAAACCAATTTGATATGAGCAATTTATGACAATTTAAAGACCCAATTTTAAGAACGAAAAACTTATATGCCCAGTACCAGCAAGTGCTTTGGTACACGAAATGAATACTCGTACATTCATTCCCAAAAACCAATGAACGCATCCACTCAAACTTGACGACTATTTGACAAGTGACATTTATGCAAAGTTCCCATATATAAAGTTTTTGACGTCAGTTGTTTGCAATCATGGAATGGAGCTCGCTCGAAAATCGTAAAATCGTGTTGTCGTAATTGGGCTGCAAAAATGATGTTGCGGACACTGAAAATCACACCAAACTTGTGTATTGCACTGTGAAGTATTTTGAAGATACAGGCAGAATAGCCGACTGTGAAAAATCGGGCCGTCCGTACGAACTGTGCCGCCGCCACAAGTCATCAAACCCGTGGAGAATCAACTTCGTCGAAATCCACTTTGTAAGCAGAAAATCATGTTTTGATTTGATGCGCATACAACAGACACACCGACAACTTACTCACAGAAGCGTTGAAACAGAAACGTAAGTCAAAATCGAAAGCCATGCTTCGAAAGTTCGCGAAAAACCATCACAGACGAATTCTTTTTACTGACGAGAAAATTTTCACCATTGAAGAATCGTTCAACAAACAGAACGATAGAGTGCATGTTCCGTCATCACGACATGCGTCTGAACTCGTTCCGAGAGTTCAACGTGGCAACCACCTTGCTTCTGTGATGGTTTGGTGGGGGGTCGCCTACGATGGAGTCACTTTCTGTGAGAAAGGTGTCAAAACCTCGGCGTCAAAGTATATCAAACGGACGTTTTAGAGAACGTTGTCGAGCCTCTCAACAAAATGCCACTCTCAAATAAATCGTGGACCTTTAAACAAGACTGCACTCCAGCTCATAAGGCCAAAATGGTCCGTTCTGGCTTGTACTACTCGACATCCAAGTATTGAGATTTTAAAGCGCACTTTTGTCTGAGCAGTGGAAAATTTTCCAATGTATGAGGAGCGTTGCGTACTGCAATCGATGAGTGGCACCATGTGCCCAAACCAACCAACATATACGATAGATATGTAACATTCTATTCGGTAAAGTAGTTGCTTAACGTTAAGTTCCCAGCTTTTCCTTGCTAGGTCAAGTACGAGACGAAATTACACGGAGCCCGTATGGATTAATAAGGACGATTGGAGAAGGACCACCCATACAAGATGCGAAATTTTACAGGCCTAGACGAACGTAACTGTCTTAGAACGCTTAGAAACATACTGTTAAGCAACGAAGCACGTTTTTAAGTCGATGGCTATGTGAACAAACGGTGGCCATGGCTCCAAATCGGAAGGTTCCGAGTTCGAATCCCAACCGCACGCGAAGGTATTCATTTGTTCAGTTAACGAAAATCAAGTAAGATGAGTAGTTGACTAGAAATCAACAACAAGCCAACTTCCACTAGCAATTTAGTCTCCCCATTAAATGTTGGACGCCACCCATGGAGCAAATATCCACAAAGCTCAAACATCTTTCCTTCTCTTTCTATCCCATTTTCCGAAAAACTTAACTCATGCTAAGGCATTATAAGTGTATTTATACTCACTTAAGTGTTAAGTACAAATAAAATATGCATTACTGGTATTCCAAAAACCGTAGAGAACGTCATCAAAAATCGAGGAACGAGAGAACGCTATTTTAGCAAGACGATGCCATTCCTCATACCGCTAGACTCTCGATGAAGAAGTTTAGGGCAGTTTTCCTGAGTAAATTAATTAGCAAGTATGGAGATATTCCCTGGGCTTCTCGGTTGCCGAACTTCATACCTTGCAACTTTTTTTTTGTGCAAATACCCAAAATCGAAAGTTTGCAGTAACAATCCCCCTATGATTCAGATCCTTCAGGAAAACACGTCAAATTGAGGCCATTGCACCTACGCTCTATTGCACTAACACTCAAATTTTAAACTTCAAAATTGTTCGAAAAAAAGTACAAAAATTTGTTCCACACTCTTTGCGTTTGAAGTTAGCAGACGAATCTGCATTGCACATTCCTTTTACTGTATAATAATGTAGGCTGGTTGAGGATAAGGTGAAGTTTTTCAGGGCTTCTCAGAATGCTGAAATGTAGATGGTCCTTGGTGAACGTTTAATGGGTCAACGGAAGCTCTCATTTCCCCGAAGCGGAGAAGTTACTGGCTCCGAAATATCCGGCTCCTTTTGTCTGGTATTCGCTCACGCGCCCAATACGATGCTTCTAAACAAATTTTTCTACGAACACCTCAACAAGCGATGCCCTAAGTTAAAACCCCAGGTCATATGAGGATTTTCCGATGTCAAGCTGTCGAACCCAAAATAAGCTATTGGGTCTATTCTCTGAAGGTCGAGGTTTATGTCGTCGGATTTACTGTCCGTCTACGTAAAACACCATATTTTGTGAAGCAACAAACAGCCTCGCATATGGATACTATTGTCGACCGCAGCAAGCGAATAACGAACAACGACTTGTGGCTATGCACGTAGAATGTTCCGACCTTTAATAGTCCCCAAAGAGCCGGGCAATAAGCCGAGGTCCTAAACCGCTACAAAGCAGATATCACTGCAATACATGCATGTAGATTACAATCGGTAACAACGCCCCATAGCGGAAAATGAGGCCTTTTCTAAAAATTGCTTCTACAAGCTTCTCGATCTGAGCGATGTTATTAGCACGCCATTGAGATCGTCCTTGGTGAGAGGCCGACACCAACTCCGAAAATGGATTCAGGCTAATCGACTCTGCGGGGGGTGGAAATACGAGTATCATTATAGCTAGCACCCATTTCCCAAACCTCAACATCAACAAACGGACTTGGCAGTAAGTAACCCGGCCAAAAAAGCGTCAGCCAGATTGATCATTGTGATTGACAGTTCTAATATTTTCAAGCAGCCAAAACCTTGTTGTAGCCAAGGTGCGAATATCCCGGACGACAGAACACCGAAGAAATACTAGGTGGGGTGAAAAGTAATCTCCTTGACCCGCAGAATGCGCTGCTGCTGCAAAAAAGGTTATGGTGCCTTGAAGTCCGTTCATATTTAGGCAGACATGCCGAATTTCAGTGCGATACTGTCTTTAGTTTTGTTTTGACAGCTGATTGTTTTTGACGTATTTGGCATCATGTTGAGCATGGATAAAAACGATTTTCGTTCTCTCATAAAACATTTTTTTTTGAGAATCAAAACGGCGAAGGAAACAAAAGAAAAGTTTGATAAATATTATGGGGCTAATGCTCCATCAGATTACACCGTCAAATATTGGTTTCGAGAGTTTCGTGGTGGCCGCAACTCCAATACCGATCAGAGGACAATGTCAGAAAAAAACATGAAATGGTGTTGGCTGACGGGAAGTTAAGGTGCGCAAGTAAACAGATACCACAAAGATTAGTACTGAGCGCACACGCCATATTTTGGGCAATATTCCGCATATGAAAAAGTTATCCTGCCGCTGGGTACCGCGCATGCTCACTCCTGACCAAAAACACGAACGCGAGAGCACTTCGAAAGAGTGTTTGGACTTGCTGATGCGGAATCGGGTGGACTTTTTGCGTCGATTGGTAACTGTTGATGAAACTTGAATCCACTATTACACACCAGAGAACAGAATGAGCGCCCAGCAATGGACTGAAGCCGGCACGAGTGATCTGAAGCGGCTGAGAGAGGCTCGATGGGTTGGAAAGGTTATGACGTCGGATTGTCATGGCATACTCTTCGTGGACTACCTCGAAAAAGGAAAAACGATCAACAACGAGTATTACTGTGCATTATTGGAGCGAGATTGAAGGCCGAAATCGTTGCAAAACGGCCTCACATGAAGCGAAAAAAAATTTTGTTTTTGCAAGACAATGCGCAGGCGCACAAGAGCATCGCAACCACGGCTAAAATCAATGACGGCTCCAATTGCTGTCACATCCATCGTATTCGCCCGATTTGGCTCCCTCGGGCTATTATCTCTTCCCAAACCTCAAAAGAGCTCATCAATAAAAAATTCAGCTCACGGGAGGAAATCATCGACGCCACGAAGTAGTATTTTGCAGACCTTCCGGAAAATTACTTTTCGGACGGGATCAAGAAGTTGGAAAATCGCTAGAATAAGTGTATCAAGCTAAAAGGGGACTATATTGAATAAAATAAAAAAAAACGTTATTTTCATTCCCAAGGAGGTTACTTTTCACCCCACCTAGTATTCTGAAGAAATTCGACATCGAACGGCTACAATCACAAGAGACTGCCTATTCTAACCTAGTATCTGAAAACCTTTTAAGAATTAAGGGTATTAAGGGCAGAATACGTTGCAACACAACGGCAAGCGCATGCAGCAAAACAAGAGGCATATAAGTGGGAGTTGCAAAATAAGACGACAGGGACTCATGAACTCTATGAGCAAAATAGATGGAAAGAACATTGGCTTCTCAGAAAGAGAAAGATAGAAGCACAGAAGTGCTCGATCGATGAAATAGAGGAGAGGTGCTTCTGCAGAAATGATGTGCAGAGGTTTTACCAAAATGTGAACAGACACACATACCGAAGAGAAGTGTGAGAATTAAAGATGGGAACGTAATAGTAGAGTAACAGTTTTTGCTGAACATTTTAAAAGATCAGTTTTGCAGACTTTTTAAAGACCAATAAAAGTAAAATGCGTCCGCAATGAATGCAAGTTGTTTAAAGCTAAGCCCAGAAATTCAATTATGTGACAATTGCTGCTAGATCGGGTCACGCCATTTATTCGTCATTTTACCTCATGAAACTGGACTTCTTCCGGCCATTTCAGACCGCTATCATTCGCCGAAGTGAAAAGTAATGGGCGGCTCTATTTATGTATCTTACAACAAGAGCCATCCACTTGGAGTTGGCTGTCGATCTGTCCAGCGATGCTTGCGTATTGCGCATTCGAGATTCTATCAACCGACCGTTGAGTACCAATTCGCGAAAGGAATCGAGTGGTTTTGAACCGCTCATTTAACCCCAGCGAAGGTGGCATATCAGAGCGAATGGGGCAGCAGACCGCGAATTCAGTGTTGGCTGTTACCTTGAAAGTAGAAGTTGAGACACTCCGAACTTCTTATATAGTCTGTAAAATCATCAACTCTCTAACGTTTATGGAGCTGATCTTATTTAAGAAAGGACCTTTCGCACCTAATGACGCAACGAACACTGATGGATCAGTCAACAGCGGAAAAATACCTACTGGATATATGGACTCTTGAGTATTTGCTAGTGTTAACTGAGCAGGAAAAATAGCACACAACGACACATCGGCACAAATCAGGGGACCTCGTCCTAGTATTATGTGATGCTGCCCAGACGAGAAGATAATGGCAACGTGGGGTTATAATGGAAATGTACCTAAGCAAAAGACGGGCAAGTGAAAAGTGATATTGTAGAAATTCCAACATAATTAACAATTATTAAAATATAAAAAAATTGTCACGAACATCGTGGTTTTTGCAATATCACAAAGCCCACTTGTATACTTCCTAAAGTCTACTCCAGTCTGTAGCATCTTTTAAATCGTTCCTACATCTCTTAATTTGGACCTTGATCGGTCCATAAAGTCATTCCAATTGTTTGTTTAAGATTTAAGAAAACAGGTCTTAATTGATACTCCAACTCACCAATCTGAAAACAGGGGCTGATTAATAACATACTATATATTTGTTACTATACACTACATATTAAGGCATTTTTCTACTAAAGACTTGTAAGTTCATGACCACGAAAACCAACATTGAAGCAAGCAGAACTAGCAATAGACAATAACAATGCAAATATCTGGAATGCGCTTTTTGTCAATACTGTGCTAAGTCTCATACATATCTTACAAACGTTCAATTAGTACACTCACTATGCAGCTTAATGACAATTGGCGCCCGACATTGGAAACCAAGCGGATAGTCCAATAAAAAAATGCGCAAAATTCCCATTCATCTAAGGTTAAAGATCCACCCATAATCGCATTGTTGCCCGCCCGCTACCGACCACCACGACTAATTAACAACAATTGCTTAACTAGTTAATTGCATTAAAGTCAAGATACAACTGCAGCCACATATACTCGTAATACTTCGCTGCCCATCATTGGCATGTGATCTTTCTGTCATCTTTCTGCACTTGTTAACTAAAGCATAACTTTTGCTACTCTCAATCTTCTTCGAAACAAAAAAGGCAATTTTTAATGCTGACCGATCGACCTTTTGTAGATGCTTAAGTCATTACCTTCCATAAATAACAATTCCGCTCATCCAAATGTCAAACAGCACCGTTTTTCGCAGTTCACGTTCGAAATGCAATCCGAAAAATAGGGGAAAGTAAGTGTTGCAACAAAAACAGAAGGGGACATTGAACACAGCATAAAATCTGTCAGTTTGTTCGGTTGTAGGTCTCGTTCAAATCACCTTACTACCTTTTTGTCCTCTCTCTAATGACCCTAACAATGATGATAGAAACGAAAAAAAAAACACAAAAAGGAAATTATTGACAGCAGCTGCAGATGTCATTATCAAAAGGTGGTTTAAAAAAAAAAATAATAAAAAAAAGCAATGTAACGATGAAATAGAATTCCGATCGTCGAAAGTGCATTGCTTCTCCTTAGCAGGCCTACGATACGGATTAGGGGTGAATTCGTACGGGGGGTACCTATACTCTGTGGTTTGATATAAAGGTGCGTAATGTTTACACGGAGATTTCTAACTCAATCGGCTGTTAACTTGGAGTGTTGTCTCGCCAGCAGCTGACGCTAAAAATATGAAGTAATAGTGTATTCTTGCCGGAAGCAAAATATTACATTATTAGTTTAATGCATGTATGTACTCGTATTAATAAAATTATGACCACTTTTACACTTCCGTCTCCCTTTTCTTATATAGTCCATTTTCTATATGAAAATTTACGGTTCAAATCGGCTGACGGTTTTGACAGCTCCCGCTGCTAATTTGCGTTCTCATTTCGTTTGACAGATCTAACTTATTAGAGCTGCGTCTGACGTTCTTGGTTACAAAAAAGGGCTATGTCCAATATAAATGTGGAAAACAATCAAAATTTGTGTTCTTTTTAAAGGCAGATCGGCAAATGTATTCTTGGAGTTTTCCGATTCGTTTGATATGGCAGAAAGCCCGCCGAATAATTAGATTTAAAGAAATTTAATTTTACAATGAAGTCTACTTTATTCAATAAAATATTAACCGTTGAACTCATGATATATTTCGGCATTATTGGTTACTTGATTGTTTCAAATGGCCCTTCATCAATTTAGAATCTTTTGGGGCTACTTTAGCTGGATCTCATACTCTGCTCATAGAAGGAATGTTTTTTTTCTGATAAAGCTATTAATGTCAGCCGTACAGACATCGCTGAGATCCGCAGGATCATGTAGGTATGTAAGTACCGAATGTAACCTTTTTTACTTTGACTAGTACCGAACTATGCACTGAAAGTACAGATTTTATCATCAAATGCACCCCCAATTTGTTTTCTAAAAAATAAGACAAATGTTTTAGGTATCAATGTAATAATTACTTGGCATGGAATATAATTGGTGGTTATGCCCTCCACGGAACCGCTTGCATGAGTGATGCACTGGATCCGATTTCCATGGCTGTTTCCCAAAATTTGGCCGATATTCCAGCAATTTCACGTCGAAAGTTTCTGGCTTGTTAACATAGACCAGAGATTTAATGTAGCCCCACAGAAAAGAGTCTTGATTCCATTAAACAAGTGACATACATATGTATTCTCCAAGCCATCTATCATTTTTTCAATTTATCTCAACAAATGGTTAATATTAACTGAAGCACAACTCGCGGGCATCATCTCCGAAAAAGTATGGCCCAATGATACCGGCATGAAAATCACAAAAAAAAAGAGTTGTACAACAGCACAGATACAACGGCTGTTATTGGAATACCTCTAGCTGTTCGCTCGACCAAATTCGGAAATTTTGCTTATTTATAAATTCAACCAAAAATGTGCCACGTCACAGAGGATGATTTTTCGGTAAAAATCCGGATCTTCTCCGATCTTCAAGAGCCCAATCAGCTGAAGTTCGACATGCCCGATGGTCATTAGGAGTGAATTCTTAGCTGATCGGGACGATAATACCAAAATTTCTAGTTAACGTAGCCGTAATTGAATGCGAATTTTTGATGATTTGTAAACTTTATTGAAAGGTAAACCTTTCCATGATCAAATGGTAGACAATCCGGAACACAAATATGACGATTGGCAAAAGATGGTATGCGTGAGTTCAGAGAATTCCTAGTGGAAAGATGGGGCGCATCTAGTGAGAAACACTTTACAAACAACATTGCGTACATTGTCATTTCTTCTCACGTCTATCTTAAACGTAGAAATCTGCTATCGTATTGCCACATCGTCGGCCTGTCTGGTGTCAGCGGAACAGTTTACAGACTATAATGACTAGAAAATAAACAATTCGGCAGGCCATTCCATAAATGAGTTGTACGGCGTAAGAAAGAATAACGAAATTTCAAAGTACATACAGTACAAGTAATTAATGATTTATGCATATACTGAGGCCAGCCCAGATGGGGCAGTATTTGTTACGTCACTTAAGGAAACCTAGACATTTCGCAACATTGTTGGCAACGTTAGATATTTGGTTATTCTAACGTAGGATATCATTGATACAGATACCGAAAACATGAAGATTTTTCGTTTCGGCGATGCAAGTTCCATTCATTGATAATTGTTGGGTGTTTAGATTCTTAAAAATAGAACACAGCATTGTTGTGGACCTGTTCTCCAACCCTGACAGCCTCCTTTCAGTTCAAGTCGTAACGCGTCTTTTATTTTGATTTGACACTCTTCTTCGTGATCATATTAGCAGCGGCATCCAGAATTTGTTACTTTTTTGCTGCTTATATTTCTTGTACCTACACTGAATCTCCGAGTCATTAACAAACAAACACAAACAACTAGTTGAGAAAGAATGAAGAGGAATAGCGAAATATAACACCATCGGATGCTTTCTGTGCAAACACTGCTGGGTAACCTTAAACTCTTGAACTAGGTTTAGATAATGTGATTTGGAAGGAATAATATGAGTTAATCAGCTTCGGAGCTCAATTCACTTGAAGATGCTTATGTCAGCGAGCGCCTGATTACAATCCCCATCAGAGCTACTTTCACCAACGCTAGCTTGATGGTCGTGCTTCCACATTGGTTGATGATTTGAACATCTAATTATGATTATTGGCAATATTGGCATATTGGCACAGCAGTTGAAAGAGACCATCTGCACGCGTTTCCCATATATCAATATATGAATATACAATGACCTAACGAGTCATCAAATACGAGTATAGCCGCACATATTCTGTTCCGCGGATTCATCTTTGATTGCTGTAGCCAAAGTACAAAGTACAAATACGGAATATCGTATTTCAAAACACTGGAAAGGTAGTCTGAGTAAATAAGACTGCAAGAGACTGCCCTAACGTTCTTAATCGAGTTTTCCGAAAATCTCTTGGAAACTTGTAAGCATCAAATGCAGAAAATCAGTGACGACATTATTAATAAGATATCAGAGATGTCATATCTGAAGTGGTGAACTTCATGAACTTCATAATACAGACGCAATCATTCGTTGAAAGCATTGGCATGGAAAAAAATTGGCACTGAAACAAAAGCAGTAAAGATGAATCAACGGCTAATAAGCACCAAACGCTAAGACCCGTAGTCTTTGAATTCACCCAGAGGGGCAATTCGATAAAGAAATACATCGCCTCAGGTGGAAAGTTATTCAAATAACTTGAAGTGCGAACCGGGTTTAGGTAAGCGCAACATCCCAAGTTAACTTTGTGGATAGTCACACTCTCGACATTTTCTAAAATATATCCAAAATGATTCAAAATGGACGGTTTCAAGTCGGATCTTCACAAAATAAATGCTGGTGTGCCTCAGGGCGCCGTTCTGTCTCCGACAATCTTTTTAATTTTCAATAATTATCTCTTGTCTGCTACTTCTAATCCAATATATTCCTTTGCTCATGACAGTATTCTCTGCTTTTAATATTCCTTTCCGAACTTACGTCTCTGCTCTTCGGCTGTAGAACGGGAACGGTAGCGTATGTTAAGCTCATTAAATTCCGATATTAGCAGCTTAACCAATTGGGGAACTATCAACAGAGTGGAATTTAATGCTTCCAAAACACAATGCTGTCTGCTGTCGTTAAAGCGAAATTTAAATACCCAGCTATTGTCTTGCATCGTTGAAACCGAAAAACTTTCCATTCTCGGTATGTGTGTCAATGACAACTTACGTTGGAATGACCACATATTCGATGTCGCTAAAAATTCTGCGAAATGTCTAGATTTCCTCAAGCGATGTAAGAAATATTACACCCCCTCTGATCTGGCCCCAATATATAAGGCGTCTTACTACCCGAAAATGCTCATATCTGGTCAGGTGCTCCTTAGAAATCTTTGCACTTGCCGGATAGGGTCCGAAACCGTGCGACAAAACTCATAGGTTATGAAAATATTACACAGTCAACCGACACCCTCGAAAGAAAACGTAATGTCTCATGAATCACCTTGTTGTATCGCTAGTTTCACCACCAGTGCTCTACCGAAATTGCCAGTAGCATTGGGCCCCTTCTAACTTTTAACCATTACACCCGTCTCGCTATGAATGCTCACCAGTATACCCTCTAGCCGACTTTCAGACGTACTCTAAAATATCGTTATTCGTTCCTAAGCCGTACAACTCGCTTATGGAATGCTCTGCTGAGCTCTTTATTGCCTAGTCACTATAACTTGCAAACATTTAAAACCAACGCACATCGGTATGTCTATTGTTTCCCTCCCGAATTTTCCATCGCTCGCGCTTTGTGCAAACACAGAATCCTTTGTGCGCGCGCCAATTATATACATATACAGTCAACCAAACAAAAAAGGGGGACAGTGCTGACTGAAAACTTTAAACTGATATATCTCAACAGCTTGTAAAGATATTAAAATGAAACAAATTGTGTATAATCTTATAGTTTTAAAATTATTTAATATATTGATTTTTTTCACTTATTCTTATTCATTTTGCTTGAAAAAAAAAAAAACAAAAAATGGCAGTATTTCAATGGCCAACATAAAACTGGGACAATAACATTTAAAACGTATAAAATAATAAATATTAATTTTATGTAGAGTGTTAATATTTTGTATGTACGCCTTTTGATTTTAAGACGGATTACAGTCTCTTATTCATTGAGTTTACTAATTTCTCCGTAACAGATGATGGAATCCTATCCCATTCTTCATGGAGAGCAAGTTTTAGCTGTTGTTTAGATGTAATTGTCCTTTTCCTTAATTCTTTTTCCAATACAGCCCATAGGTGCTCTATAGAATACGGACTTTGAGGAGTATGTGGTAATACTTCGCTTCATATTTCATACGCTTCAATATTTCTAAATACCCCATTTTGGTTAAATTCTCTTCAATAATGTGTAAATGTGTAATCACCCAACTCCACTTGCTGCCATTGCACCCCAAACCATCACACTTCCACCACCGTGCTTTACAGTTTGAGTGACATTTCTTGGGTCTAAAGTCATTCCTTCTCTCCGCCATACAAATCGACGACCATCGGATCCAAAAAGATTAAATTTTGATTCGTCGCAAAATATAACCTGTTTCCAGAACTCCTCAGTTTCAGAAACGTATTCTTTGGCATAATCAAGTCTCTTCTTTATGTTTCGTTCCGACAATTTAGGTTTCTTTCGCGGTTTATATGCTTTGTAATCCTCTTTATGGAGAAAATTGCGTACAGTTTGCGGATGAATATCTACAATTTTTTCTTCTTTTAAACTTTTAGCGATCTCGACGGCTGATTCCTTCGGGTTTGCCTTTATGATTCTTAAAATTCTTCGTTTAGTTTGCTCCGTTGAAAGCTTTGAAGTTCTTCCACTTCCAGAAGGAAGGATTTTTCTTAAAAAATTGTATAATATTGAACACATTTGACTTTGTTTTTTTTTTAAATTGCTGAGATTTGACGAATGGTGTATTTTTTCTTGTAATAATCAATGATTAATTCTTTTAAGTCACGCGATGCTTGTTTTTTTCATTTTTTTGCGAAGTAAGACTTGGAGATGTCAAAATGCGACTACTAATAAGTTCTCATAATTAAAGAACCGATATGTTACCTCAGACAATAAAAACAAAGTAGCGGCACTTCCACAGTGCCATTGAAAAACATTGTCCCAGTTTTATTTTGGCCATTGAAATACTGCCATATTTGTTGTTTTTTTTCAAGCAAAATGAATCAATATATTAAATAATTTTAAAACTTTAAGATTATACACAATTTATTTCATTTTAATATCTTTACAAGTTGTTGAGATATATCAGTTTTAACTTTGCAGTCAGCACTGTCCCACCTTTTTTTTTGGTTCACTGTATAAAAAAAAGGTCACATGGTGGTGCAGCCGGTACCAAACTGTTTTAATGTATCTTACTGTCGCTGATTAATATTACAAAAGTTTAAAATTAATTCATTCAGTACCTGTATTTCTTAGAGTCTAACCTAAGACCATTTTTTATCTTTGCATCACTGTATGTTTGGCATATGTTCCAACAAATGATATTGCGGAGTAGAATCTCTGTTGATCAGCTCATTATTAAAGATTGTCTCTATGTCTGTTGCAAATTAATAGAAATCATGTGCAGTTGTAGCGTAAAAATATAATTTCCTCCTGGAGACTGTCATCTATTTGGCATTCAGCCAAAATTATTTAACAAATCCAGCAAAACTGGCAAATGACAAAATATTAACGACCACACTCTCACCTGTTCAACACTTTTCTTGGTGCTGGCATATGGCAATGTTCCAGAAAGCTATGGAGCCGATGAACTCACTCAGAATAGAACGACTCCATATACGTGTATATATGGCAAAATTCAAATATTTCTGTCTCCTTCCGTGGGGGGTTTATAAAATTCCAAACAACCCAAAACAAATCAACAAATGTACATTTAGAAAATAGATCACTTCTTTGTAGACGTTGGCTTTTGGCATTTACTGATTTCCGTAAGCATTAGACGTGTAGTAATAGGGTTTTTCAATAATGACTTGACAACTTTTTTTTTAAATAAAACGCAAACCATTTGAGATATTTCAAAAACTTTATTATCAGCTTGAAGTACAATCAAAACATTTATGAATAGAACTCAACCTCGTTCATATGGAGACCGCGGGCACGTTTGCAGCGGTCGATTCGTTGGACCCAATTTTCAACGACTCGGCCACGCATTTCGGCCAAAACGGCCGCTTTTTCGCGTTCAATGTTGGCTCTGAGCTCTTCCAACGTCGTCGGCGTGTTGGCATAAACCAATGACTTAACGTAGCCCCACAGAAAATAGTCAAGCGGCGGTAAATCGTACGAACGAGGCGCCCAATCGACTGGCCCATTTCTTGAGATAACACGCTCACCATACTTACTCCTGTGGCATCATCCTGTTGAAACCACATGTCGTCCAAGTCCATATCTTCCAATTCGGGCCAAAAATAATCGGTGATCATGGCGCAATAACGCTGACCATTCACAGTAACATGACGATTGTTATCGTCGACGAAAAACTATGGCCCAATAACGCCGCCGGCATGCAAACCGCACCAAACAGTTACTTTTTGTGGATGAAGTGGTGATTCATGAAGCACATGTGGATTTTCACCCGACCAATAACGCATATTTTGATTATTGATGAACCCATTTAGCCGCCAAAAATGGACTTCGTCACTGAAGATGATTTTGCGATGAAATTCATCATCTTGGCGCATCTTCTCCAGAACCCAATCAGAGAACGTACGTCGCTTCAAATGGTCCATCGGCTTCAATTCTTGAATCAGCTTGATCTTGTATGGGTGTAAACCAAGATCCGTACGCAAAATACGCCATAATGTGGTCTGAGCGATGCCCAATTCTTGAGAACGCCATGGAATTAACTGATTTGGATCGTTTGCTACGGACGCCTGAACGGCAGCGATATTTTCGACACTTCGACCAACCCGTCGTCTCACTGACACGGCAACATCACACAACGAATATGTAGACTCAAATTTTTGCACTAAACTTGTTATTGCCTGTCTAGTTTTTAGTTTAGTTTTATATGCATTTTATTTTCTTAACACTAACTCTTACATTCTAACAAAAAATGCTTAAATGCTAGCTTACAATTACTTAATAATCTTACACTAACTTATTGGCCCCACACAGGCACTCTAAGCTACTCTAAATTTTTATAACTATGTCTTTCGAATTGCCTGTCTACTAGGGCGAGAATTACGACCGAAAATTGGAGTTAACGCTCTTAAAGTTGCAGTCACCGACTCCGAATTTCGGTAGAAAATTTTTATAATTTGCAGACGTTGCTCGTTCGTGTACTTTACCATGATGAAAATGTTGAGATTACTGAATAAATTGACAGTGACAGTTCGATGATTAGTGAAAGAGTGCGTTCACAAATTAAATTCAAAGCTGTCAAGTCCCTATTGGAAAACCCTGAGGGAAAGCTAGCGATCAACTTGGAAACTCTTTTATGAGAAACTAAAATAATCTTCTAAGGCATCAAACATAAGAAAAATCCTCTTAAGCTCTCTGGACGACTGCTAGCATTTGATTCAATCTGCCTCTAGACACCAATTTCCCAAGTGGCTCACAAGTGACTAACAATACCAACTTAAAAAGCCAATTGTGCAAGTAACCAACTCGTAGGATAGATTTTAGAGACAAACATTTTAGGCGCTAAATTGCTTTGGACCATACAAATGTGCAGGACCTGACGAATTGCAAATGGTTTCAGGGTCATCCTAACTATGCTAGAGATAATCTTTGATAGCTAAGATCTCGGCCCCTTTGGTTTATTATCATTAAGTAAAATTCTAGGATGATTGATCAATATTCATATACACCCATGCATTGATACGCAATATACGAGTATTCTGCGTTTGTTTGCTTATTGCAAAGGTAAGCTGTTCTAAACTGCTTTGCATACATTAGAACAACTTACCATCTAGTATTCACTTCACCGTAAAGTATACAATGGCAGCCTTTCCGGGTAGTACATCAGTACATCTGCAATCAATTGTATTGTTCGTTCTAAAGGTAGATCGGTCAGTCGGTGAGTTGATCAATCTCTTGCTAACTAGCTAGAAAATCAACTCAAAAATTGGTGGCGCATCTACCAGAAAATCTCTGTAAGTAGAGGAACGTCGAAAGGTGGCGATCTATCACTTCTCTCTATCACTGCTCGTAGATAACACTGGTATTGTCGTCTCGGAACCATAAAGTAACCTCTAAAAAAAGTTGAGCCGTTCAATGTTTATTGCGCATAAACCTCTGCAAAACCGAACTTGTGCTTTTCTCTAGGATATTCCATACAGGCTTTTAACTCGTCATCAAGGGTACAAGCTAAACATACTCGTATTGTATTATGTAGCAATTCAAAAGGAAGCAACTACACACTCAAGCTACATTGCGCAAACCACTCCAAATGAGGTAACAAGCACATTAGTCAGATCTCAAACTCTAAACCAACTGGACTACACCATTAGATTTTCAAAGAGCTACTGGTTCTACTTACCCACTTCAATATCTATCTCAGTAGAGCTTCCTTTGAATTTACCAATCTATATCTAGTCGATGCTCTCTCCATCATTTTTTACAGAGAAATATTAAAATCCATTTCCCTTCATGTGGCCTATTCCCACCAAAAAAACATCTTACACATCCCCTCCTTGGTATAATCGCAAGCTCTGCTCTCTACGAAACAAACGAAACAAATTATGGGCGGTGTTCCTTCGCACCTACTCTTCTTCCGATTATGCAAACTATTAGGTGCATATCTTCATTTCATCGAACTCTACAACACTATCAACTCTACCTAAACAGTGCGCAAACCAATCTTATATACGACCCCAAGTCTTTTTTTTTTCAAAAATAAGACTGCAAGGGATTCTCCTACATACTCGTACCATCTCCAACTTTTTTGCTACATTTGTCATTTGTCAAATTCTTTAAAGTATTTCCTCTTCCCTTCGTCAAGTAGATCTCGATCAGTTTTCAATCTGGTGCCTCGAAAACCGCTTAGAACTTAATATCGCCAAATGCCAGTCTATTACCTTCTCACGCAAATGCAACCCGTCTCTTCCCCGTCTTTATTTTCTCTATGGCCAATACCTGGTGGAATCTTTTCAAAACATTGGCATATTCTGCGACAGTGAACTTAATTTCCATTCGCATGTCCGTAAGATGATCCTTAAAGACAACTTATCACTTGGCTTTATTGAACGGTGCTCCAAGAAATTTTCCAACCCGTACTTAGCCAGATTTCTCTAAGTTACCTTTTTTCGTCCCCTACTTAACTTGATTCCCCATTCACCGAGTTCATCTTTCCCGAACCATGGTCTGCCCTGGACAGATACTTTAATCTACTGATAGGGAGCGGAACCACCTCAAACTTATGAATTTGAATTCCTTAGAAGAACGTAAGAATATAGGTAACTGACATTCTTTTCATTTACCGACTGCTTTCATGTTCCATTGACTGCGTAGTATCCCTTTACAACTATATTTCTTTCAACACCAACAAACCTGCAGGCTGATGCGAGCTATCGCCGAGGTTTGGGTATAGATGGTCTTATTAAAATCATATAAATCCAAAGAATCCTTCTCCGCAAGACCCATATCATTCCAAAGCTCCATTATACTTGAAGGTTTTCGATATGGCATAAAAAGTCTAAAGAAGTTTGTGAGTCAACATAATATCTGAATACAAATTCCAAATTTTCCAAATTATAAGAGTTAGACCAGTCAGCTTCCTCCTCACCATAAAGATAACAAGCTCAATATTGATAGGATTGACAGAAAATCCATTTCTACTGCATCAATCATAGAGTGACAGCCTGCGCTTTAGAGTAAACAGTCCCAAGGCGACATCATCTGAATTTGTCTGAGCATAGCCATTAGAGGTGTTAAAAGATTTCCTGCTTTGGTAGGCATGTTGCATCATGTATATAAGTAGCCGTAAAATGGTTGCACACAGCGCGGGCAAGGGAGGAAAGAAAGAGAAGTACCAATTTACGCTGGTTTTAAATGTTTGAAGGTTATAATGACTAGGAAATACAGAGCTCGGCAGGGCATTTCATAAGCTACATGGACGGCTTAGGAAAGAATTACGATGTTTCAGAGTCGGCTTGAAGATAAACAGATGATCATTCGTAACGAGACGCGTGTTACGTTGGAGCACTGGTGGTGAAAATAATGATAGAACAAGGTAAGGAAGGAAGCTCAACGATTCTTTCTTTGCTCTTTAACATAAAGAAAGTCAGACTAATTAATCTGAAGCTCTTGGGGAGCCTATAGCCCTAAATGTAATCCATTTAAGATTAAGATGCCATGACGTTCTCAATGATTTAAAAAATACAAGCATTAGAAGTCTATTGTGTTTCATTTCAAGTTTCAACCGGTTCAATGAGTGGAGGGAACACTCTCATAGATTTTATACGGGCGAAGTGTATCAGTTTTGTGCGGACTGATCTTTGGTCAATACAAGATCACTCATCTATATAAAATCAGTGTGCTCACATCTCCTGAGATCTCTGATTCAGCGTACAATCAGAACCCTTATCTTTAACACAAACAATTTATTATCATGGAGAAGCTCACCATATAATAATAATCGTACTCCACTTGATGTCACACAAAGCACCAGCAACCTTATTTCAGAAATATCCTTTAAATGCCGGATGCAAAGTGTCGAGCTCAGTCTACTCGGTTCTCAACCGTAAAGCCAATCGAACACAACGTGATTGAAGTCATCTCATGCCAGTTAATATATCGGCTCTTGTTTAAATACTTAATAAGTGTTTACATCTCTAGTTGACAACACCGCTATTATCGTTCATGAACTCATGTCTTTGGAATTCTCTAGCCGTATTTTACGAATTTACGACGACGCAAATGGCAAACGATCAGCTCCGCGATAAGAAGATGAATAAAAAAAATTCCACAACTCAGTTGTTTCTTCCATATTTGGAAGCCGATCATATGTTGTTGTAATTTGCCTTCATATCGCATCCATTAACCGAGCGCATTGAATCACTTTTCACTGGCCTTTCCGGTTTCACAAATCCAAGTAAATAATACAACGCACAGAAAATTTGCAAGCCGATAAAGAGAAAGACTATTCAAATTCCAAACGTACACTGATGGAAGTTATACAATCCCCTGCACTCAAAACAAAAATCCAAAATGCACTTCTCAGCTTTTGATTTAAAATCAAATCACCAAATGGCTAACCTTCAACTTGAAACCCATTAAATATTTCGAAACCATATAAAGTTTATAAACTAATTCGGTAGCGCACAGCAGCTGGTGGTCTTATGAGTTAGTATCCAGAGTTCAGGAAGGTGACATCTATACTTTTCAGATGAAACAAATTTGTTAGTTTCTTTTTTCCCAAGTGATTTACGTTCCGAAGCCGAGAAGTCTAAGACGAGCTTGATAGGAAACAAACAGTACTCGTACTACAGGCCACTTAATCATTTGCTTGATAAGGAAAATAATTCTCGAGTGCGACGAGCATTTTCATAAAGTTGTGCGCGTCATTATCGACCACAAAGGGTTTTTGTAGATTTATTTTCTTGTGCCCCAAGACTGAACGCGCCTTTTTAATTACCGTTGACATTTACACCCTCTTATTATATTGTACATATGAAGTAGTGAGTAGGTACTATCGTATTTCATGTTCGTTTGGGATATTTACTCGTATTTTCCCGTTTCCCCCCGATCAATATGGCGGAATGGATTTTTTATGACTTGAAAATGAGTGTGTGCGGGAATTGATTTCTTGTTATGACGAATTAACTAAAATGGATTGCTTTTGTAACGATTGTGCAATGAAAGAGAATCATTATAGGAGTTTTTGGATTTTTTGTTTTAATTATCTTGTTCTGTCATTTACATAAATGATTAGATATTGTCGGGAAGAGTTCAAAGTATTCGTGCATATTTTGGAATAATTTATTCGATGACATTTATATTCAAAAGTCTTTTCCAAATTGATTTAGATGGGGCTGGTGTAAATTGTAGATTCAATTTGAACTCTGACACATTTTGGGTTTTATATGATGTTCTATCGGCGATATATCCAAACGACAATGATTTAGGATTTAGCTCTGAACAATTAGAACTTAATAGAGTTAGTTACAGTCTTAATAAAATTACTAAATAAATTCTGATCACTTCAGCGGGATACAGCCATTCAAGTTCCCGTAGGTACTTTTTGAGTTCAACGGCATCTTAAACGAATGGAAGAAGGTAAATCATGGAATACAATTGGGGACAGTACTAGGTCCAATATTGTCCACTGACTGATTGAGAATTGAGTTAAGCTAACAATTTACAATGCAACCGTTGACTAAACCGAGAACATATGCCTTGACTTAGACTACGAAAGTTGCAAAAATGGACCGAGGAGAGCTTGGCTGTTTCACTGTATAAGGGCAACGACGATATGAGAAATTGCAATAAGTACCGAGAATAAACATGAAAGTTCTAGACAGTTCTAGAGGGACGCTTTGGAAACAGTGTTCGCTAGAGTTCTCAGAGATCTTATATGGATGGCACGAAAGTCTCAAAATGCACCCGACGAGTATGTAAGAATAATACGCGATATGTTGGATGACTTTCAAACGAAAATTAAATGCACAGCGGGTATAATAGGAAAATTCGAAGTTAGATATGTCAAGACAATGTACAAGGTATGTCGCCTTTTAATTTCGTGTAAAATCTTCTATTGAAGCAGGACAATAAGAAGTCCGGAGCGAATGCTCTTCTTTCCACCAATAATACTTCTATCATAAGCAACGACGTGGCAGTCCTTCGGGAAAATCTTAATAAATGGATAAAGACGCTAGAAAACAACCGACTATGAATCAGACGTACTAAGACCGAATATCTGCATTGCCGGTTTCAGTATCCGCAAACCCAACTCTTGATATCTATTAAGAAGACATCTGATTTCGATTTGTATCTTTCGTACTGATATTTGGTACATCAATTTCTTCAGATTGGCATGTAAACAAAACTTAGCTCAGTGAATACATTTTATCGTTGTTTTTAGATTAGGTCACCCAGACACCCAACTAGCCCATACGTTGCACGTCAATTTTTATTGATGTCACACACAAGGTAATATCTTAGCGTAACTCGAAAGAAACCCATAAAGGAGGGAACTTCGCTGAAGCCAAGTGACTTTCTGAAGACTATCGATTTTTGCTCAAAAATAAGACAAAGGCAAGTTCAGAGCAGGTTATTGACAGTGCTCTTTGTTCTTTGTCCTGCTGCAAGTCTCAACTCCAACAATTAGCCGAAATTAGTCATCTTCCAACCAACGGAAAGTTAAAAACATTTTTTTTTATCGATTTGTCACTGACAACGAAAAAAGGGAGCTGTACGCTAATCGGACGAGATCAGGAGAATGGTTAGACGTAAGTGAGCCTACCAGAGGACTTGCACGGTCATCTACAGTTGAGGATGACAGTTAGTGCCGAGTAACCGAATTGAGCGTTATTCACCAAATTGTGATAACCTTTCATTGATAAATAGGCATGGTTCCATCTTGCTGCATGATAATGGAAAGCCACATGTAGCACAGTTAACACTTCCAAAGCTAACAGGATTTTGGCTGATTTACCCTACTCACCAGACTAATACTCTACCGACTTCTTTCGATGTTTAAGTAATCACATTCAAAACAGGCAGTGTATACCCAGATGCCAGAAAACAAGACAGCGATATCACGTAACACCGCGTCTCCACGAGACATCGCTGGTGTTAAGAACATTTTTATGAAATCAAAATGTCCAGTGGAGACGGGTAGTTTGCAGACAAGAAATATTTCAAGAAATAAATGGCTGGTTTCTATTCAAGACTCTGTAGACATCAACCCTGAAATTTTTTTGATAGCGCTTGTCAGTTTGATTTCGGAATGTGAAAAAAATAACAAAATGTGTCGAACTTCATACACCACAATGCTATCTGTTCGTAAAAAAGAACAAGAAATCTACATCTGCGTCGCAATTTTTCTACAATAATGTAGTTTCGTACCAACCAACTTACACTCACAGAATGAAATGTCATACAATAATTTGCCCACTCAAGTTAAAAGAAAGTTAAAAGAAATGTCTGAAATTTAGTCTGACACATTTGTGTCTCGTGGAGACGCGGTGTAATGAATCAGAATTTTATGCTGCAAATGAAAAAATATTTCATAGTGAAATGAAAATTGGGATTTGTGAATTTCACAAAACTTTATCACAATCTCTGGGATACATTTGGGATAAAAACTGAACTTTTATTCATACATACACTTGCCTGAAATAGTGCACTTGACAATGACTAATGGAACTGAAGTTCTTACATATGAGTGGCTGTGGCTGTGGCTCTAGTGGTAGTGTATTGGCTTCCAAATCGACCGAAAGACATTCTTTTTTCAGGCAACTAAATTCACGTAAGATGTGTGGTTGCCTAGAGTACAAAAACAAGTCCGATGCCACCCATGGAGCGAAATAACCACTGAGCTCAAAAATTTTTCTCTCTCTCTCTCTCTATCTAATTTTCCGAAAAACATAACATGTGCTCAGCCACAGTAGTCACACCTTCTTGACTGTTAAGCTCTGTTAAAAAAAATATATATAAAGGGTCCGCCATCTAACGTTTTTTTTTTTCAACTAGTGCTTATTTCGTGAATGGTAACACCAGTTTCTTTTACTTTTTCACAAGATAACGAACAAACGGAGCTGACGGTGCTTCTCTTCTTCCAAAATCCGTACGCAATTTTCGCACACATTCTGCAACATTACCATGATTTTCAAAGTAATGTCGCAATATTTCCCAGCGTTGTTCAAGCGTATACACAACCATATTCGTTCAGCGGAAGGATAAAACTAATTATCTGTCAAAACAGACATGAGCTAAGTGTTACCATTCACGAAATAAGCACTAGTTGAACAAAAAAAACGTTAGATGGCGGACCCTTTATAAGGAGGTTAGCCATATATGGGCTTACTTTTCTTTTTCTTTTTCGTATTATTCGGCAAATACCAGAAGTACGCTTCCGCATCAATCAAACTTATATTGAAAATCAGTCTTCAATTCGCGAAAGATGTAGGGGCTTGCAGTCGACCCTTATTATTAAAAAAAAATCATGTTTAGTGACGAGGCTCACTTTTAACTCTATGGGCTTGTGATCTGGAGAGAGTCAAATTTAGAAGATACCCATGTTTGATGTAGTCTTCACACTGGTGGCATCATCGGGTCTTATTTTTTCAAAAATAAAACCGGAGTTTCCGTTATAATCAATGGCCAACATTACGCGACAATCAGCGCTTGTTTTATCGAAAATATGGATGACGTGTGGTTCGGTTACCCATGAAACCACATTGACTTACTGTCAGCTTGATTCAAGGACAACATTATATCGCGAAATAGACCAATTGGTTACTGAGATCGTGTGATTTGACGGCATTCGATTACTTCTTGCGGGACATTGGAAGCCAATAGTCAGGGCGCTGTCGGTGAGATATATAGGAATAGGTATATACTCGAAAGTGGCCCAACGTTGGATCACGCTTCGTCAAAACAGGAAAATATATATGTATGTACATACGTATGTAGCAGCAAGACCATCTGGACCGTAAGTTTTTCTGAAAGCTCGTTGTGCATTACTTATTTCTTCCTCAATATCTGAATTCCCTAAATCGGCGCTCAGGTCTTTACATACATAGCTCTTACGATTAGCTAAATCAAGCTAAATCAAATTACCTGCCGACTTCCAGTATGTTTTGATATTCCCTCTATCCACTTTACCAACTGCTTCTCAATGCCAAGGTTCTGATCAAAACTTAAACTCACTTCAAGATATTCGTATGATGCCTGAGGCCAATACTTTGAGTTAAGAGAATCAGGTAAAGGTAAATATTTCCCAATTTTTCATTGACCCCACAACAAACTCTGATTGGTATTCTTTATCAATGTGTGACGCAAAACCAATCATCTAACAGGTAAGAATGTAAATTCATACACTCCCTACTTTACACCTAAAGACGTAACAGATACCTGACTACGGCCATGTGAATATTCAATTTCCCCCAACCCACCTGTTTAACAAGTTTGCAAATCAAATTAACTCCTAATCATCGTGGCACGATTATATATATACATATGTACATACATCTGTAACTTAACAGCAATGATCTTGCCTCCGAGGCATTATGATTCAACTTTTAGACCTTCAAAAAACACCCATCAAAGCACTTACCTCTATCCAATGTATCTATGACCAATGCGCTAAATTCTGCTGTAGATTTCAAGGTTTCTTAACAGCAGCAGATTCAGCAATAATATCCAAAACGGAGCGTTTATGGTTTCCGTAAAATTTGCATATTAGTGCGATGTAAAGTAAACATGAATTCTAATTGAAACAAGTTTTATTTTTTTATACGTAATTTTCGAATCTGTTTGTTTATAAATTTTCAGATTGACAAACAGAGAAACAACAACACATAAAAACCCGATTTTCCACTCGTTTTACTCGCACTACGAGTAGCACTATCACTCGCACTCGCACGTTCTGCCCGAGAAATTGTCGCAACTGTGTAAAGTGTAAGCGAAACGATCGGAAAAAAAATATCGCAAATATCGGTCATAGAGTACCTACTAAGTGATACTAAAATGTGGCGATCAAATAATTTTCCGTTCCTTTGTCTCCTGCCACACTGGGACACTGATGACTAATTAACCAAATTTTTTGGCTGAAATTTTTGATTTCTTCGTAAATCGATGACGATCACTTTTCTATCAAATAAACAAAAAAAAAAAAATTACTGAAGATCACGAATCACGATCGAAACCGGTTGCTTGAACAAGAAGCGAACGAGCAGACGACAACAACGACGACAACACCACGAGCGCACAAACCTACCCGCGAAACTGTTAAATGTCAACTAACCCAAAGCAGCGATGCGAAACATCAACAGAGACCAAAACCAATACGACAACGACCGCCCGTCGGACAACTATGGCAACGTCGAACGACTAGAAGACACGACACGACAATAGAATCACGTTTGCTCATTCCTCTTTGCACATTGCCGGGCAAAGCGCAGCGCAGCGCAGCACCCAACAAAGATCATCAGAAAGAGGAGACCATGAAAAAGAGAAGAAATCAATTAGGTGAATCCGGCACACAACACAAAAACAACAAACACACGCAATGCGATTCATCGAAACGATCATGGTTTGTTTTTTCTTATTTCCTCTTTAGCCCTACCATTCGTAGGAGAAAGAACCTGTTAAAATGAGCGAGGAAAACCAAATACCAAAGTTTGATTAAAGAGGGGGGAAAAGGTGAAACAAACAAGCTCGATTGCAACGAAATTGAAAATGAAAACAAGTTTGGTTGGGTGAGCGAACATGTTGGATATACACAACAGTGCTGACACTTTGTCGGAATTCTAGAAAGAGCAGATTTATGATCTCAATCAATTAAAATAAAACCGAAATCAGAGTTAGGATAAACAGCAAGTACAGTAGATCTGCTGAGATTCACAAAGAAAATATTGAAATCCCTGTGCCGCTGATCAGCATACAGTGTCATAGAATTTCGCAGGATTAATATAAAATAAGGTGCGACGGAGCTACTCGATCTGTTACCCCATTTCATACTTTTTTAGCAATGTATTGTGCATACCAAATATACGTGAATCTGTGACACCAGCAGCAAGCGGCCTTAGACCTACATGAAGACACACTGAGTATGCAACTTACCTTCTTAGGTGGCGCTACAGTCTGCGGTGAACCTAGACTTCAAGTAACAAGCTTCTGCGGCTAGCACAATCTCTCCTGACTCCAGTGCCCCGCATTTTAAAGTTTGTTGAGGTCCCCTTCGATTTGCGTGCTGTACCGTTGCCCGGGGTTAAACTCGAAGACTCTTTGGGCCAGAGCTATTGTGTCCATCCGCTCTCCATGTTAGATCCATAGACACCTGACTAGACAGATATCGCTGTTCGGTCATTGAAAATCACGCGCAGTATCTTTCTCTCGTAATGCCTTTGCTTCTTTATCTGCTTTAGACAGGGTCCAAGTCCAAGTCGGACCAGGAACCTAAAGAACCTAAAGAAGCAACGATTGTCTAGAGTAATTTTTCATCTAATTATTGCGCCAATTTTGTTGCTGCTTGTAACTGCGGAGCCAAGATAGAGGGTCCTTAACTACCTCGTAGGTATAACAGCAAATGGCGAGGTTCTTGCCAAGTCGTCAGTAGTGTGCGTTCTTTTCTGAAGACAGCATTTACTTTATATTGGCCTCGTTTATTTTTGATCTCAATACTCAGAAAACTTCATTGGCGGATCACTGTATCTATCCAATAACATCAATGTCATCCGTGTACGCAATCCTTTAATTGTGTGGACTTAAGAAAAATCGTGCCTCTTTTGTTGGTTAGTGAGTTTTGCACGATATAAAAAAATGTACATGACAACGCGTCGCCTTATCTAAAACCTTTCTTGATACTAAAGGTCTCGGTTAATTCATTACTGACCTTAATGATGCAGCGGAAATTCGCCATAGTCATCCTACACAACCTGATGCGTGCAAAATTGTCAAAACTAGACATGGCGTGGTATTTTTATTTTTTATACTTTACGCGCGCCTAAGGGGTTAGATACCCTTTTACTGTCGCCTGGGTGCGGGCGGAAAGGCAGAAGGAGGAGAAAGGAAAATTATTTTGTAGTGGTTAGAAATTCAGGTGTATTTGGTTTAGATATTAGCTCTCCAGGGGTGGGAGTCCGACTAGGACGGAGAGTTTTTTCTTCACTCAGAGTGATTCGAAGGTTGTGCTTGAAACTCTACAACAGCCAAATCTACGTGTCAGTGTTATGGCTTCACACGCAGAATTTTTCTGTCTGGATTCCAATTCCACAAATGAAAAACTTAAAAGACTTGTCATGGGTAGGATTCGAACATTGACCCTCCGAGTGAGAAGCGATTGCTAGTACCACTAGCACCACGGCCACCCCCAACTCGTATTATAACTCGTATAACTCGTTCTTATGAAAACTGTCATATGCGGCTTCGAAGTCGACAGGTTGATCTGAAATTCCCGGGTCTTTTCCAACATCTGCTGTAATGTGAATATTTGGTGTGGTGCGTGTTCCACATTTTAACTGAATAAGTAACACTCAAAATAGATTCCACTAATGACTGTCAAACCTACTTATCTTACAGAGAGAAATAAAAAAAAAGACACAATTCAGGACAATTCAGATACGCAGCATCGAATATAAAGATGACCCAAAGATAAATTGTGGCGTTGTATCATGTGTCTTCTTAGCTGTATGCCGGTTGGTTCAAAAACGTACCCCCATCTCACACCATCTGTGCATTTCAGGCAAAAATACTAGATGAGACGAGTATAAGTATATGATGGACAAAACTCTTCATTCAATAACTACTTTGTCAAGCAGCAGATTCAGTACACTCTCCTGGGTTTCTTACCACAGCTATGTAGAAGGAAATGAAAATGCCGATGAATAGGATGCAATTTGGGACTTAACAACTTACTGGCGAAGGAAGTCCTTCTCTAAGTGGAGTCATAAGGTAAATAAAACACGTCATAACGCCGTTTTTATATATTGTTCCGGTGACTTCTAATGTAATGTTCAAATTCACTCGATGTTGTTTAAAAAATGCAAAAGTACCATCACCCATCGCATCATCGTGGAGTACCAGCAGCCTGAAGTGTGCATAGGCCTATCATTCACTCTTTAAACAGTTATGTTCACCAAAAACGAAATTGTCAATGGCCTTAACCTACGATCCAGGCAATCATAATGCCGGTTCGAGTCATGAAAAAGTTTTCTCTAAGAACTGCATATCAGGGTTATCGGCGATCTGATTTTCGTGATCCGCTTGTGATACGGGGCCCATGCATGACTCAATGATTTCAACTGCGTTTAGAGAAGCTTTGCGCTCATAAGCTGGAAGTAGTGAAAGTGATCAGAAAGACCTTAAGCTTTGCGTGGCTATATACGTTGCACGTTCCTCTAATTCTTCACAATATGTATGGATCATTTCATCAGAATTTCGTATATCTCTGCTTGTAAGATAGACCCAAGTATACCTAATGAGAAGTGAAACCTAACCTGACGACAAAGCACTAGGTTTTGGCCGAAACCATTTCTATGCACAGGACAAGTCGTACTCTCACAGCACCAGGAGTTCATGTGTGTCATTACTTCGGATGGCATGTCCGTAAGACCAGAGCCAAAAGACAGTCAGCGCGAAAACTTATCGAAACTGCAATGCGAGTTCTATCAAAAATCACTTCTTTTCAAACGGAAGACGACTTTGAGAGAGTAGTTTGATATGAATATCAAAAGGAGAAGGATTCATCAGTTCGTCCAGTAGATAAGCGTCATGCAGGCGAGGCAGACTGTTCGATGGTCTTGTCTTGTGAAAGCAGGAGGCGTGTTTTCGTGAAAGATAGCATAAGATACAATTGGTCTTATTATAACCACGTAGATTCAAAGGACCTTCTTCTGTAACAAGCAAGATGTATTGTGAAAGCTCCTCAACACTTCCAAAAAGCCGATATGTGCCTTGGATGTCTTCGACAAGTTTAGTTCAAAAAAAAACGTGAGCCCGTGAGTTTTCCGCGTTGGTTCTGTCTCTTCAATCTTGGAAAATGCTCTGGAAGTTGGTGCAGTCCTTCATCAGCAGAGTATCCAATCTCGATTGTTCGCCGTACCGTTGCAATGACCATACATATGAAACGTACTCGTACATAGCTGCGTATGCTTTTGATGAAAGTCTGCAAGTGAGGCATGCAAATCATTTTGGAAGAGATTTGCTTTTTGTTTTTTCAAAAAGTATCTGAAAGGCTCTACCTGGGAGTGGAAAAAGAGACGAATCATCCACCGACTTAGTGATTCCAATACACTTCAACAACCAGGTCACATGAGTTGTGGTAAGATGACCTCACATTGTGCCAATTGTATTCGCTATTTTCCTCGATTTGAATTACGAGTATATAATCCGAATGGACAACTCCCAGTATCCAATGGCTAACTCTTGAACGGAAAGTAATATAAGTACGGTTACTCATGGCTAAATTTTAAATAGACTTTTTCACTTTCAATGCCCACTATTATGAGTATATGTACACAACAAACATCCGTACTCGTGTAAAGAAAAAAAAATAAAAACAATCCCAGCAAATAATTCAACTATGCACCGTCTGTTGAAATTACCTTTTGCAAAATTTATTATCTACACAAATTTTGTTTAATTATTTGCATTTACAATGCACAGCAATGGGCTTTGTGTTTTTTTTTTCACCTGTTTTTCACGTTGAAAATTTCAGTGCCAATATACGAGTACATATTATGTATCTAGTGCGAGATATTCTTAAGAGTCATAATACACCATGTATTCGTGTTCTCGTATCTAATAATTTGTCTGAAATTTCACTAAAGAATCGACTCCTTCTTACAATACAATTTTCTATATAGAACTGCGATTTGCCTTTACCTTTCGCTTTGCAATAGCCCAGGCGTGTGTTGCTATTTTTAACAAAAAAAAGAAAGAAAAAGAATAGAGTAAAATCGTCCTGAGTATTCAATTTGTTGGCACCAAGTTAATTACATCAAAAGAATAAGAATGTTTCGAATCACTCGAAAAATAATCACAGCACACGACATCTGCTACGCCATCGTAAAGAGCAATCATATGTTAATTAGGAAATTTCATAAAATCGCAATGTAATCGAACATTTTTATTTATTGGAGGAGACAGAAAACTTAGCTCTTTTCGGAATATATTTTGACTACAACATATTATACATATTATTTTCTAACAGGTAAGTTAGCTTCGTTTGAAAAGGCTTTTGAATAGAGGCTTTAATGGATTGTATTCTAATTATGCAATTTTCGATTTGAAATACATATAAGGCAAAAGCTGTGTTTGTTGCTTGCACCTTCGTATAGAACTCACCATCCATCTATTTATGCTGTCCATGGCCATATTTCTATTAATAAGGCCTTGGCTGGTTAAAGATGTCGATATTCCTAGCTAAAACCGAATGATTCTGCCGAACCAAAGACCTTTCTTCTTTTAATTCCTGTGACCCCCATTAAGAGGATTGGGTCAGAAGCGCAACAATGAAGTTCGTAGCGACATGCTTGCCTTGCCTGCCTGTAGGGGTTCCCTGTAACTGCAGGCTAAAATGGTAAGGGCGTGCCCGTCCAGTAGTATTATATAGGCCTACACCGTTCTAGGGCTCACAACCCTATATGGAAGAGGTTAAAAAAAAAAAAAACCAACAAATGACCTCGAAAAAAATTGGCCTCACTGTTGACGACCCTAGCAAACGTTTAAAAGACCACCATCGAGGAAGTGTGATGTATACTATGGTGATTGCTATAGCGAAAAGAAGCAACGCTTATTCGGATTCGGATGCGGATTGCCGGATGCCCTATGCGGCAGACTTAGACAAGAAGTCTTGAGCTTCCGACAGGTGAGCGATTATCTTATGACAATCCTCATCAAATTCGCCTAATTTGCGTCCCTACGGAGACAAGGACGAAGTCAGCAAACAATGTTTTAACGAACTCCTCGACAAGCCGTATGAGCAATGTCCGAAGAATGACTTATAATAGTACGGGGCGATTTTAACGCCAGAATAGGAAAGGAGGACATCTTTGGTAGGGCAGTTGGTAAGCATAGCCTATACGAAGCTACCTCTTACAACGGACTTACGCTTATTCGCTTTGCGGCTGGACGAAATAGTACTATAGCAAGCATACGGTTTCCTCACACCAATATGGAAATATGGCGGTCTCCGATATACGTATGGCATGCCTCCAGTATTACGGACGCCCGGGCAGCCAAAATTGACTCGGATCACCACCTTGTGCCAGCCAAGGTGGGAATGTGAATTTTCCAAGCGCTTTAAAAAATAATAATAATACTGTGAGAAGATATACGGTAGAAGAACTACAATCACAAGAGATCGCCGAACACGTATCATGAAATCTCTCAACAACTCCTATGCCGCCAAGATCAAATATCGAAGATCAGTGGCAACACTGACAACGTACTATCAAGGACGCCGCAACTGATGTGGTGGGTTTCACCCGAACACAAGTAAGAAATGGCATATCGAGCTAAACAGAAAGCGTACAAAACTTTCGTCAACTCTACCAGAACGAAGTAAGAATAGCAATATCTAAGCTAAAATCCAACAAATCAGCGGGACCTGAAGGCTTACGAACCGAGGTATTCAAAGCAGCTGGAAATGACTACAAAGTCATTTCTCATTTCTCAGATCCGGTCAGAAGAGTTTATCCCTGATGAATGGAATCTGAGCACGGTTTTCCCGATAAACAAAAACAGAGACCGCCCCAACTGCGCCAACTATAGAGGTATAAGGCTCCTCAACATCGTACATAAGATATTATATGCCATACTCTGTGGACGTCTGAAACCTTTAGCCAATAACCTGATTGCTCCGTATAAGTGTGGTTTCAGACCAGGAACTACAATCGACCAAGTCTCCATACTCAGAACTCAAGAAGTCCAAATCGATTTTAAGGCCACTTACGACAGCATTTATAGAGACCAGCCTTATAGAGCCATGACTAGATTTGAAATCCTTGCCAAACTCGTCCGTTTGTGCAGAGTGACGATGGAGAAGGCTCGCTGGTCCGTCAACGTCTGTAACGACTTAATCAAGACCTTTGATCTTTAGATAAATTAACGCTTTTTCATGTGACTTTTTAACATCATACTTAAAAGAATTGTGCTGAACTCACAGGTGAATACTGCGGGCACAATCTTTCAAAAGTCTGTGGAAATATAATACTAGCGCACGCCGATGATATTGCCTCAAGTGGGGAAACTCAGCGAGCTGTCACCGGTGCGTTCGCTAGTATTGAAATGGAATCCGACAAAATGGATTTAGAGGTAAATGAGGGCAAAACCAAGCATATAGTGTCAACAAAAAGGGACACACTACATTGACGAATTGGACAGAACGTAATAGTTGATAGCTATAACTTTGAGGTAGTAAGAAGCTTCGTCTATCTTGGCTCTGCTTTAAATTCTGCCAACAACTCCTCAGCAGAAATAAAACGAAGAATCACTCTTGCGAATCGCTAACATAATCCAACTCGGAGGTATAACGCAGTAGAAAGGGACCTCAACCGACTTTGAGTGTGCAACTGGAGGCAGTTAATTGAAGACCAAGCTAACTGGAGCGACTTGTTATTTGAGGCCAGATTCACCCCGAACTGTAGCACCACCTATGTATGGAATCATCCATCTTGTCGTCAGCATAGTCCAGATTCTTCTGATCTCTCCATCAGATCCGATAATCTTGCAAGAAAACTTCTTCGACGCGAGTTTGTCTTTTCACAAAACCGATAAAAAGCAGAAAGCCATACACGACACACAGCTCCATAAGTGGTTTATGCAGCCATAAGTGATCAATACGGAAAAATGTAAAACGGCAGCCTGCTTGTTTACTTGAAGTTGAGTTGAACCTAGGTACTCACCTTCCTGCCAGGGATTATACTCGCTATTACTTTGGCTATCGACTATTACTTTTGAGCAAGTACATATGTATATTCCGAGAATATTGGCAGCCATAAGATTCTCTTTCATCGGTATCTTTAGAATGATCCTTTCATTCCATCATTTAGAGAAAGTCCTATGTTCCCATGCTGGGAATGTTGCTAATTTTTTGGAATATTCAAAATTCGTTTGGTATGTTGGTATCATGGAGAGTCATGCCGCATGTAGTTGTGGTCACAAAAATCCCAACGTTCAATGGAAGATCTAACCGAAGTTGGCGGCAGTCCCAAAGGAGCTTCAGGTGCTAAGAAGTTCTCACCTGAGCCTTTAATAGCAAATTTATCGGCAAACACATTTCCCTCGATTTGAGGTCAATCCAATTTGGTTAATTGAACGCTGCTAACGTCTCATGTGACCACAGCTCCATCCATAGAAACAAGTGGCCGAAAATTCTCCTTTTTTTTAAGTGATGTGAACTCAACAGTCTATGTCTATCTTAGGAGCAGACCAAGCTCTGACAAAGATGAAATTTATCAGAACCTATTATTTTAAAATTGAGCTTGTTTGTAAAGGAGCAGAGAAGAAACAGATGAGTGTCGAGGGGTTCAGTTTATGCTGTAAAGCTTTTATTTAATTTGATCATTCAACTGGATAGAAATCACTCTGCTGGATTATGTATTATAAAATTGCTCCTCGTCTAAACGCTTGCAGAACGTCATCTTCTGTGTCTTCCAGTCTCATATTCTCTTATATGGTATCGGCCTGACGCTCTTCTCGAAATTTTCTTCTACTAAAAACACATATTTACATATACATATACATGCGTATAGGGTACCACCTAATAACTTGAAATAAATTCAAGTGTTTCGTTGAATTTTCGATTACCGAAAATTTTCCCAAGAAATAATAATAATTAATCTTCCCTACGGGCGATTGACTCACAGTAGATGACATGACCGAAAACAGGTCCAAAAATAGATGACAAACTGATCGCCTCCCTGAGGAATCTATGCTATAGATACTTTGTCATGAATGAATTGTTGGCAGCTATCTTTAGATTTCACTCTTACTTTAGACTTTCTGGATTATGTTGGGATCACGTTTCCTGATGCATTTGTGAGTGCACTATAAAGTATATCAGATGGAATTTTTTTTATTAAATCAGCACGATTTAAAGCTCTTCTTATTTTATACTCGCGACGGGCTCTATTGTATCATATAAATCTAAACACGTTTCACTCGCTTCTTTTTGATAGTATCTGAGGATGGATGGTTACGAGTGTGTATGCCAAGATTTAATATGATTTCAAAGGCTAATTCTGCGAAGTTTTCCAGAGCTCCAGAGGGTTCTGTCGAGGGTTCTTTGTCGTAACTTGCCTATCGGTATTAGATCGCCTTTCCTTGGGGGCTACATTAAGTCTCTAAACAAGACAAATTTGTATAAGACACTTACCACTCCTGTCTTGCTTGACTGTGCGCAAGCATGGGTTCTCACACAGGCGGATGAAAGTAGGCCATTGTATACAATTCTGAGCCTATTTGGATTGATGAAGAAGAAGATTTGTTGGAAAATTATCTACCGAGATCAACATAGTAAAAAAATATGTATAGAGCGTTTGAGATGGCTGGAATATTTGGGACGTATGCAGGACTTCAAAGGGATTTTGACAGTAACTCAAAAGGCACAACGCAGCAGAGGAAAACAACACCTAGCTGGGAGAGCAAAACTGGAATCAGACGGCTAGGATTCAAGCTAGATATAGGGTTTGGTTTCTTGAAGGCCTAGTTCACCCTGGAGTACTATCAACAGGTAAGTAAATAAGAGAAACAGCCGATGTCGACAATTCAAAGCATTCAATCCATATTTTTGACGTATCCACTTCTTTCTTTGTTTAATTGCTTAGTCAAATAACTGGATACAGCCACACATCGGTATCGGTATCAAAGGAAATATGATTCTTAATATTTTACTGGTTAACACTCAATTTGGTTACCTTTAACTGGTAGCTTCCAAAAAACAAACGACACCGAAAATAAACAAACAAAAAGATAATAAAATTGTTTTTGGTTTAAGCAGTGAGTTTTATGATCACATTACTTAATCGTACGTATTCGTACTTGTACGTATCGCATCCGGTAGTTTATAAAAGATTTGCACAAAAAGTTCAGTCTTGATACGTACATTGCTTGCTCATTACAAAAATTCTGTTTCCAGTACGAAATACGGAGCATAGATTAAAAATCAAGGTCAAGTATGCAAACTATGCAATATGCACATTTAAGTGTAAGATAAAAATCCGACAGTTACTTTAGAGGCGAATAAGAAACGAAGAAAAGCTACATCTGTAGTTGATCAGTTTTCACAATATCAACGATCTCTTTTCATACGAGTATGTGCGTTCCATTCAGGGCATTGCCATCTTACGTTAGATCTTGGTTTTGGATCGAAGTCGCCTCTAGCCTGGTTGTATATCCAAAGTACGTCTACGGATATCTTAGTTCCAACAGCAACAGGTAAATACTCGCACTGTAAGCAGATTTACATGAAAATAACACTCCAGAAGCCTTGTCGGTTGCGTATCCTCTGGTCATAACCTTTACAACTTGCTTAAAGTTTTGAAGATCAATGGCATTGACGCTAAAAAACCATCAGAAATGCCGCAACTCATATGCTGGGTATCACCTTACCACCAGTAAGAAACTCCGAATTTTATCAAGAGGACGTTGAAAGTTAAGATCTTCGTCCACCCGACCAAAATGAAGTAAAGATAGCAATGTCTAAGCTCAAGTTTAACAATCCTGATGGGCCGGTTAGGTTTGCTCCCGAACTACTTAAGGCAGTAGGAGATGACTAACTAAGGGCTATACATACTCACTTCCAAGATTTGGTCAGAAAAATGTATACCTGATTACTGGATCCTTAAAATTACTTGTCCGATACACTAGAAAGGACACTTGCGCCAAATATGGACGCATCAGACTCATTAATACCGTTTTTTTATGCCGAAAAAAATCCACAACTCGCATTATGACAGACATTGCAAGAGTTTCCATCAATCTGACTGAGAGATGCGCTGTCATCAGTCTTGAGAAAATTATGCGAAACCAGCAAACCAACACCAGGGATACAATTTTCAAAAGTCTGTGCAGAAATTTGGACGTGCTTTTCGACATCATGGGCTAAACGCAGTTACGAGTACGTGTCTCTAGTGTGTTGAAAAGTATTGAAACAAAAGCAGCACAAATGGGTTAACCTGTGGATGATTGCTAAGCCAAGTGTATCCTGTGTGAGTGCAGTTCAAAATCTGGTGGGCAGAATTGAAGACGCACTTGACAAAAAAGGAATAATCGCTGGGGGCATTATCATCGACATTGAGGGTATTTTCGACAACGTATCTTTTGTGGGTGAACGTAAAGCTGGTGAAGGCTGTCTAATGGGATCTAAAGACATACAGATTTGATTGACGATTGGTGTACTAGAAATGGAATTTCAGTCAATCCTCTGAAAGTCTCATTACGAGAAGGAAAAAGCTGACTGATCTAGTGCTTAAAGGCATCACCATCCGTTTCTCCAACGAAAATAAGTATCTGGGTGTCATCATGGATAACAAACTTCTTTGGATTACTAAATATGTTGCGTCGTGTCTCCAACACAAGTTCCACCCGCTACGTTAAGACCAGTATTTGCTCTACCCTCGATTTCTATTAGACAATCTCATTAATGGAAAAACCTTGATAATTGAGCAAGGTCTCGGTTATCTGGTAGAATAAGCTTTCACAAAAACATTGTATGTCACTACTGTTTTTAATAGATACCAAAGAAGCATATGACTCTGCTGCATGGAGGCTTTCGCCACCACGCCTGACTCTGCTCTAAACTTACTAATGAATCTCCCTGCTATATTAGGGTTTTCCAATAAGGACTTGACAACTTTTTTTTTAAATAAAACGCAAACCATTTGAGACATTTCAAAAACTTTATAATCGGCTTGAAATACAATCAAAATATTTATGAATGGAACTCGACTTCGTTCATATGGCCACCGCGGGCACGTTTGCAGCGGTCGATTCTTTGGACCTAATTTTCAATGGCTCGGCCACACATTTCGGCCAAAACGGCCGCTATTTCGCGTTCAATGTTGGCTCTGAGCTCTTCCAACGTCATCGGCGTGTTGGAATAAACCAATGACTTAACGTAGCCCCACAGAAAATAGTCAAGCGGCGTTAAATCGCACGAACGAGGCGGCCAATCGACTCGCCCATGTCTTGAGATAACACGCTCACCATACTTACTCTTCAATAAATCGATTGTATCGTGTGCTGTGTGGCTTGTGGCATCATCCTGTTGAAAGCACATGTCGTCCAAGTGCATATCTTCCAATTCGGGGCAAAAATAATCGGTGATCATGGCGCGATAACGCTGACCATTCACAGTAACGTGACGATCGTTATCGTCGACGAAAAAATATGGCCCAATAACTCCGCCGGCATGCAAACCGCACTAAACAGTTATTTTTTGTGAATGAAGTGGTGATTCATGAAGCACATGTGGATTTTCACCCGACCAATAACGCATATTTTGCTTATTGACGAACCAATTGAGCCAAAAATTCATCATCTTGAGTCAGCTTGATCTTGTATGGGTGTAAACCAAGATCCTTACGCAAAATACGCCATAATGTGGTCTGAGCAATGCCCAATTCTTGAGAACGACGTGGAATTGACTGATTTGGATCGTTTGCTACGGACGCCTGAACGGCAGCGATATTTTCGACACCTCGACCAATCTGTTGTCTCACTGGCACGGCAACATCACACAACGAATATGCAGACACAAATTTTTGCACTAAACTTGTTATTGCCTGTCTACCAGAGAGAGAATTACGACCGAAAATTGGAGTTAACGCTCTTAAATTTGCAGTCACCGACTCCGAATTTCGGTAGAAAATTTTTATACTCGTAATTTGCAGACGTTGTTCGTTCGTGTACTTTACCATGATGAAAATGTTGAGTTTACTGAATAAATTGACAGTGACAGTTTGATGACAGTTTGAAGAGTGCGTTCACAAATTAAATTCAAAATTGTCAAGTCCCTATTGGAAGACCCTTTACATATCATGAGCTGCACTCTCAAAGCCATCTTCTATTTAAAGAGAAAAGCTCTTTCGTGTGATACAACACGCACTAGAGCTTTGATGACCTTGCATGCCGACCGTCTTTTGACATGATAAGAACGAATCAATCCTGATAAGAACGAACTACAATATATTGTGAAAAGTAAGTGAAGGGCGCGAAGCATTTGCAGCTGTAGCGACATTAAGCGCCAAGCTGCGATTAAAGCCTCGCTAGACCCTCTCACTCCAGGCTACTCCTGACCCTAGAAAAATTTAATATACTTATTTTTCACTACTTCCTACATCTTAATCCCTTTCTCATTCAGCAGAGTACATATCTATGGATTTAACTTGGACAGTTCTTACGTTAATTGGATCTCGTACGCATCGAGAGCCAAATCTTTCTTCAAAATTCAGTGAAGTATGGCTATAGAGAGGTCAAACTCCTGAGAACGGTGACAAATAGAAGTGTTTTGGTTGTTTTCAACAATTTCTTTTACTGCGGCTATAATTTCCATTGAACGTCCGGGGCTAAAACCGCCGAAAAGTGTGCTGAAAGATCTTGTACTAAGCCTGTCTCTTGGAATTTTTTGATTATATTGTGCACACTCGTCTCCTAGGCACATAATTACGTGCAAAATTGGGACCAGATTTTCGCATCGTTGCCGCAATTGAACGTGAATTTTCGTAATAAAATTTAACGACTTGGATTTTTTTTTCACTCTGTTGTTAATTTCCCAAATTTATAGGTGACATCTGTCATCATATGCCAAACCTGCGTGCACCAGCTGTAAAATGAAAGGTCCTTTAAATCCTACGCCTCTTGTTGAAACATCCGTTACATACCATATATACATATATTCCAGGGATATTGTGAGTCTTGATAGTTGTAAAAAGGGCTAAAAAAGTTAAGGTCAAAGTTCACGCGAAATGAAATCGCCAATGAACTTGCTGGGAGGGGAGTGTTTTTCAGGACCCATACCTTCGTTAGGACTGCCTTCGTCTTCGGCTAGGACTTCTATTGACAGTTGGGTTTCATATGCCATAACTTACCAGGTTGCCGGCAGATCAAACGACAGCTTCCGTTTGACAAAGCAGGCTATAGCCAATATAAACCTACTCAAAAAAAAATCGGAATACTCGCCTAAGTTGTCTGTGATAAGATCGGTTCCAGGACTGTAAATTTGTACAAAATCCTGTTCCCGCGAGAAAATATTTGTAAAACAGAACGTATTTGAGAGAGTAATTCATTTCCCCACCCTGCCAATTCTTACAAATTTCTACATGAGATTTTTCTTTGGGCAGGAATTGCAAAAACGTCAAATCAATTAAATTTTAAAAGAACTGTCAAATTCGTAAATGTTTAAATTTGTGTGAATTTCGACAATTTTATGCAAATTAACTTAAAAGATGAAGAGAAAAAAGAGCTTCATATAGAAGCGAACTCATTTAACGCATATTACATCAATAAAATAGTAATAATAGCCAATCTAAAAGTCTTCCTCCTGCTTTGCAATTTCTTTCTTGTTTTGTTTTTATTTGTTACTTCTGACGTTTGAAACACATTTTACAAAAACGAGTTCCCGAGGTGTGTTGGGTTTAAGAGAGAATTTATTCCTACTCCTCAAACTTAAGCAAGAAATTCTCTTTTACAAATCGTTACAAAAATCTCGAGGGAACAGACATATATTTAGTTTTTCCAATTGTTAAGTTTCAACAGCTGTCAAAGTTACCAATGACATCCAGTTGTCAAAATATTCAGTAAGGTTTGCAATTTCATCTTGCATCATTTTACGCTTGTCGAACGTGTGGATATTATTAAAAAATATTATCGAAATTCCGGCTCAGTTGTAAATGAGCAACGTGAATTTCGTCGTGAGGTCGGCCATCATCATGGCTTCAGTGTAAAGGCAATTCATCGCACCGTGGAAAAGTTTAAGCGTGAGTAGACTCTTTTGGATCTTAAGCCACTAACCAGACAGCGATTGATGCGAAATGTAGAAGCCAGTATCGAAGACGACCCAGAAATGTCGATTCGGCGCCGATCAACTGAGTTGGGCATTGCCAGAGAGTCAACTCGGCTTACTTTGCCGTTGGATTTGGCCCTACAAGAGTATAAGATTGTGCTGACAGAAGAATTGAAGCCGAACGACCATAGACAATGCCGTGAGTTCGCCAGTTGGGCGCTGGAAATGTTGGCCGTAGATCCGGATTTTGGGCAAAAAATCATCTTCTCGGACGATTCCCATTTTTGGCTCAGCGGCTATGTCAACAAGCAAAATTGCCATTTTTGGAACGAACACAATCCACAAGTGTTCGGCCAAGCATCAATGCATCCACAAAAATTGACTGTTTGGTGAGGTTTATATAGCATGGCGGCATCATCTTTCGAAATGAGGAAGGAGACACCGTTACTGTCAATGGTCTCGGGTACACAGCTATGTTAACCGACTTTCTGGGATATATCATGCCATACAAGTTGTGTCGGAGAAATTTGGCGAGTGGGCCATTTCGTGGTGAGTGTACATCAATTGACCGCCGCGACCATGCGATTTGACACCACTCGATTATTTTCTCTGGGGCTACGTGAAGTTCTTAGTCTACGCTAATACAACAACCACTTTGGACGAGCTCGAGGCCAACATTCGACATGATATTGCCGGAATAACGCCATAGATGTTGGACCGAGTCATAAAAAAAATATATAATTTTTTAAGGAAACCCGACTTATAGTTAATTCTTTTAAGTAAGTTAAAATGAATACCAAGTGTGAGCGAGATAGACAGTGACGCCGTGATTGAGACGGATAAACACGCCATTTCGACTAGTGTGAGCGAAACATATAGACATGCCTATTGCTTACTGTATGTAAGCAGGATTAATGGGCAGCAGGGCATCCACACAAATACCGCATAACTTAATAGCAGATGCTAGGGTAAACAATTAATAATACTCCGTATCATCACATTGTGGTTTGATAAAAATAGAAAATAATTTAGCCGGAATGGTGTTTTATAGATACGAATACAGACTACAGGAACTTATATTAAATTTGGCACATGCATTTCAATATTTTATGAATGCCTAATCTGCCAAGCCAGGAAATTCAAATGATACAACATAATGGCTAATGAGGTTCAGACTTTTTTGTTTGAACAAAATATGAGAAAATTAACTTGATGGCAATTTATGAAATTCGTTTGAAATAATAGTTCATGCCATTTAATATTTAAAAATTAGTAGTTTTGGGACGACGACTGTCACGACTGTACAAAGCGCATTCTAGAGGTCCAATTTTCCACAACTTTTTCGAGCATACATAGTCGAACAATGTTTTGTTCCAAAGCATCAATCGTTACTGGTCTATCGGCATAAACTAGTGACTTGACGACAGGAAATTATCCAATGGCGTGAAATCACACGATTCTTGTTTACAATTGACAGGTCCATTTCTTGAAATGATGAAATGACTCTATGGGCAAGCGATTCTCGTTGGTATGTAGTGTGGGGTGCAACATCATCCTGTTGGAACCACAGTCCTTCCACATTGATGTCATGCAAATTTGGGAATAAATAATCATTTATCATCGCATTATACTAATGTATGAGCCTCATCACCGAACAAAATTTTATGGTAAAAAACTGGGTCAACTTTCAGTTGATTAAAAGGCCAATCACTAAATACACGACGCGATAAATGGTCACATGGTTTTAGCTCTTGCACCAGTTGGATGTTATGAACCTCGAGACTAAGTTTTTTGAGCAGAATTTTCCAGATAGTGAATGAGCAAGTAGCTAAGAACGACGACGAATCGATATTTTGGGGTCCTCTTCAACACCAGCCTCCACAGCTGCGATATTTTCTTCCGAACGCACCGTTCTCGTTGTTGTTGGTGTGTGAGTATCCAATAGCGTGAATTAGGTGCGAAATTTTTCAATTATTCTATAAAAAGCAGGTTCAGATTGCCGATTATATTTCCGTAAATTTCTCGAACTTCGTGTTTCGATTTTGGAAATAAAATTCAACAATTTGAAATCGCTGTTGCGTGGCGTGAATCCTTACATGCTAGAATGGCAAATTGTACTGAAAATAAATGAAGCTTGGCAGCTTAATGCATCAGAAATGAAAAAAAAAAAATACACATTACATGGGAGTATGTACATATGTAACAAACGTCCGCGGTGGCTTTGCTTGGTGGCATGTATTCGGAAGATCTAATTTTCGATGACTTTGTCCCATAAATCTGACTGTATTTGCTGAATGACATTCGTTAGGTTGACTTTGAGTGCATCAATTATTTGCACTTTATTCGCACAGACCTGCGATTTAAGATAGCACCAAAGGAACAAGTCTAAAGGCGTTAAATTGTACGATCTCGGTGGCCAGTTCACGTCACCGACACGCGAGATAACCATGCCCTTAAATCGCTTGTACAGAATGTCCATCGTGGCATGCGCTGTGTGGCACGTAGCGCCGTCCTGTGGGAACCACATGTCATCGATATCCATATCATCCAGTTAGGCTGCAAGAAGTTGCTCATCATCGATCTGTAGCGCTCGCCGTTTACCGTTATGGCAATCCCAGTTTGGTTTTAGAAAAAGTACGGACCCATGCTTCCGCCAGACCAAATTTCGCACCAAACAGTGACTTTCTCTTAATGCACTTTATGCTGGTGTATTTCGTGTGGATTTTGCTCGTTCACACATTTATTCATCGAAAACAAAGGGCCTCATCAATTTGATGATTTGTAGACGTTGTTCAACATTATAATCTTCAATTCACAACAAATTTGACAGATGTTGCTTTAACAACGCGGCTGCTATAACCTAACAAATTTCGAGCGTCCCCATTGAAAAACCCTGTAGATATGGAGTACACAGGGACTTTAAGAAAAGGAAAACCATTTTCGCTCAGCTGATATTGCATAGCTTTGGTAAATGCATCGTGGATATGCTGAGAAATAAATTATGCTTGTATTTTTGGAATCATACATCTGTGATCTACGGGTTTAAGAAGACAAACTAAAAATGTTGCGACTACCATAGCCTGGTACTGTTTGAGAACAATGTACATTAATGACTTAAATGAAAATTTGATTTCATCTAGAAAGTCCTAAAAATTGCTCAAACTCTCCTGTTTAAGAGAACATCATTCTGAGTTTCTTCTCCATTTAAACCTTAATGACGTGATCGGTCTCATGAATCAAAGCAAACAGTTCGTCATGATAAACGTTGGTGTCTCTAAACTGAGATGTCCGTCCAGTTCAAGCTCTGCTAAGCTCTGCGATTCCTTACACATTCGGCCCCGCAGATGGTTGTTGCATCCTCATACCCTTCAGAAACTCGCATCCAATTCTTGATATTATTTTAAGGAGGTTATTGAACTCCAGGGCAATCACTCCACTCTTGGATTCTCGGACTCTAGGAGTCTCGGAGTTTCGTACTCATACTTTCGAATTCTTGGACTCTTGATATTTTGGGCTCTAGCATTCTCAGGCTCCCAACATTTCTTTAGACCTAACGAATTATTCGAACTATTGACTTCATGACTGCTTCTGTGAGCAAAGGACTGCAGTCTTCCTGTGTTACAGACGATCGATTTCTAAATTCTAATCTCATAGAGCAATAATGGCTTTAGGGCTGAGTTAAATAGTCGGAAATTGGTTTGGGAACTATAACACTGTCTATGCCAGACTCTAGATAAATTTATCTGTTTTTCCGGCAGAGTGCAACCATTTTGAAGTATAGAAGTTGAATATTCCAATCGATTTTCACGAAACCTATGAACATGCGGAGTATAGAAAATATACAATGGACAAAACGACAGGTATGACAGGCCAGCCATTCCACCTATTCTGAATTCGGCTGCATGAATTTTGGGGAGAGCCACTTATGTAACCCCTTTGGAAGCAGTTCGAGGGTCCCGAGATGTCTACCACCACTCAACTCTCAAACAACTACGTGCGGAACCAGTGAACCAGTGCTTTCTTTCGATTATGTTAATATCATCGGCGTATACGAGTAATTGGACGGACTTTTGAAAGATTGTGCCTTTTGTGTTGACGCGTGAGTTTTGCAGAATGATTTACAAAAAAATCGCATGATAGGGCATGTATTCGCCCATTATCATCCTTCACAAACGGTCGAGCTAGACATTGCTCTGTATAGGTCGTCTCTATGGACACTGTCATACACAGAGTTCATCGGCTTCTTCCAAAATCTGCCGTAGTGTGAATATTTGGTCGATGGTGGACTTTCCTGGCCTAAGGCCGCACTGATATGGACCAATCAAGTTGTTGACGAACAGCTTTAGGCGTTCACATATTACGGCAGATATGATCGTAGGTTCTTGTAGGCGATGTTAAGAAGACTGATGCCCCTGTAGTTGGTGCAGATCAGAGGGTTTCCTTTCTTGAGGATCGGATAATTACCAGCAGCTTTAGATTAGCCTTAAGTTTAAATATATGGCTACCTACATGTGGCATATTTTTTTTACATTTTGGCAAAACTTCCGAATCTCATTCCTGGAATAGCATCTCTCAATTCTTTTTCCTCCTGAGAAGACGTTGTTCATCCCCCCTCTTCTGCTCGTAGAGCACGCAAGCACCCAGCGCCGATTTGTATGCCAGCACTCGTCGTGAAACCAGGGCTTTCATTGTGGTAGCCGAGTGAAACCTAACATATCAAAGACGGTATCTATTATTACTTTTTGACAATGTTTCCACTGGTCTTCGCTACTTGATGCTTCCAGCATAAGACCTCTTAAGAGATTAAGGGAGTCTTGATGGGAATAGAATTTGGCGATCTTTTGCGATTGTAGCCGTCCGGCGTCAAACTTCCTCACAGTATTAGCTTGCCTTTACGCGTACTTTGACTACAAGAAGGCAATGATCCGGCGCGATGTTGGGCCGTCGGAACGTTCGGACATGTAATACCGGAGGAGTGCCTTGAGTCGATCGCAATGTGGGCAATCTGGTTGAGTGTTGATTGATCAGGAGTTCTCTTTCCTCTGACTAGCCTGAATGCGTTATCGTAGGCGTTGTCGTTGTCGTGCAGACTATACGTTCCAACAGTATTACCAAAGATGCCCTGTTTTCCCATTTTTACATCAAAAACGCCGAGGACAAGTCACATATCATAGCTAGAGCACTCCCCGTAAGTCTTCAACAAGATCTCGTAGAGGCTATCTTTGGTGTCGTCCGTAACCGTAGCACCATAATTTGGAAAAAAATGTATCATTTCGAAACTTTTATATAAAAGCACAACCACTCGGTCTTGTTTTGATTTAACAGTCATAAGTCGAGGCACACGAATTTGACAGCCACACTTTTCCTCCCCAAATCTTCCGTTAAAATTCGCTGAACTGATCTCCAAATCACTCCAGACAACTCCACAACATTTTCAATGATCCGTCGGGAATTTTTCCAACAATGTCATCGGTTCCGGTCGTAGAAGGACTACCAAAGCGGAGTTTCTCATCAATTGGCATTTCACCTCTTTTAAAACGGAAAAATCACTTAAATAAAGGGTCCGCCATCCAACGTTTTTTGTTTTTTTTCAACTAGTGCTTATTTCGTGAATGGTAACACTTAGCTCATGTCTGATTTGACAGATAATTAGTTTTATCCTTCCGGTTAATAATGGAAAATAATTTCATTCAAATGGCTGCCTCGGCTGGCCATGCAGTAGCCTACAAAATCGATCCAATTTTTAAGCACATTATCGATTGTGTGCAGCTGTATTTCACCAATGGCTTCACGAATATTGTCCTTTAAAGCGTCAATGCTTGTCGGCGTAACACTTATCTTTTGCGGCACCCCACAAATAATAGTCCAACGGTGTCAAATCGCAGCTCCGAGGTGGCCAAACGACAACAGCTCTGCGGCTGATAATGCGATCTTCAAAAACAGGGCCATGTTGCCAATATCCTCCTCTTCAATTTTTGTGAACAAAAATTCGTTCAACATGGCCCGATAACGATCGCCATTGACTGTAACGGCCACTCCTTGCTCATTTTCGAAGAAAAATAGCCCAATTATGCCTCTGGACCAAAATCCGCACCAAACAGTGACTCTTTTTGGGTGTATCGGCTTTTCAATGCATGCGTGCGGGTTTTCTGTGCCCCAAATGCGACAATTTTGCTTGTTTACATACCCGCCAAGATCAAAATTAGCTTCATCTGAAAAGATGATTTTTTTGGCAATACCGGCATCTTCTCTAAGTCGATCACAGGCCCACTTAGTGAAGCGAAAACGCATTGGATGGTCAGTTGGCTTCAACTCCTGAACCAATTGGACTTTGTATGGCTTCATACCAAGGTCTTTATGCAAAATTCGTCTCAATGACGTCTCCGAAATGTTCAATTGTTGAGAACGACGGTGAATTGATGTTGATGGCGCTTCACGCACACTTTCTGCCACAGCAGCAATATTCTCGGGTGTACGCACTATTTTTGGCTTTTCACGCTTTGGTTTATCGATGAGGAAGCCAGTTTCTTTCACTTTTTTCACAAGATAACGAACATACGGAGCTGACGGTGCTTCTCTTCTTCCAAAATCCGTACGCAATTTTCGCACACATTCTGCAACATTACCATGATTTTCAAAGTAATGTCGCAATATTTCCCAGCGTTGTTCAAGCGTATACACAACCATATTCGTTCAGCGGAAGGATAAAACTAATTATCTGTCAAATCAGACATGAGCTAAGTATTACCATTCACGAAATAAGCACTAGTTGAAAAAAAAAACGTTAGATGGCGGACCCTTTACTTGATTTTGCCATTGTACGGCGTTTTTAAGATTGCAAGAGTTTCTGCGCCAGTTTTTTTGGAGCAAAAAATTTTACGGGCGCACTGTTCACGAGAATCAGTCATTGTAAAAACGACAAGTATGCTGGACCACTGTCAGTAAAAAAACTCACACAAGTCGAACGGAACCGCTCTTACCGGCAGAACGAAATAATTCAAAAACCCCATCAATCACAAGATCCATTCGGTTGCTTTTGGGTATTGTGTCCTTTGAATAAAAAAAAATGCTTAGTTTTTTATTTAATATAAAAGTCCCGTTCATGAGAAGCGGAAATGATGAAGAAAAGTCTAGCCAGCCCTCTGGTTGCAAGCGTAAAGGAGGGTCGAACCTCAAGCTTCAAGAAGCGGTGGACGACGGGATCAGAAAGGCTGAAATGCAAATGGAAAAACCTTCAACTGATCGGGTGGGTTAGAGTGGTCCTTGTTTAGGTGCACTACTGCGACAATGCTCTGCTAAATAATGTATCATAAGAGTAGGTCCTGTCAATCAATATATTTGAAAATAAAACTCAAGTGCTGTTTGTTTTTTTTTTAGTTTTTTTGGATAGGTACTTGTATTTTTCTTAATTATGTTAATAACATTGATAAAGATTTGTTTTTTTTTTATTCTTAATGTTATTTTGCATTTTGTTTGGTTTTTTTTTTTTTTCTTTTGTTTATGCCTGGGGGATTGCAATAAGTTGTACACCATTTAAAAGAAAGGTGGCGGCGATTTTTTATTTTTGTTTTTTGTATTTAATAGTATTATTATAATTTTTTTGTTTTTTTTTTTTAATTTAAAATTTAATAAGATTTATCTAGGTATGTGTGTTTATTTATTTATTATCATTTTTGGTTTTGTTTTGTTTTTTTGTTGAAATAGGTAGTAATTAGAATTGGAGATGTTGTTTTGGGGTTTTTTTGTATTGTAATTGAGAAATTGATAATGCTGCAAATAATTTACTAAAATTGTTTACTTCTTCTGGTTATTCCACATAAATTGTTTTTGTTTTTTTTTGTTTTTTAAATTTATTTTAAAGTACTAGTATATATGTTGTTTTGTTTTTTTTAATTATTTCATAATTTGCTTAGAGATTTGTTTATTTGTTTGTTAAATTTGAAAATTTAATTTTTTTTTTTGTGTTTTTTTATAATATTTTTGTTTTCTTTGATTTAAATTGAAATTGAAATTTATTTTTGAAAATTTTTTGCTTCAATGATTGGTTACAATGTTTACTTAAAAATTTTTTTATTTTTTTTTTTGTTTTTTTTACTTTTTCGAGATTAAATTTGAATGATTTGGTTTTTATAGTTTTTTTTTTAAGGAAAAAAATTGTTTTTGTTTTTGTTAATAATATATGTATATATATATATATAATTTTTTTTTAAATATTCTTTGGCAAACACTGTGAGTTGAAGTGTTGTTGAAATTCTCTTCCAGGTTTTGATTTGTGTTTTCGGTATTTGGTTTGCTAAAAATGACTAAAATATCGGCGTGTGTTTGGATGTTTTATTTGTCTCGCGAATCGGATGTCTGATTGTTCTTTTTTTTCTTTTGATATTGTTTCTTAAGAGAAGATAATCTTTAAAAGGTGATTTTTCATTGAATAAAATTGGTTTGTTTTGCTGTTTTGTTTTTTGCATTTTGTTTGTATTTTTTTTTTTTTTAAACTTTAGAACTTACGCTTATACCATAGTAATAATAATTATAATAATTTGTAATAATAAATTCAGTAGCTCCAGCAAAAAAAATAACAACAATAATAAAAAATAAAAATAAAACGAATAAACAAGAAGAAATGGAGCGCAGTAGAGAAGAAAGTACAATGATTGTAAAAAAAGCGAGGAAAAAAAAGAAGATACAAATTGATTTGCTTTGTAAATACAATAGTTGATCAGTGAACCAGAAGGGGGAATCATTAAAAATTTGTAGAATTGCATAGTTCGGTGTAGGAGTAGAAAGTGTTCTCTATCAAAACTAAAAATTCGAATAAGAGGAATTTATTGCGTGTGGGAGAGTCAGATAGTATAGGTTAGGTAAGGTAGTATGTAGAGCGATAATTTATTTATTTATTTATTTGCTTTTTTTTTTTTTGTAATGATAGATAGATAGATAACGACTTTATTCAATTGAGAGCGGAGGAGGGTGGTTTAGATTTTTAGATTTTAAGATTTTAAGATTTTTAGATTCTTGTTTCTTACATGATAACATGTTACATTAGATTCTTGAATTCTTAGATTTTAAGATTCTTAAACATTACTTCTTCCATTCTTCCGAGTGTATGATTTGATTTGATTAACATTTTCAATATTTTGTTTTCTGAGGATTCATATTGAACTCCATTTATGTTGGAGTTTAAATTACAATTAAAATGTATTTTCAATTAAAAAAATGAAAAATTAAAAATCGAGAAAAAATAAAGTAAAAAAACTGCAAGACAAGATGTTTAAGAGAAAAATTATCCACTTACAGCATTGCTGGCATTGGCGGCTGCAGCGGCGGCTATTGATTTAGCTTCATCACCAGGGGAAGGCGTTGGTCCAGCACCGCCATCACGACGAGGTGGCATTCTCTCATTGATTGCATCTAAGCCCTTGGCCTCAGCGAACGATGTGATCTTGTGATTTGGTGAGAATCCTTGCATGGCATTTTTAAGCGATTGTTTACCACCGGACAAGGCGCCCAATGGTAAGGCGCCAGTTGGTGTAAGACCCTTTAACTGTAGCACCGATTCAGATTCTTCACGTAATACCGAGAATACACGTGCCATTTTACCAATTGCTCGGATTTTATTACGAATCACCTCTTTACGGAGGGCTGCATCGTCGGCATCCACTAAAGCATCTTCACTCTCGGTCATCAGTTCATCGTCGGAGCAAATGTTGAGCACGTTCACTAGCATTTCGGTGACTTTTTCACCAACAAATGGCAGAGACCAAGTGAAGACGTCCATAAAATTGGGAAGCCAATACGGATGGGGTGAGCAATTAAATTGTCGAATGTTCATCACATTGTTCTCATATTTAAGAACGGCTGCTTTATTATTATAAACATCAAGATAATTGGGTGCGGAAAAGATTGTTATTAACGATGGGAAACCAGTGGTTTGAGATTTACGATACATGCGATAGCCGGCGTCCTGCGCCTCGTGCGCCCTTATAATCGATAGTAAATTGTTGTTTTGCAAAAAATCACAACAAGCTGCATAACTATAGAAATATGAGCAACCACGCACTGAATTGTGTGTGTAAAAGTCTGAATTTTTCTCATTGCCAAAGTCCTCCAATGGATCAGACCATAATAAATCGCACATTGGCCCAAAGGCTGGTGGTTCTTTGAACCGATCCAGCCGGCGAATATCATCCAATTCGTGTATTTCCGGTGATAAGCCACCGTGGACGCATAGAAACTGTTGATTCATAAGTGCAGCCAATGGCAGACAATCGAATGCATCCATACACGCATCGTAAACCTGTTCGGAGTACTTGATTTTACATTCTTGTTTAAAGGTGAAATACTCTGTTAAATGACGACACTCGTGATTGCCGCGCAACAGAAACAGCGTATTAGGGTAAGTGATCTTAAGAGCCCACAAATAAAGAACACACTCAATGCTAAAGTAACCTCGATCCACATAATCGCCGAGGAAGAGATACTTTGTGGTGGAGGGCGATCCCCCAACTTCAAACAATTTCATTAGATCGTAAAATTGCCCATGAATATCACCGCACACTGTAACGGGAGCCTCAATGTCGATCATTGTCTTTTCGGAACGTAACAGAGCGGCTCCCTCCTGGATGATCCGCATGGCAGCCGCCTCTTCGATACGTCCTTCGAGTATGAAATGCTGCTTAAGTACATCATGTTGGGGTTTACCAGTTCGAGCATCGAATACCTCCGAAATTGTCAATTTATGACTGGGAGGGAATGGCACACTGTCTATGACACGATCCTTTGTGCTATTAGTGTTTGGTGTTGACGGCACAGCCGCTGCCACCGGGGCTGATTTCTTAGTTGGACTCTGCTCAGAATTTTGTGTTGCACCACCGCCACCACCACCTGATTGTTGTTCATTCTGACTGTTTGACTGTTGCTGTTGTTGTTTTGTTTGTGGTTGCGACTGATTGCTGGCCTGATTTTGGCTCGATTGATTATTCGAAGACATTGTCTACACTCTGTTGCCGTCGTCGTCTTAAGAGATCAACTGTAAACGAAAAGAGAAAAGACAAAAAGAAAACAACATTTTTCTTGCTGATTTTCGGGGGAATTTTTCAACATTTCTCACTAAACTACAAACCTTTTGCTGATGTTTCACCAGTGGTCTGGTCTCTTTCCTGTCTCTGTGCTCACTGCTGCCTGCTGTCTCCTGTGTGTAGTTAGCACTGTTTGAAAACTGCTACTCACACCGCTCAAAACACAAAAGAAACAACCAAAAACCGTTCGCCTATTTATAGATTTTATAGAAATTCTCCTCTGCCATGAACGATAGTAGCGCACTCCCGAATGTTTTTGCCTTTTCGAATTTTTCTCGATTTCCTCGATTTTCTCCGACTTGAGCTCGGATTGTCCGACTGCCTACTTTTCGCTCACTGGTCTTCTGCACTGGCGAAAAACAAGACACACGTCCCGGACGAAAAATAAAAATCAAAATAAAATAAAGAAAAATAAAAAACCAATTAACATGCACACAAAACTGTTTGTCGGGATTTTTGTGTTTTTTCCCTGATTTTTCTTTTCGTTCAGCTGACTCTGGTGCTCCTTAAAGTTTTTAGGGGTTCCTCGATCCGCGCTGGGTGCTCTGTGCTTCGTGCTCAGTGGGCCTTTTTGAATTTTTGCATTTTTTCGCAGGCACACTTGCACATTTTGTGGGTTTGGTTCCAGTGTTTGTTTATGTTTTTTTCTTTTTTCCTTTGTTGCAGGGGCGGGGGGCTACAATGGCCTAACACGAATTTTCTGTGTGTTTTTGGTGTTTTATGTATCTTTTCTTTTATGCTTTTGGTTAGCGCAAATAAGATTGGAGAATTTTTTTTTCTTTGCTCTCTACGATGACTAATGTGAAAAAAACTACACTATTGGTGGCGAAGAGTGGAGTTGACAGTCGATAATTTTCTTTTCGTCGTTCGCAGAAGAGATTTTTCGTTGAGATTTTTTTTCCTTTTTTTTCTAGGTTTCTTTTTGTGTAATTTTTGTTGGTTCGGTGGATGGGTGAATGGCGAATGTAGTAGATGATGGAACTGTGGTGCTCAAACTGTAATTAACGGGTAAACAGTTGGGAGTTCTAATTAGAACACAAGTCTTCAGTTAAGTTAAATTCTCTTTTACTTACTTACTTACTTAGACTGCGCAAAAGGACGGAAGAAAACCCGGTAAATGAACCTCTCCAGTTAGGGCTGTCTCTGGCAAACTTAAAGTTGTAGGAATCGGATCGCTCTACATGTGTTAGTCATTTCAAGCGACTGTTACGAACTTTTCTAACGACGTCAATGTCGCCAAGTGTTCGCTGTTATGTCTCTTCCTCAAAAGCCCGTCTACGCAAATGGTACCATAAATAACTCAAAGACTCGTGCGTCCATGGTTACCAAGAAGGTCTTAATGTGCTTCGCTAACGGTTATGATTATGCGCCATTGATCATGCCCATGATGATAACGGTCTTATATAGATCTCTTTGGTGATTCTAGACAAGACGCTATTACTCAAATAAAAAGATAGCGATTGGCAAATGTAACTCGTCATTTAATATCTGATCAGAGTTCCCAGCGAAACTTGAGGCCTTGTCCAATTTGTCCACGTTATGCACCCCTTCTGGTTAACAGCATACACTTGGTTTTGCCTTCATTCACGTCTAAGCTCATTTTTGCGCCTTCTGTTTCATTGCTCTGTTGTTCGAATGAGATGTCGAGTAGCATATGCAAGTAGGTGCACAAAGTTTTGGAATAATGTACCTCTAGAATTGACTTGCTGGTTTCGTACAGTTTTTTCAAGTATGATGTTAAAGAAGTCATATAACAGTGCTGTATTTGTACTTTTTGACGTCGAAAGCCCTAGCAAGATTGCTTCCGACTTTTGCAGAATGGCGAATGTTCTGCTTCGTCAACCTTATAAGTTTGGCAGTGGTGCCAAAATTAGTTGTGCATAGCTGGTTTTTACAGAGGCTGTAATATGTGCCATTGAAATGCGGATGTACAGGGTTTAAATCACATAGATAGGGGTCAATAAGATCGTTTTCGGTTTTGTCCAAACAAAGAGCAGGCAACATGTTGATGAGACTCATGTCAGTAATGAGGATGGACTGTCAGCTCTATATGTTCCAGAAAGGCGATCCTATGTTTTGGAAAAACTCTATCCAAAGTATTGTCCTGCAATATATACTGCCCTGCAAATCGATGATCGATCAAATTTTCACACTAAGACAAATTCTGGAAAGGCTCAAGGCTCACCACCTCTTTTTCGATTTCAAACCCGCATATTATAGCATTCACCATCTTGAGCACTACAAGTCGATGGCCGAATTCGAGATTCCCGCAAAACTTAACCAACTGTACCGCGTCACGCTAGAAATACGCTGTGTCATATGCAATTTGGAAATAATTCCGCTGATCTACACCAAATATGTACTGGATTTCGGCAAGGAGATGCACTATCATGTGATTCATTCAGTCTAGGGATAAAACAAATTGTATGTGGCTCCCAGCGCACCGTCTCAGAATAGGCAATAGAGTTGGCCTTCAAGTAAGCGAGGACAAAAGTATGTACATGTTGTCAGCAAAACGAAGCATCTGTCCACTACCTATGACAAAACGCCACTGTTAACAATAATAACTTTAAAGTGCTTATCCACAAATGACACCCTTGTGGAGATTCGGCGAAGACCTTGGAGACAGCAGCTTCTTCGGTCTATCGAAACAAATGAACTTAAAACTCCTACGTCGGAGGACGAAAAGCAGAATGCTAGATGATAAGCAGGAAAGCAGAACGGATATTGAACACATTCGAATGAAAAATTCTTCGTCCAATATTTGGCTCCGTATGCGAGGAGGATAATATACAACCGAGAACTCTATAAGCTGTACCCAGGTGTGGATGTACTTCAGAAAGTCAAACCTCGTCGATTACACAGGCTTAGTCACATCCAGCGAATGGACAATAATGCTCCAGCAAAGATAATCTTAAAATTCGAGATGACAGGGAAGACCGAATCTCCGTTTGCTTTCTATCAACGGGGTGGCCGTGGTGTAGTGGTACTAGCAATCGCTTCTCATTCGGAGGGTCAAGGTTCGAATCCTACCCATGACAAGTTTTTCATTTGTGTAATTGGAATGAAGGCATAACACTGACACGTAGATTTGGCTGTTGTAGAGTTTCAAGCACAACCTTCGAATCACTCTGAGTGAAGAAAAAACTCCCTCCGTTGTAAGTCAAAACACAATTATTGTTCCATAGGGCACGTAACATATTTGTTAAATAGATGATATGTGCACAAAACTTTGAATGAAATTTAATTTTCCCTCAAAATCATCTCCCATTGTAGTCCATTAATATCAAGTTGCGATGCAATGCCCTGCTTTGCTTATAATTTTTGGCATAGACTGAAGTCTCCTTTTACAATATTCTTTTCTTTTTTTCTACCAATTTGACTATATATAATGAGCATTTTCAATTAACTTCTTAAAATTTTATTATGTACTCGTATATTTTCTGGCACTGCAAGGCTGAAGGGACAAAATAGACTCTAACCACTCTACATTGTACTGTCTGGTTGAAGGTGAAAAGCTTAACTACTTCATAAGAATATCTTTAGAAAATTGGAATCACTTCTAATTCAAATTATTTAAAACAATCAAATCAGTTGAAATCAAAATCAATATTTCACACAATTAAAATTCAACAATAATCTACTACAATAACTTTCGTTCAAAATACCCCGTAAAACACAGCCTGGCAGCACTCTTTTGAAACTCAACAAAACAAAAAAAAAAAACACAAAATTCTCTACTTTTCCTCGAAAATCGTGTGCCATCGAGTCGTTGCTCCGGCAGCACTGCACGAATCTAAGTTCAGTTTGACATTTGACTATGTGCCGTGTGGTTGTGCGTGGGGGTGTGCTCTCTAAAACACTTGACCCACCATCGAAACGTCGCGTTTATTTCGTCACCCCAATTGCCAGTGTCGGTGTGCAGAAATTCTCACCTCCTCCATACGGCGATTGCATGCCGGGTGGCTATCATTAGAGTGAGCAACAGATAGGAATTCACAGAAAATGATAAAATTCAGATAGCCATCGTGCAGATTCACATTCAGGTCCAAGAGCGAATACTAATCCGAATCGGGAATCCGTAATCGAATCCCAGCGCGCAACTTGTTGCTGCATACGGCCTGCCGTGTCTGTGCTGTGTATGGTGTCTTCATTGTCGCGGTTGTCTCAGTTGTCCCAGGTGATTGCGTGCGTGTTGTGCCAGTGAGTGTCGGTTCGTTCCGGGGGCAGAAAGTCCACCACTGGAATCACCATCGTCGCCAGTAAATGCCTTTTCCTGGTACTGCTGCTCCTCCTCCTTCTCTTTGTCACATTTAGCAACAAGTTTTCGCGTTTTCTTCTATTTTTAGTCATCGCCAAGAAATTCCTCTGCACGAAGCCCTAGCTACAGCCATAGTTCCGTCATAGTCTCGACGATAGCCATAGCCCCATAGACGGAATAAGGACGTTACGAGTTTTTCAAGTTCGCGCGGTCACTGTAACCGGCCGGAATTCCTCCAATTGTACTCTATTCAGTGTCATCCACCTCCTCCCGGTCGTCGTTGTGTGGTCGTCTTTGAAGAAACTTGAAAAAATGAAAAGATCCGCGCTGAATCGGAACCACTATTTTGTGTTTGGTTTTTTACTGGGACTCATCTTGAGCTTCTACATTCCGGAGGACATCTGGGAGCTGGTCCAGAACGACTGCCCTCAGACGGCAGAGAACCATTCGTTCGAGAAAAAATTCGGTCAAGATTTTGAGCCGCACTTGAATTTGATCAACAAACCACTGGCAGCTAAGAAGCCGGTAAGTACGGGATTCCATTGCAATTAAAGATATGTACGAGTATGTACTTGGGAGGGGATTAGGATTAAGATCTTGTTTACCTGGAATTCCATGCGTGGGTTCCTAATTGGTTATTTGCGAAACTTTCTAACTCTGCTGGTCAGACTGGAATCAAGTGATTCTTATCTGAAGGTTGAGCGTACAAGTGAAGATGAATTAAGTGTTTGTATTTGTGTGTATTGTAAATAGATACTTGCTTGTACCTATCTTTGCAAATTCAATGTTGATTCAGTCTTATCAGATAGATACAAGGTACAGCCGTGAGTTGATTGTGTTTTTGGGAATGAAATTGGGACACGATTGTTGGTTTGGTTGAAATGATCCTCCCAGTGGAATGGATTTTGAAACCATTTCAGAACTTCAACAAGTAGTTTTCAAGCGGGGGAGATTATATCCGTATGCCTGCCCTGCTACGTCAATATCTACTTAAATTCGCTTCCACATGGCGACCTGGTTTTTCCGATAGACGGGATGCTTTGCGACAGATTTTTTGTTTTGCCGATATGTTTGCATGTGCCTCTGCCCTCTACCTATTTAACGATAACAGCTGGAGTGCGTTCTTTCGATGGGTGGATAACATTTAGATAATCGTTCTATTTAGGTTCTAATAGGAGATAGATAGATGACTGAAATGGGGGCGGCTGCCCGTGGATAGTGCGCTTTATTTTGGCTGAGACTTTGTTGATTTGAGTGGCCCAATATTGTTTTCGTGTTTCGCCCTTTTTTACGAGTCTCGGCCAGAATTTGAGTTCTAGTAGATTTTCGGATAAAAATTCACAATAAACTTACGCAGTCGGTATCGATATCACTCGGTATCCTCAACATGGAGACTCTTAAATATTTTTGTCTTAGCTCAATGATAACTGTCTCCTTACTTGGGTGGTTACATCCTCTATGATAATAATCCGCATTTAAATGGGTGATAAGGTGAAATCTTGGCAGTAACACTGCAACGGCTTTGTCAATACGCCCTGGGATTTTTGGTATGATGGCCTCTACCACCAAAATTGATCTTCGTTGGATGTGTTTTTGGGTGTTTCCTCTTAAAACGGCTGATGAAATATCTGCCCTTCTCTATTCCTCACTGTCGAACTTTTCAGTTTTTCTTATTCCGTTTCTTTTTGGACTTGGACTTCCGTATAAATCTGAGGATAATCTCTGTAATGCTGTTTGTAGACTCTGACAGGTGCATAATATGAGCCTTTAGTTCTTCTGACGTAAACTCTTCAGTTTTGAATTTAGGCTAAACCTCTTCATCTGAAATCTGAAGCACTGTTCCACTTTGTGCCCTCGTCAGCAACATTAAATTTACTGGCATTGATTGTCGTTGGTGTAGTCCAATATCTCGCTGACGCGAAAGGCTACAAATTGTTTTTAACGTCGCGTCGGTGATCTGGCTTGATCCAGCTAAACGCGGTTTTAGAATGAGACCAAAATATTTGTAGAGTCACGTTGATAGAGTGTCCTTTGGTGATATTCTTTGCCAGTAATTGCATGCCGGCAAATGCATTTTCGCTCGCGTCAACGAAAACTTGTAACTGTACTTCATCCTGTCTTCCGGATTCAAAGCCACTAATATATTAGATGCGCAACTAAGTTCTCTGGCTCCAGCAGTAAGTGCTAGTCGATTTTGGCATATGCAAAACGTCATGATCCAAGCTTAGACATATGGTAAACAAACCATTTTGCCACGTTAGTGATGTTGTTTTGGCATCATATACTTTTGGTTGTGTGGAAATGTCTGATTTTGTGCCAAATAATTGTCATTTGTGCAGGAAGTATTGATTTTCTTCTTTCTTTCGAAGAAAACGGCGGCTGAAGCGCATCAAGAGCTCCAAAATTTTACGGAGATGCTGCTCTAAGTGAAACAACGTGCCGTGATTGGTTCGGTCGCTTTAAAGACCGTGATTTCGATGTTGACGCCCGTCCGCGTGAAGGAAGACCAAAATCCTTTCAAGACCTTGAATTGAAGATTGCTCGATGAGGATCCGTGCCAAACGCAAGAAGATTGCATGCGTTTGAAATGATTCGAAAAGAATGAACTTGGGTTCCTTGTGATTCCAAGGAACGTTGAGCGTCGTTTTTTCGCTTGTGAACAACTGCTCCAGCGGCAAAAAAGAATGGGCTTTCTTCATCGCATCATGACGGGTGATGAAAAATGGATTCATTACAGTAACTCAAAGAGAAGAAAGTCATGGTGACTTTCATGGTTCTACGTCGTTGGCTCGGTCGAACATTCACGCTGCCAAGGTTATGCTGTGTATTTGGTGGTGGGACCAGGTCGGTGTTATTTATTATGAAACCCAACGAAACCATCACTGGGGAACGGTGTTGACTTCAACTGATGCGAGCACTGCGCGAAAAACGGCCACAATACGAGCAGAACCACGAAAAAGTGATTCATGACAACGCTAACCCTTTCATTGCCGTTAAAACCTATCTGGAAACGCTCAAATGTGAAGTCCTACCCCACTTACAATATTCCCCAGATATTGCACCGTCCGATTATTAGTTGTTCCGTTCGATGGCACATGGTCTGGCTGATCAGCCGTACCGCTCAGATGGAGTCAACAAAAAATGCTTTGATTCCTGGATAGCCTCAAAAAAGCCACTTTTACCGTAACGGCATTCCAGCTCTGGCAGAAAGATTAGAAAAAGTTGTAACTACCGATGGACAATACTTGAACTATTCATTTGTAATCATTTTTTCACAATAAAGTTGCAATTTCATAAAAAAAACTACGATAACTTAGTTGCGCACCATTAGGTGCTTCTAGGAATTCTTACATTTTCAATCTTCTTTGGTGCACCTACCAAGAAACGCCTTTTTTTATGGACCTCCAGAGATGACCCAAATAAGCAGTGTTCTCCATACCTCATACATAAGGATCTTTATTCAGACGATGAAGAGAGCGATCAGACCTAGCGGGGTCGAAAATAGACATCTTTTTCACTCAACGAAGTGACTGTCGAATACTATCCGGGCCATAACATCCCAAGCACACGCTCCCATGATTCTGTTTGAAAACTGAGACTGCAATTTCCTTCATCTTGCTTTACTCCCAGCCCTTTGATAACCTTGACTGAGTTGGATATCTAGTTTCTTATCTGGAAGCCACCCTGTATCTTACCTCTATCGCCAACTGGATTGCTTCTTCTTCAGTACTTACGCTGCATATAAAGTCGTCCAGTAGTGGATGTCAGTGATAGCCTTACCTGCCCTCGGAAACCGAGTCTCTAACTCTTGCGAATTCTTGTTTTTAAAAAACGTTGCGCCAAAGGTTAACACCTGCATCACGTATATGTCCGGTTTACTTTTAATATCTTGGCTCCACAGGAAGCGCTGGACTTGCTGATCTTCTTTACCCATCACTATTTGGTGGAACATTTCGTAGATATCTCCATGAATTCCAACAGGTCTCTCTCTCGAAATCGGAAAAGGATTGACCGCAGTGATACTACCTGCATTTCGAGAAACCATATAGCTAGGAAATTTTTCACACAATAGAGCCATTGTTTCATCAGCTATGTGGCATATGGCGCTGTCCTGTTTAAAATAAATGTCGATCACGTCCATAGCATCAATTTCAGGCAAACAAAGTCAGTCAACATCGTTCAGTAACGTAATCCATTCACTAAAATGATCGCACCAGCATCATTTTGGATGGAGAGGTTGTTCCACTATTTCTTTTAAGGTTTCGGAGCCCCAGATGCGACAGTTTTGTTTGCATACGTACCCAGCCAAATGGAAATGGGTCTCTCCAATCAGAATAACTTTGTGTAAAAAATCATGATCTTGTTCATGCATTTCCATCACCCAATCAGCAAAAGTACGGCGTTGTGCGTGGTCTTCTGGCTTCAATTCTTGTGTCAACTGGTCATGTAGGTTAGGGTCTTTATGCAAAGTGGTTGCGAATAGGCCTAATTCCTCTGATCGTATCGAAATGGACACACCTGGGTTTTCAGTCACATTTTCAGCTACGGCGGTGATATTTTCACCTGACCTTGCCGGACCAACACGTGTTGGAGTCTTCACATCAGTAACCTGTCCGAAGCTTTCAAATTTTTGGATTAAATTCACTATAGCTATGCGACCAAAATTTTACCCGATGTTTTCAACGTTTTTATAGTGAATTTTCTTTATTTTACCATATTGTGCGAGTGTGTATCGATCTATATGTAATAAACTCCTAGTTTTTACTTATCAATAGTCATCGAAATGATAGTTGAATGTTGACAGTTTAATAATGGCGCGAAATTTAGAATAACACCTCTTGTTGCATGATCCTTTATAAAGCCATCTTAACCTATCTGAGCTCATTGACTATCTCATTCTCGAACTAGCTTGCAAGTGTTGGAGGGGCTTAACAATTCTTTAGGTGGAGCTTGTGTGTCGCTATAGACGCAGGTACGAATACCTCTCATCTTCTACTGATTTTTCGCAACATAATTGATTGCCATCTAGATTGTGTGCATCTCCGGTTGAAAGGCATACACAAGTTTCTTTAATGATCTAATATGGTTGTCCTCCATGGAACATCGGCTCCGCCTATTTACGTGGTTTGGGAGTCATCTGTGAAGACCCTACTCCATTCCTTTCCTGACATAGGTTCTGCTCGCAACCATTCCTAAGAATTACCTCGTAGCAACAGAGCTCTGTTGTCATTGCACCAAACGGTATGTGCATAAGATGAGAGCCAAAAACCGTCATCGCTCGAGGTCATCACCAAAGACCAGTTCTTTTTCAACGAAAGATGGCTCCGATCAGCTTATTTTATAAGTATCAAGGGCGTGAAGATCCGTCAGTTCGATTTAAGCAGAGAAACCGCCCCTAGGGACGTATTTTCGTAAGAGCTTGTTTCACCAGACAACCGGCACATAGAATATAATTTATCTTGACTAGCATTATATGAGTTAGACAAGTGAGCGTATAATATCTCGTCAAGAGAATTACCTCAGTTTCGAGAAGATTGATTGAAGGCTCATTTCTGGTGAACAAATTGTCGATCACATCTAGGGCTGCCTGCGCTTTAGAACATACATTCGCAAGACATGGATCCAACATATAGTACCGTCGCATTATCTGCGTGAGCTTGAGCGTAGACGACAGATCCTTTCGACCTACACGCACCATATCAGTGGGAACAGGATGCCGTCATCCGACCCGCCGCTGTTTACCACTACCATCATATAATTACCGCAGCCTGCATCCGGAATCAGGGTTCCTGATTACTCTAATTCACAAAACTAGACATTCGTCTACGCCGTGTTGTCTACGTTGTCGAAAGCACCCTCAATGTCGATGAAAATGCCCAGAGTGTACTCCTTTTTGTCGAGGACATGTTCAATTCCACTTGTAAAATTTTGAAGTCCAATCTCACAAGATTATTCATGTACCCGAGTATGCGTATTGCGTCTTCGACGGAGGATGCACTCGCAACGCAGTTTTGCGCACATGAAACTCAACTAGATCCTGTATGCCCTTCAACATGAAAGAAGTTAGATTTATTGATCAGAAGATCTCGGCGATCGTGTCTTTTTTTTCATATTTTTGGTGTAAGTGTTAGCCAAGAGTCCCAGGTGTATGTCAGTTATAGTAAAGATTCTCTTCAAAATGGACAACAGCTGGTCTCTACCTTACCAGTAACAACGTGTTGTATTGCTTAGCTCACTTGCAGCTTAGGTGAAAGGAGCAGCTTGTGGGACGGTTCTGATCAGGTTAGCTGAGAAGTGAGCCTCAAGAATGAAACAAAGACCTTTTGCTTTCAGCTCAGTGATGGTGCTTTCAGAATTTCTAAGTGTTTCCTTACCAATAAGCCCCTTTGGACGACTTTGATCAGCCTGCTGATTCTACCGAGTGTTTCGATCTTTCCACAAGAGTGCCTCTTCGAAATCCGAATTAGCTTCTTATATTCGTTTTGCTTTGATCTATAAAGTTCGTAGTCTTCCTGCAAATTAGTCTTAAGTTTTCGGATTTTCTTGCGTAGTCGATGTATAGTAGATAGGTGTTTCACAATGAAACTGGTGATCTGCAGGAGTTTCCCATTGCACAACACTATTGTTAAAAAAATCCGATTGGATGGAGTTTATATCCAGTTATCCTACAAAAAGGCATATTTCCCAGACGCACTGATAAATCTCTCTCCTCTTAATATCCATATTGCATTCAAAAGGAAGTTTAGAATACGCAATGGAGTTTGGAGGATCTTGCGCCGACTATCTTCTGACTCTCGTCTGATATGTCATCTGATGCAATGACACCAGAGCTCTGTTGCTGCGAATGCAGGAAAAGATCTTCCATTGTGCTAAGGAATGGTTTCGAACGGTATCGGCATCAAAAAAGGTAATCGGGTCTTTACGAAAGGGTCTAAACCCGATCTAGGATGCGGTGCTGGCGTCGATTTAGGGAACGACAACTTAAGATTTTAGGAAAACTTGCGTCTGTCTTCCAAGCGGAGATGTACAAAATTTTGGTGGCAATGAACTATAATATATTATGAAGAACCAATGGACGCCCACGCTGCACTTAAGGCCTTGCATAACCCTTTCATAAGCTCATCGGAACGCAGCCGTTAGGCTTAATTCCCTCAGTCTTATTTGGATTCCAGGTTACAGTGGGATCGCTGGAGACGAACCTGTTTTAGAGTGTCTGCGTCCTCGGTCAGCTTGCTTCTCTGGATCCTGACTACGTCCTATTAAAAGGTGTCTTAAGTAGAGCTAAACAATTAAATTTGGCGCAGTTTTAGCTTTTGTGCCGTAACGGCTAAATCATTATAACAGATTGATAGTAGACGGGGTCCGCCTTTGTTAAAAATGGATCTCTATGCGACACAACGTTGATTTCGTATGGCTAAACGTGGCTGTGGGAACAAACATTTTGCTCTAGAAAAGAGACAATATCTTGGACTATCACGTAGGAGATGATTTAAGGCGTCTTATTCGAAAGAAAATTAATCCGTAAGATATTTGGTTACCTGTGACGAACTCATAAAGTTGAGAAAATACAACCACGAGTTCTATAAACCATGCAAGGATGTAGGCATAGTCAGAAAGGCAATTTTCCGTCGAGTATACTGGCTCGTTCACATCCAGCAAATGAATAGCAGTGCTCCAGTCAGCCAAAGGCTTTAACCGTTTAAATCTCAGCGAACACCTGGTTCAAAGGTCAAATAACAGCGGATGCCAGACAGCTGCAAGACTCGTCGGCCGGATAAGTCAGCAAACTACAGCGTAATGATCGCAATATGCCCAAAAGCCATTAGCTAATGTAAAATGCCTAGTTTGCTAGTTGCTGTTAAAGAATGACACTAGGAGAGTGCGATTTCACTTATCCTACTCTGAAAGGAGAAGACGATACTTTAGTATCAGTTACCAGTATCCAGTGTCACAACCAGTTTATCAAAGCCTCCTGCAACCTAAAATCATCTCTAGCTAGAAGAATCTATGATACAATTTTGACGCTCTGCTCTGGTCAAAAGTTGTCGATATGGAAAGCGTTCATATCCGAAGACTTTGTTTTCGTCTCGAATAAGCTATAACCCAATTAATTGTAATTTAAGGCAATTTCTCAATTAAACCATGCGAACTTCCCCTATTCTATTCCTATAAAAACACTTATTTATAGGCCTCCTGTCAAATAAGTCAGAAACATTTGAAATGCTATAAATTTCACTAGCTCTCTGATCCCCGTCTGACAAGCTTTTGTCAAAACTGAGAATGATTTACGAGGCAAACAAGTTGTAATCTTCTTTTTTCTGTTCAAATTTTCAATGTTATTCGCTCGTAACATTTGCAAATTACTCCGCTGTACCGTAAATACTGTATGTCATGAACCAAGTCAAGTGAAAACACTAATATAAATCATGTCGTACTGAAATAAATCCTTTAAAAGCATTCGAAATTCAGATAAATCTGCCGGCTCAACTACATATTTATGTTCGCTCTTTAACGATCCGAATGTTCCTTCAATGGGTTGTATGTTGTAAGCAGTACCTTAACATCAATATTTGTCGCAGATGTTTTCATTGATATTCTCGTCGTTAAACCTAAACTGAATTCTTGAATAGTAAAGACCCCTAATGGAAAACGTATGGCACACCAGCGCTAAACTGTCAGTTTAGCCTAGACAAACACCATTTATCAAGGCCAACACAACTGAATACGAGTAATTGCCCTTCGCTTTAGTTTGATCGACAGAAATTGTTTCAAACAGGGGCAGCGATCCAACAATCACGCACTGAAAGCCTATTAAAGTTTCAAATTCACCAAAACTGGCTACGTTATTGCAGAAACCTCCAAAATCTGCTCACCTAAAGAGAAACGTGTGACCCAATTAGCCGTAATCGAACCCCCGAAGTATGATGAAATAGGCATTTTCCAAAACAAAAAGGTCAACAAACTGATCGATTGCATTTGAGTGACGATCGATATTATGTTATCCTAATTACAATCTAGAATCTGTAGAAATCCATTCCCCAGAGAACATGTGTAGTTGGATCTGTTGGATCTTTTAGCACCAACAATCAAATTGATCTAATAAAACGTTTTACGGAAACGCACCACCGTCAACACAACAACAACAGCGACGTTCTGCGTTCCAGTTCTGAGTATGGAAAAAGGGGGTCCCACATTGTGAATGCAAATAAATTAATTAGCTTCCAGCAGATGACTGGCACTATACGACGAATACAACTGCGAGAGTACAAACTAGAAATGAAGAATTCGAATTCAATGTAAGTTAGGGCCATGTTACATTGTCAGGCGTTCGTTTCAAGTGCATACTGTGTGCAATAAGCAGTTGAAAAGCAGAAATTTTACGAGCAAATTCCCTTTGAATAGCATTTTGCATTTACGAGTATAGAGATGCGCAAGAGATTCTGTATCTGGCATTGACAGAGAATGTGTTCTTTATTTGGCGTATCTTGCATGTGGTCTCGGTAAACTGTGTAGATCCTGGGAAAGAGAATCGTAAATCGTTATTTTTTTTTTGTAATTAAGACGCATATGCGGATGGGACCGAATGGAGGAAACAACGTTGGATGCACTTTGGAGCGGTGTCTCTTAACTAACATCTTGGGACAGAAATATTTTCTCGTATAGCCATAAATGTCCGTTTTGCAGTTTTTATTTTCAACGAAGACAGATGTATAGTTCACGTTAGAATTATCTAGATTTATAGAGTTTCCATGTTTTTAGTTTACTAAGTTGGCGTATGTTTTTATTAGTCTGAAGAGCAGTGACAGCAGTTTTGACCGAATGTGTCACTACTCTAGGTAGCATGTCGTAGAAAAATCACTAGTTTTGCAGATAAAAAAGCAATGCTAGGCTAGGTAAAGTTACAGTGGTATTTGTTGGGGTACACCTAGATCAGTTGCAAGTCCAATGTGATATTGCAAAGGAAGTGCACCACAGATTCCTCTTCCTCTGCAATCCTGTACAAATCGTTCACTGTGCATGTCTTTCAGTGCATGGGTCGAGTATGGATTCACGTATGGACTAGCCTTAGCGGCGCTTGAAAGTGCGTTATTTGCTTGGCGTATGACATTGCTAAGCTGCCTACTATTTGTCCCTAGAGATAACATAGTAGTCTGAACAGTTTATTAGCCACACAGTTGTCTGGGACGTCCAAGTGTCCCAGAACGCAATAGAGCGTGATCTCGTGTTCGCTTAGGCATATAGTTAAGAGATGCCTGACAGCGTTTTAGCACTCTCGAATTTATTGTGTCCGAAGAGATTCACTGTCTTTGTACACTGCAATATCCGACGCTGAGCCAAGCAATATGCTGATGGAAGACGATGCACTATGTTGGTAGACTGAAGGATTTGTATATGCAGACGTCCTCAGAGAAGACTTCCACTACCTTAGAGCGGTCTGTGAAGATGCAAAGACTTCGTGTTGTCTTTATTCATTCCTCTCTGGAGTAAGGTGACTGAAATCTACGTGGAAGTCACTTTCAGATAGTTTAAGGTCGGTTGATTGAGGGAAGTTGCGATGCAGTAGAATGGCATGTTCTACATTTCTCTCATCCTGAGGGCAGGTTAATTGCAATTTGGATGCCAAACAAATCTAAAGATAGCAAACGGAGCAAATGGAGCACGTCAGTGATGCTTATACAGGCAATGCGTTGGTTTTTTTTTCAACAACTATGCTAGTATACAGAAACTTATCGGCGGATGTCGTGAACTATATCTATATTGTATAGAAGAGATATAGCATATGTGACTTATGAAACAGCTAAGCTGCGTTGAAGCGTCTGTGAACACTACTGGATTTCACTGGGTCTTGCCTGGGTCTTAGGTCAAGACCACGATGCGTCATCGCACATGGAAGTAAGAAAGATTTTAATCAGCGCTTTATTGGTGCCTTTTGTTATATTATACTTTTTGGTCGCTCAAACTCCACCTTTAAGTACCGATTCGAAGTAATGAAGGTTTGAGGAAGTGTTAAGACCTCCTTAATAGCTTCTCCATTATAAGTCTCATTGCTCCAACATCGACCCGACCGACAAGTTGATTTCAGTTTAAATCACAGTCATCGAAACGCTCCCAGAAACGGCCTAGGTCTATAGTTCTTAATTTTAATAGGATTCTTAATCCCGTGGTACCGAAATAAAGCCCAAAGGTTAGGTTTTCGTGACCTTACGGCCAACAGTCCAGTACAGGTTAAGTACGTGAGTCACAGATACCAATTGTGATAGTTCTGATCTCGGTTGCAAAAGACCGACAGTGATGCTTGACGCTATCCAAGGTTCCGAGCTTCCTTCTCTAAGGTGAAATTGTTAGGACCTGAGACATGTGAATGCAGAAAAGGGTGATAATACCAAAGATTGTTTCGACGATTTTCTCGACCAAACATATGTCCTTAATGTGACGTTAAGATAGTCCTAGGAGATTTCAACACGCAATTAGGAAATACAGTAATTTTTTGAACGTCTGCCTACGGACTTGGGCTAATTAACTTAGCTACGAGGAGAAATATGACCATCGCTAGCACACAGTTTCATCACAGCAATGTCAACAAAAAACCTAGAGATGTCCAGATGATATGTCTCTCAATCAAGTCACTGAGAAGATGGTCTACATTCAAAAGATCCTTGTTGAACAATACCCCGTATACCATATCCGATAATTTGTCCTTGACGGATGGGATCAACTTGGTTTAAGTTCCATATACTCTCGAATTGTCATCTTCTATGGATGGGAGAGAACTGATCCTCCAGGGTCTCGTGATGCGGATTCAGAGTCTAAAGTATAGGAGTAGAATTCGTCCTTTTTATGGACTTTTAATGTGATAGGCCCAAACCTGAATCTGATCACACATTGAGTCATTAGCAAAAGAGTAAGAGACTGCTTCTTAATGTCAAAAAGAGGTTGCGGGACAAGAATTTGCGTTATTTTATCTATGAAGGGGCTGAAATCCAGGCGCAAGCTCTCGGTCTGCTTGTGATGTCTTCTCCTGCTGAATTCGAGCTTCAAACCAGGCCAAATTTGCCCTTGCTCATGTTTATCTTGTAAAAATTGATCTCTGATTATCACAAGGGGTAAACCTAACATGTTCATGATACCATCCACAATCACAAGTGATTATGTTCAGGAGGCTACCTGCCACTGTTCTGAAGAGATCCTGCCGTCTATTTAGCTCTTATCAATGAATCAATGAACGCCATCACGATCTTTTCTTTAAGAACTTTGCGGAAAGTCTTTTGATAAGTGACGTATGTAGGCTTTAGAGTGGTGCTGGTACTTTGCATCTTAGACCTTTCTGAAGCGATCTCTGACGCTCTTAATTCAAGCGCGTATCTTTTACCTCGCATTTCTTTCGATCCCCGGAATATCTTCAAAGATTTTGAGAAAAGGAGTACAATTTCGGCGGCTTATATAGAGCATCTTCGAGGACTGCCAACGCTCTCGCGGTTTTTTTTTGTGATTAGCGAGTGATTATGAATACTCATATATCCTCCACTCATATATCCTCTACTCAGCGTTGTAAGAGCTGACTCGGTAGACAGTGTAATTACTCGTAATCACCGTACTATAGTTTGATTTTAAGGGAGAAGTCTTAATTGCTTCTTTTTTGTCCGAGAAGCTTCACTTATATAGAGACCCGCTATATACCAATACGGCTGGCTAATTCGGAGTTTAGGTATCCAGATGCTGCGTTTACGACTGATTCATTTTTAATCTGACCCGTAATCTTTCTAGGTACGAGTGATAAACTCCAGGTTAGGGGATAGGTAAGATAGTCATCGATTCCTGATTCGTATCAAGGCTTAATTTGCCAGAATACGATTGATATACAATCATCTTTTTTCACAAATATGATGGACCTTGCGAAAGTTATGTCTACCTTTACGAGCTCCTGGAAATGTATTATGACTTACACTACTTTGGAAAACGGACTCTGGCTAATGGTCTACTAATCACCTTGCGTTTAATGATGCAAGACATTAAGTTCGATGCGGAATGATTGCAATCACAAGTAACTGACTTTATAAACAAGTCTTCCAAATCGCTTCACGAAGCCCTATACTCCCTATCATAAATCGCAGTAACTCAGTAACGAGCCTTGTCACCGATTTTTGCATTGGAAGCATCATCGGGATGCACCGCATTTGATTTGTATGTTTTATCGGAACCAGCATTCGATGAATACAATGAAACCAGTTTCATACTAGGTAGTGCTGCCGATAAGGGTGAAGCCTGCACGCGAATCCGACGAGGTAAAAGGAAATGGAAAAAAAAACTAGGGCTTCTCTCAAAGGATCTAAGTAACCAAGAAAAGCTACCGTAAAAATCGATATAAGGAAACTTTACCAAAGAAGAGGAACATGCTAAACACACAAAGTGCGAACGAAAGCCTACATGGATAAGGATGAGAAGGTAGAGTCAGTAGTAGAGTTCCGGAATACCGGCAGAAACTACCAAACAACTAAAAGAACTTTCTATAAGTCCCTTTACTTCAAAGTTTTGTTATATTGTAGGAAAGCGTGAACTTGAAAAGCGAACTACAAGACCTTGAACTCAAGTAAACTGTTACACTTCCATAAAATGTGACACATACGAGTACATATAAGACAATGGACATATGACATGACTACGAACGAGCACCTAAAACATTTCTACAACTCATAACACACACAGGTGGCCGTAATCTTTAGTTTTGAATGACTCAATATGATAAGAGGTGAAGCGCAAAGTTCGTGGAACCAACCACTCAACTCAAATCAAATTTATCATAATTCTGCGTCATCTGAATTGTGCGCCTTTTTGACTAATGTCAGTGCTCACAGAATATATACAATCGTATCTTGTTACCGAACCTAGGCCGGATTAATGGGGCTTCCACGTGTGACTTTTAGTTTACTATGTCCAAAGTCTAGTTTCAAGTAGATTATTTAGTGCATGAACAGCTCTAATAGATTTCCAGACTGACAATCAACAATTGACATGTTGGACACGATGGAATCGAATCGATAAAATCCCCCATTCATGATTTATGAACATGGCGACACATGTTCACACACATGCCAATATATTTTAAAGAAGGTGACTTAAGAAGGGAGTTAGCGGCCCGGCTTACACAGGAAATCGATTATTTTCGAATCCCCGGGGGTTAAAGCCAATTGTCGGTGCTGGGTTTTGTTACGAATTAGTATATGTTACCCCTTAGTGTGGAATGGATATGTTGTACAATATACGAGTATAACAATTTTTAAATATGTATTTGGAACGTTTTCTTGTTTTCTATTCAACTCAATGAATAGAAACTGATTTAATGAAAAGATAAAATAAATTGGGACCCATGCAGATGCGATTGATACGCAAATAAACCTCTTAACCTACTCAATCCGTCGAAAGCTGGCTTATTAAAAGTTATTACTCGCAATTATTTTGTAATTAAGAAACGAATCGTTTCAAAGGTCTTTAGACTTATAGATACGCTCTATTGGCTTGCGTCGATGTGCCACTTAAAATCTCCGTCAAGTGCATAAATGCATTCGATGGACATTTGTAATTTCCACTGTAAGCCTAAGCAATGGCGGCTGCAGTTCAAGAGTTGATCGATAGATAGAATATGCATTTAGAGTTAAGAGTGTAGAGGGGGTCTGAAGTGTCTGAATTCCAATTTGAGGTTAACGCTATACGCTACGTTATAACATACTTTGCCATGTGGGACGGGACGAAAAGTCGCCTATCAAATTGTGTTTAGAAGGAATGTGCTCTTAGGAAACATGACAGTGGGCAAGGTAAATTCTTATTTACGACATTGTGTTGATCTACAGGTAGTTAGGAGATTTTTGTTGTGCTTGTCATTATTACAACATCATGATTATGTATCTACAAAAAAATATATCATTACGTTGAGGCTTCCGAGCTTTTGTTCGAAGCAGCCCCTTACAATCTGCAAAAGTGCTGAAGGTCAGCACTCTTGCTACCCACCTTGATTCTTTTCATTGCATTCCGGATATTATTATTGTTTCTGAAATTTGGATTTATGGGTTTGAAATTAACGATTATCATCTATCGGGTTTCCTTTTCTTTGCGAATCCAAATGAAGATTCTGCTGCGGGCGGTATCGGCTGTTTTATTAAAGAGAAACTAATAGTTCATGGAGCTAAGTGTGTCGACTTTCAGAGCGCAGACATTCTAAAGGTTTCTGTTAGGTTTAATCAGATAGATTTTGTTCTGTTGTCTTTTTATCGTCTACATATGTTCAATGTTTTGTCGTTCATAGGAGAATTTTCTTGTCTGCTGAACACAGTAAAAGCAAAAAACCTAATTATTTTGGGAGATTTCAATGTTAATCTGTTAGATAGTAGCGAAACTGTGTCTAATTACTTGGCCCTCTTGGCGTTCCACGGTTTAGCTAGTTTTATAAATGAACCCACTCGGTTGCCTTCAGGTACGTGTTTGGATCATATTTATGGGCGATTTGCAGATTTACCTGCGAAAAGTGTACATATGGCTTGCAAATCACTGATCACTCAATGATTGGTTTATTGGTGAATACTCGTACTTTTCAAAGCAAAAAGACTAGCCGTACCAAAGTTAATAGCCAAAAGCAAAAAACAAGAATTGATTTTATAAAGCTGAGAAATCTTCTACTTTATGAGTCCTGGGACGATGTTTACATGGAAAGTGATGCTTCTGCTTCTTATGATGTGTTCATAACTCGCCTTAATAAATTTGTATCAAATTGCTCCTCTAAGGAACCCTTGAAAAAATCTAAAAAAAAAAGACTAAAACCCTGGATATCTAGTCAACTCATCGGAAAAGTTAACGTGAACCACAAGCTAAGAATAAAATGCTCCAAGAATCCCATGAACCTTAGGCTGAAAAATACTCGTAAGTATAAAAAGCTATGTTTGGATTTAAAAAAAGAGATTGCTTTTTGCCGCGATAATTATTATTGAAGTAAATTCATTTCTGCTAAGGGTAACCTTAAATCAGAATGGCAAGTAGTGAATGGTATTCTGAACAAGTCTCGTTCTATAACAAATCCCCATTCAATTTGTGTGAGCAATTGCGAAGTGTTTGACAAACTTGACATTGCTAATGCTTTCAATGAGTATTTCACCTCAATAACAATACCATACAAACAGTCCTGAGAAATTGCACTCGTTGTTACAATTCAATAAGGGGGGTATGGTGACCTGTCGCAATATACGAGCTTTGCCTTCGAACCTATCACTGCTTTAGAGCTCCTAAAAGCAATTGGATCCCTAAAAAATTCGAACTCTTGTGGCTTTGATAATATTTCAAATGTACTTGTTAAACAAATAGCATGCTATGTGATTGACGTCCTGGTAGTCATTTTTAATCGCAGCATATTTGCAGGAACATTTCCCGTGGCACTCAAATGCGCCGACGTAATTCCGCTGTTTAAAAAAGGCTCTGCAGACGATATGAAAAACTATAGGCCAATTTCACTTCTGCCCACTTTTAGCAAAATATTCGAAAAAGTTATTAAAGAGAGAATAATGTCTTACTTGAAAAAAAATGAGTTTTTCAATCCAATGCAATTTGGTTTTCAGCAGAGTAAATCTACCGAAGACGCTCTCCTAAATTTTTGCTCAAATATTTTCTCTAACCTTGATGGTAAACAATTCACGGCTGGTTTATTTGTTGACGTCACAAAAGCCTTTGACATGGTCAACCATACTATACTGTTGGATAAAATGGAAAAAGCGGGTTGAGTGGCTTAGATCATACCTATCAAACAGATCTCAAAGTGTGAAGATTGATGGTGTGAGAAGCGAGATTCGTTTCTTCAGTTTGGGAGTTCCTCAAGGTTCTGTGTTGGGACCCATTTTATTTCTAATTTATATAAATTCACTGTTTTCACTAAACTTCAGAAGTAGAATTACGGCGTTTGCAGATGATGTTGGCTGCTCATATGGCTCTGAAAGTGTCTTGGATTTAATCTCCGACATTAATTATGATCTAAGTCTATTAAGAATTTGGTTCGCAGAGCACAATTTGAACATTAGCTCAAAGTCAAAAATAATGTTTTTTAACTTAGTTTCCCCAATGTGTATGAATGCGGACGTTTACTTCCACGCATCAGAATGCCAAAGGTATGGATTAGCAGGCTGTAATTGTGATTCTAGTCAAATACTTCCAACATTTTGTAGCAGTCTTAACTGTAGTGATAATTGCTTTTTAATTGAGGGAGTAGACGAGTTTAAGTATCTTGGACTCAAAATTGATTCTAGGATGTCATTTGCAAGCCACACAGAGTCCCTAAGGAAATATTTTCGAAATACCCTGCGACACTTTTTTTATCTAAAAAATGTATGTTCAAAGCAATTATTAAAAATCATTTATTATGGTGTCTTTCACGCTAAACTCCAGTATGGAATTGTTTGTTGGGGGGACGTGTATCTGAATAAAATCAAGCCCTTACTAGTCTTACAAAAAAGTATAGTGAGGAAAATCTGTAACAAGAATCGGCGTCATCCAAGTTTCCCATTGTTTTGTGATATGAAAATTCTTCCAGTTTGTCATTTGTATTGTTTTAAAGTGTTTCAGAGATCAGGAAATTTAAATTACAGACTTATATCTGATTACAATCTACGGAGAAACATTTCTCATGTTGTGACTGTATCCGTTTTTATAATATCGCTTCGTGTCGACTATTTAACAAGCTCCCTTTAAATATTAAAATGATAAGAATTTCTGGAATATTTGAAGGGGTCCATAAGGTCTTGGCTTTTTAATTATGATTCACAGAACGTGGAATACCTTCTCTCTGATATTCTGGTGTAAATAATGTTTTTTTTTTTTTTTCTAACTTCCTCTTAACTTTTCTTTATTTTTATGTAGTTCTTTTATTTTGATTTGCATCCTTTACTTTTCTTTGTAAATATAATTGTATCTCAAATTAACTTGTTCTTTGAATGTAATTAAACGGTTCACCCCACCCACATATTAATAATATTAAAACCCATTGGAGTTTTGGCATTTGGCACTATTTTAATACTGTAGAAATATGGGTAGAAAATATAAAATGTCACTATATTATTTATATTATAATAATTAATGAATTATTGAGCTCAAATCATGTAAATTTTACATATGTATTATATATAATGAAATAAAAAATTACTACTACTACTACTACAGTGTTGTCCATAACAAGAAGTTGCCAGAAATGCCACAACTGATGTGCTTGTTTTCATCCGACTACCTCCGCGAAAACCCTGATTTAATAAAGAATGCAGGAGAGTGCATTGTTGCCCGCTTGTTAATTTAGGGTACTGTGGCTAGTACTTTGGATTTCCGAGTGATCGACTATGGTTTCTTGGCTCGAAGCCAGTAGTTCGTTCTCGTATAACGTGCCTGGATTGGGATTATATTCAGAAGATGTACCAAAATGACAAAAGCATTTGGCAAGGACACAAAAACCGAACAGAAAATGCAGAGATAAGTATGGGAACGTAATAGTAAAGTGCAAAGCGAAAGCGACTAACATTCCTCTGTCAGTCAGATTGAACGCAGGAACATCATATCGATATCCACTACCTCTTTATCGATTTTAAGTCCACACATGACAGCATCTATAGAGAAGAGCTGTTTTGGAATCGCAGCCAAACTCGTCAAATTGAAATCGCTTTTCTGCAGGAGTCAACAGCAGCCTCACTGAGACCTTTAATGTGAAAAAAGGGCTTTTACAAAGCGATGCGCTGTCGTGTGAGTTCTTGAACATCACACTTGAGAAAATTGTGCGAATCTCGCAAGCCAACATTAGGTGCTGAATTTACCAAAAACCTGTGCAACTAAGGGGTGTGTTTTATGCTGTTTGGTATTTCATTGTTCCATTTTTGGCAGCTCACGCGTGACTTGTGTCAAAGTCAAACATGCTCAGTTAGTATTGCTGTTTCATCATGGAAAGGATTACCGTGATTTGCCCATTCGTCACCGTTCGCAGAAATTGGGATTATGTTACTCGACTACGTGGAAGATTTTACGCATTGATCTTGGTTTAAAACCTTACAAAATACAGCTCGTGTAAGAACTGAAGCTGAACGACCTCCCACAGCGTCGAATTTTCGGTGAGTGGGCCTCAGAAAAGCTGGAAGAAGATCCGCTTTTTTATCGAAAAATTTACGTTACCGACGAAGCTCATTTCTGTTGAATAGGTATGTTAATAAACAAAACTGAAAACGAAGGCAATACAAGAGCTGCCAATGCACTCGGAAAAATGCACTGTTTGATGCGGTTTATGGCCCGGCGAAATCATTGGTCCGTATTTTTTCAAAGATGACCGTGACAACGTTACCGTGAATTGCGCCCGCTATCGTTCAATTATTTCGAACGTTTTTTTACCCAAATTGAACGAACTGAACCTGGTCCACACGTGGTTCCTGCACGACGGCGTTACATGCCACAAAGCACGTGAATTGATGGACCAATTGAGAAATGAGTTCGTTTTTGACCGGTGAATTGTTCGGCTAGATCGCGCGATTTGACGCCTTTAGACTGTTTTTTATGGGGATACGTCAAATCACTCGTCTATGTCGATAAACCAGAGTCAATTGCAGCCTTGGAAGACAACATTACACATGTTATTAGCGATATACCAGTCAATATGCTCGAAAAAGTGATTCAAAATTGGACTCTCCATATGGACCGCTTAAAACGCAGTCGCGGCCAACATTTACGTGAAATGACAAATATTGATTTACCAACTCAAATAAAAATTGTATACACTTTTGCCTACAAGTTTACACTGACGGGATTAACAGAACGCACCGTGTTGTTACTGGTTATACTGTTCCCTTTCGAATTAAATCGTGATGGACCTACGCCACCAACCCGACAGAGGAAAACCGAAAGAGTTGAAGCTAGTCGGGAATGACTGCAACACCATTCTTAAATGTGTGAAATCTCAATATCGAATACTGAGGATAGCAACAGTTTCTGCTCGTTTTGCTTCCTTCATTAACAGCGGAAGTATGAAACAATCGAATGTTACAATATTTGTCGAACGTATTTTCATTGCTACTCCGCTGATTTTAGGTTCAATTTAATTTGCGGACCTTAGAGCCATTCTAAATGCCACTCTATTTTGAGAAGAAAAGCTGTTGCGGGCTCGTTGATGTGCTGCTTCAATAGAGAATCGCGATACTAAAAAGGAACACCAACATTGCCTTGGTGTACTCCAATTGTAACTTCGAATTCTCCGGTTATTTCGGCTGTGTATTTAACTTTCTTTTCAACGCCATCGTTTATATCGCGTATCGCTCTTAAAAGATACGTATTTGGGAAATTTTGAGATCTTAGCGTGGTCCACATAAGATTTCAGGGAACTCTGTGAACACTTTTTCCTAACCGATGAAGAATCGTCGCTCTACAAAGCCACATCGGTTACCCCGTAGAGTTCACTGATATTAACTGTCGAGAACTATCTCATTTTTTCATAGATGAAACTACCGCTCGGTAGTTGCTGCAATTTCTCCTGTTGCATTTGTCTTTACACAGTGGAACAAGTACAGTATTGAACAAAATCGCGAGCCACATTGACCCAAGATTTCCGAATGCAGTCCATACCTCTGAGGATATGGGATGCGGTCCCCGGTTCATTGCTTTCACCACTTTGCCGATTTCGGCTTTCGCAAAATCGGACGCTTTCTCTTGATGCTCTAGAGCCGACGGAATAGTATTGCGCATGAGTTCTTCGTTTAGTAACGCATTAAAGTACAAGTTTCGTTGTTCCCGTTTAATATATTTCGGCGATTGAATTTGTTACTCGTATGTTCGTGCTTCAAAGTCGCATTTCTTCTATTGCTTGTCGTCTGCATATAGGATGTGATAGGAACTATTCTTATTCGCGATATAATGCCGCTACTCCTATCGAACTTGCTAGCTATCGCCTTTTGCGGCTCTTTTTGGCAACGTTCGCAGTCTAACTCAAGACCCACGCCACTTATCGTTTACCACCACTTTTATTTGTTTATTTTTCATTGAAGTTGTTCCACATACTTTGGCTTATTTCGTTTTGGATTCATTCTCGCAAAATTAGCGCTCAAAATTGGCCCCTTTCCTTAGTTAAGTTGTGCCGATTTATTTTCACCACTGATGTCGGTTCGTTGGTTTTTCTCTGAGTTCTTCACGGCTTGCTAGTGGTTCGCATGACATCACTTTGGCATCTTTTGCTCGCGATTTCGGGTTACTCTACCATAGATATTAATCTATCTGGGTTTGGTGTCCCTCGGTCCATATATGTTATCAAGTCCCGCTCTTGATTAATCAAAAGGGTACATAGTATAGTTAGACCGTGTCATTTGCATGAGTTCAGTATATCTTCTCACCCTGAATCTCTCATTCGATTCCCTGACTATTCCATTTAGATCTTCACCGATATTCCATTTAAGAGCTCATCAAAATCGCTCCACTACGCTCCATACGGTGTACCTCTTCGGGCTCTGTTTGGGCGCCTATTATATAGTGGTCTCTTAAATTTGCTCTCACAAAAATTTAAATTTTGAACAAAAACTTTCTTTACAACATTGTGACTGGTCTGAATTGTGATGATGGTGGTGATCCAGAAATCAAGCGCCAAAGTGCCGAGTAGAAAGCGCCAGACGAGTCAAAACCCAAAAAATCTCGTTTGAAGAATTCAAAAGTGAAGACAATGTTAATTTACTCTTACGATTCCAAAGGCATTATCCATCGGGCCAAACAGTTACTGCACAGTTCTATCTTAATGTTTTGAAGCGTTTGGTACATCGTATTTGGCCAGAATATCATGTACTAGGAAGTTGGCGTTTATTGCACTATAATGCGTCATCTCTTTGATAGACACTTGTGACCGATTTTTTTGGCTAAAAATTGCATTTTAACTGTCATCCACAGGAACACTATAGCATAGGCGGCCTTACCGTAGCACCGGTTTGCTGCACTTTGGCCCTATGGCATTATTTTGTACTTTCGTTCTTTAAACGGAATACTGGGCTGAGGATGTTGCAATTAATTAAAATGTACTCGTCGAATCGCCTCTGCTAGACATGCGCTCCGTTTTCTCTGTCACATGCCTACAGATCTGTGCCTTTCGGTTGCGAATATATTTTCCACACTCTCTAATAGTCGCCCACAGTTGTGTACCCACGAGGGTAGCCGCAGAAGTACCCGACCTGACGTATAGATGGCGGTTGTTGCTTAAAAAAGAATAACTATTGCAGAGAGTACCAACCTTAAATTTGAAGTTTCGTTGTTTAGTATTTGTTTGGCAACCAAAATATGAAAAATATTGGAAAAAATATTGAAAGGCCTCAATGTAACCAACATCAAAACGGAAGTGGATTCTACTCTGGGGGAGTCTGCCCCTTCGTTTATAACAATAAAATATTGGGTGGCAGTGTTTAAACCAGGCCGTACGAGTTGCCAGGACGAACATCGCAGTTGTCGACCAAATGAAGTGAGTTCACCAGAAATGTTGAAAAAAAACCCGCAAAATGGTATTGGATGATCGTCGATTGAAAAAGCGTGAACTAGCAGATATGGTAGGCTGTACATCGCATGTTGACTGAAAAATTGGACATGAGAAAGCTGTGCGCAAGATGGGTGCCGCGATGATTACTCACAATGGAACAAAAACAGCGTTGTGTAGATCTTTCAATCGAGTGTTTGGCGAAATTTCACAGCAATAAAGCCGAGTTTTTGCGTCGATTCACAGCCACGGATTAAACACGGGTCCATCACTTCACATCCGAGACGAAGGAACAGTCAAAACAATGGGCAGAATTGGGTCGTATGTTGATTATTATTATTTTTTATTTCCTTGGCCCATGGGGTATAGTAGGTATCATGTTGGCAGTGGCAAGTATTATACTAATGACCACAAATTGTGGTCACATTTTTGACCCCCGCCTAGCATAATATGGAATGACAATTTCTTATCGTCGGTCTGCTTGGTTTAGTGAAGTCTAGTAGGCTTATCAAAAGAGACAAAACTGATCGCACGCCAGACCCGGTGTTGAAACAGTGTGTCTCAGACTATTGGCATAACAGAAATGGGTAAATGATTATGACTATGAGTAAGACTGTAATACTTCTAACAATACTCTGGAATTTTTCCATCAAAATCCGGTCACTGCATGCTTTTCCCGATATGAGGCTTTTCCGTTCTACTAATGTTAGAATTAACCATACGTCGGGTATGGACACCGACAGTGTCGACAATGAGGCTCTCCAGCATCTCACTACCCTGTTTCATTTAGCTCCAAAATGTATCCTTGTAATTTAACCATATGAGCTCTGCATTTAGTTGAGGGACTCCGGTGTACCGAGGAACTTCTCGTGATTCAAGTAGGGTCTTCTCATTCCAGGTTTGCCCCTCGAAAAAGCACAATTCCGATCTCCACCGCACAGCAAGTTGGGTTTTCTAGCAGAACTGCACCGCGTTGGGCGTCAGAGGCTATTTCTCATTCCTTTCATTACTTCAAAAATAAACACAGAGGGAAGATGGTTTTCTATTAGGCCTCATACTATGATAGTTCGGGTGAACAGTTGTCCAATGGGAGAGTTTGAAGAGCATATTTTACATTACTCGTATATCGATCAGAGTATAAGAGGGCAATCCATCCTCCCAGTCGAGAAGTTAGATTAAATGTGATTGAGAATCATCCTCAAATTTGCATCGATAATCCTAGTGAGCAGATGGTTTTTGGAATATACCAAGTCAGTATGATAGTGGGCGAGCAATTTTACAAAATATCTACATTCAACAGGGGTTCTTCATGTGTTTATTTTGGCATATTGTTGAAGTATTCTGAAGGATTTTATCTCCAAAAGTTTTGTTTTGTAGTAGTGGCCTAAAACACGATTTACACCCTTAAGGGATGATACTATTGTATTTCCATGTGTGAAGAATTTTTATCTCTTCCACTATTGTCGGCAATAAAGATAAAAAAAATAAACCCTCCGATTCTCAGCCTCTGATTCCAATTCCGAACTGAACCGTCTGTCGAAGTCGATGAATGAATGAGTTACGTTCTACATTGCTCGTCTCTATGAATCATTCATACAACTATACGAATAGTTGGCCTTCACTACAATCGTTCATCACCAGAACATTTATCTGGATGTACGAGTATACTCGTATATAGATAAAAGCTAGATGTACGAGCACGGGTATGTTTGTATGTATGTACCTTCCGCCCTCCCTGAAAACTAAAGATTCCTTCGAAAAAAAAAGCACGCGCCACTATTATTTTGTTTGCTCTCTATTGAATCTATCTGTGCTTTGTGCAACTTCTTCTGCCTGTGATATCTCTCTCAAGGTTAAGTCAATTTTTGAATTAACAGGAAATGGCCGTAAGTACTCGCACATGCAAACACACAGACAAACAGACGTACGAAAAATAACGCCAAAAGAATCTGCAAATTGTTTATTCAATCAACAACAACAAAAAAAAAAAAAATACAATAAAATTGTAGCGCGAAACAGCCACATGTCGGCAACCGCTTAGTGTGTATAATAGCAGCCAAACTATCTTCACATCTCAATCCGATGAAACATAAGATTCCAAATTTTTAGAATGTTTATGTACGACTATTCGGTGATTACATTCGTTGGTTTTACAACATTTTCGCGATGAAGTTGTGGATGGAAAAGATCGCCTGCGGAAGCGCACGAATTGAAGATACTAGTTCAAAAATTTTATATTTTTTCGGTGGCTTCCTGTTCTTTTTTAGTGTTTTATGCAATAGTTGCTCATAGTTTCACAGGAAGCACAGTATATCTTAGGCGTGTATGGGATGTATGTATTAGAAAGTTTATACGAAAATCTATCCACTAATTGATGAAATTTCGTCTAAAAGGCATACAATTGAGAACGAATATTATTTGCGGGCGTTTTCCATAGAAGGTCTAAAATTGTTCTTTTCAATGGAACACGATTCCAATTCAGCGGTTGTGCCAAAATCGAGTGGAAATAGATTGATTTCAAAAATTCTTGCTTCGACAATCACGAACAGGTCCTGGAGGCCTGCAGAATGAAAGATTAATTTGCTGACGTTGAATTTTTTGGTTTACTCGGCTCTCAGAGTGAAAAAGTTTCTCCAGTAACATAAGTCGGTTTTGTGCCGATGCCATACATTGAGTTCGTCATTTTTCTGATAAATGTTCGCATTTGCGAAATATCTATTGCGTCTTTCCTTCAAGGTGTACATGAATTTGTTCCATGGGCTCCGCATGTTCCAATCATTTAACTCATTCTCTTCAGTCTTTCGTATGAAGATTAGTAAGCGCTTCAGTTATAAGTAACCCTACAGTACCAGCACATACCACATAAGCGCAGATCACCAGCAGGGTCTTCATTTCATCACTCTAAAACTACGAGTAAACTTCGAAGGATTTTAGGCGCTGAGCAAAATTACAGTCGTCTTTCCGACAAAGGGAAGCATTCGTTTCGTCTGTCAGCATACTGGATAGCAATGCCATCTCCCTAATCAACGACGCAGCCAGTCCTAACGCAGGTTCGGGTCCTGAAAAACTCTCATCTGAGCTTTGCCTGTATTTTCATACAGTTCATAGCCATCGAGTTTACGTACATCTCCATTTGGTAGACAGACGCAAGTTTTCCTAACAAAGAGTGAGATCTAGGTTAGCTAAGAGTGGCTGTTGGAAATATCAACCCACTTAGGCCTATTGGCCCATTGTGATGCCACGTGGATCTATGATCCTCTTACTACTGGAACCAGTTTGAGCTTATAATAAAGCGTAGGAGACTGTTAACGTCCATGTTTTCTAGATCATTTAGGTCGTTGTAGAAGAAAGCTCCTAGATGAAGCTTTCTTCTCTGGGAGAGAGCTGGACATGTGCAGAGTAGGTGCGTGCTTGCCTATGAGGCAGTGTTCAGTGATGACACTTATTATGGCGCTGAGATGTTTCCTATCTAAAAGGATAAGACACTTAGAACGACCCAGATCCAGCCTTGGCCAGATCTGTTTGGTCGCTAGACATGTTTGCCCAGCAGTCCACCTAAAGTCTGTTCTTTTATTGGCATCAAGCTTTAGTGTTAGTTTGCACGTAGCGATTTGTATACCTATAATACCTCTATTCTACCAGATAGAATAGGTAGAGGTGTTCCAATATTGGCGAGTTCATCGGCTCTGCAGTTCCCTGGAATGTCTCTATGACCCGGCACCCAACAAAGGTGAATGTTGAACTGCTCTGCCATCTCCATGAGAGATGATCGGCATTCAAGGGCGGTTTTAGAATATAATGAGACCGAGTCCATGGATTTGATGGCGGCCTGACTATCCGAAAATATGCGGATATCCTTTGCAGATATCACGTTTTTCTTCAGCCAGGACAGAGCTTCTTTAATCGCCAAAATTTCCGCCTGAAACACGCTACAGTGATTTAGAAGACGGAAAGAGAGGCTTAGATTTAGCTTATCTGAGAAAACACCGCCATCAACTCCGTTATCGGTTTCAGATCCATCTGTGTAGAGATGTCCTCCATGAATGCATCTTCCTCCCAGAATGATCTAGAGGGGAAGCTTACATGGAAGTTTTTGTCAAAGCAAAGTTCAGGTATGGTGTAATCGATGTTCTCTGTGAGGAGTCCTAATGTATTAAGAATGTTGGCGTGGCCAAATGAATTATTTGTCCACTGTTTAGTCGCTTTAAGGCGAATAACTGCAGTCGCAGCTACTTGCTTGCTAAAAAAGTTGAGGGGTGTTAAGTGAAGCAGAATATCTAATGCCGTAGAGGGGGTAGACCGCAAAGCTCCGCTTGTGTATAGACATGCTGTTCTTTGGACTCTGCAGTTGACTGCATTTTCTAAGGTCGTCCACAAGACGACCACCCCGTAAGTAAGTATCGGTCTTATGACCGAGATGTATAGCCAGGCCCCATTTATACCCAATGGCTTTTTTGAAAGAGAATAAAGCTATTATAGCTTTATTGACTCTTTCTTGAGTGTTAGGTTTCCAGCTTAGTTTCCTATCAAAAATGAGACCCAGATATTCTACTGTATCGGAAAATACTAAACTGGTACCGTTTATTGATGCAGGGTCTATGATTGGAATTTTGTATTTCCTAGAAAAGAGGACAAGATCAGTTTTATGGGGGTTTATTCCCAATCCACAGCGATCTGCCCAGCGGGTTAATCTATTGAGAATTACTTGAAGGAGTTCTTTAATGGTATTGAGATGCTTACCTGAGACGGCTATGGCAATGTCATCCGCATAGGCAATCACTCTGCTCCCCCCCGGCTCCAGGTATATCAGTAGTTTGTTAACTACTAAGTTCCAGAGAAGGGGAGACAGAACACCGCCTTGCGGCGTACCTCTGCTGACATATCTTTTAGCAGAAGTCTCACCCAGTTTGGAGTTGATTATCCTGCTTTTTAACATTAGACCGATCAACTCCCCAAGTGAGTCATCTACCTGCAGAGTTGACAGCGCAGTCGTGATTGCGGATGTGTTGACGTTGTTAAAAGCGCCTTCTATAACCAGGAAAGCAACCATTGTGTACTCTTTATATTGTATGGATCGTTCGATGTGGCTAGTCAGTGAGTGCAGAGCCGTTTCCGCCGACTTTCCTTTACAGTAGGCATGTTGAACCGTTGGCATATGGATATCAATCAGTCGTTCGAGAGTTTTCAGAAGGAAAGATGATAGATTAATAGGTCTGAGGTCCTTTGGGACTACATGAGAACATTTTCCAGCTTTGGGAATGTATACTACATTGACTTCTCTCCATAGCAGTGGAATGTGGATAAGTTCTACACAGCTCCTCATAATATTTTCTAACACTGGCAGAATAATATCTGAGGACCTCTGTAGCTCGGCAGGTATTATACCGTCCGGACCAGCAGACTTGTATGGTTTGAAGCTATGCAACGCCCAGAGCAGTTTGTCTCTCTAATCAGACCATGAATTTTGGTCACGTTTGCAGTAGACCTGTTTGGGCTGCTATTTGCCGCGAGTTGGGAGCTACCTGGAAAGTGGGTGTCCAGAAGCAGGTTGAGTGATTCATCACATGAGCTTGTCCAAGAGCCATCGGTTTTTTTCAAACAGCTAGGCATCATAGGATTTGTGGAGAGGAGTTTTCTTAGCCGCGATGCCTCAGAGGTTTCTGTAATTTTATCACAGAATGACCTCCAGGATTGTCGCTTTGTCAGTTCTTTTTTGTATAATTTGAGGGATTCTTTATATGAGTCCCAGTCGGTCACTTTTCTTGTGCTTTTTGCTGCGTTGAAAAGTTTTCTGCAGGCGTTTCTGAGCAGTCCCAGTGCCGATGTCCACCAATGTGGTTTTTTCTTTCCTCTTGGTTGAATAAGAGGGCAGGAAGCGGCCATAGCCTGATTGAGAGCCAGAGCAAATTATTTGACTTTCATGTCAAGCCCATTGGTGTCACGCGGAGGACTTGATAGTTCAGAAGATAGCGTTTCTGACAGTATTCCTCTGTATTTTGGCCAGTCAGTTTGCCGGTAATTCCGGGAAGCTGGTTGGCTGGGGGGAGCATCACTCAGACTGAATTGGATGTATCTGTGGTTTGAAAACTAGTGTTCAGACGATACCATCCAGTTCGTTATCCTTTGAGTGATGCTGTCGGAGACAAGAGTAATATCTAGCACTTCTTGTCGGTTTCTAGTTATAAAAACGGACTCATTGCCAATATTGCAAATTAAGAGGTTAGTAATTAAAATATAGTCAAAAAGTGACTCACCTCTGTCATTGATGTCGGTACTGACCCATACCGTGTGATGTGCGTTAGCGTCGCATCCAATTATGAGGCCAGTTTTTTGCCTTCCAGCTTCCAGTACCACTCTTTTTAGGTTAACACCAGGGAGAGGGTCCACATGGTCGCGGCCAAGGTAAGCCGATGCCAGCCAGAAGCCTTTGGCAATCTCTAGTCTCGCAACGGTTAAGTCGGGGTCACTGAGGTTGGGAAGTAGAAATACATTAAGGCTACGTTTCACTAATATACAAGTTCTAATCTTACCTTTGTCTCTTGTATAGAGCGGAGCGTATGTGGGTGTTCTAAGTCCACGAACCACGCTAAAATCCATGGTTCCTGGATTAGGATTATGTCTTCTGCGTTTTTAGAAAGACGCAGAATGAGTGCTGCCGAAGCCTTTTTTGAGTGGTGGAGATTAATCTGGAGAAACCGTATCATTGCTACAGTCTTCCAGAGTCGCCTCCACCACGGTGTTGTTGAGGTCCTCCGATTCTGAAGATGTGCCCAAAAGCTCATCTTCTATCTTTGATCGTGTAGGACCTCTAATTGCTTCGTCATCGGTTTCCATTTCCGACAGGGTGTCAGAAGAGGAGACCGACGGCTTGATAGTCACCTCGGACAGATTGGAGTCGTCGCTATCCAATTCTGGAAAGGATATCGACGCTCCGAGATCCGAGGTTGTGATGTCAGGTATTAAAGGAGGAGGAGGTTGCTTATCAGCATCCAGCTCATCCTTTTTGTACACCCTTAAATGAATGGACTCGAATCCGAACCGAATCATGCCTTTCGTCTGCGCCAGAGGATTAAGGGATTTCTTATTGATCATAATTAACGCGCATCTATAAGAACCCCTTAGTTCCTCCAGTTTCGCGACTTTCCAGAATGCTTTCTGGTTCTGGAGGATTCGGCTGGAATCCAGGTACGAGTTCGAGGTCTGTTTTGCACCTGGCCAAATCTCTCCTAAACCATCGATGGCCGAAAAGTAGCTCGAAAGCTTCAGCTTGACCAGCTGCCACCGTTCGGTATCGTTCCTATCGATCACCGCGATCACCAATGCGTCCTTTAGGACTTCATTGAAAGACGTCAGAGATGTGCTGAGATGTGCAGAGATTAAATATGTGTTTTGGGCCTCTTGGAAACCGGCACGGTTTTCTCCAACGATCTCTGGCGCTTCGAGGAGTGGGGCTTGCCGATGCTGCTGAGCTCCAGATTCCTCCTTGGAGGGAGGAGTTTTGGTAGCAGCAACAAGTCCGTGGCCTGTCACAAAATTGCTGTTACTAGGGGTGGAGGAAGTAATAGGACCATGCCTTGCCACAGTCTTAACATTCCCTGAATTTTTATTTTTAGGCTCGTTGCGTTTGCCTTTAGAGGATGGTGCACCATGGCCTGCCACAGTTTTGCCTCCTCTCACAATGCAGGAGCCTTGCCGGTAGTCGGTGTAGTCACCGTTGTACCGCCCGGTATTGAAGGAGTACCGGCCTCGGATTTGGTTTTTGAGGTTTTATCTATAAATGGTCCCACGAATAGCGGAGAAAGGGGTGTCCATCTGTACAGAGATCCGCTGTATACAGATAAGGCTAGCTAATCCGGAGGTCGCTAGGTATCCGGATACTCCGTTCGCGACTGAGCTATTTTTGGAGATCCTGGGAGAGTGAGATCTAACAATGTCGTTTTCAAAAAAGTCTCCGGGACGCATTCATTCAAGGGCGGTTTCAGATCCATCCGAGAAAACCCAACTGCATTCCTTAGCGGGCTCAGATTCTGTCCGAAAATATTCCTGAGCTGCAACAAAAGTCCTGGTGTCACAGAAAGAAAGAAAGCAAGGTCATCAAAACTTCAGTGAGTGCTGCACCAAAGCCACATCGTTTTAAACAGACAATGACTTTGAGAGTGAATATAAACGAAAGGGGAGAGTCTCTTCTTTGAAGTACGGTTAATGCAACAGTGCCGCATTTATAAAAAGGCTTATTCCATTAAACAACAAGTTATAGGATGCAGTCGACTTTATTAAAGTAGCGTAGATCTGAAGACCCTCCTCCTTCACAAACTCCACGTCTAGGGGAATGCTCCTTAATGTTGCCAGAAAGCCTACAGCGGCTTGGAAGGTTCCGGTTCGACATTTTTGGTCCAAAAAAGTTTATTATCCATTGTGACACCCAAATACTTATCTTTGTTGAAAAAACGGATGGTGATGCCTTTAAGCACTCGGTATGTCGAATCCGTCAGTTTTCACTTCCTCGTAAAGAGCTCGTGAAGAGAACAAAGTCAGTTTTGATACAACCGATCCATCGATCGAAAGAAATCCCATTTCTAGTGCACATATTGTCGGTCACATTTAGCGCTGGCTGAGCTTTAGGGCAAACAGTCGCAAAGAGTGCTCCCAAAGAAAGTTCGGCTACAATATCTGTATATGTCTTAACGTAGGCGTTGGAGATGTTGAAATCGTTACGTGGAGAGTCGAAAGTCACCACAGCTATCACATATTAGCCGAAATCAACAAAACTGATTCATCTACGCCGTTTTGGTCTTACATATCTAGGTCGTCAAAGGTTGTGTTGTATTTAGAAGGCACGCTCAAAGTTGATGAAAATTACCTGCGTACTCCTTCTTGTCGAGTGCGGACTCGATTCTGCACATCGGGCTCGGAAACGCAGTTTCCCAGAATTTTACGCGATGGTAGGCAAGTTGTATCATGGACAAAGGGTACATTCGCAAAGCAGTTTTTGAAGCTCAACCATCTTCTCTTTGATCATCTTTATTGTCATACCCTTCTGAAGCACAACTAGATACATGCTGTCAGTGCCAGGCGACTTAATGTTATCAAAGGACACTATATCGTATTTTGTGCCTCATTTGTCATCACAGCCGGTAATAGATACCAGCAACGCCATGCTGTGTTACTCGACTCATTTGTAGTTTCAGTGATAGAGCGGCTTTGATCAGGTTATATGGGAAGTATGTCGCGAGCATGAGACAGAGCAGATTCAGTGCTTTCGACTAAGTATAGGTGCCATTCGATTTTCTAAATTCCCGTTTTGGGAATTTTGGCCCTCTGGTTTCACCGAGTGTCTCGATCTTTCCGCAAGTCTCCTTGTCCACCTCGAGTTGAAGAACTTCCTTACAGTTTTAACGCCCTTGAAACCTCATAAATCTGACATTTAAAAAGAAGCCAAAGACTAGTGTATGTTATGTGAACTGGGCTAAGTATAGATTGAATTTTTAACAGAATGCTCACGGCTTTACGATCTCTTATATACGAGTAAGTAACATAAATATGAATTGTCCGTTTTTATCGACTGCTACTTCCTTTAATTAAGCACGAAAACTCTTAACGATTATGTGAGAAAAGATGTTCTAAACTGTCATGAACTCTGACTTTCCAATTCCGATTCCACTTATTTAATCAACCACTCGCCTTGACATTCTGAAAATGTCATTTATTTTTGGAATCCCATGTGTCTTAGGCACGAAAACTAAAAACTCCAAAACTGGTGGATGTTCAAAGACAAATTACAGATTTCTTTTAGTGCATTCTTATGCATCCTCTTGAGGGATTCTTTCGATTTAAACGAAGAGGATGTACTGTTGAACTGTTGATATCAAATTACAACAAGGAGGCATTCTTTTGGAGTGCAGCTCTTCCGTTGAGAGTGTTTTTCTTATTTAATTGAAATTTCTTGGAAGGAACAGATTTTCCAAAAATCTTGCAACCACATGGTGTTTTTAATGACTTTTTGAATATATATTTGTGTGAGAAGTGGTTTTAGACATGTGCAATCGGAATATCCTTATTATAGACAAGGGCAAGGCATAATTGGTGGTGAATTTTTTCATAAGATAAACTTTTCAAGAATAGCAAGGACAATATGTTAAAATTCAAAAAAAAAAAAAAAATTTCCGAAACTCCTTAGGCTAGTACTACTTTCTATTTTGAGACGATTTGAATTGTAGGCAATAGTCGTGGGGGTGTATAACAGGAAACTTTTGAGGTAGTATTCTCCACGATATTATAACATTGAATAATCGAATTTCGAACTGAATGCAAATTACTGCCGGAGGCGTTCAAAACTCAAAGAATTAAACCAATGTCAGGAAATCCGTGTGGTAGACATCAAAAGCACGTTTTTAACCCTCTACAGCATACGAAGCCAAATATGGCTTTTAATTTTTCCAATAAAACCTCTTCGCAATGACCTTCAATTATTTGTTTCCATTAGTATGTATCCTTTTACACAAAAAACCGTACTTTTTCTTTCTGTCTGATAATTATAAGTAATTATATTAATTTCTATAAGTGATTGCAACACGAGCGCGCATTAAAAACGTAAGTAAAAAAATAAGTTGCAATCTTAGTGCTAATTACATAAGTATTCGGTAAGTACAGTTAACAAAAAAACATTACTTTCAGAAAAAATACATTGTTTAAAATATTATAAATCAATTTTAAGTGCAAAAATAGTATTACCTCACCGTTACGAGTGATTTACTTCGCGGAGCCATATATGGCTTCTTATGCATTGAAGTTGCGTTTTCGAAAATTTTTCAATTTTCTTCCGATATGGGCAATTTAAAGTTTTATGGACGAATTTCAAATGTCAACTATACTCCTGGAGATGGATCTAAAAGCAATGATGATGAAGTTAGCAGATTCTGATGTGGAATTTGAGACCGCACTAAACAACAGCGACTGCCTTATAATGCCCGAAACTGACACCGAATCTGAGCCGGTAATCGAACTAGTTGCGTCGACTTCAAAACAAAAAATAACAAGCCTAAAAATATTTTGCATTTGAGAAAAGAACAATGGGATCCATACGATGAAAAGAATTTTCAATTTACGTGTGCTACTGAATAGTCAGAATCGGTGATTGGACTGAAAACACAGGGGGATTCGTCGTTTTTACGGAGCCCTGCACGAGGTGGTGGGTAGTAAAACAGAGAAGAGTCTACACTTCGGTGAGTTTGCGATGGCGACCTTCCTTAATGTGGAGTGCACCGCTATTAAAAATGCTCTAGCAGACGCTAACATTGAACAGTGTATTACTAAATGGATTTGTAACATGCTTGCAAGCAGGAAAATAAACTGTTCCATTGTGCAAAGCTCGGTTAGAATGTCCGTAACCAGGGGCGCCCCTTAGGAGAGAGTCATATCTCCACTCCTATGGGTACTGATTATCAATGACATCCTCAAAAAGCTTAATACAATGGGTATAAGTGCCACGACATACGCAGATGACGTGGTCTTAATAGTGCAGGGAAAATACTTAAATATTAATTTATGAATTTATTATATTAATTTACGCACACAAGGGGAATTCACTCAAGTTTCGAGGACCTCTTTCATAACCCCGGTTTACAAAAAGGGATCAACGAATAAAGTAACCAACTATCGTCCCATTGCTAAGCTTTCTCACATACCTAAAATGTTCGAACATTTTTTTATAGGAAGTTCTAAGCTTTCAGTGCAAGTCACTTATATCAACCAGTCAGCATGGATTTCTGAAAGGTAGATCAACTACTGCAAATCTAACTGAATTTCCTAGAAAATGGCAACGACATCGATATTATCGCTAAGTCCTTCGATAAAACATCTCATCAATTGATCCTTTTCAAACTGTTATCCCTCAGTTTTGACGCCATATCATTAAAATGGATATCTTCTTATCTGGAGAAGCGTTATTATAGCGTTCGCTTTAGGTCAGCCTTCTCAACCCCGTTTTTAGCTACTTCTGGTGTCCCACAAGGCAGTCATCTAAGTCCCCTCTTTTTCATTTTAACTATAAACGATATTGAGAGGATTATTAAACACTGCTTCGTATCCATTTACGTCGACGACACTAAGTTCTCCAAAACTATTTCTTCATCCCAAGACTCCTTGAAGAAGACCTCGATAGGTTATCCACTTGGTGTCTAAAAAATTGCTTTGAGCTTAATGTCTCCAAATGCCAATCTATGATTTTGTCTCGTAAGTCCAATCAATCTCCCTCTCGACTTTATTTTCTGCATGACCAACCTGTACCCTAGGTTAAATCCCTTCGCGACCTTAAAGCCAACTCATCGCTTGGTTTTATCAAACGTTGGTCTAAAGAATTGTTCAACCCTTATGTGACAAGGTAACTCTACATTACCCTTATTCGGGCCCTTCTCGAATATGTTAGCCACGTGTGGTTCCAGTTTCAGCGAATTCATACATATATCCCGAATTGAGAACATTCAACTTCAACGTTTTCTTCAATTTGCTGTTCGCGGACTACCCTGGGAAGACCCCTTTATTTTAGCTCCCTATCGTGACCGCCAAAAATGCAAAGACGTAGTTGACATTCTCTTCATTCATCGACTGCTCTCTGGTGCTGTGGATTGCGCTTCCCTTTACAATTCCGTTTCCTTCAACACTAACCCTCGTAATTTACGTTGTTCTCATCTCTTCTATATTCCAACCCACCGTAAGGTCAACTCAAACCTCCCCCTTTTTGGTTTTAACCTGAGCACTTATCGTCTTAAACTTGATCTCCTCCACCATGCCTTACTTCCTAACTCCTAACTTTTGTTAGTTTTTAAGTTAGATTAAGTGAAATAAATGGGGGCGTGAGCCCCCACCAAATTTAATTTATTATGGAGGTTACCCTGACGACGATCAAAACGAAACCGGTTCTTTTTACCAGAAATTACAAGATACCGCAATTCAAATTCCCAAAACTTAACGGAGTGGAATTGTCCCTTTCGGACAGTATCTCCGTGTGATTCTGGACAAAAAACTGAACTGGAATCATAATAATCATAAAGAACAAAAATTTGCAAAAGAAAGGTAGGAAAAATTCGAGGCTGCTATGTGTACAGCCAATACGGTGGTGGTGGTGATTCGAAGATCGTTTGGAGCTTTTCCTTCGAAATGAACGGGGGTAGTACCCTATCGTCGGCGATGACAGTATTTGTCAAATTCTTGTCACTGAACTGGGTGAAACCCGAGCTCTCGAATCGCCAGTTCACTATTTCATTTCGAAGGTACGAGTAGAAATTGGGCACAAGGACTCGATGTTCCAGGTCGTGGTTTGGGCCAATGACGTCATTCACCTTGTACATACGGGGTTGCGAAGTGGTCTTTAAGTTGATTGGTTTGTAATCATGAAGCGATGACGCAATGTTTTGTAATTTAGCTTTAACCCATTTTTTATTGCAAATATTTTTGAAATGCTTGTTTGCTGCTGCTTAAAGGGCTTTGAATGTACTGGTTTTGTGTACTCGTAACAATTTGAGAAACAAGAACGATGTATTCCTCGCGCGCATACATTCCTTATCAAACCATTTTATGACTCCAGAGTACGCTTTTTGTTCTAATTCATGTACACTAATATTTAGTGGAATATTCTCGGCTTCTAATTTTGCGTGTGTTCCGTTAAGATTTTTCTGAATTCGGTCTTTCCATATCGGTAGAAATCCTAAAATTATTTGCGGCGTTAAGGGAACCCGGAATCATAAACGAAACTTCTAAAGGTCCGAAAATGTTTTCATCGCTATCCGAAAGTCACTAGCGCGCAAATACCAGTTTCCAGGTATGAATCAATAGTCTCATACCGAACATGCCGTTGCATGGAATAAAGTAAAGGGTTTTCCAATAGGGATTTGACAACTTTGAATTTAATTTGTGAACGCGCTCTTTCAATAATCATCAAACTGTCACTGTCAATTTATTCAGTAAACTCAACATTTTCATCATGGTAAAGTACACTAATGAGCAACGTCTGTAAATTATAAAAACTTTCTACTGAAATTCGGAGTCGGTGACTGCAACTTTAAGAGCGTTAACTCCAATTTTCGGTCGTAATTCTCGCCCTAGTAGACAAGCAATAACAAGTTTAGTGCAAAAATTTGAGTCTACATATTCGTTGTGTGATGTTGCCGTGTCAGTAAGACAACGGGTTGGTCGAAGTGTCGAAAATATCGCTGCCGTTCAAGCGTCCGTAGCAAACGATCCAAATCAGTCAATTCCACGGCGTTCTCAAGAATTGGGCATCGCTTAGACCACATTATGGCGTATTTTGCGTAAGGATCTTGGTTTACACCCATACAAGATCAAGCTGACTCAAGAATTGAAGCCGATGGACCATTTGAAGCGACGTACGTTCTCCGATTGGGTTCTGGAGAAGATGCGCCAAGATGATGAATTTCATCGCAAAATCATCTTCAGTGACGAAGCTCAGTTTTGGCTCAATGGGTTCGTCAATAAGCAAAATATGCGTTATTGGTCGGGTGAAAATCTACATGTGCTTCATGAATCACCACTTCATCCACAAAAAATAACTGTTTGGTGCGGTTTGCATGCCGGCGGCGTTATTGGGCCATATTTTTTCGTCGACGATAACGATCGTCACGTTACTGTGAATGGTCAGCGTTATCGCGCCATGATCACCGATTATTTTTTGCCCGAATTGAAAGATATGGACTTGGACGACATGTCGTGTCAACAGGATGATGCCACAAGCCACACAGCACACGCTACAATCGATTTATTGAAGAGTAAGTATGGTGAGCGTGATTGGCCGCCTCGTTCGTGCGATTTAACGCCGCTTGACTATTTTCTGTGGGGCTACGTTAAGTCATTGGTTTATGCCAGCACGCCGACGACGTTGGAAGAGCTGTGGCCATATGAACGAAGTCGAGTTCCATTCATAAATGTTTTGATTGTACTTCAAGCCGATAAGTTTGAAGTATCTCAAATGGTTTGCGTTTTATTTAAAAAAAAAAGTTGTCAAGTCCTTACTGGAAAACCCTATATACGAGGGGCGTTCAATATATTCTCGGTATCGATATGAAGGAAAATGCGAATTCAATTTAAATTGCTTTTATTTTTCAATATAATCTCCCCTAACATCAATGCATTTGTTACATCTTGAGATAAGCTTTTTTAAACCCTCAAAAAAATAAATTTCCTCTTTCTATGCAAAATACCCATTTATTGCCGACTTGAGTTCTTCATCATCCGAAAATCTTTTTCCACGAAGACATTTTTTCAAATCCGGAAACAGGAAATAATCACTAGGGGCAAGGTCTGGACTATAGGGTGGGTGTTGGATTTCTTCGAAACCACAATCTCGCGCAGCAGCCTTGGAAACTCGCGCCGTGTGAACAGGAGCGTTGTCATGAAGAAGCAACACACCCGCTGCGAGTTTACCCCCTCTTTTCTTTTTAATTTCCTCCCGCAAATTATGCAAAGTGGAAGCGTAGGATGTGGCGTTGATGGTTTCACCTTTTTTTTGTACTCAATGAGCAAGATTCCCTTTGAGTCCCAAAAAACTGTGGCCATGAGCTTCCCGGCAGACGGAGTGACTTTGAACTTCTTCGGGGGGTCTGTTCCTTTTTTATGCCACTGCATGGACTCTTGTTTGCTTTCAGGGTCATAGTGGTGGACCCATGTTTCGTTCCCAGTAACAATTCGATCCATAACACCGTCCGCGTTCTCACTACACATCTCCAAAAGCTCTCTACAGCATGCGATTCTCACTTTTTTCTGAGGCGCTGTGAGCATTCGTGGCACCCACCTTGAACTGACCTTTGAAAGGTTAAGATGGTCATGAAGAATGGTGTGAATGGTACCAATTGAAAGCTTGGTGATCTCTGCCATCATTTTCACCTTTATTCGGGCATCCTCAAGAACAAGTTTTTCGACTTCTTTGATGCTTTCTCCCGTACAAGCAGTAGCCGGGGCGCCGGAGCGGGGGTCGTCTTCAATACTCTCTCTGCCTCTCTTGAACTCACTTGACCACTTTTGCACAGTTGGTAATGAAGGTGCGGAACCCTGGTAAACAGCCACCATCTCTTCATGAATAGTTTTTTGACTTTTTCCTTGCTTAGTGAGAAATTTAATTACAGCGCGATGCTCAATTTTCACCATCATCGTCTCAGTTGCCATTATGATTCTGTTTAACTAGAGATAAAACGTGAATTAATAATCACATTTATATGAAATCTTACATGAATGCACTAAAATAATAGTATTACTTGATAAATAAGTCAATTTATATATACAACCACAGCTTCACCCCGATACCGAGAATATGTTGAACGCCCCTCGTATATAAATTTGGGATTGTGTAATCCAAAGAATCGGAGAATTCTAGTATTTTGGTGGATTTTGAATCACTTGTCTCATCCTTCGATGTACGGTTTGGATATAAGGATGTCGGATTAGTTCGGCTTACAAAGTTATTTTGGCATAAACCTATTCTAAAATTAAAATCTCCAATTAGCATTAAGTTTGTCGATCCTATATTACTAACTGCATCCTTAAGCTTGATAAAATCATGCTGCGACTGATTGAAGTTTTGATATATTGTGACTAAGTATATGTATAAAGTGTTGGTCTATTACATGAGTTTCGAAAATTAAAAATAATTAAATTCTTAAATGTAATTTAAAAAATCCATAAATAATAGTTTATTTTGTAAGCTTGCAATGTTGCAACTTAATACGCTTAATTTTATTGTTCTGGTAGATGAGATCATTTCAGTTTTGCGCCTCGTGTAAATACCTCCTTTGGTTTACGTTCGGACGCTTCGATGTTGACGTTTGATATACATTGTTTACGTTTATCGGATAATTCATAATTTTTATTAAATGTGTGTGGATCTCTCCAAACATTTCCTGAACTATCTTCGTACCATTCTCGTTGATATAATAAATAGTAATGACCTTCACCATCCAGATTTAAATTTCTGCTCTTCTTGACAGGGAAACTTGAATCTGTTTGGTCGTTCAACAGTCTGAAAGGTCATTTTTTATGGTGAGTTCATACAAGCCGTGATTTTATTTCAAGTTCTTTCTATTTGTATTCCCTCTTCCTGAAATATGTATATCCTTTTCTCGATCACGCTCTGAAGGCGGTATTCTATTCGTCTTTTCTACTTTTGAGCTTTCGATCTGAATTGTTGTTCCTATTTCCAATTGTTTTGGGACGAGGGCTATCATGGTAGCCTGCGATGACTTCTTCGTATCACAACCGCTAACCTCTAGTATTTGATGCTAGCGCCATTGGACTTCTAAAGATGTTGCCGAATATTCTTTTAGTTGAAATTCCGCTGAAGTCTTGCGATAGTAGAAATTGTCCGATGTTGAAGCTTCCACATTGATTCTTCGAGGTTGTACCATCTTGAATACGTATTTTCCTAAGATGTAATAAGTAGCATCCAAGTTTGGTGATGGTGTGATACAGTGGTTATTTACGCCGATATATGCGCACCCCATTACTCACAACTCAGGCCGTCGGGGTCAAATCTCACTTTTCTATTGAAAATTATAATCAAATATATTGCATATGGAAAGGTATCTATTCAGTGTCGGTAAGAAATCGTATGTCTCCTCTCACGTTGGTACTGTCACGCCAGCAATTAATTTTTTTAGCAACCTATTTTGGTCGCTCAAAAATACAGACGTAAAGGTATTCTGGGCGTGTTTAGGACTGATCAAAACTATATGGATTTGGTTAATTTATCTGTTTCTTTTATGAATGTTAAAGTCAAGAGACCCGTTGATTGCTATACTATCATTCTTTCCTTAGCCAAAGTCCGGAGTGTCTTCCAGACTAACTCTTACTAGATGGCAACTTCCTCGATTACTATTTTAATCTTCTCACTCCTCAAGAGGCATACCTTTCACAAGACTTGCTGGTTATGAGGAATACGCGGGGTGCCTTCCAAGTACTACTATAGTAGTTTGTGACTACTTATCTGATACGAGGACTGATTTTCAGATAGCATCTTGTATACATTTTTAGCTTTCTTCATTTGGCTTGAAAAAACTCAGTAGAAATGTTATAAATATTATAGCTACTGCTTTATTTTCTTAGAGAATCAGATGACAGTTGCTATCTCCGAGATGCTGCTTATTTTATTATCCTGTTGCTGCATTGCCAGCTGCTTCCAAATTCGTACGTCAAAGTGGTTGAGTCTCTTTCCATTTGAGCACCGCAATTAGGTGGGGTCTTCCCCAACCTCGGTATTGGATTCAAAGACCAGGATCCATCCTCTCTACATATCCCAGCCTAGTGAAGTGTTTTTTTTTTTACCTAAGTCCATGTACACCTCGTATAGTTCGTTTTTGAATCTACTCTTCGGCAATGCTAACAGGCAGTAGATCATTCAAATCACTTTTATCTCGAAACGATCAAACTTCTCCTCATCCTTTTTTGATAAAAAAAAACAGTCCTTTTATGCGATAAAGGAGAATTGGAACGGTCATTTTTTTATAGACCTCTACTCTTGGTTCCCGAGAGAGGGCTCTGCCACTCAATTGCCTTTTGAACTTCAAACAATATCAATTGCCAATAGTTACTGTTCGAATGGTCACTGCAAAGCTTTGTGTTATAATCTCTAAGGTGATTTTAACATCATGAATAGAATATTGAGAATTTGTTGTGTCAAGGCGCTAATAAAAACAGTCCGTGGTGCCTTCGTCTTTCTGCTCTGTTGGGACGTTAGTGCATATTAGGTTGATTTTGGCGATTTTAGTCTTGATACGTATTTTTAGGAGGCCTAAATCCACATGGTTGGCTTCTTGGAAGCAATCACCGTGGTAAAATGTTATAGCAGGTGGTTCGAAAAGTCCCGAGAGTAGCATACAAAAACACAATATTTTGGAAAAATTCTTTATTCATCAACATAATCTCCTTCTAGAGTGACACGATCATGCCAGGGCTGCTCTATCATTTTTATGCCTTCCTTACAAAAGCATCATTTGTATTTGTACGAGCGCGTTTGAATTCAGAAAACCAGCGACAAATAGTTGCTTTCGATGGAGCAGATTCCTTATAATATTTTTCAAGCCATTTTTGAGTTTTAACCTTATTTTTCCCCATCAAATAACAGTATTTTTTTAACGTACGAAACTGGCTATCGTATGGATATGTTATTAGAGTCGCCATCCATGTGTCAGTCTCGAAAGTTTTCGAACCACCAGTTATGTTGCATTTTTTCGCCCTTCTTACACACAGTCCATTCCATTGCATTTCTTGGATGGCAATTAGTTCTGCCTTACAGAAGTCTCAGGTCTCGGCGCCACATTCCATGTACAGTACCGAAAATCGTTTGCCTTTTTTCCAATTTCAGAGGCCGCATGGTATCATTCGTATACGATGCTTCGGGTTGCTTCGCAAAAAGTAACCATCGCTTTGTCGGACCAGACACTTTGCTGCACCACTTTATCATGATGGTCCGATTACATCATTGTCATCAGGACCATATGAACGGTGACGTTGACCAAATTTTAGTTCTTCCATCTCTACTTCAGAAACAGTTGATTCCGAAGCACCTAGGCTTTGAATATGCCAGAGTAGCCCGGGAAGTGGATTATTAAACCAAGTGGTTGGATATATGTAGGTAATACCATTGATTCTATTCAGTTCTTCCGCTGTTCATTTGCCCAACGTTGAGTCTTGTCTCGATATATTTTAGACACTTTAGCCTGCAACACATTCGCGCTAATGCCTGATGCCATTTCCTGTGCAGTCAGTAGTTACTTGGTAAATCATTGTCCAGGCCTTTTGATAATTAGGTGTCGATTAAACCAATATCAACCGGATATGAGAGTTGAGTTCTTTTGCGTCGATCCATTAATGTGAATCCTATTTGCATACCTTGCGCTCGTAGCAAGCATCAAGTGTGTCATTAAATAAATGGAAAAGGTTGCAATCATCGTGTTCTAGCTGTAGCCAGCCATCTTACGCAAATGTATCGGATTTGCCATTAAATTGCCCATTCACCAGTCCATCGTATCCGAACTGGTGATCACTTTGACGTGAAGCGCTCATAGGAATGTATTATGTGTTTCTACATACGAGTTCATGGTATATACACGTTATTCCTTAATGGTTGTCCGAAATGTATAAAATATTCTTCGTATTTTGCAGTCAGCATTTCACTGGCATTATGCCCAAGAGCACCATGTGTGAACGTGGGAATAGTGCGTCCGTTGTCCATCGGACTGAGTAGCCTCTGGTCGTCTAGAATCAAGCTTGTGGTTTTGATTACGGATGATTCCGATGCACATGTCTGAGTTTTATCGTTTTACTATTTTTTATTTTTTATTAATTTTTTTTTTTACCAAACAAGGTTTCAGGAAAACGTTGCCGTAATCAACCTCAGACTCCAACAACTTACATCGACTCAACATGACCATTCTAAACCGCTGAAACAGAGATGCAGGAGCAGGTTCTCGTAATGCGAAACCACAAAATCTTCAGAGCTTCATCCATGTCGTCCATGTCATGTCGATGAGAAACACAGGCATTTTGGTTTTTAATTTCCAAGCGTATGAAAATGAAAAATAAAGAGTAACTTGGGTAGATATAAGTAAACACAGTACCTGGAGCCTAACCGGTCAGAGATGCAATTTAAGTGATCTTCGGTCAGTGACAGGAGGAGACCAACAAGTGTATTTAAGTTGGTCGTTACTTCAGTTCACTTGGGTAAACATGTGTCATTGGAACGTAAATAAAATTAAATGCCACACAGGCTTCTTAAAAAAAGGTCAACAAGACTGCAATTTACCTAAATTTCATGGAAAACATTGACATAGACATTCACGCGTATATGTGCATATACGAATATAGTCAGTTGAAGACCGCATAGGATAGATAGGCCACAAAAAGACAATTTATTGACAGGTGTTATTGCGGATGAGGTTATACGCCATTGTTTTGAACGCATGATTCTTAGAGTGATTTTTGATCCAGTGTGCGTTGGTAGGCTTTGGAGGAACTTATGTAACAGCGAACTCTACGAGCTGTACAGTCGATATCGCCCTCGTCCGAATGAAAATAACGCTCCTGCCCGAAGTATAATGCTATATAACAGATATACAAGTAGACCTCGTCTAAAGTGGTGCACACAAATCGAAGGAAACCTCAATCATCTTGAAGTGCGCAACTCAAAGCCGTTGGCCAAAAACCACGCTAACTGAAGAGGTTTATTGGTTGATACCCAGTTCCAGCCTGTACTGTTGAAATATGTGGAACATATAGCGACATATAGTGTCACATATTCTTTATACATTTATGCGTTGCTTAAATTGGCTAGGTTCGGCGACATTAAAACAATTCCACAGGCCGATCTAATTTGGAGCATCTCGATTTCGAAAGCCTGCTTTGTCTATATGGTGCCGCCATCTCCCGCCATCTAAACCCTCCGCTTCTGTCAACACCATTAAGTCGAGGTATGATCCACGTCATGGCTATATGGTGTAAGTAGGTGAACGTTCCCAACTGTATTTATTTATAATATTTACGCAGCATAATATTTTGTTTGGCATAATCATTTTGTGTGCGACATGTTTAACTCTGCCAGATAACATGGGGTAGACAAATCACTAATTTTCTCAATATGTGATGACGAGTGAGCACTACTATGGTACTTGTTGGTTGACTCTTAGCTCAAAACTCTCAACAGCTCTTACGTCTTCGGCCGGGCATATGCTGTACCTTCTGTCGAAGCAACGTTTGCTCTAAAGCGCAGGCAGTCCTAGAAGTGATACACGACTGATACACCAGAAATGGGCTTTCAGTCATTCCTCTAAAATTGATGCTGTTTGCTTCACTTAAAGGAGAAATTTGTCTGGCATGACCCATCTAGCTCTAAGACACATCAACAGTCATGTCTCCAAAGGAACTACGTATCTAGGTATGGATTGGAAACTTCAGTGGACGTTTGAAAACTTGTAAGGCTATCGGCTTTCGGACAATGTAAGAGGTAACGACCACGATGAGACCAATTATATCCTTTGCGTCGGTGAAAATACTTCCTTTGCTTCTACTGCATGGCGCTTTCCCTAGCATGCCTTGCTCTGCTGTGGATGCGGTCGCCTTTATACGCCTGTCATAGGCTGGACTCTCAAAACCATATTCTGCAGCCGTGCATACAATGAAAAACAGAAGAGCACCCGGCCCAGATGGAATTCCAGCAAAAGTAATAAAAGTGACTGCCCAAGCATGCCCTAACCTGCTGCTCAACATGTACAACAGTTGCCTCGAAGAAGGAGTCTTCCCAAAGAGCTGGAAAAAGCAACGATTGGTACTGATCAGCAAAGGAAAAGGAGACCTAGACTCCCCAACAGCGTACAGGCCCTTATGTATGCTGGACACAACGGGAAAACTGATGGAAAAGCTGCTCAAATCACGGCTCACAGATGCAGTACAAAGAGCGGTAGACTTTGCAGGAAGGCAGTACGGATTCAGGAAAGGACGCTCCACGGTCAGAGCTATTGAAGAAGTGGTGAAGTCTGTTCAAGCCGCCCAATAAGGAAGTTGCCGCTCTAAGAAGATCGTTTTGCTGGCAACCCTGGACGTAAGAAATGCATTCAACTCAGCCGGGTGGAGTGATATACTAAATGCGCTAGAAAATAGATTCAACATCCCAGCCTATCTATTACATATGATGAAGGACTATCTCAGGGATCGGGAGCTGATCTACGAGACCACTACGAGGCCTACGAAGGAAGGAAATAACATCTGGAGCAGCACAGGGATCAATCCTGGGACCAGACCTCTGGAACATCTCCTATGATGATATACTGCGGATGGAGATGCCCGAAGACACCTTTCTCGTTGGGTACGCAGACGACATCGCGGCAGTGATAACGGCAAGAGACACTGAAAACGCGCAAAGAAAGTTGAACCAAGTCATGCGACGAACAACCTTCTGCATGGATGAGCACGGTTTTAGTTTGGCAACAGAGAAAACTGAGATAGTCCTTCTGACGAAGAAGAAAATCCCGACACAAATAGACTTCCAAATTGGGTCTGAGGTCATTAAGAGCAAGGACGCGGTGAGGTATTTGGGATTGAGGCTTGACACAAAACTAACTTTCTGGCAACAGATAAAGTACGCAGCGAAAAGAGCCTCTAGAGTTATAACATCACTCAGTAGATTAATGGCGAACATAGGTGGTCCAACGGCAAATAAGCGCAGGCTATTAATGTCGACAACGTATGATATTCGCCTATATAGAAGTGAGATCTGGGTAGACGCGCTTCGACAAGAAAAGTACCGGAAGCAGATGGCGACAGTGCAAAGACGTGGAGCTCTACACGTGGCTAGCTCTTACCGAACGGTGTCGCAACCAGCCGTCCTTGTAGTCGCAGGAGTGACTCCCATCGATCTCCTAGCGGCACAAAGGAAGTACGTCCACGAAAACAAGCGGAAATCGGATTGGAAGCGGCAATCGACCAAGCAGAGCAGCAAACGATACGGAAGTGGCAAGAGCGCTGGATCTCTTTCATTGTCCGAAAGCATGGTGTTTTCGCTAGCGTGCCTGGCTCTGCTGTGGATGCGGTCACCTTTATACCTTTATACGCCTGTCATAGGCTGGACTCTCAAAACCATATTCTGTTTAAAAAGAAGTGGTCTTTGGTACAATATGCACCTTACTCGCTGACTGTCTTTTAACTCTGCTCTTATGGATGCAATGTTACCAGAACTTCTGTTGCTGCGAAAGTTCGAAATCGACTCTGTCAGTGCCCAGGACTGGTTTCGGTCAGAATCTGAACCAGGAAAGGAATGTAGTTGGGTCTTCACGGATAGCTCTAAAACCGGTCTAACATGCAGGGTTGTTGTCTTGTTTGGAGCACGACGTCATTAGATTTCACTCCTCGTTAAGAAAACTTGCGTCTCTCTTCCAAGCGGAAATACATACTTGTAAATGTAATCCTAATGGCAATGAACTATGTTATGAAGAATCGGAGGGGCAGCATTCTGTTGCGATTTCACCACTTCCAAGCTAGTTCGAGAATGCAAGAGTTCTCTGTATCTTGTTTGGGTAACAGGTCACAATGGAATCGTGGGAAAAGAGTTCGCCGACAAATATGCCTGGGAAGGCGCAGAGGAGAGTTTTTTAGGACCCGAACCTGCGTTCTTCATTGGGCAATGGAAGTTGGCATTCTTATAGACATAGTACTTCATCGCACTTAGGACTGTGTAGAATTATTTTTATGCCGGTGCGGGGAAATTGGAAGGGGATGGCAATTGGATTGCTTTTCATCTCACGTTGATTGACATTTGGCCTTTGGTCGGGTCTCAGCCATCCTGTAGCATCCGCCTGCAAAGAGAAACAGAAATAACTCTGAGAGGTGTAGATATGGAAAGTGGACGGTATCCCGCCTTAAGTCCACGTCCCCAGAGCCTCTGCAGACGCCGTTATGGCTTGTGACTAATTCAACAAACGTAGATAGTTCAACTCTGCCTTTCAAGAGAATCTTAGCTGTTCTGAATTTGCTGAGTTCCGGCGATAATTGCTTTGAAATTTTAAAGATTGGAATAGTTTTTCTTACCTTTCATTGGCTTTGAGTTGTTGTATTGCATTGTTAGAGTGACGACACCACGGGACACTAACTCTGGTACTCTCCAGTCGATCCTATGCTCGCATTTTGTTTCTGAAATACTTTTTTACTAAATAAAAAAAATAATTTTGAGTGATGGAGATCTTTATTGGAAAACATGATATCCGCCAAGTGGCTGCCGCCAGTGTTGATACATATTTGTGCCCGTTTTATCGCATTTTCCATGACTTTCCGCAAGATTTCGGGTGATAACTGTTCGCATCCCTGTCGAATATTCGAATATTAAGGGCTGCGATTGTCTGAGGCTTGTTAGCCTCAAAGAAAGAAGTCTGGGATTTTTAAATCGGGCGATCTTGCTGGCCATGCCAAATCGCCAAAACGATAGATTACGCGACCAGGAAACGCTTCCTTCACATTATCCATTGTGACTCGTGCTGTGTGAGCGGTTGCACCGCCTTGTTGAAACCATATGTTCACCAAGCCACGGTCATCCAATTCTGGCAGTAAGAAGTCGATTATCTTGGCCCTGTAGCGTTCGCCAGTAACAGTGACCGTATTGCCGATGGCGTCCTCAAAAATATATCCTCTTCGAGACTGGCGGTCAGGAGGCATTAACTGATGCACTGTTTGCACTTTGTACGGGAACATATGTAAGTCGTTCACTAAAATTCGCTGTAGGGGCCGCCTGGTGATGCCCAATTGCGTGGCCGGTCGTCTGGCTGATATTTCTTCGTTCTCAGCGACATCGGCCGAACGACCAGTCCGGTGGCGGCTACGCCCTGCATGGTCTGTTCGAGTCGAGAAGTTAAGCGCCGGAATGTTTGCCCAGTTGGCCCGACACGATTAGAAAATCGACGTTGAAATTCATGCTGAGACCGATTATTGGGCAAAAACACAGACACAATTATTCCACGCTCTTGCGGAGTATAGCGCTCCATTGCAGCTGACTAGTTCACAAATGTCATTTGCAAAAATTATACCATCTTCCGCCAAACAAATTCCTATTTCGTAGACATGCAGTAGTTATATAGAACTCGACAACATTCATCCATTCAGGGTGGATTTCTGACAATTCTGGCTTTTTTAAAACTCATCATAGGCCATTCACGATAATTTGTCATGTTTTTTTTTGTTCATGAAATTTCCGCTTACGCAATCTAGTTATTTTGCCAATCTTGCGTAACCAAAGTTCGAGTACAAACAAGCATTTCTATGTACTCAACTCGAATGGTATCCATACACAATGATTAAACTTTTATTTCACAGATCTAAACTATTTAGTTCGTTAACAAAAAAAAAAAAAAAAAAAAAAACCAACCGAAGAGATACTCATAACATCTGCGTAGATAAATTAGATTGCGAAAAATATCTAGAACTTACGAGCAGCAACGAGGTCGGAACCTAATTACTTGAGAGCGCGAAAATTGTTTATTGCTTTTGCAAATCTTCTGCGGAGTAAATAAAGAACAATTTGGAGTGGTGGTGATGGCTGTAGTTGAGCTCCCTTTTCGTTTTTCGGCCACCCCTTCTTTTTAGATTTAAGACTCCTAACATGCGAATAGCACACGAATGGGGTAAACAAATACCGGGTTAGTTGTTTGCAATTCATCAGGAGGGGTTGCTTGGTTTATGTTTCATTTCGCGAATTGTTATTTGTTTTACCGAATTGAGTATGTTTAAGTGTGAGTACGTTAGAATATTTAACTGAATGTCGTCACTGGTGTAAGTTAATTTTGGCAACAACTTTAAAATTGGGCTCTGGAATTTTAAATGAGTTTGGAAGGGGCCGAATTCAATTTTTCCACACATGTGCTCCTCAGAAATTCGTGGGGTTTTATTGGGTATCGGCTTGTTCTAGTAATAGATACATGCTTCAAAATAGAATAATATGGTGGTTCATGTTGCCTTCAAAATTAATTCCAGTTTTTGGTATAAATTTTCCCCTTTATACTCTTTTCTTGGCGCTGCTGATCAAAATGGATCTGGGCCTCAATCAAAAGCCGAATCAATTTATCGCTGTCTTGCACTTATAGCATTCCGGACCGTCTTAGTGGGGTTCCTTCGTTTGACATGTAAAGGGTCCGCCATCTAACGTTTTTTTTTTCAACTAGTGCTTATTTCGTGAATGGTAACACATAGCTCATGTCTGATTTGACAGATAATTAGTTTTATCCTTCCGGTTAATAATGGAAAATAATTTCATTCAAATGGCTGCCTCGGCTGGCCATGCAGTAGCCTACACGATCGGTCCAATTTTTAAACAGATTATCGATTGTGTGCAGCTGTATTTCACCAATGACTTCACGAATATTGTCCTTTAAATAGTCAATTGTCTCTGGCTTGTCGGCGTAACACTTATCTTTTGCGGCACCCCACAAATAATAGTCCAACGGTGTCAAATCGCAGCTCCGAAGTGGCCAAACAACAACAGCTCTGCGGCTGATAATGCGATCTTCAAAAACAGGGCCATGTTGCCAATATCCTCCTCTTCAATTTTTGTGAACAAAAATTCGTTCAACATGGCCCGATAACGATCGCCATTGACTGTAACGGCCACTCCTTGCTCATTTTCGAAGAAAAATAGCCCAATTATGCCTCTGGACCAAAATCCGCACCAAACAGTGACTCTTTTTGGGTGTATCGGCTTTTCAATGCATGCGTGCGAGTTTTCTGTGCCCCAAATGCGACAATTTTGCTTGTTTACATACTACATACCCGCCAAGATCAAAATTAGCTTCATCTGAAAAGATGATTTTTTTGGCAAAATCGGCATCTTCTCTAAGTCGATCGCAGGCCCACTTAGCGAAGCGAAAACGCATTGGATGGTCAGTTGGCTTCAACTCCTGAACCAATTGGACTTTGTATGGCGTCATACCAATGATGTCTCCGAAATGTTCAATTGTTGAGAACGACGGTGAATTGATGTTGATGGCGCTTCACGCACACTTTCTGCCATAGCAGCAATATTCTCGGGTGTACGCACTGTTTTTGGCTTTTCACTATTCGGTTTATCGATGAGGATACCAGTTTCTTTCAATTTTTTCACAAGATAACGGACATACGGAGCTGACGGTGCTTCTCTTCTTCCAAAATCCGTAGGCAATTTTCGCACACATTCTGCAACATTACCATGATTTTCAAAGTAATGTCGCAATATTTCCCAGCGTTGTTCAAACGTTTACACAACCATATTCGTTCAGCGGAAGGATAAAACTAATTATCTGTCAAATCAGACATGAGCTAAGTGTTACCATTCACGAAATAAGCACTAGTTGAAAAAGAAAATGTTAGATGGCGGACCCTTTATTAGGCATTGGAACTGATGACAGCCTGCCTGACCAAATTAATGTCGCTGTAAAGCCTATACGGCTGTTATATCTTCTAATATAGTGTTTTCCAATAAGGACTTGACAACTTTTTTTTTAAATAAAACGCAAACCATTTGAGATATTTCAAAAACTTTATTGTCGGCTTGAAGAACGATCAAAACATTTATGAATGGAACTCGACCTCGTTCATATGGCCACCGCGGGCACGTTTGCAGGGGTCGATTCGTTGGACCCAATTTTCAAAGATTCGGCCACACATTTGGGCCGAAACGGCCGCTATTTCGAGTTCAATGTTAGCTCTGAGCTCTTCCAACATCGTCAGCGTGTTGGCATAAATCAATGACTTAACGTAGCCCCACAGAAAATAGTCAAGCGGCGTTAAATTGCACGAACGAGGCGGGCAATCGACTGGCCCATTTCTTGAGATGACACGCTCACCATACTTACTCTTCAATAAATCGATTGTAGCGTGTGCTGCGTGTCTTACGGCATCATCCTGTTGAAACCACATGTCGTCCAAGTCCATATCTTCCAATTCGGGCAAAAAATAATCGGTGATCATGGCGCGATAACGCTGACCATTCACAGTAACGTGACGATCGTTATCGTCGACGAAAAACTATGGCCCAATAACGCCGCCGGCATGCAAACCGCACCAAACAGTTATTTTTTGTGGATGAAGTGGTGATTCATGAAGCACATGTGGATTTTCACCCGACCAATAATGCATATTTTGCTTATTGACGAACCCATTGAGCCAAATATGAGCTTCATCACTGAAGATGATTTTGCGATGAAATTCATCATCTTGGCGCATCTTCTCCAGAACTCAATCGGAGAACGTACGTCGCTTCAAATGGTCCATCGGCTTCAATTGTTGAGTCAGCTTGATCTTGTATGGGTGTAAACCATCCTTACGCAAAATACGCCATAATGTGGTCTGAGCGATGCCCAATTCTTGAGAACGCCGTGGAATTGACTGATTTGGATCGTTTGCTACGGACGCCTGAACGGCAGCGATATTTTCGACACTTCGACCAACCCGTTGTCTCACTGACACGGCAACATCACACAACGAGTATGTGAACTCAAATTTTTGCACTAAACTTGTTATTGCCTGTCTACTAGGGCGAGAATTACGACCGAAAATTGGAGTTAACGCTCTTAAAGTTGCAGTCACCGACTCCGAATTTCGGTAGAAAATTTTTATAATTTGCAGACGTTGCTCGTTCGTGTACTTTACCATGATGAAAATGTCGAGTTTACTGAATAAATTGACAGTGACAGTTTGATGACAGTTTAAAGAGTGCGTTCACAAATTAAATTCAAAGTTGTCAAGTCCCTATTGGAAAACCCTTTAAAAATTCTGTTTAAATAGTTGGGACTCAAAAATGCTCAAAAATCACTCAAAAATCCGGCCAAGCAGTTAAGTCCATGCTTGTGTGTCAGTTTTGGGTTTTTTCCAAGATCTGCCGTAAGGTGAATACCATACCTAGTGAATAGTAAATTTACGATAACTCAAAATACATATAGAGACCTATCGGATTGTTGATTTAGGGTTTTAACCATTCACATACTAGATTCGATGAAATATTGTTAAGAAGGCTTAGTTGGCGCACCCCTTCTTGAGGTTCGATCAAACAATGTTGAAATGAAACAGATGATCATATTTTGCAGATGACTTGGTATATGCTCTGCAGCTCCAGCAGACTCATTGTTCTTAAATTTAGATATTCCTATTCAGACCTCTTCCTGTTTGGGAGGACGAAGTTGATTTCGATCATTGTCCACGTTGAATAATTCATTCTGCCTGTCAGCCGTCGTCTTCGCCCACCTCCAGAAGTTATCCTTCCAAATCACTGTTACCGTCTGTGGCGTTTCTCTGCTTCTTCATTTTGTTTCTAAGAGGCCTCGCGAGCAGCTTTCGCCTCTTCGTTAAACTTCGGCTCTTCGTTAAACCAGGGACTTCATTGTGGTAGTCGGGTGAAACCTATTACAACAGATTCGGCCTCTCTATTCTTCTGAGCTTAATGATGACAATATGGGACTTTTCGAAAAGTTTTGGGAAACCCGATCAAAACAAGTTTTAGCAGTCTTCTGCGGTTGTTTTCATTCGAGTGGATAGAGGTTTGAGTCGATTTGGTCTCCTTGAAAAGTTCGGACGTCTAGAATACTGGAGCTGTGCCTTGTGTCGATCGCATTGTAATCAAACTGGTTGACGATTTTTTAATCAGGTGGCTGTCAGGTCACTTTGTGTATGTTGAGTTATAGGAAAGGCCTGCTAACTATGATAAGATCTTGCCCCACTGCAAAGTCGAGTAGTCTGAGTCCATTTTCAGTGATGATGGCGTGCGGGTTTTGTTGCCTCCTTTCTTAACTCGACGCTAAAATCACCAAGGACGATTTTAATGTAGTGCTTAGGGTATTGCTCATACGTCTGATGGATGATGGATGATGGAGCATCATCAAAATAGACAAATCAGCATGAATAGAAGAACGGTTCCAACTTTTTTCGAAAATCGGTCTTTTAACATACAAAAAATGACATAATTTTGTTTGGCCTTCATAATGCTGCAACTAAGCCCGCTTTTCGTCGTTTTGTGGATAAATTAAGTACGACACACACTTTATAAAACACAAATTCAACAATTCGTCAACGTAATGCATGTATGTATAAAAGAAATGGTAACTGCTTTTAGTGAAAGGGTGCTGGAATATCCGAAATTGTCAATTCGGCGTCTACCGCAATAATTTTCTTTTGCCCGTCCACTAAGTGGAAGCGGCTTACACCAAAAAATGATACAGCTATTGCAGGAATTGAAGCCACGCGACCATGGTGTGCTATGGATGTTCGCGGATTGGGCTCTTGAGCAGTTGGAAATCGACTTTCGCGAGGCAAGTACCAAAACTGGCGTTTCTAGAAAGCTGGTAGCATTGTCGGTCCTTATTTTCCCAAAAATGAACACGCGGTACTGTCTATGGAAAACGTTACCTACCAATGATGGTTCTACGTGAATTGGGCAACGAGATCAATTTTGAGTGCGTAATTGATGTAACACTTACACTTGGTCTGACTCCCCGTCACATCTACAAAGTCTCCCATCTGGCTTCTGCTACATCTCACCGATTGGTTTCAGACTTTGGCTCTTTGTTTTTAATGCTATTGCCACTTCTACTCTTATCTTGCTGTACATTTTCCGAAGACATAGTTGTGGTCTCCTCCGATAAGTATAATAGCAGAGAGACGGGGTCTATGAATCAACCAATTTCTTATTCTTCAAGAAGACAAAATAAGGTATCAGATCTAAAGAATGGATCGGGTTTGAGGGAGAAAACCGTAAGGCGATGAGAAAGTTAAGTTAACGCAGCATCCAAGAACCGATTTCCCACATAAAGGTTCTTGTTAGTACGTTAAATCTGTACACCGAGTGCCTGACCTTTCCATGCAGGTTGCTCATCATCCTTCCTGCTTTTGTTATACTTTCAAGGTACTAGGACAGTGCACTAAAGCCAGATGAATTTTTGGCAGCCCACCATACTACAACGACTTGAAAAAACAACTGGAAAATGTGGCTTAAATTAAGGATGTACGAGAATGACCGTTTATGGCGACCAAGGCAAGCAGGAGAGCTTGTAGTTCTGCATGTGGTAAATCTGGAACACACTGATGTAATGTCTTTTGTGCTGAGATTGTAGAAAGACTAAATCATACTAAAAGTCACAAAAAAAACATCGCTCCATGCTAAGCAGAAAATGTCACTACCTTCGCCACTATTCATAGCACTTGCTTGCAAGCACAATAGTTAGAAGCTGATCTGGCTTGAAGTAAACACCAACTTCATAAATGCCGCTTCAAAGCTGATTACCCTAAAAAACCGATGATCCTTTGATTTGGACTTGACTTAACTTGACCGAGTTACGACTATAATCGAAAGGGGGTACAGCTACTGAAATTTTTCACCAAATATCGAATTTCTAACGAAAGCCGTAGTATTCCTGATGTGGGAGCATTAAGTCGAAATACCTTCTTGTTTTGTTCGCATCGAAAGTAAATGAGGAAATGTCATGTCTGTCGCTCTTTCAAAGAAGTAGATGTCGTGCAACGTTTAATACGATTTCTTCTCAAATCAAACAGCAAGTGATATGCGTGTTCAAACTAACAAATACATACAACTTAATTAAAGCCAATGTCGGCACAAATGCCGAGGCTTAAGAAACACCTTTCGCCTAGAATTGTCCAGATGACTGTTAATTAGTGACCTAGTGTTGACTTACTAATCAAATTCCAAACATTTCCTGCTTCATTGCAGCACAAATTTATCTGCTTACTTCAAGTGTGTTCTTATCGAATGGGAAAATAGAGTAGAATCAGGTATTATAGTTATCGGTCGGTCACAGTTGCCCTAAAAGTCAGAGGCAACAAATCTGAAAATACCATTCATGTCATTTCAATTCATAAAAATCCCACATGTGATCATGTATCTGACAGCGAAACTGCATGATACGAGTGCACTAGTACCACCAAAGACTAACTCAATCTAAACATCTTGACCGCAGCAATGCACTGCATTTCATCCTATCATGCTCTCCTATCCAAAGCAATGTAATCTAAATCCATTCCATCTGGAAACGACACAAAGATTTACTACACGACACATAATTGAAGCACTTAAATCCGCGTCAGATGTTTCTGTCCGTGCGGTGCGGTGTGCCGTCTCTAGAAACTCATCGCATGCTAGCCAACCCCTGGACTTTATGCAATTACTCTACAACTCTCTGCCCCATCCCACCCACCTTTCAACCCTTGGCAAATCATATAATCAAAGCGAAGAACGACACAACATACAAATGTACATAGAAGCGTTTTCCTTAGGATGAAAAAAAAGACATTTGCTATGGCACTGCTCGCCGCTGACATATTCTGTTTACCGCTTTGATTGAGATTCGGATTTAGATACGTAAACTAAATTCGTTGGCCGCTCATCATTTTCCCTTGTCGTCGTCGACGTTGTCATCGTGTTCTCGGTCACTGTCGTTGCCTGAAAGTGTGAATGAATTAAGTCGAATGGAAAAGCTCGAAAAGTCGTCGTCGTCGTCGTCCTCGTCCTCGTCTGGCAGTCCACAAGTACTCATACTCATACTCGTAATCGTACCCTCTCTCCGAACAACTGCCCATTTGTCCATTCAACTATCCGTCTATTTGTCTAACGACACCCAACAAGCGATCAATTTAGATTACAATTCAGAGCAGCCCACGCTTATCCGGAAAATGAGTAACCCCACGCCTCACGCTCGCCTCTCATATGTATATAACATACTTAATCCACATGTTTACAACATGTGTAAAATTGTAAAGCGGAAAAGTTGGATAAAAAACAAGAAATTCAAAGAATTTCGCAGACTAGTTTACATTAGCGTATTTGTTTACATACGCACGCATTTTCAGACATTAATTCCAGTGATTGATCCGTGAAATGCGTGTGCGAATACGAATATCTAAGCGCAAAGCTCGAGTATCTAGACAAATATATTCGTACTTAGTTGGGTGGGCGATAGGTGGTGATGGGATAGATTTGTATAGTTGCAAGTAATTTGGTTATAACAAGTATCTTATGCTAATCGATAATGTGCTCTCACATTCTTCGATACACGATTCGCATGTACTTATAAGTACTCGTGCGATTAATTTGTTTTATTATAGATTGCCCTTGATGGATCTATTTTTAGATATTTCTTTCAAATTCATCGAAATGCGTACTCTGTTGATCCTGATCTTTATGTGTGCCTCTGCCATATAGACCGTGAAGTGATGAAGTGGGGAGGGTGTCAACGATGTGTGTCTGTAATAAATTAACCAAATCAATGGTGGTCAACTTCAATTGAATGTAATTGGGGTTGACTGTGCAACAGAAGACTAAGACAACTGTACCAGTACTGAAAACCATTGTCACTGTCACTACTTGTATCATAGATCGACACATGGCCGACAGTGTTGTCGTGGCTGTCCATATATGTGAATCTTTCGGACTTCAAGAGGTAGTCGTGCGCGATTAATGTACCTCATTGGAAGTCGTTGCCAATGGGAGAAAGAAGGGACATAAGGAAGAAAATCTAAAAAATTGAATCTTCACGCAGTCTCTTAAACTGAGATATTAGCAATAAGAAAAGTAACCAACCAACTTCTTGGCTGCTAAAGTTTGAGCAATCTGGGCTAATGGAATGCCTGTAAAACAAAATCTCGCAAACTCGAGCAAAAGTGACAACTTTTCGTCATTGGATGTATCATAGAGACACCACGGCATGAAACCAAAACAATCTTGAGTTCCTTAGGCTAGTTGGGGTGGCTATCGGCATAATCCTGATATACTCTGTAATAGCACCGATTAAAACCCCGTGAGCAACAATTGTAGGAAAAGTTATTCTTTTGAGATGTAGCCGCAAAGGCAGTATTGTACTTGCACCGGACTGACGCTTCATGTTAATTTTATAATTCTCAAGACAATATACTGAAATTACTGTTAAGACTAGGTTTATATATAATTAGCGCACGCTCAAATATATAAAAGTGCTTACGCACAGCGCGGGCGAAAGAAACTTCAGGAGAAAGAAAAGAGAGGTACCGATGTACATTGGTCTTAAATGTTTGCAAGTTATAACGACTAGGAAACAAAGAGCTTGGCAGGGCATTCCTTAAGCGAGTTGTATGGCTTAGGAACTAATCACGATATTTTAGAGTACGTATGAGCTTGAGGGTAAGTGGATGAGCTTTCATACCGAGACGGGTGTTAGGGTTAGAAGTTTGGCGATTGGCGGAATGGCGATTTCTATGGAGCACTTATGGTTAAAATAGCGATAGAACAGAGGGAGGAGACACGAGACATTACGTCGGTGTTCGAGGGTGTCCATTGCCTGAGTGATGTTAGTATCTCCTATGACTATAGCAGGTGCATAGATGTTTTAGGCCTACCTGACCAGATCTCTAATTTTAGGCGGATAGATGACTTATATATTGCGGCCAGATCAAAGGAGATGAAGTATTTCTTACGTCGCTTGAGAAAACCTAGACATTTCGCAGCAATTTTGGCGACATTAAATATGTGGTCATTCCAACGTAAGTTGTCTTGTATATACTCGTAAGTGCCATTCATACATCCAAGCTAGTAACACATAGAAGTACATTTTTAAGAAAAGTTAAAGCCCGGCTACTTTAACGAAATAAGGTTGAGACCCTGCTTAAAGTTATATCTTGTGTACTTGTATTATCTATGTTTATAAGTATCTCTCTTTACTTTTAATTCACATGTCTTGATATTCTTATCATGATTAGTCAACCGTTGAGCAGCATTCTGGATGTTCGAACTTTCCGAGGAGTAAAGGAGACCAGCTCGGATCATTACCGTATTTTAGCCAGGGTACGAAGGCGAATATCACAAGCACAGAGGAATGAAGTAAGACCTCCAAAGTTCGACGTTGAAATACTGCAATTGCATGAGACCGGTAGAATCTTTTCCGATAGCGTTTCCCTTAACTTCTCTCAAAATCCTAACCCCCATATACAAATCGTAATCAACGGGAATGTTGTCAATGTGCCAACAGAGAATATGCTTCTGATGTGATTGGTTTCAAAGCGCCACCACAAAAAAACCTCTGGTTTGATGACAAATGTACGCAAGTACAGGAAACCAAACAAGAAGCATATAAAGTTGCGCTACATCGAGATATGCTCACGAAAGATACACCAGAGCTTAAAACCAATATGCCGGGGCTACAGAACCAGAGTGGAAGCATGCAACGATGAACACTAGCAACTACTAGTAGAGTAACAGACGGTGCTGAGAATATGGAAAAAATACTCCTGCAGATTGTATAACGCGATGGTCAAAATACGGCTATCAGGTAGAATGAACCATTCACCCTGGATGAAGATGAAAGAAAAGGTAGCAAGATCGAAGCTTTCGTCTAATAAAGTTCCTGCGTCTTCCTTTGTTCTGTAGTTATAAGCAAAAACGAAATCAGACGCAGAATACTCGTAACTGTTACCAATCTCTGTTTCTTTGAGCTCAGGAGGCAATTGCGTAATAGAACGCTCTCCCGTAAGACCACACTGAATTTATACAAGACTCGTTATCATCCCGATCCTGTTGTACGGCGAGATGCTTGGACCTTGTAAAAACTGGATAAGGAAGCACCTGGTCGTTCCGAGATGGAGACACTGTGTGTGATATTCAGTCGCAGTTCACGGGAAATGGAGGAGGAATTTCAAACATTTCAAGGTGTATAGTTCGATTCAAATCACTATACGCAGAGAGAGTAAGGTAAAATTTTAATGAGAGAATATCCTCTTCCATTTTTTTTAATCTGTTTTAGCGATTATTTAAGTATATTTGTTGTTGTTAAGTTCGTTTTTTTTTAAAAATTTTAATTTTTGTGAGAGCAAATTTAACAGACCTGTGCAGTAGACTGGTCAACTGATTTGAATCGAGCTATACATGACTGGGTTATGTTGAGTGAATGGACATCACAGCTTCAGCTGTGGTCTTCGATTCTAATTCCTAGGGACGGCGCAGCAGAAGAAGACCGCATCTAAGGTGTCACACGCAAGTGGAAGGCGACCTTAAACAATTTGAAGTGCAGCACTGGAGGGAACTGGCGAGAGATCGTCCTAGCTCGAGAGGCTTATTAGTTGGGATGCAAGTTCACCCCGGACTGTAGTGTCACCTAAGTAAGTGAGTTTCTGATACCACCATCCTTTCGGCAAATCTCCGAAAGTGCAATCTTTTGCCTGTGAAAAAGTCTTTTACTCTTCCGCCCTTCGTAGTGAAAAGTCGTATACGAGTATTTTCTCTAAGGCCTTGTTCCACCACAGACTGTGTACAGGATGTCCCAAAATTCAAGCAAGAAGTAATGTCGATAGAAAACAGGTTTTACTATATAGGATTATGTATCGGGTGCACTTTTTTTGTCGAAATTTTCCATCACAGTTTTGCATAAATTTAAGTCCAACAGCGTTAAATCGCATGATCTGGGGGGCCAATTCTGATCACCAAAACCGGAAATTACACGACTAGGAAATGACTCATGCAGTAATTGAATTGTTTCTTGGGCTGTGTAGCATGTGGCACCGTCTTCTTCAAACCACATGTCGCTCACGTCCATATTTTGCAAATTAGGCACAAAATACTGGATTATCATGTCGCTATAGCGAGCACCAGCTGCATTTTCAAAGAAGAATGGTCCGATGACGCCTCCAGCCCAAAATTCGCACTTGGGAATTTTCTGAACCCCAAATTCGACAATTTTGACGATTAACATAGCCTCATTCGTTGAAGATGATTTTGTTTGAAAAATCAAAATCCACTTGTTGTTGTTTCATAATCCATTCAACGAACTCTCTTCGCTGTGTGTGGTCGTTCAGGCTTCAGCTCTTGGATCAATTGCACTTTCTATGCATGAAGATTTAAATCTTTCGTGAGAATACGCTGTAGAGAGCTTCTCGAAATGTCCAATCCTTACCGCGGTGCCGAATTGACGTGCCAGGACTCTCAGCAACAGCACCACTCGAACGAATAGCTTCGATGTTTTGTGTTGAACGACTTATTGAAGGACGGCCAAAGTATCTTGATTCAGTCTCGCTGAATTTTTGAGTTCAATTGATGAACCGACAATATTTTGTATTGTGAATTGTGAGTTGTTCTTTCGTGTAGCACTCCATTTTTAAAAACTCTGAACTGTCAGCGGTCAGGCTGTCTGTGTTTTTTGGGACACCCTATATATATTTGAAATGTTTGAATTGCAAGATCAAATTTCTCATCATTCTGATAATGATGGATACTCTTTGAAGTATTCTTTTACCTGATAGTAAGGCTGACTTCGTCTGTCATAGTAAAGACCGAGCCCTGATCTCCTCAATTTACACCAATCTCGAAATAGTATCTGTGCACTCTAAATTAAAATTTATATAGAATTTTGTTTTATTTTAAAATAAAACTAAAACCTGAATAATTAAAGTCTCTAAGTATTGGGGAAGATAGAATTGGTGATTTTAAAGTAATTGAGGCAAGAGATATTGTTTCTACGAATTATAGTAGAAATCCGCTTAAGATAAAGATATAGTGCACAAGAACTGCGATTGTTAAGGGTGTTTTTTTAGAGGTTTGGTTTTTAAACTGGCAACACTGTTCCTACAGATTGTCAATTTGACAGTTAAAAGTTGATTTGTGGTTAGTATGTTTTGCCATTTTACGATGAATAGAATAGCGAAAGAACAACGCGTGCAAATTGTGCAAACTTATTTTGAAAACCATGGTTCGGTTCGCCAAACTTATCGTGCGCTACGTCCATTTTACGGTCGACATAATCGTCCATCTGAGCAGGTTTTTCGAAACACGATGAATCGTTTTCGCACCACGTAGAATTCTCTAGGGGATAATACGCATCCCCAAAGACGACAAACCGTGCGAACAGAAGAATTTATTGCCGTTGTGGAGCGCAGTGTAGTGTTGAGGAAAATCCGAATGAGTTGATTCGCCATCGTTCACAGCAATTGGAGCTTAAAAGCTTATAAGACCCAGCTTGTGCAAGAGTTAAAACCGCGTGACCATTATACGCGTCGTAGATTCGGTAAATGGGCCGAAAACATGATTCAGCTTGATCTTCATTTTCAACGCAAAATTTTGTTCTTCGATAAGACCCAATTTTGGTTAAAGGGACATGTAACCAAGCAAAATTGCCGAATTTGAAGTGGAGAAAACCCAGAAGCGTTAGTCGAGACGCCTTTACAACCATTAAAACTCACTGTTTGGTGTGCTGGTGGAATCATCGGCCGTCAATGGAGAGCGCTAGAGAAACATCTGACTTCTTCGTTCCTCAGTTGAATGTCATTGACGTGACAGAGCTTTGGTTTCAACAAGATGGCGCAACATGCCACGCGGCGCACGATACCATCAATTTATTGCGGGAAACATAATTTCGCGTAATGGACCTGTGAACTGACCTCCACGATCCTGTGATCTCACACTTTTACATCACTTTCTTTGGGGGTATGTGAAATCACTAGTCTATGCCGATAAACCAGAGACGTTGAACGATTTGGAAGTCAAGATTCGCCGTATTATTGCTGATATACGGCCCCAGTTGCTCGATAAAGTTGTCGAAAATTGGACTTCACGATTGCGCTTCATTAGGGACAGCAGTGGCGCGCATATGCCCGTTACCATATTTAAATGGCATACAATTATCCATTAAATAAAGCTAATATCATAGACATTAACATTAGCTTCAAGTGTTTTATTTCATATTTAATTTGTACACCTCTAAAGAAAAACACCCTCTAATTCTGGTAGTAGTACTAATAATACTTTATTCTCTATATGTACTTATAATCAAACGACAACCCTGGTTAAAATTTAATTGGACGGGTGATAAGATACATTGTGGTCAATTGGTTGGCGAGTTTTTTGGCATTGCTCATTCAGGGATACAATTTAAGAAGTTTGCAATTCTTTTCTGCTCGTTCTTGGATTTTTTTTATTTTGTTTCTTTTCTCAGTTCTCTGGAGCTGTGGTAAAGTGAAGGCGCCTTTACCTCTCTTCTTTGAGGGCGAAAACACTTATCAATTAGCGACAATTGCCATTTCCCGCTTATCTGTGAGCAGGGAAGCAGTTGCCTGAGATAAGGGGGCAACAGACTGTAAATGTTTGAAATACTTATATGTGTGCTTTAGTCATTTTAATTTGTTTATGGCAAATCATTTAACTAACTTTTTTTTTGGAAATTTCTCTGACGTCAATTAGTGGATTTGCGTCGACGGGAACACAGTTTTTTTTTTTCAAAGGAGAGCACGAAATGATAAACGAAAATAAGTTGATCACGCGAATGGGATTATTGCATTATGTTGCAGAAAAAGATGGGCGAATGTTGGTCTAACGGTTCATTTGTTTGTTTCGTGAAAATTGGAGGTTTAGGCTTCTAAGACAATAGAGCATTGAGCTGGCACAGGAGATATTTCACTTGCGAAAAGACAGAATAAAAATTCGTCCATCCTTGGCTAACATACGGATACATATGTACAAAAAGCGTATGTGAGTCGTGAATGGATTGTTTTCTTTATTCTTATGCTATGGACGTTGGACACGAGAACTGCTTTATCGTAGAAGAATTCGTAGATGTTGTTTTTGTGTGCAACTTTATCCGAATCATCGACCCTTTAATTCTGACTTTTACTGCGCATGTTTTATTTCTCAAAAATGCTTCAATCTTTTTAGTGAGATGTAGCTCTTTACAAGCATGTAACTTTTGTAAAATATTTCACTCTCCTGAGTTGTCGGCAAATTTAAGCTCCGCAGTTCATACTTTCAATGAAAATCCGCGTTTAGGGCTACCAACAAAATGCAGATATAAGAACGCTATTTATAGATAAGGTACGTGCAATCTCTCAAACGACCAAGACTGCAAATCAAAATAAAAATAAATAACCGAATAGAAGGCATAACTGAAACGAAACCACTCACCGACCCAGTCAAGGCTGCCGATTGCTGGTTGTGCTATAGATGTTTTGCAAGATACTTAGTTAGGACTTAGCATATTTAGGGCTCAAGTTTCTACAGAGGCTAGCACTAATATTTAAAACGGAGGTTCAGTCTTCCTGCTCCCCTCGCACTGTGATTCAAAGATTGTAGAGTAGGCCTTTCTCGCAAATGGGACCATAAATTCGACGAAGGATTTTTCTTTCAAAGGTACCCAGCATTAGTTCTGCTTTTTTGCTTTCCAGCACTCAGCTTCGTATAGCAGAACTGGTAGGATCAAAGTCTTGTATAGGAGAAACTTTGTCTTTCTGGTCAGCAGTTGTGATTACAGCTGTTTTGATAAACCTAAATAGCAGCCGTTTCCAAGGTTCATTCTTTGTCGGATCTCTACTAAAGTGTTATTTATAGAGTTGATGTTCACTCCGAGATATTTGAACTTCCAGCCGACTGTGATGTTTTGTCGTAGATGGTGGATAGATGTTTCATTGCTTGTCCAAATTAAACCAACTTGTCTAGCCTTTTCTTCGATTCCTACAAATGCTTGAACGATGGATCGATGGGATCGAGCGATGATGTCAATGTCGTGGAATCGCTTTTTTGTAGATGGGGCAAATAGAGCTGATTCTCCAGTCGTCAGACATGTTTTCGTCCACGCACACTTTATTGATTATTTGGTACATGCTCCTTACTAAAAGATCACCTCTACATTGAATTAGTTCCTGTTTCAAGTCATAGTGAAGTCGGTGGCTTTGGAATTCTTTCTTTTTAATAGCTAAGTCGACCTCTTCTACAGTGGGAGGGGGGTATTATGCACTATCACTCTCTCTATTTGGGGTCCATTTAGGAAATGCCCCTTAAACAAATCTACAATACCGTGTGAGTCGGTGACTGGGTTGCCTCCTCTGTTTTAAAGGGTCTGTGTTAAGAGTTTGAAGCAGACTGCGAGTTCTTTCTTATGGAACTGGCTTGCGGAACTATTGTTTCTGTAGCGAGACTCTTCGATATAATTGAGTTGGGAGATGGTCCTCTTTCTACGCACGATTTTGTTTTCCTCCAGTTTTTTAGATCGATACTCTTCCCTCGCTACTCTTGTATTCCGTTGCAGCGCTTGTTGGTTTGGTATGACATTTTCCGTTGTGTGGCCCCATCATCGTACCACGGGCTTTTTATTGGGGGAGGTGCGACACTGGTCGTCCACTGGTTGTTAGCGTTTGTGAATGACTACGGCATAGTGAAGTGTTTCTCGCTTAATCGGTCTCTGCAGTCTCTGGCCACATCAAGGCGCTCTACGTTTGCCTTATTCGACCACCTAGGTGTAGCCATGTTTTATCGTGGAGGCTGTGCTTTCCAATTGAGCCGGCAATGATGTTTCACTCCCTAGGATCCATAGGATGCAATTAACAACCAATTCTAACGACATCACTATAAGTCCAAGTGATTATGAAGTGAATATTGTGGAAGATATCAAGTTAAAATTGTAACTGCTTAAAATTAGGCGGGGTGAGGTTAGCGGAGGAGGTTATTGAGCAATATCTGAAGACCGATGAATCATTGATTCATGAGCGACGCGCTTTCATAATTCAAATTCGCCCACAAAACATGAGCTCTTTGACAGAGTCTACGAGCAATGCTCGGCGTTAATATAACGCCAAAATAGGAAAAGGAGATACTCATATCTTTGGCAAACTACCAAAAACTTACACTACACCACGCCTGGAAACTGACTTATGCTTATTGACCTTGCTGCGAGGCTAGGTATCAGAATAGCTGGTACATGGTTTGTTAACCTCAATATCCGTAAAGGATCATGGTGGTTACCTGTTTCGATTGATGCAGAATGATGTATAGACTCAGACCATTGCCTAGTTCCAGATAAGGCACGTCTAAGACCATCTCAGAAATGCCACTACAAAGCCAAAATATTTAAAGTTAAAGAGCTATTCTCGTTTAATCCCTTACAATCTGTATTAACTAATGAAGACAAGTGGTATCGATGTCTAAATCAGTAAGGAACGTTGCAAATAATTTGGTCGGAGGAAAGGATGCCTGCCATGCTAGAAAGGAAAACCTTTATACTGCAGCAACTATGTCAATCAGCCTCCTTATCATCGCGTGCAAGATCTTGTATGAAGCATTTTTTGATCGCCTAAAAATCTTATTGACCCCTGTCCGTGCACTTTAAGGATCGGTAAATCTCAAATATTCAGGGTACGGCAAATCCTGGAGGGAACCCAAGAAGTTCAGATCCGTATATGACAGTGTTGGAAATTGTGTTAAACTCGCTAGCCAACACCAGAGGCTCAATTTTTAAAAAGTCCCGCTGGTGCATTTGCATGTTTCGAAACAAAGGCAGGAAAATGGGGTTAGGTATGAATTCGTCCTCATTCTATTGTAATGTAAACTAAAAAATGGATACGATCGTACAATGTTGCCGTTTGGTGGCCTGCACTGGAAAGACGGACTAACATCAACCTGTTATAAATAACTTGTCAGTCTACACACACTTCATCGCGGCCTTGCCCGATCAATTCACTAAAAGTGACCTCAATCACATGATTCCAGAAACGAACGAATGGAAACAACGCGAAGTCTTTCTCAGTAAGTCAATTTCCTTCACAGACAGCTCTAAGACAGCCGGATGCGTTGACGCAGGGATTTTCTTCAGTCTACCCACATACTGTACCGAGGTCTTACCTCTTCTTGGTTCAGCCTGAATCCAATAATCGCAGCAATCAGATTCCTAACTTCGAATACCATAGATTTGAGAGTGGCAAGAGAATGCCGCACATCTCTCAGTGAGTTGGTTCAGCAATATATGATCAAACATTGTTCGGTTCTGGGACACTCGGATGTCACAGAGAACTGTGTCGCTAATGAACTGACCTGACTCGGATCTCTAGGTACAAAGAGTAGGCAGCTTGACAACATCAAGCCACCAATATCCTACTGCAAATAACTGGCTTATGATACTTTTAAGTACTCTCTTAAGCAATTCATAGAAGCCCACCTATGAATCGAGGCTACTGTGTAACAATAGTGATCAATCCAGCTGATCAATTTCAGGAGAAGGAACTCATAAATACAACACTGTTCCATTGGCAGAAACGTGCAACGATTAAGTATTCCACACAACGATTTCTAAGAAATCGAAATTTCGATCGAAGATTGCTGAGAAAATCTTTGATAAGGTACGTGGCATGTTTCTGGCTGATCGCCGAACGAAAGTGAGCGAAGTTGCAGATACCCTAGGCTTTTTCATTTTACATTACGATAGATGCCGCGATTCTTCTCAGTGGACAATAAGTGAGTGCGGCTATCATCATCGAAGCAGTGTTTGGAATCCTTTAACCGTGATCCGCAAGAATTTACGTGCCGAGTTGTCACTGTTAACATGTGAGTGACGGAGCAATAATCAAAACAATGAATTTTACATGGCGAATCTGCTCCGAAGAAGGTAAAACGGTCCCATCGTGGCTACAATTTTTTGGGATAGTACTCATAGTCTTTTTGAAAAAAGGAAGCATGATCATAGGGCAGTACTACAGTGAATTATTTAACCAATTTGATAAGAAAAGATCTGTTTCACCACGGCTTAACCACTAATTGCGGTACGAATTGATGCCAAATCTACCGTACTCTCCCGACCTGGCTCCCTGCAACTTTTTGTTGCTGCCCAACATGAAGACGTAGCTCGCAGGAAAAAATGCAGCTCAAACGAGGATATGACCGGCAACACAAAAGGCTATTTTGAAGAGTTTGACAAATCATATTTTTGCCTTAAAAAAATTGCAGCCTTGTAAGCCGTTGCCATGAAATATTATGGATGCTCTATATAAGACAGTTCTCATCTTAGTCCTACTCTATGGTGTAAAATCACTGACATTAGTAAAGGCTGAAAATATCCTTAGTCGTTTTGGCCCCAAGATTGTTTCATTGATTTTGGTTCTCATTTGCGTTTTGGAATGTACAACTGCAGGTCGACGGCCGAAAACCTCGCTGACAGGATACGCTTATTGGTTGAGGCCCAGGTTTGTATCTTCTGCCTTACTCACTAAGAGTTGGTCTACTGCTTTACTGATGGTGACGTATTGAAACAGATACAAAAGTTCGATCCGTCCCGTCACAAAGCTTTAAATATTTACATTCCCCTGCTTATTCGAATTTTATTCAAAAGCAACTTTTAATGACTTTCTAATTATATGATTGTAAGTTTCGAAATTGCTTGGATTTGCTTTTTTAATTCTGATAATGATTACCATTACATTTGTACATCAACATTAGGTAATTCTGATTGACGCTACTATTGTAATTTAAATTCAATTCAAATGGTAAATATAAGGCTAGATCGATGGATACATACCTATATAAGTATAATCCACATATATCCATCCGTAACTGGTACAATTGCATGATCAGTAAATATTCGTACTCCACACCACCTCCACGTTAATAATTATCACCGCGGGAAACGTGAAGAAAAAATTGTATTTCAAATACACTCAATGTATCTATAATCACTTTGTTTATCTTTTTAGCACTTTTGAGGGTAGGAAATAAATCCAAAAATACAACTGGGATTATATCATTTATTTCAGACATCGATAACAACTTCAAGCAGAGCTCTTATGCAAAAAATGCAAACAAGATATCGAGCGCACACGCACTTGGAGGTCATTGTCGATATTTTTTCTTTCGACTCTGCCGTTCCTTGTCCATGTATTGTGCTTCAATTAATTACAATTTTCAAGTGTTGACTGCCGGAACAAAAAATAGATAATAAAGTGCTGTAAATACACAATTTTTTTTTTTGCTTTCTAATTGAATCCAATAAGACTCGGTATTGCGCGCCTCCAGTGGTCTTTTTAAAATTAGAAACTCAGAAGCGGTTTTTGTGGCGTCTGGGCCATTCCCGATTTAGAAGCGCGTGATGGTTAGACAACAGCTTAAGATATCTTTATTTTATTTGTGGGGATTTCAATGTAAAAAGATATAAAAAAAAAACTTACCTAACACGTGCAAAGGTTACTTTATCGATGTCACTAAGCGGTGCCTACTCCCGGGCATAGTGACATAGAAAAAGTGGCAATAGCTTGATAAGAAAGCAATTAAATTAATTTAGTGCTTAGGTAGGGAAGGTTTTTATAGCTTAGGCGGTTCGCTTTTACCTGTGAGAATTTTGACCATCATAATCTTGCAATTTTTCTATGCTACCCGAAAATGGTTACTGTAACAAGTTGGGTTATTGTAAAGTACTCGTAACACTCGCCACATTATTTCTTTTATGATAGTGATATCATGACATATGTATGTACATTGGTGTAAATGTATACAATGTATTAGGGATAAAGGAAATAAGCAACCGATTTGCGAAATATTTTTGGCGAATGACAGCATTCGTGATGTGAGCGAGTTCAAGAACGATACATCTAGACAGTGAAGTGATTATATTCATATGCTGGATGTATGATTTACACGTGTTATCTTAAAAAAACTTAGTTTGGTACATTTTAACGTTAAACTGACGCAATTTCTGCAAAGCAGATATCATATCCATCCGAAAGAACGAAATAGTGAACGAATTTTGAGTCTTTTTCACTTGCTTGCTGATTGTCGACACTACGAGTATACAGGAGAAGGTCACACTTCACAGTCCAAATGTATGTTTCAGTGGTCATTTCCCATCGACCAGATAAATTTGCCAACAGTAGCCTTATATACGCGCACGCCCCCATAGAGGAGAAAGGTCACGACACCGTAGATAACTTTTTTGAGCTCTTGGACAAGACCTACGAGCAGTGCCCTAGCTATGACATTCATATTGTATTCGGCGATTTTAATCTAAAGTTGGGAAGAGAGGGCATCATTGGTACTCGTATAACTTTCGGAAGATATAAACTGCACAATACCACCTCCAATAACGGATTCAGGCTATTCGAATTTGCGGCTGAGCGAAACAATGCCGTATCTATCACGTGGTTCCCACACCTCGATATTTACAAACGTTCTTGAAGGACTTCTGATCAATCAACCGTCAACCAGATTGACCACATTGCGGTCGACGCAAGGCACTCCTCTAGTATTATGATGTCCGAACGTTCCGAGGGGCCTGCATCGACTTGGACCACTACCTTGTTGTAGCTTAGGTACGGTTTCGAATATCCCGAATATCGCGCAAAGACAAGCTAGTACTGTGAGGAAGTTCGACGTCGGACGGTTACATTTGCAAGAGATCGCCAAATCCTTTTCCGATCGAGTCCCCCTTAATCTCTCTTTTTTTGTTTTTTTCTTTTCTGTCGGAACAGAACACTCAGCCAAAGTAATCACTTTTCTACGTACGTCCACGTCTGTAAATACAGACCAGCTGTTTTGGCACTTAGTGAAACACAGGTAGATCCCCGCCCACACCTCTCAGATCACTCTGATCTGAAGCTACCTGGCTACGAACTAGTGCCATTATTCTTCTCTCACCGCGGTCTCGACATTTACGTCCGTAGTGATGTAGCTTACCAAACTCCACCACAATGGAGTCCCTGTTCCCATCCGGAATTCAATTTCATGTGGTTAAAATTCCATCTCCGTAATGAAATTATCCACTATTGCTTTATTTACAGAAGCCCCAAACTGGACTGCAATTCCACTTTTAACGAGTTTGATGCGTTGTCTGACTCCATTCAAAGAATTGTATCCCTGTATCCTCATACCGAAATCGCCATTACGGGCGATTCTGGTGATATATAAACAATTCTGGGTGGCTTCGACATTCTGGACTGACAACACCCGGAAGGACGATGTGTTGAGAACTTCACTGCGGAAAACAACTTGACGCAGCTTGTAAATGAGCCCACGCGAATACCAGACGTTGACAGTCATACCGCCAACACCCTGCACTTGTTTTTAACTTCTCACCCTGATAAGTACGCCGTTGATATGCTCTCCCCTCTAGGCTCGTCGGACCATTGTGTCATATCAGTTAATTTCTCGTACACCGACCACACATTCCTAAAAGAATCGTATGGCAATACGAGAAAGCCAACTGGAGCGGTCTTAACAGCTTCTTTAGGAATTTTAACTGGTCGTTATGTTTCCTCGATAACGACGTCGATGCCGCTGGTGATATGATTACAGACACCATTCTCTTTGGAATGAGATCCTTTATCCCTCATCGGATGAAGAGCCTCAATCCAAAAGAAAAACCATGGTACGACTCTAGCTGAACTCCAGAGAAATGTTTTTTTCGGTCCTGAATCATCCTCTATCCCAACGCTCATTCACAATGACATTCCAGCGGTCAGCTCTTTAGACATGGTCAATCGGCTTGCTGCACACTTTGCGGCCCGTTGAACACTCCCAGATTGTGCTTTGTGTCTGCCTACACTTGAGTGCGTCGAATCTTTAATGGGACGAATCTACTTTCGCACTCGTGTAGTAGCAAGAATACTTAAAGATCTCAACATACATAAATCCGCTGGTCCAGATAGTATACCTCCCCTTCTTCTGAAGAGGTGTTCTTCCATGCTGGCAAAAAAAAACTGCGTAAGCTTTTTCATCAATTCTACTCTTTACGACTCTTCCCGAGCAAATGGAAAACAGCATTTGTCCAGCCCATCCCTAAAAAAGGCGAATCATATTCTCTCTCCTCCTACAGACCCATTGCACTAATGTCCTTTCTTTCCAAGGTCATGGAAACGCTGATAAATCGTCAGCTCATGAGATATCTCGAAACACGAAAACTACTCAATGACCGGCAATATGGTTTTCATAGCAACAAGTCCACGGGGAGTTATATCATCTGCAGTTGTGCTCACAGCAGACCCAAGTGCCAATGCAAGCCTTAATCAGGACGCAGGCAGACCCAACATAGGTTAGGGTCCTGAAAAACTCTCATCTGAACGTTACCTTGCAAGTTCATCTGCGTCCATCATCGTCCTCCAGAAAGACACCAGCCAGTGAAGACCCGACTGCGAATGCTGGCCAAAACCAGTCCCAGGCACAGTAAAAATCGATTTCATATTTTTTCCGTAATAGGAGCTCTGGTGTCATTGCATCGGACGACATGTACATAAGACCAGAGTCATAAGACAGCCGACGTGCAAGGTCATCAAAATTCCAGTGCGTGTTGTCCCAAAGACCAATTTTTTTTAAACGGAATATGGCTTTGAGAGTGGAGCCAACGATATGAATATCAAAGGGAGTTAGATTCATCAATGCGTCTAGAGCGGAGCCAGGCAGGCTGGGAAAAGCTTCCGTACATCCGAAACAAGCCGTTCTTTGGAGTCTGATGGAAGCAGCAATCACGCATTTTCGCGAGAGCTTATGCAACCAGATAACCGTCGACGCATAGGATATAATTGCCCCTATCAGAGCCGTGTAGATCCAAAGGACCCTTTTCGGTAACGACGTATATACTTTAATCTATTTGAATGTCCTATGCCGCCAGTATCAAAGAGCAGTGGCAACATTGCCAAAAGGCTTTCAGAGATGCCCCTTCTGATGGGTTTCACTTGACCACAACAACGAATCCCCTTGTTTGACTTCGAGTGCCGGCAAGCACATGCAGCTAAGCAAGATGCATACAAAGCGGCGCTACATAGAAGGACTAGAGCTGCTCACGAGCTCGACGAACAAAAGATAAGAGCCAACCACCGGCTTCTCAGGACGAAAAAGAGGGAGCATGAGAAGTGTGCGGTCGATGAAATTGAGAGATGCTACTCCAGGAATGAGATTCGAAAGTTTTACCAAAAGGCAAGCAAAACATGCCACAGATACAAACCACGAACCGAAGCCCGTAGAGACGAATTAGAAGCGGATAGCCAGTTGATGACTAGTAAGGGGCATACACCGTCATCTGTGAAATATGGTCGGATGAAAGTATGCCCGCCGTATGGAAGCTCAGCATTGCTTGTCCAGTCCTCAAGAAAGGAAACAATTTGAACTGCTGCATTCGCTAGTATTGAAGCGGAAGCGGCGAAATTGGGTTTAACGGTCAATTAATGCCAATTATATGCTGTCAACAAAAAGGGACACCCAATACCGACCTCTCGGACAGAACGTAGTTTAGGAGATTATGTTCCTAGGCCTCCGCTATTAATTTAGATAAAGATACCAGCGCTGATATCAAACGAAGAATAAGTCTTGCCAATCGGTGCTACTTTGGGCTAAGAAGGCAATTGACTAGCAAAGCCCTCTCTCGCACAACAAAAGTGACCCTATATAACACCTTAATTATCACAGGACTATATCAAAAAATCGACGAAGATGCAAAGGCACAGCCAATAGGCTATTTTGAGCGGAAAGCACAGACGGTGAATGGAGGAGATACAACGACGAACTGTACGGATTTAGGCAGAAGAAGGTCCAATGACTAAAATGGCTTTAACAAGTAGAGCGGATGAACCGAAAAATCTTCGAATGCGCCCCCAAGGAACATGTGGCGTACGCAAGTGCAAGGGGACCTCAACTTAGGGGGACCAACTTAGCTTGCGAAACTGTTGTTAGTTGAGGCCCAGGTCCACCCCGGACTGTAGCTCCGCCTTAAGTAAGTAAGTAAGATACTAGATACTAGAGAGGCGTTTTTTTTTTATAAAGCTGCTGTTGGAACACCTTCAGCTATTCGCTTGACCAAACGTATAAATTTTGCTTATCAAAAAAGTCATTTAACCAAAAATGTGTCTCGTCCTTAGGATGTTTTTTCGTGAAAATCGGGATTCTCATTCGGCTTTAGTTGTTGGGTCATTACTATCTGATATCGACGTATAGCCAAACCTTTTGCAAAATACACCACAGGGATGTCAAAGAGGTGCCGGGCTCTTAAGAACGGCGCGGAATATATTGATTTATCGCGTACAGCCGCAATATTCTCCGCACTGTTGCGACAACATTATGGAGTGCATAAGTCGGTAAGAATTTTTTCACTAAACGCTCAATTGTGCGCTTATCGATATGATAATAACGGCCGAAAATTGCAGTTAACGCACGTAACGTAGTCACAATTGACCGCGAATTTTGATAAAAATTATGGATGATTTGTAGCGTTGTTGAAGCGTATATCTTTCCATAATTAAATATGACATCTGTCAAAAGATGGTGTGAGTGAGTCCATAGAATCCCGATTTGGAAAACCGGGCCCATCTAAAGAAAAAGCTTTTATGTTGCCGATCGAGGGTATTTTGTTTGCTGTTAGCGTTTGTTTGGTCTTACGATAACTTACAAGACTGCAAGACCCACAATGGCTTGATGGAAACAAGTGATGATGTCGATGTATTCCAACAACTGAAAGATGGTGCTAAAGGCAGATTTTAACACGAAGGCTCTATCTGTTTCAAAGCTAAAAGACCTTCCAATAAGAGGTTTCATTTGACGTCCACAACCTCTGTTGTATATCAAGGCTTCTTTGTTAAAACTGTTCATCACATGTTCGCGTATTTCCGGCTCCACTCCGTTTGAGTGTTTTTTAACAGCAGCTTGTTCTTGATACTAAGATTGGAATATTTCCGAAGTAGCCAGTATACATACATATTTGTTTTCGAGTATTTTTCGTTTCGTTTTCACGTTCGGCTTACATTTGTGTCGAGTATACATACCGAGTTTATGAAGGTAGAAAACCTGCTCGCGTTTCTGTAAGTAAAGTTGGACAGATCTGATTTTATTCAGCGCAATTCGCCAGCCCTTTGTCCATTCATTTGCACTCTTAAGACCCCTTTGTATTTTAGTTCTTGTTTTTCAATCGTTTTATCTACTGCGAGTATAGCAATATTATCAGCAAACGTTGCTAAAACGGTCTCTTCTCCTTGCGGTTTATTACGCGTAAACAGCAGATATAAAAGCGTTCCTAGAACACTTCCTTGCGGTACGTCTACAAAAAATTTTTGAAATTGCCAAAACTCGTTTCCATGTCCGATACAAAAAAGTCTACTCTCGATATAGGTTGTCAGTATATCACATACGCTTAAAGACAAGGACTGTTCAAGGCTTCATGCCACACCTTGTCAAACACTTGTGAAACATCAAGAAATACGACTGAACGAATCTTTCTTTCTTCAACACCTTTCTTAATTACCTCGTTGGAGCAATTGTTAAAAGAAATTGTTTCTGAACTCAAGCTGGTTATCAGTGATAAGATTCTTTCCGCCAATAACCTGCAGTATACAATTAAGTAGTACCCTCTTAAAAATGTTTGATATAATTAGGAGAAATGAAATCGACCTAAAGGGTGAGCAGGTAGCAATGATAGTTTTTCCAATTACTATGTTTCAGCAGCTGTCAAAGTTACCAATGACATCCATCTGTCAAATCATTCAGTAACGTTTGCCATTGCCGAACGTGGGGATATTATTAAAAAATATTATCGAAATTCCGGCTCAGTTGTAATTGAGCAAGGTGAATTTCGTCGTAAGGTCGGTTGTAATCATGGCTTCAGTGTGCAGGCAAATCGTCGCACCGTGGAAAAGTTTGAGCGTGAGTACACTCTTTTGGATCTTAAGCCATCAACCAGACAGAGATTGATGCGAAATGAAGAAAACATAGCCGCTGTAGAGGCCAGTATTGAAGAAGACCCAGAAATGTCGATTTGGCGCAGATCAGCTGGATTGGACATTGCCAGAGAGTCAACCAGGCTTATTTTGCGGTTGGATTTAGGCCTACATCCGTATAAAATTGTGCAGACGCAAGACACCATGAGTTCGCCAATTAGGCGCTGGAAATGTTGGCCGGAGATCCGAATTTTGGCCAAAAAATCATCTTCCCGGACGAAGCCCATTTTTGGCTCAGTAGCTACGTCAAAAAGCAAAATTGCCATTATTGAAACGAACACAATCCACAAGTGTTCGGCCAAGCATCAGTGCATCCACAAAGATTGACTGTTTGATGGGGTTTATGGCATGTCAGCATCATCGGACCTTATTTCTTTCGAAATGAGGAAGGAGACACTGTTACCGTCAATGGTCTCAAGTATAGATATAACATCGATATATTCGAGCTGTGGTGCCAACAAGACGGCGCTACATGCCATGAAAGCGACGCAACGCTTGAAGTTGTGAAGGAGAAATTTGGCGACTGGGTCATCTCACGGCGAGCATTCATCAATTGACCGCTGCGATCACGCAATTTGACACCACTCGATTATTTTCACTGGGGCTGCGTCAAGTCCTTAGTCTGCGCTAACAAGATAACTTTGGACGAACTCGAGGCCAACATTCGACACGCTATTGCCGGAATAACGCCGAACATATTTAAATTGTTTTCCTTCTTATCTGGTCACCCTTTATAAGGCTTCTTGTCACACGGTGCAACTTTCCGCTGACTCGAAACGTATTGTAATCTAAGTTTATTGTATAGAGAAGCCATTTTCAGAACTTCCCTGGTTATTGGGTTGTAACCGGGTGCCATCATCGGTTTTTATTATGCGTTGTTAGAGAAGCTTCTTGACAATCATCTTTTGAATTTTCTAAGCCCTAAATGTGGCAATTCTGCTTATTAATAAAACCTTGAAGCTGGGAATGTGCCTCTGCAACATAATTTATTCACTTAAGTTTTGATTTTTACATTTAAATCAAATTTTGGAATACAGATAAAAACGGTTATCGTTCAGACACTAGACAGCCTCTAAAGTTCTCCTGTACTTCTTCAAGAGTTGATGCCTGCCAACCAAGAATGTAGCACCAAGATCAGATCCGACGAACGCAATGAATAAAGCCGTCAGCTTGTACCTATTGCTGCAGTCGAAGGGATGGTTGTCACCGGAAATACCACCGTGGGAGTGGAATCGGACATTGGACTTAACTACGTTACTGGGTATCAAACTGGTACGTTCCAACATTTTGGAATAGGTTTTCTATTATTCGGTAATAAATCGAAAAAGTCTCGGAGCAAACTCTGCAAATCGTGTCACACCGATCACAGAAAAACGGTGGTAGGTGATCAATTGAGTCCTCAGTAAATCTATGGTTCGATGAGCAGTATTCCACGTAATGGAATTGTGGAAAATTGCTTATTATTGTGTATAACGTGAGCTCCGCCCTCGTTTTTGAAAAAAAAAAAAAAACTGATGTTGCCACTAGCGTGAAGACCACACCAACCCAAACAGTGGACTTTGTTGGGTTGAGTCTTATGGGTTTTTTTGTTTGTTCATAGAGCCAAAAGTTAGCCTCGCCACTATACATATATTATTTTTCGATAAATAAAAATGCGTCAATTTGGAGCTGCTCAAGAGCTCGTGCTCGTGGCTCTAATTCCTGTACCGGCTGGGTTTTTTTTACTGATGAAGGTCGAGATCCTTACGCAAAATAATCCACATAGTGGAAACATAAAGGCCAGATTGATTCCGAATTGACAGTTCCTGATCATTTGCCACATTGCGTTGGGGCTTTTAGTTTGGATAGTAGGTATGTAAACGTGGTGTACTCGTACATAAGCCTATTGATGGTCATTTGTGAAGCATGACATGACGGTTTGAATGTCATCTATCTGTAAAAAATATGACTCTATATAATGATTTGGTCTATGCAGTTTACAAAGGGCCGGCGCACACTGGCCGATTTAGTACAGCACTATCTGGTCATAAGTGAAAAAAGGTCTATTTTGAAGGTTTTTGGCTATACCAGTGTAACTCATAAAACATTAGGCGATTTTCGGGAATTTTTTTAAAAGAAAGTACTCGATAGAATGTTTTGAAGTTTTTTGGATATAATAAGCTATATTTTCAGCAATATTTTAAGATTTTTTTTATACAAAAATATTGAAAAATAACGGAGTTATGTGCTGTCTTCGGAGGTGCCAAAAAAAAGTTCCCCAACTGCTGACATGAATGAGTAGCTGAAACAAAAAAATTCAAAAAGGTTATTAAAGTTGAAGGCATTTCCTATACAATGACCTACGATTTTTGAAAAATATCAAAAATTAACAAAATGGCGTAGTTCTGAAAAAAAAAGTCGTGTTTTGGGGTAAAAAAATTGTCGTTTTTTTAATGCCAAATTGACAATTTTCAACCAATCAAAAAGATCGTAGGTATATATTCAAGAATACTCAGTTTCAATTTGAAGTCGATCTTTCAATTTCTCGTTGAGTTATGATGTCAGCAATTTTGAAAAATGTCGTTTAGAGAAAAACGCGTTTAAAGTTTCAACTATCGATTTTTGCTAGATAAAATTATATTTACCATAAAAATTGCTAATCTGCTATGCTTGGCCCATACAATCTTCCTCGAAAAATGCCTGCTGAGAGGCTAATGCTTGTCTCCGGGCTGTTCGTCCCCCTTTTGAGGACTCCGCGTGACGTATCTCCGCCTGCTCGATACAGCCGAATCTCTTTGAACTACATATTCTTATGCAATAGGGCCGACAGCCACGCCCATTAATTCCATCATTTTTAAAATACTATAAAAACCATCATTAAATATTGAAACTGCTAGGAAATTAGCGAGCTCAATCGTTTTAATCCCGCTGTGAAGGTGCTTTGGAGCAAAGTGCCGTAGTAACCAATTATAAATTTCGTTGTTATTTTGTGTGTTTCCTCCTTTGCATCGATCTAGCAATTCCCTTGAACTCGAATCAGTATAAATTGGTTTCAAAGCTTCCGTAACATCCTTATCAAGCGGTAAATAATCGTGCTTGAACATTGATAAGTCCATTTCTTGAGCTTCCAGTATCTATTCGTTTGTTCAACGACAATTTCGTTATCTCCGGTGTGTAACAGTTTTTCAGCGGCTGTACTGGTATTTGCGGTGGACTGTTCGTATGTAAAACGATTTCCTGAAAATCTTCTTTTCTTAGACCTCGATCTAGATAAAGGATTATCGTGAGAGCCTTTTTGGATATTACTCATTTTCGTTGCGTTGTGTACTGAGAGTAAACTGAACAGACGCTTCGACAACAGTGCCTAACGGCTCCAAAATATATTTAAAATGACAATAAACTATATTAAAAGGACCATATACACCTTTATAGGCCCCCTATATTACCTATGTACTGTATACAATGCGAAAGATTCGAGTAAATACACACTAACTCCGAAACTCCGTCTATAGGCAGGTGGAACGGTTTATATATTACCTGCGAGTGGTCGCTCTTTAGAACGCTGCCATTCAAAAATTATTCAAGATACGACCTTGCCGCTTTCACAGGAAATTTTTGAAAGTATAAATATCGAATAAGATATTTATACTTATATTTATACCTACCTTTTAAGCATTTTGTTTCGGTGGAAAATGAAATACAATCTTATGATAATTATATGTTATTATTGAATAATACAAAAAAAAAATATAAAAAATAAAAAAAAAATATTTTAACGTCATTTTGGTGAGGTAAAGTAGGCCTTTTCAAAAAAAAAGTAGGTGGCTGGGCCCCCCTGATTGCTCCTTTTGTAATCATCTGAAATCAAAATTCCAAATAGATTATTATTCAGTAGGGTTGTCATTCTGTCCCGTAGAAGATTTAAAAGATTTGAATGAAAAATAACAAAATGGCGGCCTTGTAAATTTTTTTTTTAAAAATCCACTATTTTTTCGATTTAAAATCGAGATAAAAATATCTAATTCTGATACCGGACAGAACCTTTCATGTGTAGAATATTGGGTTAAAATTTCAGGCGAATCGGTCCAACAGGTTTTTTTTAATCATCTAGGCGACGGATAAAAAGCAGTTTCGAGAAAAACGCGTTTAAAGTTTGGTATAATTCCCCGCAGCTGCAGAGTACGCTCTCCCCTATTATTTGCTGTAACTTTAAAATGACTTGGTGTGTCGGTCTAAAATTTTCACAGCATATTCTCAACTTATTAGACTTTAAAAAAATGCAAAAAAAAATTTAAGATCGAACATGAGACTACCCCCTTAACAGGGATTTATAAAGTGTTATAGTGAAATAAAAGTGAGATAATTATTTGTGGCAAATATGTCAGAGTATGCTGTTGGTAAATATTTTTAAATTCAGAGTGTTTTTATTAGAAAATTAGTAAGGCTCTGTCACTATGAACTAAATGTGCTGGTACATTTTTTTGTAGTGACGAGCTAACTTTTTTGTTTTTTATTTCTTGGTCCATAACAAGAAAGTGCGATAAAGTGACATCGTGAAACTTTTTTCATTTAAAGGTTGGATAATTACCTTTAAAATAGTGCTTAATTAAAGTGCCAAAACTCAGCGCAACATTCTTTTTTCTTCTCTTACAATTATCAATCTGGCCTTTTCAGGGCGACCATTCCCTTTACGACAAGAAAATCTTTTTAAGTCATTAGTAAGCCTTTGCGTAAGTGCTGTTTTGCAGTACGTAATGTCGAAAAAGTCAATAACGGTTCTTGATGAAGCTGCTCATAAAAAATGCCTCGAATACAGTAAAACTTTTGTATCACGCCCTTTCGAAAAGTATAAAGAAAACAAAATGTCACCAGAACGATTTTTAGAAGCTGAAGAGTTTTGGCTTCAAAAAGAATTCCCAATTCCATTGCCTGAAATTCATGTGCCAACAACCGGAAGAGGAATTCCAGGAATGTGGAAACAGAGCACAAAAACTAGAAATTCGAAACCTTATGGAAAGATCGGCCGAAGAATTATGTATTAGAATCGACGATGTTAATTAAATTTTTTTTTTGCGATAGATAGAAAAAAATGGGAATTGCCAAGAAACAACAAGAAAATCAAACCAAACAAAGCGCTGCGAATCAAACAAAATTTTATTAATTAAATGTTACCAAGATGTTGCTCCGGCTGTGAGATGAATCCAAGTGAAAGAGACTATGAACCATCATTTCGCATCAACACCGACAATGCATAGTCAATCGTCGTAAGTTTTGGCGACCAACGTTAGTTACACTAACAACGCAATGGGATTACTCTACTTTGTCCGAGGAGCGTTGAGAGCGTTGAGAGCGATGTGAGTTGACTGTACATTGTTGTTGTGATGCAACTAGACAATATGTTGTTTTTTTTTGTTTTTACAAATCGAATGTACATTGTGTCACAAGATGATGGTACAAAATTAGCAAAGTATTACAAACATAGATGAAATAAATGAATAATGAATAGATTAACTATAGCAACAAATAATCTTAAACAATGAAGCTGCTCATAAAAAATGCCTCGAATACAGTAAAACTTTTGTATCACGCCCTTTCGAAAAGTATAAAGAAAACAAAATGTCACCAGAACGATTTTTAGAAGCTGAAGAGTTTTGGCTTCAAAAAGAATTCCCAATTCCATTGCCTGAAATTCATGTGCCAACAACCGGAAGAGGAATTCCAGGAATGTGGAAACAGAGCACAAAAACTAGAAATTCGAAACCTTATGGAAAGATCGGCCGAAGAATTATCAATTGCTCTTGAGCCTAAGCTTACAATAGAAGGAAAGCGTTCTAAAGCCGCAGTCGTTATAAGTGTTGTCGAGTGTTCTCCTAAAACATTTAAAGAACTTAAGAAACCCGAAACTCCGAAAACGATCAAGCCGTATACACCTGAAGAAGCCCTAGCCCAATATAAGTAACTTCAAAAAAGCGCAAAAGAAAGAACTGCTAATACTTACCCAACCTACGATACTATTTTAGAAGTAAAACAATAGTGTTATCCAAGAACTAATTTGTTACTATAACCGAAACCTTATGTGAACCCATTGTTGGAAATGACACTACAAGGTTTATCTGCTGCACACCTTGAAACTTTTGAGAACCAGTTAGAAAACGATGATACTCAATTGTAGTTGCAAACTTTATCAAAATATAATTTTACATAATTGGATAACTAAGTTTAATGTGGTTTGGGAAAAGGCCGTCTACCAGATAAACAATTTATAAATTTAACTACTTAATATGCTGGTTGGTATTTAATTAAAAGTCACCATCTATTATCCGCGTATTTATATAATATTTCCCAACCTAATTTTCCATTCAAAATGTCCAGGACTTCATTCATTTCTATCGAGGTTACTCTAAAACAAAACAACGGACACGCTTCTCCGCAACCTTGAAAACAGCGCTCTCCTCGAACACGCTCCACCCACCGTCCAATAGGAATTTGTTAAACGAGGAGATCGACAATTACCTAAAACAAATGGACAAGACAATTAAACAAACTATGGACACTACAATACCGCGGTATCGACGAACGACGACCTGTTCCGCAATCCTACTATTGATGCACTGCACCGACAGAAAAGTAGACTTCTGACCAGACTTAAAAACTTGTACAGACAGTTAACTGACCGACAAGACCCGGAGATTAGGACACTGAAGTCGTCGATTAAAAATATTCAAACGCTAATAAAAGAAAATTACAAAATTTCTGTAAGTTTGTATTGGAACAACAAGATTCGGGCTGTAAACACCAGCAACCCGAATATGTTTCCGCAAATAAATAAACTATTTCGGAGATAAAATGAAAACGACCTTCAGTGTCTTAAAATATCCCGGACAACAGACAACGAACGGTTACTGAAAATAGCAGGTATTGATCCAAATGAGGCCGCTGATGATGACGCCTTCTTTGTGATCGAGGATCCACAGGAGAAGGTTGAGACCATAGGGGCGACTTTCCAGGAAGTATACAAGGCCATTGATATCATTGGCCCTAATTATGACCTGGACAATCGCGTCTTGGGGCACGACTTCTGCATTCGAAATGAAATAGGGAACTGGCGATCCGAGGGCTCTGGTTTCACCCGGTTCAGCGACGAAAATATGGCAAATAATGTCATTACCAGAGAGGGCGACCTACCCCCGTTCATTTCGAAGGAAGAACTCCGTGAGATCTTCGACACAATCAGGGCTAAGAAATCAGTGGGGACCGATTGTATTCCGAACATCGTGTTTCGACATCTTCCTCTAGAAGCGGTGGACATTTACACCACCCTGTTTAATAATGCAATAAATAATGCACATTATCCAGCGCATTGGAAAACGGCGGTGGTTCAACCAATCCCCAAAAAGGGGAAGGATATATCCAATCCGGCGAATCTCCGGTCGATAAGTCTCCTTCCGAATATCAGTAAGGTTTTTGAAAAAGTAATCAATAGAGCTCTGTCTAGGTGGGTTGAGGACAAACATATAGTTCTAAACTGGTGTCCGATATCCAATGGAATAAAGGCAAAAAACAATGTACTGGTGCCTGCCTTGTTGACTTGGAGAAGGCCTTCGACACCGTATGGTTAGAGGGTCTTTTCTATAAACTAACTAGGCTGGGGATCAGTAAACCACTCTTGTACATTCTTTATAATATGCTAACTAACAGACAGTTCATCGTGAAGAATGGTGATGTGACTTCTGTTGGAATATTTCAAATTAAAAATGGTCTTCAGCAAGGCGCGGTCAATTCGCCGATCCTATTCAACATTTTTACAAGCGACTTGATAGGTTCACTTCCCCATACTATTGCGTACGCAGACGATTTGATAGCGTACAGAACAGGTCCAAAAATCGAGGTCATTAATACTCTCTTGCAGCGTGACTTCGATAAGATAAGACGATTTTGCGATGACTGGAAGTTGAAAATCAACTTTCAGAAGTCGGAAACCATTCTCTTTAGGACGCCGTTGTCTAGAGCCTCAAGGGATACCCGAAAAAATTGGAGAAATTTCTCGATTATTGGACAACACGGACAGCCTCTTGCCTGTCGAAATGTAGTCAGATACCTTGGAATCTGGCTAGATCAGTTTCTATATTTTGGCAAAAATGTAGATGCTGCTCTGGCCAGAGCTAAGGGTGCTTTTGCCCTTACAAAGAGACTGTTTTATAGCAGCCAACTCGATGCCAGGGTAAAGGTAATCTGCTACATGGCCCTTATCAAGCCCATGCTGGTATTTGGTTGTCCCGTGTGGTTCATTGTATGAGCAAGCTTAATGGAAAAGATTCGGGTGTTTGAGAGGGCTTGCCTTCGCTTGTACAGAACACCAGAGTCGGAGTACAAAAATTTTTATCCTAATGAGGTCCTTTACAACAGGGCGAACCTAATACGAGTGGACAACTTCGTAATTAAGCTGACTCGAAGGCACATTGACCTCGACCTCGCAATGACCTCGACGAATAACCTGATATCTGGGGCTTACTACCCCAATTATCTTTACCACGAGAGTGTGCGCTCTGACGGCTTCGTTCCACCGGAAGCATTCCTCTACCTAGATCAGATAGGGTTTATCTAGGATAGATCAGCGGTGCCGTTAATCTTCCATGTCGCTCGGACAGCTGGGGACAGGCGACTCAACTACAACAGAGACGTCGCACACGGCAGTGTGGATCGCCTCAGGTTCAGTAGGGCGGTGGGGAATCGCGATAAGAGGGATGTCGTTCGGCAGCACCAGTATTTCTGGTGGTTGAATGATGGGGAAGATGTTTCGTCGTCGTTTCCGTCAATTACGGACCAGCCTCACTAATGAGGCAGAGCTGACCAATTTATTTGCTCTGTGAATAGCGGTGTCCCGCTTGCATAGGTTTAGGTTAGCATTTAAGAAACATATACTTATATCAGTGTATACAAAGGTGTATACTGATATATGTACATGATTGTGTATAATGTCTATTTGTGTGTATGTGTGTATTGTGTATGTAGGTTAGGTAGGCTAAGGTTTATTTTAAGTTAGATATTAAGTTTTTATAAAAAATAAAAAAATGTCCATATGCTAAGTTTTTGTAAACAAATTTTTTCGTAGCCTTAAATATAGAAAATAAGTATTCCTAAATAAAATGTAAATGAAGTCGAAAGACATAGATATAAGTATTCAGAGTAGCTTAGAGTGCCTGTGTGGGGCCAGTAAGTTAGCATAAGATTGTTAAGTAATTGTAAGCTAACAATTAAGCATTTTTTGTTAGTATGTAAGAGTTAGTGATTAAGAAAATAAAATGCATTTAAAGCTAAAACTACTCCAAAACAACTCACTCGTATCTCATTTAGGATAGGACATCTGGCAATAAAGTGGTATATGTATATCTTCTCTTTCCTGTCGGCTACAAAAGTCACATAGAATTGGCAGATCCGGTCGATGTGGAATGTAATTTAGGTTGATAATTTCACCCCTTAATTTAAATATTACGTTTATCATTTTTAGTGGAAAACGGCTTTGGAAGTACCTATTTTCCTTAAGGTCAAAGTTCAGTCGACTGTATATCATTCGATGTTGTGAGGATTGTGCTTCTGTTTAAATTTTTCAAAAGAAATGCGACTTATCCTTTCAAGTTTTACGGAAGTTTTTACCGGGTTTAAATCCCAGCTCTTCCCACTTTGCAACAAGGTTTCCTCTGGTCGCAAGTGTGTGCTTAAGTACTTGTTTAAGCAGCCTTGCTTCATCCATTTCCATTACTTTTACGACATATTCAAAGTGCATCTTGATAGTGTCTAGGAACAATGGCGGTACTGTTGTTTCTAAATGTAGCATATAGTCGGGCGTGCAAGGCTGGCAACCGAAAAGCTCGTTTTAAGAAATACCTCAGAAATTTTTCCACTTCTTCAGATGGGCAATATCCCTAGACTTGAGCACCGTAGAGCAATATTGACGCAGCAGTTGTACGAAAAATTTTAATTTTTGAACTATATTCGGTAAACACGTTATTTATGCATCATCATTTTAGATCTTTCTAAAGTTCTAGAGTCTACAGTATCTTTCGTATGTTTCGATACAAAATTCCTGCTCCGACTTCTTCCACGATATCATTTATAAACAAAACGAAAAGAAGTGACCTTAAAAAGCATCCTTGTTTCACTCCCATTTGCGTTGTGAATTCTTCAGATACAAACTCACCATCCCACACATAAGCTACATTGTTTTCATACATAGCCTTTAATATACATGTAATTTTGCCAGAAATTCCTAACTTGTACAGCTTGTAAGAAAGAGCTTCACGTGCGATCGAGTCAAAAGCAGCACGAAAATCAACGAAAAATGCAAACAGTTTGTTTTTCCTTTTTTTTTTAATTATCGTAAATATTTGTCAGTGTGAATAATTGATCCAAAGTAGAATAACTTCTCCTGAACAGAGCTTGAAATTCCCTCAGTATATTTTTTTTCATTGACCCATTCCGTAAACCTATTAAAAATCAGAGTGCTAAACAACTTGATTGATGTGTTCAAGAAGGCGATTCCTCTGTAATTTTCAGGACTATCATATAATCCGTTTTTATGTAGGGGATAAATGATCGCTCTTTTGAAGCATGCAGGAACATTTGCCGTCTCTTGTTAGTGCTTCAAGAAAATCCATAGAACAATTTTTGTAGAATTCAGCTGGAACGCGGTCGTCTCCTGGAGCTTGCTATATTACATTCTGAACTTCATAAATTGTAAATGGAGCATCGAAGTTCAAATGCTTGCAATGCTGAAATTTGATTGGTTCTTCTGTTTATAACTTCTGTTTTTAACTTTCCAGAAATCTGCTGACGATCTTGATTTGTACAAAACGGCTAGATTTTGGTCCTTTTAGACCAACAGAGTTGTTTAAAATTTGTATGTGTTGTGTTGTATTGCCTTAGAAGCTTTAGAAGCCCAAAAGATTTGTTCCTGGCGCTGCGGCACTCAGCATCAAACCACGCTTGCTTGTATTCAGTCCTACGTTTTACTTTATTACTTACTGGAACAGCTTCAGTTATAATTTGAGTAAGATCAGCAATATGTAAAAGATTATTCTCTGATTTTCGTTTTATAAGTCCCTTACTCAAATTATTTTGGAAAACTGGTTTCATTTTATCATTCCAAGCCAGTTTTGGCAACAGACCAAGTTGTTTAGCGTTGATCATACCTTCTCTACTCGAAATTATACATGTGGTCAGAAAAAAGTCTTGTAGTTATGCTGAAGTCTTTCAGAATTGTGTTCCACTTTCCAGACACAAAACAATAGTGTATGGCTGATCATGCCGTAGCAAACGTATACTTGCCACTTAGGTCTCCTTGACAACTTCCATTCAGAACTCTTGCGTCCAACGAATCGGCCACTTCCAATATCTTTGCGCCTTTCGCATCACATACTCCGTCCTTTGATCTGCGAGTTGGGTTTATAACACCTGATGCGTCTCCACTTACAAAATTATTCTGCGACAATCCGATCCGTGCGTTAAAATCGCCGACAAGCATTACATCCACTGATTCCAAATCCTGCAGTGTATCACATAAACGGTTATAATCTCTCATCCAGTTTAAACAATTAAGGTATGTATATACATAGGTACAATATAAAAAGACGATTCTTTGATTTGTATCTCTATAATATCCATTTCATTAACCCGTTTAAAATTTGGGGCACCTGCTTTAAAATCCTTACGATAATCGAACAATTCACCTCCGCTTCCATTTGACGATTTCATCTCAAAAAGTTTGTGGATGCACCCAAATGGCCCTTATTCTGCACAGCGGCTGTTTTTCTTAGCTGGATGCGCCCATCTTCAATCAATTCCGTTGACATTTGTTTTTGTTTTTGTTTTTATTACCTTGTGAAACTTCATTCATACAATTTTGAATACTCGCAAATAGAATCGTTTCGCCAACAAAAATTGTACGCAGAGTCTCCAATAGATCATTTTCACCACATTTCAGGACGTTTGTTGAATCCCACGTAAACATCTTGCTACCAATGAAAAGTTTGTCATCTCTTAGCTGGATTTTCATAGGAGGAAACCTACTACGCAGGATTTTGGCAATGGCTAGTAAATTATTCACTATATAATACTTGAAATCTTTATGGATATATATTTGTGATCCTGTTAAATTTTTTGCGTTTCTTAGAATGGACAAAGCAGCATTACGTGAACTCAGCCTAACAACAACCATTGCAGTGCGACTATTCGGTGTAGATACTGAATGCGCATACTCAATAGCAGAGTTTACTTCGAGACTGTGCCCAATAAACTAGCGCACACAGATTCTGTCTTTGCTTTCATATCCGTATTGTCTTCTGCAGGCACTACAACATTCGCCTCCAAGCTTTTTTGTAAAAGTTTTTCTATCTGGTCCTCCAATGTGGCATCATTTTTCCGTTCTAGCAACACAACCTTGGCCGAAATTTCCTCACACTTTGTTTTTAAGCCAGAAAGTTCTGCATGCATAACCTGAAAATCGCCTTTTGAAGGAATTTCATTCAATAACTTTTTATTGTTTTCATCTAGGATTCCTTTCAAGTCCGCGATTGTTATTATTGTTGACGATTCCATTATCGATTTAGAGCAATTGTTAATTGGGGTAGGGAAGTTGTTGCTGCTGGAAAGGTTCTACGCTTTTCTCCTCTAAGTTGATCAGGCGATGTTTCAAACAGACCCCTCTTATTCATCGAGGCTATAGTTTACAGGTCAGATTAAAATCGAGTTATATAGGTTTTGAGTGCTAAGACTTACTTGGATGTCGATTTCGGTTCACTTCGGTTACTTTTTAAATTGATTTTATAGTTTTTTATGCACTTTTTTCATATTTATAAAGACTTTTATTAGGAACTTTTACTAAACGAGTTAACCACTTTGACAGATCATTTTAGTGCGATCGTGAAAATGAGGCTCTGATGGTACTGGAGGGCACTCGCGTTATAAGAAAAACTTTTTGGTAAATCCTGAGGCAAGTGATACTGATATTGTGCTATGCATGCGCATAGTACCTTTAGAAATAAGTAAAGTTGGTCCTGGGACTGAAAATATCTGGAAAAAATTCAAGAACATCTTCTCCAAGATACTACCATCCAGTTCGTTTCGAATTCGCAAAAGAAAATATTGAGACAATAACAAGAGAGTTCAACCGTATGGAAGCCACAAGGGTAACATTTAATGACAAAATTGTTTTAGTTAATCATACTTTGTTCAAAACAATGTTAGATGACAAAACATGTATTGCTCTTATGGATAACAGGACTAGCTCAGTTTGCTATATATGCAAGCCATCTCCTAAGGACATGAACAATATTGAACTTTGCTTACAAAAACCTTTTGACACCACTACTCATACGGCTTACAAAGTATGTAAGCTACATATATCTTACAATATTGAAAATGAAAGCTGGCTTGCAAGAGGAACTGAAGAGAAACCAGCAATTAAAAATAGAAAATAATTATTACAAAATAAACTGGGAATCTTAGTAGATTTTTCAAAACCAGGAGGCGGAACAATGACGCCAACACAGTCTGAAATTTTTCTAAGGATCCAGCAAAAACTGCTGAAATAATAGGCTTAGACCTGAAACTGGTCAAACGTTTTTCAATTGTTTTAAAGACATTAACTTCAGATTTGAAAATTAATACCAATAAATTCCGTACTTACTGTTTGGACACAAAACAAAAAAGAGAAGAAAACGAAAACGACTCAGTAAAGGAGGAGAAAATTGCACTGTTGTGTGAATAGTTAGTTGTGCCGCCGCCGCCCTTGTCGTCCCGCTGTGGTTTGTCGTTTTTCATCCGCACCGCCTGTGAATAGTTAACGACGAACGACATTCACATCGCGTTATTCTGTTGGCGCTGGCTGATAAATGTAGAGACTCCAATTCAAGAGCTGGTGGAGGAATTTACTGTTTGCCGCATTGTTGCTGTGGGTTCTTAGGGTTGCCATCAGCACGAGGTAGTGAAGCATTTAGCGATTAAACTTGACACAAATGCAATTTACCTCTGAGCCACAACCAGGAATTGAACATTTTGACACCATGAGTAAATAGATGATCTTGATAGGCTAACAGATGGCGAACTTCGCCATCGACTGCTAGAGTATGGCTTTCCAAATATGTCTGTCACAGAAACAACTAGAAAAGTTCTTATCAGAAAACTACGCAACCATTTGAACAACGAGAAAGCAAAGTTAAGCCGGAAAACTCACTATGTGCCGCGATATTCATCTGACGAGGAATCTGAACCAAATCATAGCCCCATCCGAGGTCGCTCATCAGTAATGCCCAGCTTTCGAACACGTTCAACACCGAACAAAATGCCACCTTCACAATCATCAGTTGTCCCCGGGAGGCGTTCCGTTGGAAGCCCATCATCGTATCCCACATATTACACAACAAACAAATCCCAAAACCGCTATTCAAACATTTCAAATGTAAGTCCCAAATATTCTTCATCAAAGCAAAAGACATCCCCAAAAATTGATGTACCCCCCTCACATGAATCCTCACAACGATTCATGGAATACATTTTCAACTTATCACTCTACCACACCAACACAGAAATCACCATCGGCCAACAATTGCAATGGTCAGAGTTCTGCAAATGAATCCGAGGGTAATTTCACCAAGCGATTAAATTAAGAGTAGATACAATCCGAGAGAGTATCCTTCAAAAGCGCAACACTGGAAGTACTACCAGCCAACCAAAACAGCCTCTAAGACAAATTCACACAGCAACACCATTTGTCGACCCATCGGACAGTGTTTACCAGCAGTCAGATCGACTAGACAACAATAACATATCACCAAGCACGGCATTTGCACAATTAATAACGCGAATAGTATGACTTTAAGGAAACCTTCATTCCATGCGCTCTAATCAGTACGCTGTTGCTGTTCTTTTTCCTTGTGGCATTTTTCTACATAACCATCAGCCCAGATTTGATAAGTACCATCAATGAAAAGAATAGCTTGTACTCGTATGTTATGTTATCTGTGATCAGCTCTAGCAACATTCATGCATTGAGAAGGATCAACTCCAGGCTGTCATTCACATGTTGAAGAATCTTTTACCCGAACTGCAACGACGTGCAGAAGAATACTTTTGCAAAAATTCCAGCCAAGCGCCGACCATCAGTGCTAGAGAATTTATCCATCATCTACGTAAAGTCGGCTTCGCCACTGATGTCAGAAAAACATTAAAAGACCTGCACAACGCCGAATATTTAATTGAGAAAAATCCCCAGTGGAAGATTAGCCATGTGACTTCGTCGGCAAATGAAGTCCTACCTTTGCAGGAAGTTATTAAACTACGCCCAACTCAGGGAAATCATTTCGCAATTCTGAATCTGAGACTACCAATTACCTGCACCATATCACATAAGATTCAGTACTTTATTGTGATCATTGGATCAGCCACATTACTTGCCGCAGTCATACTTGTCATCCACATTGGCTATAGATTCATAAAAAATCGGAAAAAATCCCGTGCCGACGCTGTCGAATACTATACAAATGAAGTTATTGCCAAACTCATCCGCAAAGCTTTCAACCCAGATCCATTTCAATCGACTGTGGTGGTAAATCACCTACAGGACAAACTCAAACCCCTTCGTAAGCGAAAGCAAATAGCCTCAGCTTGGAATGAAGCCATTGAAAATCTTGAACACAACGATAGTATAATTCAATTCGATTTGGCACAACAATGGCACAGTCCTGCCTTTGATAAATCGAATAAAATCTCAGAGTCACCGACAAACTGCTTAAAAATCCGTTAAATGTTCGAGCCACCCAAAGCCAATAATCCACACCTCAAGGTGATCATTAAAGATGCAATCTTAGAGAAAGTCGGTCCAAAGTGTAGAATCTACGATATTCAACTAGACATACAGAGCTGTTGTGTGTATGTTCGTTGTGCAACCAAATATGATGCCGGAATCGTTCATAACGATATAAACGGATGGTGGTTTGATAAGCGATTGGTGTTGATAAAGTTTCTGCGATTATCACGATATCTCGCCAGATTTCCAGATTCCCTATCGGGGCCGAAGTGTCTCCAGCCATAGAATACAAATAATTTGTCATTGACACAATGTACCAAGTGTCAATGGTGTCGATGAAGACGAAGACAACGACGACGATGATGATGAACTGGACGAGGAAGACAATTAAATTACAATACAAAGCGGACAAAAGATTGATTCAATAAAATACATAAAAGACACAGCAAAATTATTTGTTTCCAAATAAATTGATCCTATGCCTGTAAGTGTCCACAAACTTCTGTTGCATGGTTGAAAGTATTCCGACAGGCTTAGAAGCCCGTCAAAAAGATTAAAATACTGATGTGCTTCATACCATGTTTATATCTTCTGATTCAAAGATAAGCGAATTGCGACATCTACCAACGCGACAACACAAGATATCACACCCTGAAGTCATGGAAATTATTTTAAATTGATTTATAAACCACATGTTTCCAATTAAACATAATAAAAAAATTAAATCCGAATTAATTCCAGCTAATGACCCTAAATCGACCACTGTGTGGCGGCGTCTTGTTGCCCTTCAACTTCAAATGGCTGTACCCACTTATTCGATACTAATTAGAAAATGGGGACTACATCTTTATTGGCCAAATATTTGTTATCTTCTCATCTCCCATCACTCTTTTAAGAAGTCTATTTAATACCTAACAGCCGTTAGAAGTGCTCATTGAATACAGTATCGGTTTCTAGATTTCCACTTATAGCCCTCACTAGACTTCGACTTACTTGCATTCGGAAGCAGTGTGAATCCTTTTCTTCTTCCGTCTTTTGGCTCGATGCCCTTTTTATATTCCTCTGGTGTTGGCTTGCAGCGTTCGCCTTTATACAGTTACTGTCAGCTTTGAAATTGGACGCATCGCCATAACACCAAAAGCACCAGATTTGGTATCCTATGATGTTCTCAGCTACTACCTCGATGATTTGGCCATACTGCATCAACTGATTATTGACGTCAGTACATAGAAGTCATCTCTGTATACTCTATCTGCCAATGCATTAAACCGCATAACTCTTTTTCTGCACGTACGATAGTTGATTTTAACTTAATTGCCATGAGAAAGTGACCAGAGCCGACATTTATTCGTCTGAATGTTTGCAGATTCTGGATTCTGTCCTTCAGCATGTGGTCAGTTTAATGTCCGAAACTTTAATCAGATGCACTGTCAAACCATGTCAGATCGTCTTCAAAAGGATATCAATTGAGCGGCACATCGAGTTTTATGTGTAAAATATTGCTCTTCATTGACATCATATACCTGATTAGCAACATCAAAGTAGTGTCAATAATCCTGGGTGTACTTGGGTAAACGCTCATTTATTTGAATTATTATGTTTTTAACTTGAAGATAATTTGAGATAACATAAAGGTTTTCTAGTCTTTCTTGGACTATTATGTCTGACAGGCGCACAATCATTCAAGCTACGTCTAAAGGCTGCTTCTCTTTTAAAAATATGGGTTATATGCTAGCTATTCTATGTAGATTTTAAGGAAGATTGACTTTATGACCTTGACGAAATGCAATGAGATCCATAAATGAGTATGTTGTGGATAATATGTTAGATATTGCCTTTAGATACCGTCACCAATTTACTGGAATTAAAACCTTCTGATTCAAAAGCCAGAAACTTAAAATTTGTGAAGAATTAGCATGGATTTCTCCACGAGTCAGTTTAAAATCAAATTTGTTTTGCATAAATACTTCTTCTTCTTCTTCTTTTCCTTTTACTAGCCCTTTCCTCGCTACACGAACTTATGCATAACGAGTTTCCCATTTTTACTGCATCGCTACTGCTCCGCTTATGGGGTTGGCTAATGTCGCAGAACGCGTCTGCATACTGCTCGGTCCTGTATCGCTTCGGCGGTTAGCCCCAGGCGTCGTTGTGCATTTGCCATCTGAGCAATCCAGGAATTCTTTTTCCTACCTAGTTTTCTTTTAGTAGGAGCGACCGTAGTTGATACTGCCTTCTTAACGGGATTTTCCGGAGATCTTCTTTGAACGTGGCAATACCAGCTAATTCTATCCGACTCAAGTTGTTCGATTACCGAATTCTTTATGTGTAAACTTCCTCTAATGTGCGTAGATCTAATGCAGTCGCGTTTCGTAACTCCAGTCGACATCCTTAACATATTCATCTCCGCTGCCGTCATTTTATTTTTAAGCGCTTCGTATATTGTCCAGCACTGCGAACCATATGTAAGAGCTGGCCGAACTATCGTGATGTAAAGTTTTCCCTTGAATTTAAGTGGAAATTTTCGGTCACAGAAGATTCCCGAATTTTCTCGCCATTTCATCCACCCCACGCTTACTCTGTGCCTTACGTCGTCGTCACATTTCGCTTCTACGTTAACGATTGATCCTAAGTACTTGAACCTAGTGGTTTTCGGAAGAACTATTCCGTCCAACATTATATCTGGAACAGGTCGCAGTGGATCCGAAAATGGGCAGGTCAAATGTTCCGTCTTTGAGCGACTTATTTTAAACCCGTTTTTCTCTAGCGCGTCTTTCCATTTACTTAGGACGTTTTGTAAATCTACGACATTATCGCTTAGAATAACTGCGTCGTCGACGAAGAGAATCGATGTTACATTTGCTTCGTGCATGCAATCTTTCAAAAGATAGTCTAGTACCACGTTAAAGAGGAAAGGGCTAAGAACGCTACCTTGATGCACTCCGACATTTACCGGAAATTCTCTCGTAAGTCCGGCGGTATATTTAACAGCAGTTTTGACGTTTCCATACATGTCTTGTATCATTCGTATTTGTATTTGTATTTATTTGTATTTGTATTTGTATTTATTTATTTAAAGAATATGTACACAGTAAGATTAAATCTTATAGTTAGTGTAGGCTTTACAAAATAGTAGGTTCAAAAGCAAATTGAACAATATAAATAGGTGACTACATATAATTAATTTAATTGTAAACTACAAAAGTGAATTAATAACAAAAACAATAACAATATATAACATTTATCAAATTTTTATTTATGTATCACTGGCCAGGTGTTGAAAAAGATAGGTTTTAAATGTGCTTGTGTTTGTGGTTCTCCTTAGTGTAATGGGTAATGAGTTCCATAGGAGAGTGGCATGGACGAAGAATGAGCGCTTAGACTGCAAGCAATGGGATCGGGGCTGAATAAGGATGGCTGTTCTTTGTGAACTCGCAGAATTTAATCTGTTATACAAATACTCAGGCTGTTGGGTCTGTATAATACCATGCAAGAGGATCAGCGTTCTAAACTTAATGAGGTTGTCGAAGCTCAGGCCCATTATTTGTAAAGAGTAACTTGATATGTGGTCGAAGTATCGTTTACTAAAAACATATCTTGCTAGGTTGTTGTAGATCACATTCAGTTTACGTCTAGTATTATAGTCAACAAGGCAGAAAACTTCGCAACTATATAGCAATATAGGTAATAAAAGGGACTTAACAAGTAACATTTTAGTTTTGATCGGCAAAGAATTTTGCGTTGCCCATAGCAGTCGGAGACCATTGTATACCTTTCCGATTGTAGTTGCAGCATGATCTGTCCAGGTAAGAGTATCGTTGAAAACAATACCCAGATTTCGAGACTTCGTAACGTATTCTATGGATGACTGTCCTAATTTTATTGGTGGAAATGTGGTAGTATCTAGTGACTGCTTATAAATGCAGAGTGTTTTGGACTTCGACGGATTCAGTGATAAATTATGTTTGAGGGCCCACTGCTGTATGATCTCGAGATCTTCATTCACCATTTCAATGGCAATACTGAGCATATTCAGCGGGCAGCACAAGTGTAATTGAACGTCGTCAGCGAACATGTGGGCAGTACAATGTTTAATAAGTTGTGGGAGTTCGTTCACATATAGTGAAAATAGTATGGGCCCAAGAATCGAACCCTGTGGAACTCCCCCTCGAACACCAAGAAACGAAGACATTTGGCTTCCTACTGTCACACATTGCTGACGGCCCGTGAGGTATGAATTCAAGAGTTTGACTGCCAGAGACGAAAATCCAAATTCATACCGCAGCTTCTTACAGAGGAGAAAGTGGTCCACCGTGTCGAATGCTTTCGAGAAGTCCGTATTCGTATATACGTTTCCGATACCTTTTGAGATCTCAACGCCGTCCATATGAGATCTTTAGGCACACGATCGAATGCTTTTTCTAGATCAATAAATACCATGTGCAGATCTTTTGACGAATCCCGATGTTTTTCCATTAATATTCGCAAGCTTTGGATTGCGTCCACGGTCGATCTTCCTTCCACGAATCCACACTGGTTATCGTCGAGCTTTATGATTTTGCGAAGACGTTCGTTTAAAACTCTTTCAATTATTTTCATCGTGTGTGACATCAGCTTGATTGAGCGGTAGTTGTTGCATTCTCGCGTGTCGCCCTTGCCTTTGTATAACGGAACCAAAAAGCTACTTCTCCATTGATTCGGCATAGTTTGTCCGCATTTTATTTTATGCAAGAGTTTCGACAGCCATTCACTGCCGATACATTCCATCTTCGGCCAAAACTCTGATGGGATGTTGTCTGGTCCCGCCGCTTTCCCGCGTTTCATTTCTACGATAGCTATACTTATTTTTTCTGTCAGCAACTTCTTCTTCGAATGGATTAGCTTCAGGAACGTGATCACGTGGAAACTGTTTGTTAAGCAGGTTCTTACAGTATTCAAGCAACCTATCACAGATGTCCTTTTCGTTTGTTAGTAAGCGCCCGTAGGAGTCTTTGATGTATTTTGGCGACGTTATTTCCATCGCATTTGTTCGCCTTTGCGCAGCGAGTTTAAAAATATTTGGCACTTTACTATTGTACGACGTTTGAACTTCTTGAATATCTTGTCTTCTATCGGCCGATCGTGAGGATATTTGTTCCAAGTCCTGGTAAAGGATTTCCGCTGCTGCCGCTCGGGTTTGGGCCAGGACTCTCTTTGTAACGTTTTTAAGTCGCTCATATTCAAATGCAAGTCGAGACTTTTCGATATCGTTGCTCCGATCACATTTTGTCCACGCTTGAAATGCTTGCTTCTTGTCGGTCACAACTCGTTTGGTTTCGTCATTCCACCACCATGTTTCTTTCTCGATGTGATGATGTCCTGTTATCGTTCTTAGAAGAGACTTTGCGTGTCTCATGCATGCCTCGTGCATGCTGTTCCACATTTCTTGCGGGCTAAGTGAGTCTGCGATAACGTTTATATTAAGAAGTACTTCTTTATCGAGTGCAATAAATCTTGTTCTTTCGATAAGTTATACCACCGGATTTTAGGCTTTCTAACAGGCTCTCGTGTTTTTGGTGGTTCCGCTGTGAAGAATTCTGTAATGAGCAGCCAGTGTTGGGTAACTAGCGATTCTCCAAGGATTACCTTGCAGTCCTTGACACTGTTTCTCATCGATCTTTTGCAAATGTGATAGTCTATTTGTGTTTCGTAGCCTCCGTTGCTATAGGTGATATAATGTCGTTGATGTTTTATAAACGTCGTATTTAAAACAGTGAGACCGTGGGCTTTACATGCTGCAAGGATGTCTTCACCAGCAGAATTTCTGGTTCCAAAGCCTTTACCGCCGTGGCAGTCCTCATAATCCACATTTGATTCTCCAACGTGGCCGTTTAAATCACCGCCTACGAAAAGCATCTCCTCGATGGGTATATTTCTGAGTAAATTTCCGAAATCTGACCAAAATTTATCCTTTTCCGATTGATCGCAACCATTTTGTGGGGCGTACGCGCTAACAATGTTCCACATTTCATTGTTTATAATGAGTTTTACACTCATCAAGCGGTCGCTTATTTTTGAAATACCAACGATATTATTAAGAAGATTTGCTGCGACAATAACACCGACACCGTTTCGTCCATTGATCGTTCCATGGTAAAACATCTTAAATGACTTAGTTTTTAAATCAAGAAAACGCGCCTTATTTCCGGTATTACACCACTTCGTTTCCTGAACGCACATTACATGTAGAATTCTGCGATGCATTATTGCTTCCATCTCTAAGCTTTTTGAGGTTATCGATTCGACGTTCCAACTTGCAAACCGAAGTTTAGTAAAATTTAGAAACTTAATTTTGCCCGCCCCCGGAATCCGTCGGGCTCTGACACAAGCATTTCTGCTTGCCCTGGGATCACCCGAATGCGTGGCAAGCGTGGTGCCCAGTGGGGTAGTGCTACAACTTGCGATCATTTCCATGAAGTTTTTTGTACTTTCGTACGAGATTGATTTGACACACGTACGCTCAATTGAAGTTAGTTGACTTTGCTTTTTTCCCACCGGTAGTCGCCAGACGTGGGAACCCACTGATTGCATACGAACTTGTGGGAAAGTTTTAAAGGTGTTAAAGTGTCACAGGCTCATTTTTGGTGTTAAAGTTGCCTGTATATGACTGATTCCTCATTTTAGTCGCCTTTTACGACAAGCAGGGAAGCACTGCAGCACTATTCTTTATCCGGTGCAGCACGGATTTGTTTTGCATAAATACTACGTGGAGTTATTATTAGAGAATGAACCAGAACACCTTTCGTTGTTAATTCTATGAATTTCATATACGAGTATCTAAGCACACGTATTGTACGAGTACTTACTGATGGGGCAACATTTTTTGATGAATCAGTGCTGAAATAATGATTGGTCGAGTAGGCGCATTGCTCATAATGTTTAATGACGTCAAATAAATTGAGGTCACTTTGACATAGACACAAAGATAATCGATAACGAAAGCTTCTGCGAATAAATTTCCATAAGAATTTGCGGTTTACTTAAAAATAGGTGTTGGGATAACAACCCACATGGGTTAAATAAAGATAATTCATTCAAAAGAATTGCGCTCTGACGTATAGGTGGAGATGGCAATTTCCGATATTCAATCTAATGAAATTGACCAGATAAAATATTGATGGACATACCTGGTTGTTTAGAATTGTAAAATCAGATAATTGCAGGGCTGAAAGTTTTAAATTACGAAAAACCCAAGGGTGCAATGTGGTACCATATTTCATAATGACAGTCGAGTGAGTAAGCTTTTTCAAATGAAATTTCTTATGTTTAATTGGACTTATATCTGAAGATCTCTATAGTGAGCTAAACTTAGCAATGTTTGTGTATCCTAATACGCCGGACATCGACATCAACTCTAATACAGCCTCGGATCTTACAAACTTCTAGCAGTCAACACGAACTCACTCAGGCAAAGAAACTAGTCCATAGTACTCGTACTCCTCTTTCAGTCATTCGTAGAAAGATGAATAATCGATTCAGTGATTAAGTGTCACAGTACCGCATTGCAGCATATCCGCCCCATCAACGCTTATTATCTGCAGCCGAATGCAAGCGTGATCCGGGCATTCACAAAAGAAGCGCTCCGTTGTATCATCATCATCACTCTCACAGCACGCAGGAGGTGGTGTCAGTGATGCCTAACTCAGTTAGGTGACCTAGCTTAGGTCCGACTGCAGTAATTTCTAGGCTGGACCGGAAGTATTCCTATGGTCCGTAACTAGAAAGTCATGCCACCCAAGGTTGCGCTCATAAAAGACCTAGGTTATGTTAGAGTGGCTGTTGGAAAAACCAACCCACATAGGCCTATTCTCCCATTGTGATGCCACGTGGATCTGTGATCCTCTTACTCTTGGAACGAATTTAAACTTCTGACGAAGCATAGGAGCCTATTAACGTCTTTGGGAGAGAACTGTGAGAACAGAGTAGGTGGAGGATTATCTCCTCCTCCTCCTCGTTCATGCAGCTTCTGCAGATGTCGTTTGTAAAAACGCCGAACCTTTTTGTATGCTTGCCTATAAGACAGTGTCCAGTGACACCGCTCACATGTTTCCAATTTTGAAAGATCAAACTCTTAGAGCGAATCAGATCCAACTTTGGCCAGATTTGTTTGATCGCTAGACTAGTTGACCCAACAGTCCACCTAAGGTTTGTTCTTCTATTAGCATCCAGCTCTAGTATTAATTTGCATGTTGGATAGGTAGACTGGTTCCCATTTTGAAGAGTTCGTGAACCCTACAATTCCCTGGAATATTTTTGTGCTCCGGCACCTGATCGATAGTCAAGGGCGATTTTAGAATTTTGTGAGACTGAGTGCAGGGATTTGACACCAGCCTAACTATCCGAAAAGATGCGGATATCGTTTGCAGATGTCATGTTTTTCTTCAGCCAGGACACGACTCTTGAATCAGATTTGGAAGGCGGCAAGAGAAGCTTAGCTTATCTGAGAAAGATAACGTATAACGACGGTATGAGTCTTGAACCCATCTGTATAGAAATGGATTGACTTGTTCTCCATGAAAGCATCTTCCACCCATGTAGATCCCCTATAGGGGATGCTTACATAAAATTCTTTGACAAACCAATGTTGGGGCATAGTGCAATCGATGCTCTCTGGAATGATTCCTAGTCTATTAAGAATAGTAGCGTGACCAAATAATTTGTTTGTCCACTGTGTAGTCGCTTTAAGGCGAATTGCTGCGGTCGCAGCAGTTCGTTGACCACTAAGCTCCAGAGAAGGGATGAAAGGACACCGCCTTGAGGCATACCTTTGCTGGTACATCTTTTAGCAAAAGCCTCACCCAGTTTGGAGTTGATTATCCTGCTATTAAGCATAAGACTTCCCACGTGAGGCATCTACCTTCAGAGTTGACAGCGCATTTGTGATTATGGATGTATTGACGTTGTTAAAGGCACCTTATATGTCCAGGAATGCGGCCATTTTGTACTCTCTAGAATGTAGGGATTGTTTAATGCGGCTAGCCAGTGAATGTAGAGCCATTTCCACCGACTTTCCTTTACAGTAGGCGTCTTGGGCCTATGTTGGGTGGATCTATTCTGGGACGTATTTTTATATCAATCAGTCGTTCAAGAGTTTTCAAGAGGAAAGATGATACACTTATAGGTCTGAGGTCCTTTTTGTCAACATTGGTACTCTACATTAACTTCTCTCCATGACAACGGAACGCATATCATGTTATTCACTAGCGTGCGCAGGATGATATATGAGGACTTTTGTAGCTCGGTAGATATTGTTGCCTTCCGCTACCACCGGTATGAGCCTTCTTCAGCAGACGATTTCGACACAGAAGCAAAAAAAAAAACAAACAATGTTCGAATCTCTGATTCCCGAGAGGTTTTTTTTTTATTAAATTATTTTAATTCTTTTACACTTAATTAATTTTCTTTTTGACTTGTGTCTTTGGTGTCTCCGCTCGAACTCGCCTCAACGGAAAAAATCTTCGGCCACCAAACGTCGGTGTTTCTTGCCGTTTCTCATTAAAAATTCTCGTATCTATTTCCACAGTTTTTCTTACTTTTTGTTTCAAGCTGGAGAAGTCCCAACGGCAGTAACGACTTCTCCTCAAATTTCGTTGATCATGTCCGCTACCATTTCCTTTTGCCCATCCATAAAATGGGACCCCACGCTGACTGGTATAAACCAATATGGCGCCTCGTTATATTGTTTTGTGTTGTTCGTTGAATCGAACATCACCTTGGCTTGTCATTTTCAATCGTAAACAAGGGATTGCCGTGACTCTGATTCTGCTGGTATGTAATTTATTAAACTTTATTCTTTATATAGCCCATCTCCATTCTAGGTTTCTGGACTCCGGAACAATATTATACCAATCAGACCAGCAGACTTGTATGATTTGAAACTATACACTGCCCAGAGCAGCTTGTCTCTTGTAATCGGACCATGAATTTTAGTCGCGGCAGCAGTAGTCCTACTAAGGTTGTTACTAGCCGGGAGGTACTTAGAAAGTGGGTGTCCTGTAGCAGATTGAGTGATTCATTACTTGATCGTCAGAACTAGGCATCATAGGATTTGTAGAGAGGACTTTTCTTAGCCGTAATGCTAGAGAGGTTTATGTTATTTTATCACAGAATGACCTCTAGGATTTTCGGTTTGCTTTCATCAGATCTGTTTTTTATATACTCGCACATTGAGCGATTCCTTCCCAGTCAGTTACCTTTCAAAAGAAAAGAATAAGAAAAGGACCCAACTCTCAATAGAAGCCCTAACAGGAAACTCAGGTAGTTTCAACGCAGATGCTTAAAAAGTACTTCTCTGTGCTTTGCCTATTAATATTTGTTTAGAGAGTAGTAATGTCTAAGGTTATTATTCTCCACACAGACACCAGCGGCACTATCTAGATCGGGTTTGAAGTCGTCGGCGAAGATCCGACTGCATTCATTTCCTGGCTCAGATTCAGGCCAAAGCCAGTACTCATATTGACCACAGTAAGCATCCAAAATCGGGGTCCTATGCACCAGTTTTGCTCTTATTCACAAAAGTAGGAATTCGTCTAAGCCGTACTGTTTGGCCGAGTTGCGAAAACTTTGTTGTCGAAGGCACACTCCATGTCGATGAAAATACCTAGGGCGTACTCGGCTTACTCGTCGAGTAATGCGTCAATTCTGTCCATCACATGGTGTATTCCGATCTCGTAGGATCTTCTGCATTGGCAGTCATATTGCATCTTGGACAGAGGATGCTTTGCAAAGCAATTTTACGAACAAGAAGCACGATCGTTCGCTCCATTCTCTTCAATATAAATGAAGTCACACTGATGGTTCTGAATCTCTTGGCGAATGTGTATTCATCTTTTACGATTTTGGGTATAAAGCCTAGTTTTACGGTGGGGTGATGGATGCGGTATATGTGCCAGTGGTCGGCGCCTGAATTCAAGATTTTGTTCAGAATGGTTTGAAAGGAAGAAACAGCCTATTTGATGGCCTCATATATAAACCAAAACTGATGACAGATACCACCTACGTACGGTTGTGTTACTCGGCTCACCGGTAACTTTGGTGAAATTAGGTAGTTGTGAGCCGGTCCTAATCATCAGGTTACCCGGTGTTTCCAGTCTGCTGATTTGTCCCTTCCGAAGATTTTGACGAGTCAATGGAAATTTTCCTACAAATTGGTCTGAGTTGCCTGTGGTATAAGTTTTCAGGTGTCTCTATGAAGTCGCTGCAAAGCTGCTTTCCACCGTTAAATGGGCGATCTGCAGGAGTATTTCGTGGCAGTTCGAATGAGTTGATGTGGGCACTCTTCAGGTTTTAAACACCCTCCCCTACCTTCTGTTTTGTTCTGAGTGCAAGCGAAGCTTTGATGGACCTCATAATTGATTTCTCCTGATAAGGAAGGCCAAGACGTCGTATTCTGAGATTTAAGCTTCCGACAGTACTCTCCAGCATCTAATCTCCTTTGTATACGTGATATTTTCGCCATTAGCTTGATTAGCCATTCAAGAGGTTGCTGCATGAAGCAAAATTCCATATCGCCACCCTCTGGTTGAATGCAAACATTTTCTGCTTTTACTAGCTGCAACAGTTGATGATTGCATTCAGCGTCATTCAGACTATTGTCATTGCCAACTGTTCTATTCAAATCGACAGAGACCAGAAAGCGGCAAACTTATAGGTAAGGCAGTCTCACCCAATTTTGCTTTTTGGGATTTCCTCGTATGTGAATTTTCGCCTGATACGCAATTTCTTTCAACCCGAACTGATTGCAGCATCGATTTCAGCCGAGTTGTTTCTTAGAGTGGATTTGACCGCATCAACCGGCTTCCGTTATCCAAAATTAGAACTTTGCTTGTTGTAGACCGGCATTATGCGTGGTAAAATCTATCGACAGAGAGAGAGACAGCTTCCCTCTCCTTGGCCCTGTCTGTGAAGGAAGAAAAAGATGCGGTTTCAGATCGGAGAGTTGGGCGGTTTCAACGGGTGTCACTTCGGCCAAAGTGGGTAAGACTTTTGGCAATCGCGACTTTGAGAGCACTTACTGTCTTTTTCCGTCATATATTGATTTCGCGTCGTCTGTTCCTCTTCCACTGCCACAATAGTCCTTCGGAGTGTACTTCTTCGACGTCAAGTCGTCAAGATCACCACTCTGATAAACTACTTGTCTATTCTGATGGAGTTTAACCATAACAGGCTGAGCCTCTGCAGGAGTCATTCGAGTCGAAATATCTGTCTATTTCTGGGTCAGCTCTTAAATCGGCGGGCAGTTTCTTTAGTATATTATTTGTGACCTACAGAATCCGCGGTCTACCTGCGGTTGAAGGGCCCACACAATTTAACGTCTAGTGTCGACGTCTTTGGCTCTCAGTTCGACGTTTCACCTGTGTTCTTTTCAGAACCTTTAAGATCTAAACTCTGCTGCCATGGCATCCAAAGGAAGGAAGGTTCAAGCAGAACACTGTAAGCTCGATAAGAAACTTCACCTGAAATACAAAACTTTAATGACTCAAGTGACTGGATTGGTTAAGTAAAAGAAACTGAATTATGATGCAATAAGAATTCCCTTGGTTAAGTGAAACAACCACTCAATTTAAGTTCCTTGTTCTTTTTCTTAAAGACGAACAACCCTACAATCGCAATAAGTCTACATGATAAATTGAAACTTATTTCGTTAAAAAAATTAGGAATTTCCACTAGGCCTTGATAACCAAGTTGAAAAATACCAATCAACCCTTTCCCCAATGGAGTCTGCCTACCCACACAACAACATGCATTCTCCTCTGCAGATAACCAAACTCTTGCATAACAGATCGAGGGGAGGAAAGCCAAAAATCTCCAACCATTAGTCGGTTGTCTTGTGTTTTTTTTTTTAGAAAAAAGCGTATACGAATATATGATAGATAGAAGCTACATAGATACGTAATTAAATTAAAGTGAACGCAAAATCCAGCTATTTACTTTCCGATCCGCTTCAGCTTAATGCACAAATCTAAATTGATAACAACATCAAGTAGTAGATGTCGGTCGGTCGGTTGTTTGGTGGGCGGAACTGGGTGTATCGCCACTTGAAAATAAAACACTCGACATTTAAGGCACAGTCACTCCTCTCTATACACGCCGAAGATTTTATATCTTTCTAGCTGCGGATGTGGACAATGGATGCGCTCCATGTGCGCTTCGAATATGTTTTTCTCTTCTTTTTTTTTGTGGCAATTTTGGATTGTTCCAAACACCAGGCAGCAAACGCAATCACCTTAAAAATGCCAATGTTTTGTATGTATCTGTACAATGACCCGTAATCGCAAAACTCCCACAAATACACTTGTGGAGAATTTATGACCCAGAGGGAAAGTCCAATGCTACATTGGACAAGCACACTTGTGGCTACCTTTTGTGGCGAATATGTTACTCGTATGTATTTTCGCGAAGCATTGACGACTTGAGGTTCTCGTGAATGCTTCTGCGAACACTTTTTCGCATTTAGAGTCGCACATGTGTGCGTGAGTATTTCTATCTGCAGCTTAAATTGGCACAAATTGATAAGATTTAATTAATTATTACGTTGAAGGAATATGTATATTGTAGCACGGGTATTGTCGTCATTGATTTGTTTCATAATATTTCCATTATGAGGGAAAAATGACCGCAAAGTATCTGTAGATTATGATCAGATAAGGTTGGTAAATTGATCGTATTTAGCATATAATTGGCATGTCAAATTAAATTGATTAGTTACACGCTTCAGCAGATAGTTTTAGTAGTTGTGGTTTTCAAGTGTTCAAGTGGGTCGAGTGGTATAATTTAATGAGGCACCTGTTCTTTCATCTACACGGGATTACAAGGTAATCAAATATGTGTGTATTAGGGGTAAGATTAAAGAGGAAATTATTTAGAAGATTCGATTCACAATGGAGGTACAAGGTCTCAAAAAACCTCTCTAGACAACGTGGCAGTCATCATTTCGCAAAAATGTCCATCACTCTAGTATCAATATCTAAGAGAATGGAACCGTCTATATTCCGAACAGCGCATGTCTTAAAATATAAGATCTACCTTGACATATTCCAAGTTAAGTCTGGGTTTCTCTAAAATCCAGTGGTCCACATGCAGCCAAAGACCTACTGTAGGCTATAGACCGCTACAAAGCAGATATCACAACAATCTAAGAAATGCCTTGTCATGGACCGGACATAAGAAGGATGGTAAACTGTGACATTTACTATGGTGATTGCTATAGAGAGCAGAAACAGTGTCTATGTGGATGTGGATTTGTCAACAGAGGAGCGCTTAGTTTTGAGCTTCAGGCATCTGAGCGAATACCAAACTTCAATCCCTATCAAGGATAAATTCGCGAAAATAATTATGATATACGTTGATGCCCCCCCCCCCCCCCCCCCCCCCCCCCCGCCCCTACACACACATAGAAAATGGACGAGTTTGCCAAAGATAACTTGTACTAGCTCCTCGACCAGACGTGTAAGCATTGTCCTCAGTGATTTTAACGCCAAGTTAAGTAAAGTGAGCATCTGTGCCCGAAGAGCTGGAAAACATAGCCTACACGACATCAGCTCCGAAAATGTACTTCGCGACGTTTCCCACAACTCAACATCCCCAAAGGGACCTGGCCGTCGCTTGATCAAAAAACCATAGACCAGATTAGTTACATTGTGAATTAACATCGACTTAGACTACTACTTTGTTGTAATTAAAGTGCCGATGTCAATACCCCGGATGTAAGAACGTGGAAGGAGTACTACAATCGCAAGAGACTGCTAGGACTTTTTCTAATCGAGTCCCCCAAAACTCTTGGTTAAATACAGCATCGAGCGTAGAACACCAATTGTGACAGTGTCATGAGGCGATCACAGACGCCGGATCTGATGATGTGTTAGGTTTCACCCGTCCACAAAAATTAAATACCAGGTTTGACAAAGAGAGCTGGCAAGCACATGCAGTGAAACAAGAGGCGTACAGAACGACGTTGTATAGACAAGAGCTCCTCGCGAACTCTATGAGGAAATAGAAGAAACTAGTTTCTCAGAAAAAGATAAAAAAGAAAGAAGCAGAGAAATATTCGATGAAGGCCATTGGAAAGGTTTTTCTGCAGAAATGATATTCGAAAGTTCTACCGAAATGTGAACAGAATATGTCAATGACTCAAATACCTCAGTCGCTCATAGACCTCAACGGAGATCACACGCATTACGCATTTCGTGTTCGACTTTAAAAGTGTGGACAAAAAAAATAAACACAGTGTTAAACAACGAATTTTCAAGTGTTCGGTAGCCGAAGTGGTAGAGACCCGGACAATAAATCTCGCTGTTCTGGGTTCGCTTTCCAGCTTCTGCAAAAGTTTTTTTTTTTTTTTTTAATTCATTTAAAAAGACAATTTTTATTAAAAAAGTGTTTACATAATACAAACCAACGAACGAGTGGGATCTGCGGAGATACCAGGCGAGGCTTCGAGTGGTTCAAGCCAAACGCCAAAGGCAAAGAGAAAGAGGAAGCTAAAGCCAACCTCTAACTCGTTACAGCGTCCCACCCTGTCAACGTCCACTGAAAAGCTTGGTGGATTGAGGGTATCAAACAATTTCGCTTCATTGGCAGCAAGCGAATCGGACGATGAAGAGGAGGAAATCTTGTCCATAAGTAGCAGCATCAAAATGCTGCAGCAGAGGGTACAGGCCATAAAAAATAGTCAGAAGGAAGAGGGAAGAGCATGAGCTATCCCAACAACAACAGTCGCAACAAAGAGAACAGTCAGCACAAGTGCTACAACAACAAAAAGCAAAGCAAAAGAAACAAGAGCAGCCACAACCACGGCAACAGCTAAAACAGCAGCAGCAGCAACAACAACAAAAACAACAACAACAGCAGCAGCAGACGAAGAAGAAGGAGAAGGTGCCCCCTATCAACACCTATAAATTGGAGGTAAATGCAACCAAGGACCTGTGTAAGTTGGTCATTGGAAGTAATTTTAATATTAAGCGATTGGGGAACGATCGCCATGCCATCCACTGTAATACAGTGGAGGGCTACGCGAAAGTGAAAGAGCTCCTAAAGGAAACGACGACGGAGCACTACTCATTCACACTAAAATGTGAAAAGCGGCAATCGATGCTGCTCAAGGGGTTGGAACCGTCTTCTGATCCTGATGACATCCTGACACTGCTCAAAGAGAAGGAGTGCGAAGGACTCAAGTTTGTGGGGGTAAAGCCATTTACCACAGCTAGAGCCAGGCGGGAGAAACGGAGTCTGCCGTTCTTCTTGGTGCAGCTCAATGAGTATCAATGTCCTAGACTACCAGGTGGTTCAGTGGGAGAAATTAAAAAGGAGCGAAGGCCTTATACAATGCGTTCGCTGCCAGAGGTTCGGGCACGCCGCGTCGAACTGCCAAATGCAGCCTCGATGCGTGAAGTGCGCAAAGAACCACAGTTCCGAGGAGTGCGCTCTGGGTAGGGACGGAGCATCCGATAGGACGCAGCTCTCGTGCGTGTTATGTGGGAACGTGGGACACACCGTAAACTATCGGGGTTGTCCTAAGTTCACCGACATTAAAAAAGCAAAATTGGCTCGGCAGCAGAAGGTGGAGGTCAAACGTTCGCCTGTTAGGTTTCAAACACCAGCCGTCACGTCCCAAATTTCCTACGCCCAAATGGCGTCTGGTAGGGGGGCTACGGTACAGCAAGCGACTGTTGCTTCTCCGGCCCCAATGCCGAGAACAACGGAAGCTGCACCTAACATGCTGGCCATCTTGCTCGCAATCCAAAGGCTGATGGCTCAGCTGCAAAAGCAAGTGCAAGAACAGGCCAAGCGGGTAGACCAGATCTATGCGCTGCTGCCGGGCTTAACGCAACACATGTCGTAATGGGTACGCACATGGTGGAGCAAACTTTGAAGGTCATTGCGGTGAATGTTAATTCACTGATTAGGATCGAACGAAGAGCCACGATGTTTAAATTGCTACAAGACCAAACTCCTGATGTGCTTTTCGCTAGCGAAACCAAGCTAACCGATAAGCACAAACTGGAGTACAATAATTATATTGTTAGAAGAAGAAACCGGCCCAGATCCAAACGTGGAGGCGGTGTCGCGATCTTCATTGAAGAAGGTATAAAATTTCACAGAGTGTACAAGGGAGTGTTGCGCAGGTTCCGGGTGTTGGAGGCAGTCGTCTTTTACATCCCGCTCCGCGATGGAAAGTGGTTGTACTTGGCCTCTGTTTATGCACCTGAGGCTTCACAATCCACCTTATTCATTACAGAGCTCGACACGCTTTTTCGACTTCTGAGGCTGGAATCGGGGGAGAATTATTTTATAATCGGCGGGGATTTCAACGCTAGCCACAGAGATTGGGGAAATAATTTGCCAAATTTGCCAAGTATACGACTGACAGGTACGAATTTACAAACGCTAAACTGTCTGCGCACATTCGTGTATGACAGCGACCATTGCGGTTTTAGCACCGAAATTACAGTTCCCAACGAAATTGCGGAATTGGAGGAGTTTGTCCAAAGATATTCTTACAACTACAGTAAGACTCGATGGACACGCTTCTCCGCAACCTTGAACAGAGCGCTCTCCTCGAACACGCTCCACCCACCGTCCAATAGGAATTTGATAAATGGAGGAGATCGACAACTACCTAAAACAAATGGACGAGACAATTAAACAAACTATGGACACTACAATACCGCGGTATTGACGAACGACTAACGAAGACCTGTTCCGCAATCCTACTATTGATGCACTGCACCGACAGAAAAGTAGACTTCTGACAAGACTCAAAAACTTGTATAGACAGTAAACTGACAGACAAGAACCGGACATTAGGACACTGAAGTCGTCGATTAAAAATGTGCAAACGTTAATAAAAGAGAATTACAGAATTTCTGTAAGTTTGTATTGGAACAACAAGGTTCGGGCTATAAACACCAGCAACCCGAATATGTTTCCGCAAATCAATAAACTATTTCGGAGAAGAAATCAAAACGACCTTCAGTGTCTTAAAATAGCCCGGACAACAGACAACGAACGGTTACTGAAAATAGCAGGTATTGATCCAAATGAGGCCGCTGATGATGACGACTTCTTTGTGATCGAGGATCCGCAGGAGAAGGTTGAGACCATAGGGGCGACTTTCCAGGAAGTATACAAGGCCATTGATATCATTGGCCCTAATTATGACCTGGACAATCGCGTCTTGGTGGACAACTGCTACATTCGAAATGAAATAGAGAATTGGCGATCCAACGGCTCTGGTTTCACCCGGTTTAGCGACGAAAATATGGCAAATAATGTCATTGCCAGAGAGGGTGACCTATCCCCGTTCATTTCGAAGGAAGGACTCCATGATATCTTCGACACAATCAGAGTTAAGAAATCAGTGGGGACCGATGGTATTCCGAACATCGTGCTTCGACATCTTCCTCTAGAAGCGGTGGACATCTACAACACCCTGTTTAATAATGCAATGAATAATGCAGAGTATCCAGTGCATTGGGAAACGGCGCTGGTTCAACCTATCCCCAAAAAGGGAAAGGGTATATCCAATCCGGCGAATCTCCGGTCCTCAGTAAGGTTTTTGAAAAAGTAATCAATAGAGCTCTGTCTAGGTGGGTTGAGGACAAACATATAGTTCCCGATAATCAATTCGGTTTTAAGGCGGGACATGATATCTCACATGCCGCGTCCAAACTGGTGTCCGATATCCAATGGAATAAAGGCAAAAAACAATGTACTGGTGCCTGCCTTGTTGACTTGGAGAAGGCCTTCGACACCGTATGGTTAGAGGGTCTTTTCTATAAGCTAACTAGGCTAGGGATCAGTAAACCACTCTTGTACATTCTTTATAATATGCTTACCAACAGACAGTTTATCGTGAAAAATGGTGATGTGACTTCTGTTGGAATATTTCAAATTAAAAATGGTGATAGGTGCACTTCCCCATACTATTTCGTACGCAGACGATTTGATAGCGTACAGAACAGGTCCAAAAATCGAGGTCATTAACACCCTCTTGCAGCGTGACTTCGATAAGATAAGACGATTTTGCGATGACTGGAAGTTGAAAATCAACTTTCAGAAGTCGGAAACCATTCTCTTTAGGACGCCGTTGTCTAGAGCCTCAAGGGATACTAGAAAAAATTGGCGTAAGTTCTCGATCATTGGACAACACGGGCGGCCCCTTGCCTGTCGAAATGTAGTCAGATACCCTGGAATCTGGCTAGATCAGTTTCTGTATTTTGGCAAAAATGTAGATGCTGCTCTGGCCAGAGCTAAAGGCGCTTTTGCCCTTACAAAGAGACTGTTTTATAGCAGCCAACTCGATGCCAGGGTAAACGTAATCTGCTACATGGCCCTTATCAGGCCCATGCTGGTATTTGGTTGTCCCGTGTGGTTCAATGTACGATCAAGCTTAATAGAAAAGATTCGGGTGTTTGAGAGGGCTTGCCTTCGCTTGTACAGAACACCAGAGTCGGAGTACAAAAATTTTTATCCTAATGAGGTCCTTTACAACAGGGCGAACCTAATACGAGTGGACAACTTCGTAATTAAGCTGACTCGAAGGCACATTGCAAGAGCAATGACGTCGACGAATAACCTAATATCTGGGGCTTACTACCCCAATTATCTTTACCACGAGAGTGTGCGCTCTGACGGCTTCGTTTCACCGGAAGCATTCCTCTACCTAGATCAGATAGGGTTGATCTAGGATAGATCAGCGGTGCCGTTAATCTTCCATGTCGCTCGGACAGCTGGGGACAGGCGACTCAACTACAACAGAGACATCGCGGTGGGGAATCGCGATAAGAGGGATGTCGTTCGGCAGCACCAGCATTTCTGGTGGTTGAATGATGGAGAAGATGTTTCGTCGTCGTTTCCGTCAATTACGGACCAGCCTCACTAATGAGGCAGAGCTGACCAATTTATTTGCTCTGTGAATAGCGGTGGCCAGCTTACATAGGTTTAGGTTAGCATTTAAGAAACATATACATATATCAGTGTATACAAAGGTGTATACTGATATATGTATATGATTGTGTATAATGTCTATGTGTGTTTATGTGTGTATTGTGCATGTAGGCTAAGGTTTATTTTAAGTTAGATATTAAGTTTTTATAAAAAATAAAAATTATATCCATATGCAAAGTTTTTGTAAACAAATTTTTTCGTAGCCTTAAGTATAGAAAATAAGTATTCCTAAATAAAATGTAAATGAAGTCGAAAGACATAGATATAAGTATTCAGAGTAGCTTAGAGTGCCTGTGTGGGGCCAGTAAGTTAGCATAAGATTGTTAAGTAATTATAAGCTAACATTTAAGCATTTTTTGTTAGTATGTAAGAGTTAGTGATTAAGAAAATAAAATGCAATTAAAACTGAAACTGGACTCAAATACCGAACAAACGCAAAGATGACGATTCATTAGTAAAGTCACATGCGGTGGTAAAATTCTGAAAGGATTAATTCTGCTGACTGGTTTGAGAGACTTGAGATTGTTCAGCAAGGTCTTAGGCCCTTGGCTTTCCTTTCCAACACAAACACTTCGCCACTTCATCTGAAACACAATATAGCTCATTTCCACTTAAATTGTTTTTTTTTACGTTTGGAAAACAACGACTGAAGTCTAAGGTTGTGATCTTTTTCAGCGCCACATTCTACATTGGTACTAGTTACAGAGGTCCAGGTATAGAGGAAGTCTGCTTTCGTCAAGCACCGGTTTCATTCGATGGTGAAAATCACCACCAGCGCTGTTTTTTCGGGGAATGTGACTGCTTCAACCGACAAAATCGTGAACAAAACTACGATCTTTGGTAGTTGTAGCCAAGGTCTCTTCCGGACTTTGTGTATCGCGCACTTTAACGCTTCAAGATTCTCTGTTTATGTGTCGAATCAGCTTGACTCTCTGACGATAAACTTTTCGATGCTAGAGATGTTTTCTGATGACAGTTCACTTGGATATACGAGCAATATAATTTTCCACTGAAGATCGATAGAACTGGAATGATGTAAAAGTGGTGAGTGACAGATCCTGCACAATTTATCGATAGGATCACTCATTCTTTTAGGGCGTATTCCTATTATTAGGCCTTCAACGTATTTAGATTATATTCGGAGGAGAAAGGAAAATTGTTTTGTAGTGGTTTGAAACTCAGGTGTGTTTGGTTTCGATATTCGCTCTCCAGGGGGTGGGAGTCCGAATAGGACGGAGAGTTTTTTCTTCACTCAGAATGATTCGAGGTATAATTCACAGGATTCGAACCTGGACCCTCCGAGCGAGAAGCGATTGCTAGTACCACTACACCACGGCAAACGTCCACAATCGATCTTTCTTAGTTAAATGTTCAATCAATAACCAGTCGCCCATTGCTAGTTGACTGAGTATTCCTTCCACCAAGCCCATCAATTCCGATGTGATCTTCCTTTTGTTTTTCGACGGGCTCAGCCAGTTGATCTTTAGCCCCGAAGTTGCATCAAATTGAGATCTCTTGCCACTGGAGCCGTTCAGCTTCTTTACACTGTTTTGTTGGTGACATTAAAGGTCGTTGTTTGGTCCAAAGAAGGTGTGGGCATTAAGATTACTAAAAAAAAATCCCTGTGCGATGGAAATAAGACCAGGCCAAGTTAGGCCTATTGTAATTTCCTCAAGTTAAAGCTTATCCATGATGCCTTAGTTTTTAATAAATTCAGCTATATCTTTGAGTGAACTGGCAGTGATATCTCCTGCCTCAAGGTATGGCTTACCTAGGAGACGTAGACGTAGAGCTGTTTCTTTGTCCTCTCGTTGTCTTGTATTATTCCCATAGTCATAAGGTATTTTTGGTATCCAGTTACTTCGTGTATCTCTCCCCCAGAAAGCTGTTGGAGTTGTTTTGTTCTTCTACAGGAAAAGATTGGTAAAAAGTTTTCGGCTTGCCTTTAAAATTTAGTTTCCATCTAGTAATGGAGTACTTTCGTTTTTAGCCAGTTATTTATATAGTTTTTTAGTGAGCTAATTAGTAACCCGCAGAATGGTCGTGGCAACATAAATGTTGAGGCCGAACCTTCTCCAGCCAATTCGTTTGCTCTTTCATTACCATCATAACCACTGACACCCAGATTAAATGGACTCTATTGGTGCTGGGTAATGTTTTGCGAAGTATATTGCTCTTATTTGTGGCAGATCTGTTTAAGTTCTCCCTAATGCATAGCCCTATTGTGTGTATCTCAGCTTGTAATACAGAGATGTTATTGTCCGTACTTGCGGACAGTTTTAGCTCCGTCGGTGTAGCACACCAGTGAATCTCTTTTGAACAGGGGTTCATTTTCTGCCCCCAGTTCTGTAGATCAGTGAATGTTTAGTTAGGGACGAAGTTGTACTTTTTCAGACAAAGTAATTCCTAATCGTTTATTTCTCCTGGGTTCCAGTGAGAGCACTGGGTGAACTATCATATTTGAAGTTATTCTCATCCACTGAGATAAACATGTAACCGTTTGCCAAAGCTTCTCTCTGTATGTGGTGATGTAGGGATGGGAGGTTCAGCAGAACCTCTAATGCTCCGTTGGCTGCTGTTCTCATTGTACCCGTAAATGTACTTAATAATGTAAGTAAACTGCGTGCTGACCGCAATTATGATGTCGGGTTGTTATTCTTTCGCATCATACTATCAAATTTACCAAAGATACCCAAACTACCCTCCCGGTTTTACATTAAAGTAAAGAAGATGATCTTGCGTGTGTGCATTGAATTTATATTCTCGTCTGCATACGTTCTTTTGGGGCATCTTACATTCTTTGGCTATACGGATCCGAACATATTTGTACATACTTAAAAAGTTTAGTTGCGTAATTCACAGTTGTTCCATCCTTTCTGGAGGCTTCCAGGTCTTAAAGAACATAAACGTTTCTTACTTGGTGTTGCCCTCGCACTGACAGCAGAACGACTTCTAACTTTGGGGGCCAGGTCCTTTTGGATTTCTTGGTATTTGGATATATGAGTCATGCCGTTGGTTCATTAAGATCACTCCATTACCAATTCCTTTCAGGGAGTACAAAATTAGTTCAGAATGTTTGCATCTACGAGTTTGCTGCATGAATAGTTGACACCACAAGTGGATTAGTTTTGTGAGAATGTATTGCCCTACATGAAGTACAATTCTAAGGAAATGTGGCACCATTTAATGCTCCTAGTATCTTAACCAGGTCCCTTTTATATTTGTTTGATATACATAAATAGGTACGTACAAAGTGAAAATAGCACAACACTCAGAGACCAAATGCTGCTCTACTTCCAACCATTTAGTCAAGCGCGATAGACTCACTCAACTTCACTTCATTATCACCCCAAACGGTCGATTAACTGAAAATGTATGTCTCACCGCAGATGGTTTTTACCGAGAGGGGTTACTCATGCTACCGCTGAGGTATCTCATCCTAATAAAATTGCAAGACACATCCACTAACGCTCAACAGATAAAAGTGGCTCTTCTCGGAAATCGAATCATCATCGATCGGTTACCACTAAGAGCTCTTATCTAAATATTTACGCGACTTTTGCGCATTTCTTCTCAATAAAATCACTCGGCGCATTTGCCCCATAAAATCAAGCACACACACTCATTCTTACACAATTTCTCAAACAGTTTATTTATGTATGTATGTACAATAATTTGTCCCTTTCGATTGCAGGTGAAGAACGTCATTCGGCCCCGCTACTACTCATCCGAGCTGGGAATGCGCGAGAAGATATTCATCGGTGTCATGACGTCACAAGATAGCATCAACACACTAGCAACAGCTATAAATCGCACCACCGCACACCTGGTGAATCGTATTAAATTTTTCATCAACGCCGACAACGTCAAGACCAATTACAAATTGAAGAACATTGTCGGTTTCACAGATACTCGTGAGAACCTCCGGCCATTTCATGTGATCAAATATATCGCAGATAACTATCTGGATGACTATGATAACTTCCTGATCATCCCGGACACTGTATATGTGGATGTTAGGAAGCTAAAAACACTGCTCTATCACCTGAGCATCACGTTCGACATTTACATGGGCAAACGGACAGACAGTGGGGCGCACGATGCGTACCACAACCAAAATGAGGACAACCCCAGTGCGGGCGGTGGGGATGCATCCGTAAATCTGTCCGATGAAAATGATCTTCGAATGCAAAGTGATCGTAACTACTGTGATTTAAGTGCTGGTATTTTGTTAAGTAGTGGTGTGATAAGAAAAATGCGAAATAATTTAGATTGGTGCGTGCGGAACGGTGTAACCGGTGTGCATAGTGTGAATATTGGACGATGTGTCAAGTACTCGAGTCGACTGTCCGGATGCCAGGAAACCTATCAGGTGAGGTGATGATGCGATTTTATTTTGATTTAGTTTTTTTTTTAATTTGCAACTCTACGATTGGGACGTGGCTAAAATTGAATTTATTTTCTTGGCAAGGGGCAAGTTTTGAATTTTTTTTTTTTTTTTTTTTGTTTGTGGCACAGTCACGTCGAGATGTTTGAATCTGCTTGGGGTGCGAATAAGTTGTGTTCAATCGACGACGCAAGATAAATATTTAGCAAAACTGTCGGGATCGGAAAGTGAAAATACATAGTACTCCGACGCTAATTGATGTTGCGAAAATTTGTTATGTGAGTACCTGTGTAGTTGATGGATATCTTCGTACTATTGTATAAATCTTAGTTGAGATTGACCAAAGTTATATTGTGGTGGTTTGAAGAAATATTTAGACAGGGCTTTGAATGATGCTGATTGTTTGCAGCATAATTAAGACGTTGTAATCTCTGAGGCCTGACATGGTATGTGTTCTGCACGTGTTCGAGTTGCGTAAGGGGATTAGGGTCATGCCAATTGTATTCAGTTGTCTACTAGTATAGATATACTACAAAGGAGGTAGACGATCATCATCAGGAAACCAACGATACAGAGAGAAACAAAAGGCACGAGGCTTCTATGGTGCAGATATCACTACTAAGCTTTCCTAATTCCCAGTAGTATCTCTTTATTCATTCTACTTCCTTCCTAGTCATAAGGTTCTGCGAAGCTGTAGGGCAGTTTTACCACAAAATCCGAGATCTCTTTTCATGGTCGTTGACAGTTTTTAATAAAATGGACGTCGGTTTTGCCATTTTTTTCATTAGTTATTCAGACAATGGTCAGTCCGGTTCTGCCCATAAAAGCGAAGTTATATCTCTCCATGTGGAGAGTCTGTTACATAGAAGTTCTATTCGCTGTACCAGATGAGTTCTAGAACAATTAACAATTTCTCTATCTTCACAAAGATGTTATCGTTTGCAACATTAGCTTGTCCCATCTTGGAGTAAGCATTGTCACTACTTTTTTCGTGAAATTAACTTTAGGTTACAGCTTTCTTTTGCCTTATAGTCGGTTGCAAGCCGGTCATTTCTATGACTTAAATTGTCCGCCAAATTGTTTCGCTCTTTATGTCGCTGGCAGAACTTGAAAACCTTCCATTTGTGTGGGTGGCTGATCCTTAAAAACCTCGTAAATTGGTTTTAATTCCGGGCTGGCTCTGACATATTGTTGCTCCAGATTATCCAGATTCTTTATCAGTACTGTCGCTTGACTTGTGGATGCCCTTGGTTGCTTTCCAATGGACCTCTAGGGCATCACTTATCTTACATTATCCGCTGGCTACCTTTAGCGTCTATTTGGCTCTTACACCTGTTGTTGTTATGGCTTTGTAATAATTTTCTGATTTTTCAGAACCTTCCGATACTCTTTTAAAACAGTTTGAAATAGTTGTTCACTGTTCTGGACTTCGTTTGTTCCCAAGACTAAGGGAGAGTAGCTGACAAGGCAAATCGGGTTTTCCACTTTTTTCCTCATTAATCCACTTTAGTTTTATTAAAGGAGTAGGCTACCCTTATGATGATGGAATCACTTCTTCTCATCAGTGGTGTCATTTGTCTCCGACGTTGAACGATCCGAGTCGATTCCAATTTTATATTGCTTAAACTTGAGTTCTCCAGCTTCTCTCTGTATTTTGCCTCTAATCTAAGAGGAGCCTTCCAGAACGCAGTGAAGATTATGAAATTTCCTAGAACGCAGTGGAGGTTACGAAACCTCCTACAATACACATCAGTCACATGTTATACCATGTTTCAAGATTGGATTCAAGTGGCAGGAAATCACTCGCTACACATGAATAGGTCTGGATGCTTAATCTCGTCAAAAGACTCCTGCTTTGATCCATGCTAAGGCACTTAACAGAAATCTGGCGTCAAGGATGAATTTCCCTTAGACGAAATCAAGCCATCAATGGTTCCAATTAGAGCATACATACTCGTATGTACTTCTTACTGCAGGGATATTAAGAGAAAAAGTTTATGAGGATTGGCATATCCGACCGCTTTTTTAACTGACACAAAAAGGTCTCGGCTTTGGTGGATATAGAATATCCTTAAAAAGAACATAGTTGTGAGAGGAACACAAAAAACTCTGTATACATCGATAAGATTAATGAGATCACTCAACATGACTACAGAGTATGATCTAAGAGATTGCCGCCGAACCCTATACACGTATATACCAGGACCAATACATAATTGGAAACCCCAGATACTACTGTTATCTGAACTGTGAAACGATGAACAGACGTAGTTCTGATTTGAATATAGCTGTACATGCTACATGGCGGATTCGTCAGGAAGAATCCACTAAGATAGAGACTTATGTCAATTCGATCTGTGATCGAGCTATTACCGATAAAATTGCCTATCAATCATGAGTTATATGTCCACCTGTACGGATATCAATCCTGAGGATGTAAAAATTGTGTGACTTTCATGCTAAAGTCGGTAACAACCAATCGTTCGGTCCATTTTGTGTAAGGTTATAAGTAGCACTATATTACTTCATAGAAAATCCATGTAGGAGTCTAACTGGCTTGTGTCAGATGATAGTTCCATCAAACAAATCGACCACACGCTTATTGACTGACCGTGATTCTGACCATTTTCTATTTGTTGCCCTTGACAGACTTTGGTTATCGAATGAATATTATTATTATTATTAAAACTTTATTGATAAATAATAAAATTACAAGTCAATAGTTAAATAAATAAAGCACTAGCTACCAGGGCCTTTGGCTCATTGAAATAACTTAAATTAAATGAATATGTTAGGTCTTGAAACTACGAGTATTTCGTTAACAAATTTTATGTTATTTGATAACATTACGGTTAAAAGCTCTTTGAAAGTTTTATTAGCGATGGATAAAGCGGTTGAACTGATGTGTGTGCATTGAAGAATATGTAAAATATTTAACGTTGCCCCTTGATCGCAGAAATTGCAATGAGGTGCTGGTTCTTTGGTCATTAAGTGTTTGTGAGTAGTAATTGTATGCCCCATTCTAAGTCTTATGTATTTTGTTACCATAAGTCTAGGTAGTTCGGTAGGAAAAGTTGCCTTTACAGCTCCAGGGTTAATAGTTGAATAGTGGTGCGAATATTCGAGCCAATCATACATATTTTTGTTTTTAATACAGATTTTTATATATTTTTTTTTATAATCAGCGCGCGCTCAAGGGGTTTGAGTACCCTTAAAGTGATTGTGCACATCGCGGGCAAAGGAAATTTAGGGAGGAAGAAAAGAGAGGTACCGATGTACATTGTTTTTAAATATTTGCAAGTTATAACGACCAGGAAATACAGAGATCGGCAGGCATTCCATAAGCCAGTTGTACGGCTTAGGAACGGATCACGATATTTTAGAGTACGTCCGAAAATGGGCTTGAGGGTATACTGATGAGCATTCATAGCGAGACGGGTGTTACGGTTGAAAGTTTGAATGGGCGGAATGCTACTGGCGATTTCAGTGGAGCACTGGTGGTGGAAATAGCGATAAAACAAAGTGAGTTTTTATATAGTTTAATGTGTCCTTTTTGTTATATTGAATGAAAGAGATGAGCGGTTGTTTGTTTGAGAGCTAATTTAGCTTCAGAATTGGTATATTCATTTCCAACTATGCCTACATTCCCGGGAACCCATGCCAGTTTGATATTCCTTTTTTTGATAAACTCGGATGTCGGCTATTGTGTCGCAGGAGTTATTGATATTTTGAACTGCTTCTAAAGATGAGAGGAGGCTATCGGTGAATATTAGGTTTTTTTTTTTTTTTTTTTGCAGATTTAATAGCTTGGAGTATCGCAAAAGCCTCAGCTGTCAAATGTTGAAGATGTAAAAACGAGCAGCCCTTTACTGACGACGCAGCCTTCTACCGTGACTACAGCGTATGAGGTTCCATCGTTTGATTTGGAAGCATTTGTGAACAGAAAATTCCATCCGAGTCTTTTATGGTTATCCTTTAATTCCTTAAACAATGCCTTGTAAATATCATTGTTGGTGTTAGATTTACGAGTATTACAATTCGTTAGGTTAGTTTTGTATCCTATATCAATTGGAATTTTAAGCTCTGTCACCAATTTCAGTGACTTGCTCAAAACGGATCGGTATTTCGGGTTTTTTTCCGCCTTAGTAGCTTCTATGTAGCATCATGTATAGGTGTTTTGAATGATGCATTTATTTTTTGAACGATTTTCCTAGTTAAGAACTCGATTCTTTCTTTAAGGTTCGGGAGTTCACATTCGGCCAGTATGTTCTTTGAATGGGCGTTGAATGGAAGGCGCCTAAGCAAGTTCTTACAGCGGCATGGTATGGCGTAGAAATTAGTTGAAGAGATGCTTTCGAGCTTTTCCAATAAATTGAAATCTATAATTTTTGATAAAATTATAGATTGAACAGCCTTAACAAGTGTGTTTACGTTGCAGTTACTTTTCTTTGATGAAAGAAACTTAATGATATTTACCCTGGTAGTAAGGCTTTTCCTTAAACTAATACAATGTTGCTGAAGACTATAATTTGATTCGAATATAATGCCTAATATTTTTGAAAAGTTCACATTTTTGATACTTACTCGTATTTTATTAAATGTTACATTTTGTATTAATTTTGGACATTTATGTTTTTTACAAATATGTTAAGTAATAGCTCACATTTAGAAAAAGATATCTTCGCCCCTGAGGTTTGATCCCAATCAGCCAAGTTTTTAATTATTCTTAAATATAGGTGTGTTACTTCTGCTAAATCTTTGAATTTAGTGAACAAAATAAGATCGTCTGCATAAAGGACGTGATGTGTTTGAGGATATGCCCGAGTTATTTTACTTATTTTGTTGAACGCTATTTTGAATAAGATTACTGAAAGGGGGGAACCTTGGGGAATGTCATCTTTTAAATTATGAATTATGTGAGTAAATTGTATTATTAGTCTTAATGCGGAATTTGCGGTTGGTAAGGAAGGCTTTTATAAAGTTGAAAACTTTTGGACCAATCTTCAATTCTTTTAACTGGTTTAAAATGACATGGATACCTATTTTGTCAAACGCTCGTTCAAAATCCACAGATAAAATCGAAATGTGATTTTTTTCTGAGAGAGCCGAGGAGATGAAAGTATCTAAATGAAGAAATGAATCTAAGGTCCCGCAGCCAGGTTTGAAAGCAGTTTGGTTTGGTGTCTATTAACTTATTTTAGTCCAGTCACCAGGATAAGCGTTTGGAAATTATTTTTTCTAAGATTTTTGAGAGACAGGGCAGGAGTGAGATCGGACGGTATTATCCTTCGATACAAGTATGGTCTTTGTTGGTTTTCCGTATCGGCACGATGGTTGCCACTTTCCATGTTTGCAGAATAACTCCACTATCAAGTATGTTGTTATACAATGACAATAACCTATCTTTGAAACAAGGTGGACTGTTTTTTAGCATTGAGTAAGTAATTCGATCGAATCCAGGGGTATTCCCTTTAGCAGAGCGCAAGTGGATTTCCAACTCTATAATGTTAATGGGAGATTCTATTATGTTTGTTGAAATAGAGATAGCTGCTCTTTTAAATTGGGCATTGACTTTCCGGTAAAGGATTAAATTTACATCGCTTGGAAACTTTTTGAATGTATCTTGTTTTTTTTTTTCGAAGGATGCTAAGATTTTGGTCCCACCACGGAACTGTTTTGTGGTGGGTCTTATTTGTGGTCTGAGGGATTGACAAATTTGCCACAGAGCGAGTTATCTTGGTAATAAAAGCGGATTCTTTATTCGTGTTAATGTTAGCTATGTTATGTTAGGTTGGGCAGAGATTCGGGTGGAGAGTTCGGCTTGGAAGAGATCCCAGTTGGCTAGGTCTGTAAGGAATTTCGGTTGTGACTTTTGTAGGAATGAACTGGTGTCTAAAGATATTTTGGTAAGAATCGGGAAATGATCACTACCATTTAAGTCATCGGAGACCTCCCAGGAAGATGTTTGGGTGAGTTGGGGAGAGATGAGCGAAAGATCGATGTGTGAGTATGTACCGTGGGTCGATAGGTGGATGGGTCGCCCGTCATTCAAAATTGCTAGTCCGGAATTTGCGATGAAGTTTTCAACTAACTTCCCGCGATTATTAATACTAGGAGAACCCCATGCGCGGGACCAAGAATTAAAATCACCGGTTAAAAAAATTGGAGTTGTAATGTTTTTAACAATACTTTCGAGATCATTGGAGTTAAATAGTTGGTCTGGTGGAATATAAATTGAGATGATGGTAAGTTTGAATTTTAGTTCTATTTGCACAGCGAGGGCAGGCAGATATGTTGGAATCAATCGGAAAGAACTTGTGGGGTAGTGCTTTGTGTACTAGAAGTCCAGTACCATGTTTGGAATTTGTGATGTGGGATAAGTTGTGTTGTGGAACCTTGGTGGATATCCTGTTGGTGGAAACGGTTGGAAATTATGTTTAATATGTGTCTCCTGAATAGAGATAATACATGGTTTTATTTCTTTGATAAGCAATTGAAGCTCATGATAGTTACAATATTAAAATAACCATTCATGTTCGATTGCAGTATTTTTAGATTGTTATAGGCGGTGGAAGGCACCTTGTTATCAGTACAATCTAATGTACCTGTAGAAGGCACTCCCCCACCTGATGATAAAGTATTTATTATGTTAAGGCCTGTCATCTACGTCTATAATCATTGCACTTTGTATTTGAAGAGAGGGTTTCTGATGAGAGATTTTACTCTGAGTGTTATTGGTATTATTAATTGATGGTGTTGATGCTGAAGTATTTTTGGTAAGATATGCTTGTTGTGATTGTGGTAGATCGAGAGAGGATTTAGTTTTAACTTCATAGGAGGTTGAAGCAGAGACTGGTGGATATTTTTCCCTCGTAAGAGAAGTAGATTCACCTATTTGTTTTTGGATGTTTGTAATTTGTGCTATTGAATGTTTAAGTTTTTTTCTTGTGATAATAAACCGGTTTTAGTGGGAATTTTTTTGGTTCGTTATCAGTGGTAGTGCAGAGGGAGAGGTTGTAGAGTGACTGGAAGAAGAAGAAGCGGCAGTACAGTGACTGAAAGAAGAAGAAGAAGAAGTGGATGGAATGGAATTGCTTATTTCGCGGGTTTGATTTTTGAGTTTAGTTGAATAGAGATCAGTGGAGAGGGGAAAAGTCTTGGGGTTCCGTTCTGAATGAATGCTTCTGGCTTTAGCTAAGGAGCATTTATTTTTTGTTTTTGTCTCAATGATTTCTTTGCTTTGGATATATCTTGGGCATATTTTAGATGAGGCGGGGTGGGTCCCAGCACAATTTGCACAGAAATGGCGCATGCAGCTTTTGTCTTCATGGGGAGGGCGATTACAAGTTTCACAAGCAGCTGGCTTTTTGCACCATTTTTTTGTGTGCCCGAGAAGTTGGCATTGCCGACACCGCATGGGGTTAGGAAAATATTCTGAGATTTTGGTTTTATACCAGCCAATTTCGATTGTGCTTGGAATTTGAAATAAATCGAAGGTGAATATCATAAGCCCTGTGGGGATTTGTTTCCCGTCTGAATTCATTTTGGTAAATTTGTAGACGTCGGTTATGTTTTGTGACTTAAGTTCACTCATGATTTCGGGTTCGGGAACATTTATAAGGCAGGGTGCATATGCAATGCCTTTGGAGTGATTGAGCTTAGCGTGGAGTTTTATCTCAACTGGGCAAATAGTTTGAAAGGCTTTCGATTTTATAAATTTGTCGGCTATATTCTGGTCTTTATTGAGAATTAATAAAGAGCCATCCCTAAGCAGGGAAATCTTTTGATAATGTGTGCTGATTGAATCAATGATTTTTTTTTACACAAAAACACTGACAGAAGAAAGAGGTCTGTCTTTGGAGGTTATGTGTACAAAGCGAGGGTTTTTATAAATCGTTTTTGTATGTAGTTCGGGAAAACCGGAGAATATACGGCTGGAAGATTTCAATTTTTTATTCGAAGGATAGGAGGGGGTTCAGGGGGTCTGACAGATTGTACTCATCGCACATTTGTACACCAAAGAAATAGGTCTGCACGGTTGGGAGGTCAACAGATAACTGTATCGAATGAATAAATTCTAGTCCCAAACCTAAAATGGTGAACGGTAGATGATTTCTGCCGCTGTTACTATTAAAGTTTAAAATTTTCTAATGATCCCGTGAGAGTACTCGTACTGGTAAATACTTCAACTGAATCGTCGACTGGTATGGCTGAGGTAAGCCCTCCAATGGCTTAGCTATTTTTCCGACGTTACAGGGAAATTTTGTTTTTTAGTTGAAGAATAATGAAGAATGTGAGCCACTTTTCATTTAGCTATTTCAGCGGAATGTCTAGTGCTTTTCATCTATTTTCTGTCACTGCTTCCCCATAAAATATGATGGGAATTGACGTTTAACCTATTAAATCGCTGATATAAGCCCTCTCAATGATTTTAAAACGTAGGTTGGTGCCATCCTTAAAGGGTGTGCCGATGCCGCTTCTGTCAGATCGCCAAATTTGAAATTATGTAATATAATTTTTTTTTTGCTAAAACTAAGCATTGAAGTAAAGAATTAGTCCTTTGCACTCCTTTTATTTTGTAGAAATATGAGTGAACGGTTCAGTGATAAAGTGCCTGGTACCAGCAACCAACCATAGGCCGAAAGTAGGCGCCGCGGTGCCACTATCACTATCACAGAATGTTGTGTCACTTATGTTTAGCAAAAGTGGCCCATTAAGACGCCAGTAAGTATTCTGCCATCTTTCATACTGAGAGACTCGAGGAAAGCGGAAGACGTATAACGACATCGTGAACTATCATCCTCACAAGAAACCCTATTGTCAATGGAAACCCTGATCGAGGACGCAGGCTTAGCCTAGCAAGATTATCCTCCATCTCATCTTCCGCGATCTCATTATGACATGAGGCCGAAAAGAAGACTCAGTGAATCCAGCCTCCAACCGCTTTCAGAGAAGTCAGTACTAAAGATCGAACGAAAAACTTGTCTATTTTATGTGATTTACATTTTATTCATAAAAAAAATAAGAAAACATGAAACAAACTAACAAAATGAAATGGAGTTTACTTTTAGTAAAAGTCATGATAGCGCCCAGAATATGTTAGACAACTTCCTTCAATTGGACATTTTGCTGCTTAGTGTAAATCGTCTTCCGAGTTTAATCGTCTTCCCTTGAGTTTGCTGCCTGCCTGCCAGTTGACTGGACAGACTTCTCCATGCTCATCGGTGAATTATAAAGCCTGTACCAAACGTAGAGTTTCATCGACATTACGACCAACTGGCGATTTGACGCAACTTCTGCTTGCCAGCGATGATGAAGAGTGCACGGAATGGTAGACCAGATTTCTCGTCCAAAGCGCCATAATCAGGTGCGAAATTCATCGATTTATCAGCGAGTAAGAGACTGTTCAAGGACTTGGGGTATTAATCCATGCCAAATTGGTGAAGTGAGAATCTGTCGAGCAGGTGGTCAGAGAAGGCAATGATCTCAGTCGGGCAGACGAAGATGAAGTCCAACAGGTAAAAGAACAGCACAGTGTATTTTGACTTGTAGTCATTCAGGAAGATCTCCGACATCGGCTTCCGAGATGTGAGGAGCTTGCTTCTGCAGTTTCAACAGAACAACTTTTCGGTCAGAATGAAAACGTATAGACGAAATGTAAAACATAAAAATGCCGACACACGGAAGACGAACAGTAGTGGGTATCCAAACTAAACAAGAAGCCTTGAATTCTCAAACTAGCTTGGAAGTGGTGAGAGGGATCAGCAAGGCACTGAATGTAACTTGTCTGTATATACAGCAGCAGATACTTCTCCCTCTCTTCCGATTCTTCACAATATAGTTTATTTACATTAGGATTGCGCATATCTCCGCTTGGAAAACCGACGCAAAGACAAAAGACACCGGCGCCTTAATTGGTTTTGAAACCATCCGAGGACACCCGACTATATTCCTTTCTGGGGTCAGGTTCTGGCTTAAACCTTCCGGAGCACAGAAAAAGTAAATTGTGTATTTTCGCAGCAACAGAAATTCTGGTGTCATTGCATCAGAACAGTCGGCGCGAAAGTTCATTAAATTGGTGTTTTTACCAAAAATCACTATTTTTAAACCAAAGACGGAGATTTATCAGTGTGTCTAGAGCAGAGCCAGACGCTCCAGGGGAAGCACCCATACATCCGAGACAGACCGTTCCTTTTCAGTCAATGTCACTGCCAGAGAACCGAAAGCGCCTAGGACATGTTACGTGCAAACAATTTCGTTGTCCACGATGACTAACAAATATTTAGCTTCGATGGAAAATGAGATCGTTATGGTTTTTGACATTGAATGAGTCAAACCGGTCAGCTTTCTCCTTTTTGTAAATAGCCTCAATTTTAAGAGGATTGACTGAAAACCTATGAGACTGCGAACAACTCATATTGGTCGCAGTTACCAACCGCAAACACCAACATTGATTTAGTTCCCACATTCAAACTCGTGATTTTCTTTCGTTGTCGAAAGCACTCTCAATTTCGAAGAAAATTTCTCTTTTTGTCGAATGTAGCTTCAATCCTGCTCATCAGATTTTAAAGCACAGACCAGGAGGATTTTCGTCGTTGGTAGACATGTAACATCTTGGACAGAAGAAGTAGTCGGAAAACACTTTTTTATTATTAGCGTGCTCTTAAAGGAAATAAATTTAGAGAGGTACCGATGTACATTTTTCTTAAATGTTTGCAAGTTACAATGACTAGGAAATAGAGAGCTCAGCAGCGCATCATATCAAACAGACATAACAGCTTATTTAATGGCTTGATATGTACTACAACGGATGACAGCTCACGTGCAGTTTCGATAAGAGCTGGATTTGATCAGGTTTACCGGGGAAGTTATTCTTAAGCATAAGGCAGAGAGTCTCTGTTTCGACTCAGTGTACTCGTAGATGTAATCAGATCTTCTGAATGTTTCTAACTTGCTGGTTTGCCTTGCCACTATTAAGGACTTTGGCCAGCTTGGTTGTTTCGTAGAGTGTTTCTATCTTTTCGCAAAAGTCAGTCTTCAAACCCCAAATTAGCTTCTTTTTTGCTTCAATCTGTAAAGATGCCAGCCTTCCTTAAAATGAGTCTCAAGCGAGCTGTTTAGAAGTTTTTAGGTGTATTTTTTTATATTCCATCGTCCCATCCAACGGACGATCTGCAGAAGTTTTTTTTTTTTTCTTGAAGGACTAGCCAACTCAAAACTTTTAGTGGGGACACCGCTCAGGTTCTGAACTGCTTCCTCTAGTTTCTGTTTTGTTCTCAGTTTAGGTGTGGCATTGATTGAGTTGCCGAGTAGATCCTTTTTAAAAGCGTCTCTAGTTATTCGCAGATTCCTCCTCTTCAACAAGAATGACACCTTCCATCTGATTCCGAGTTCAATAGAGCCTTCGACACTACTTTCCAACCAGAAATCCCCTGAGCGTACCTGTTTAAGAGATGAGTGCCAATGTAGTTGACAACCAAGTCAGACGATAGTATGAAGTACAGAGAATGATTGCCACTCACGTTGCATTTGCTACTACCCCAAAAAGTATCCTAAACATTTGCACCCCAGCATACGTATAGTGAGGTCGAATTCTACTGGAATCACAGTATTTAATGAGTTTGGCTATTGGTGACATAACGACGATTGTGGGGCTTTCAGCGTCTGTTTCAAACCTTATGTAAGCATCAACTAGATCTTAATCGTGAATTTGGCAAGTTTGTAATCTTTCCGATCGCTCGGAAACCACAAAGGCGTTTATTTCACATCCATGGAAGGTACATACTTATGTGAGATTTTGTACTCAATTCCTATATAGACATGCAGTAGCAGACTTAGATTGTGTGTAGGTTCGTCTGAGTAAATATAAAAGGTAAAGACCGGGCCTTAGGTAGTTCTTTCCGTGACCGGGTTGCTTTTAGGAGGCACTTGTTTTGAACTTAGTTCAATCTAGCGGTTGATTCGAATCGACGGATCATGGACTGCAAATATTTCTTGTTGTACTTCCCGTAAAAGCGACACTGAGCTTGTTTATTTGAACTACCTTCTCTGGTGGTTTCAGCCACGGTCACTTGGTCGTGGTTTTCCAAAAATTCTGTGCATTTTAGGAGTCTGAGTCTGAAATCAACGATTTCAGTTTTATGTATTTCTTATATGAGTGCCCGTTCTACGAAATCGCGGCATATCATTCCACCACACCACTTCATCGTATGGGATTCATTTAATTATTTAATTAATGGTAACGGTTTCATATTTTTTAGGCACAAAGTTATTAACGGAGGACTGGCCGGCGAACTATACCAGACAAAGAATCATAAAGAATCTCGTTATACATGCTACATAGTATTGTAAAATGCCTACTAAGCTGAAAGTTTGCATAACTGTCATAGGGACTGGGTAGAAAGAAGGTTTCAAAACCTTTCTGATTAATAGAAACACCCTCTACCTTAACAAATTCACATGTATAAATATGCCGAAAAAAAATTCATTTACTCGTATAAGGGAGCTCTTGTCAGAAGTGGCAGAGTAACAAATGAGAAAACTGACAAATGTGATAAATCGCATGCTGTGGTAATCACTTTGCTTATTAAAAAGCACGCCAAGTCAAGCTAATAACCAGCAAAGAAATCGTGGCTGTCTCAGCAATTTACACTCTCAGCCGACAGACGTCACTTAAACTAATTTCATACTTAATTACCAGACTTAATGTCGCTCATACTTGCATACAATGCATTCTCGTCGTTTCAATTAAATTCTCCAGTTGAAATAATTGCAACCGTCAACTGATCAAAATTCAATTGACTGTCTAATGTGACAGTCAATAGGCCATAACGATGTCAATCTAAGATTTAATATGACACTATGGCCGGCAAGCGTCTTGATCGAGCGTGTAAACAATAAACAAACAAATTAATTAACCATACAATTTGTTAATTATGAATATCGTGTTAATCTCTGGTCAGATACACGAATGCATCTGTGATTTATTGGCAGTATCTGATTAAGCATGATTAAGTGCCGAGACAAGTATATCACATATCAAATTGAAATTCAAGTTCAAGTTCTGTGGCGCTGAGAGAAAATTATTGCGCGGCCACACCACCGCCGGCCGACACATAATTTTGAACACAAAATCGCGTAAATTATGCAAATGTATTCAGCTAATAATAGATTCAGATTAATTCGATGCAATTAATGAGGTCCAATTTACATAATCTTTGGCTGTTTGTAAACCATTGTAGATCGCGAACTGAAGGCACCCAAGATCAACGTGGGGAAACAGTTAAATGGTGTTGAAGGATCTAGAGAATGAGTTTCTGTTGTATCTCTTGGACATGCTGATTAAAATTCAAAATTTTACCATACTCGTTTTTACGAGCATTCGTACTCATTGAAGATAGTTCAAATTGTTGAGATAAATTTATACTTTACCCTTTGTGTAGTCGTAGTTTTGGGGAACTTTTGAACCCCTTTGAATTGCTGTTATAAAATTTAATTGCCCCTTTTGAATGAATGCAATTATAACTGGGTTCTACGTTTCAACTAATAACCAAAATGGGTCACCAATTATTAAAGTCAATTTTAGGTGATTCATTAACGAATAGATGTAGGTAGATACAGGGTGGTCCAAAAGTCCGTTAACATTTGAATCGGCAGCTGCGTCGAGCAACGAGGGAGAGGTTCTAACATACGGAATGTTAGAGCGGCCGATGGGAATTTAGTGCCATATCGTTATTCAACGCGAAACAACGTCCGTTCTGCGTATGCGAGTACTATCGAAACAACGATTCTTCGACTTTACAATATACGGTATAAAAATGAACCTCCATCGATTCAATCGATTAAAAAATGGTTCCAGAAATTTGGAGAAACTGGTTCAACAATAGATAAACCACGATCTGGCTGACCTAGAACATCACGGGATCCCAACAACATACGCAACGTTATAGTGTCTGTTCGTGAACAACCTGGACTCTCTACTCGAAAGCGGTCTAGCGTCTTAAACGTATCCAAAACATCTTTAAACCGCATTCCACACAAGGATATACATTTGCATCCGTACAAAATCCAAATGGTTCAGCAGTTAAAGCCTCAAGATTATGCTGAAGCCCACTTTCACCTAAATGGACATGTAAACGGACAAAACTGCAGATATTGGAGTGACAGTAATCCGAAATTGAAGCATCAAAAACCTCTGCATTCGGCCAAGGTTACTGTATGGGCAGATTTATTAGCAAGATGGTCCATTTTTTATGAAGATCAAAGTCAAAAAGCTATTTATTTATTATTATTTATTCATTCAATCTAAGATATTAAGTCTACAGATTTCGAAGTTTATATGTAACTTAAATTTAAATAAAACAAAGTATAAATATAAATTCATTGATTAAGATAGTAAAATAAAATATTTTTAAAGGAACTTCTGGGCAAACAAATATCTAAATTTAAACAATATTCATTAAAAAATTTGATACTAAGAGTAATAGGTTCATTTCGACCATAAAGTGTGTAATGCCGACTCTCCATGAGAAACGGTCTTGGTCTTAAAGATCTACGAGAAGCATATAAGTTCATAAAATTTAACAAATTTTCGCTGTCAATTGTCCCACATAAAATGTCACGAACCAACATAATGCTATACATCTTTCTCCTTGACTCAAGCGTTTGCATACCAAGTAAAAGGCATTTAGTACGATAGGAGTGGTGAACATCAGTGCCATTTCTAGAAAAAAAAGTGACGTAATGCAAACTTTAAAAATTTCTTTTGAATATTTTCAATATATTCATATTGATCTGGAATAGTTCCAGATCACACAAGCATACTCCAACACAGGGCGCACTATACTACAATAAAGAGCTTTGAGTGTGTACGGATCTTTAAAATCAACCGAGTTCCTTTTTATGAATCCCAAAAGTGAGTTTGCTTTCGAGACGATGTAATTTACATGTAAATGAAATGTCAGCCTGCTATCGATTATTACACCAAGATCTCTAATCTCCTCGACTACCTTAACTTGGGAATTGTTTAAAGTGTATCTTGGTAAAATTGGATAAAAAGATCTATTATAATTCATCCAAGCACACTTCTCAATATTTAGCTGTAGATCGTTCAACCTACACCACATACTGAAGGAATTGAGATCATATTGTAACATCATGCAGCCATTCATAGTCTTTATTTTGGTAAATAGTTTAATATCGTCCGCATAAATAAGGCAAGAGCAATATTTCAATGAATTCGGAAGATCATTAATAAAAAGTATAAATAAGGAAGGACCAAGGCGACTTCCTTCTGGAACACCAGAGGCCACAAGGATCTCATCAGAAAAATAGTCACCAATAGCAACATATAAGTGCTTAACCATTGTAGCAATGAACCATAAAACCCGTAGGCATTCAGCTTTCTAAGAAGTATTGCTAAATTAACCCTAAAGCTTTCACAAAGTCAGTGTAGATCACATGAACCTGCTCATGGCTTTCCAATGTTTTTATGCAATAATTTGTGAATTCCGCTAGGTTTGTAACAGTAGACCTACCCTTCCAAAAACCATGTTGATATTTGCTTACATATTGTTTAATTGTAAAATTTAATTTATCCTTTACATGGCTATCCAATATTTTGGGAATAACTGGTAGCTTAGAAATTGGCCTATAATTTGAAATGAGGTTTCTATCTCCCAGACTTATAAACTGGATCTATGGCCGAAACCTTCCATTCATCGGGAAAAATTCCACTTAAAATAGACTGATTAAATAGCACATGTAAAAGAAAACAAAGTGAGCTGGAACAATAACGTAAAGCGATTGGAAAAAATCCTAAAATATCTCGTTTACTCGTCGGCTTTAAATTACTTAAGACAGTTTCAAGACAGTTTCATTACAGTGAATACAGAACTGTATATTGCCATGGTATAGAACTTTTTTGTTCCAGCGCTTCAGGATTTTGATGGTTTCAATCAACGATCGTGGTTTCAGTAAGATGGGGCAACATGCCACACTTCCAACGACTCTTTAAGTGCGATTCGCGAAATCTTCTGTCAAAAACTTATATCCAAAAGAGTTGACATTAACTGACCACCTCGTAGCCCGCACTTATCCCCAATGGATTTTTTCCTTTGGAGATACCTTAAAAGTAAAGTCTTTAACAGGAATCCAGCGACGCTTGAGGAATTAAAGGCTCATATTCGCGAGGAAACGCAAAACATTTTCCGAAACACTTGTCAGTCGGCCATTGAAAATTTCCGCTCTCAAAATAATGAAGGATCGCATATGGACAATGTGATTTTTAAGAAATAAAATACCAAATTGTTTACTTTCAGAATAAATAAACATTTTTACTTACATATAACTAGTTTTTTTTTTTTATCATTGTATGAAATTTTAACGGACTTTTTGACCATCCTGTACAAAAGGGTTTTCTACTAGTGCGATATGATGTCTATGAAGGCAGTGTTCTTAGCCGGATCGCGAAGACTTACTCTGAGAAACAAATTCATGCGAATGCAAAAATCATTTAACCTTCGAATTATACTAGTCGAACACGGTTTTTTTTAAATGATAATGCGATTCCGTTGATCCAAAAAACCAAAACACTGATTGATTATCAACGCATTGCTCTGTGCCGGTGGTGTGTTCTTGCCGAGCTCCCATTGGAACAGTCATTTTCTTATAAGATCATCATCATAATCATCGTCGTTGCAATTTCCTTGGCGGTTAACGATAGAGTATTTAAATTGCTTGCACTCCTTCTAAATAGATATCAGGAATTTGGTCTGCGGATTCAGAAAAACGACAATGCAGTTATTCGGTCGTAACACGATGAGCAACCATTATTCAATTATTAAGATGTGCCTGAAGAGCTGTCACATTATTTCTTAAAATGGCGCTTTGATCAGCGAAAAGAAGAGAAGTCGTTTGTGACTCTTAATGTGCTGCTTCAATAGAAAATGTTGTACTGTGTTAAAAAGCAACAGACTCTGTACACCGGCCTGGTGTACTCCAAATTTTACTTGCAATTATCCGCTTATTCTCGCTGTGCATTAACTTTCCGTTTTAACGTCTTCGTATACATACATCGCGTTTCATTGTTATATACGTCCTTTTCACACCGATGAAGACGATGTGCAAATCTTTCGATTTTGTATGGTGAATATTCCAAGTAACACTAAACTGAATGATTAAAACCGTTTACTCAGCGAGACGCAGTCTACAAAGCGACGGTGCAACAAAGTACCAGAGCTGCTCATGAGCTCTACGAGCAAGAGAAAAGCGTGAGGTTGTAATCCAGGAATAACATACGGAAGTCAAGGCAAGAAGATCCGTCCGGAAGCCAGTAGAGATGATGAAGGTAACCTTCACAGCCTGTGCTGAGAATATGGAAAAACATTTTTTGCAGGCTGCATAATGGTGACGAAGCGTAGCATGTCGCCGTCAACTTAGATAATGATAGCTAAAACTTCCGTCCACCTGACCATAGCGAAGTAAGGATAGCAATATCTAAGCTGAAATCCAAAAAATCAGCTGGACCTGGCTGCTTACCAGCCGAGTTATTCAAAGCCGCTGGAAATGACAGCGTAGAGCATCCACCAACTCATTTCTCAGATCTGGTCAGAAGAGCGTAAGATGAATGGAATCTCAGCACCTTATGACCGATCCACAAATTGCCCCAACTATAGAGGTATAGTTAAGTCTCCTTAACATCGTACACAAGATCATATCTGAAACCCTTCGTCGACAAACTTATTAGTCCCTTTATGTACGGTTTCAGACCAGGAAAATCCAAAATCGACCAAATTTTCACACTCCGGCACATCCTGGCAAAAACTGTCCAAATCTATACCCACCATCTTTTCAATAATTTTAAGGCCGCATATGACAGCATTTATAGAGACGAGTTATATAGAGCCATGTCTAGTTTTGGAATCCTTGCCATACTCGTTCGTCTGTGCAGAATGACGATTGAGAACGCTCGCTGCTCCGTCAAGGTGGGTAACACGTTAACCGAGACATTTGATGTCAAAAAAGGTTTTAGACAAGATGACGCGCTGTTCTGTCACTTCTTTAACATCATACTTGAATGAATTGTGCTGAACTCACAGGTAAATTTTTCAGAAGTTTTTGCAACGCAAAGCTACCAAAATGGGTTTAGAGATAAATGAGGGCAAAACCAAGTACATGCTGTCAACAAGAAGGTACGAGTACATTCAACATCGACGAATTCATTGTCACAATCGACAGTAAAAAATTGAGTAGTAAAGCCATATCCCGAAAAACTAAGGAGACCCCATATAAGACCTTGATAATCCCAGTTCAACTTTATAGCGCAGAAGCATGGACCCTACCGAAAGCCGATGAAGATATCCTTAGTCAAAGGCCCCGTTTGTAGTAACGGGTTTTTACGAGAAGATTCAACCAAGAGCTGTACCAGCTGTACAGCTCGATCGACCTAGTCAGAAAAGTACGCATCAGTCGCCTGAGATGACTAGGAAATGTTGAGTGAATGGACATCAATTCTCCGACCCGCAGAGTCTTCCAATGAAACCCAGTGGGACAACGAAGTAGAGGAAGATCTCATCTTAAGTGACACGCATAAATAGAAGAAGATCTTAACCGACTTGGAGGCAGTTAGCTAAAGACCGGACTAACTGGAGAGGCTTGTTAGTTGAGGCCCGACATCAACCCGAACTGTAGCTTCACCTAAGTTAGTAAGTTGTAAGACGCTTTTAGTATTAAAGACCTTTCCCGAAATTACGTTGCCACATTAAACGGTTCGTCGTTTGCTTTTCCATAAGCATGTCGCGTCTGCTTTAAAAAAAAAAAAAAAAAACTTTCTAACCATACGCTGCCGAGGATGTTCTCAAAGTCAACCAGGCTGTCACCGGTTTTCCATTGTATGTCGGAAATCAGTTTCGACGCAGCATGAATAGCGTCATGTCTCGCCCTAAATCCAAGCTGTTTGGCTGGAATAATATTGTTACCCTCAACCCATTTCAAAAGAGCCCTCTTGACTCTACGGAAGCAAACTTTTTCACCGAAGATAAGCTGGGTTCATCCTATCTTTATCCGATTTTAGGATACAGTGTACTACTGCCATTTTCCAATCTGTCGGATAATATGCAATAGCGTAGTAAAAATATACATTGCTTCTAGGGACAATTGCCTCAACACGTCGTTTGAGACCCATCTACGTCCGAAAACTTTTTGTTTTTCAGCGACACAAAAATACACAGTGGCTCATCTATTTGCATGAATAAATGAGCAACTACTCGTTCATCAACGATGACATTTGCAGTGTTTTTTTTTCATTGAACACAGTAAAACCATGATTCTCAGATCGCCAATTTGGAAGTTCGTTGCGCAGATGGTAGTACCTCTGTTTTCAATGTCATCGTTACACCGAACTGGGTTGTTAACACACACTCCGAAAGAAGAAAGTGCTTTCGTTATCGAATAGACTCATTTCTTGTAACTACGAAGTTTCAAAAAAAAGCTATTAGAGACAAAATTTCGGCATATAAAAATAACCTCTGGAAAAACCTTCTGTCCTCCTTTGAAAAATCTAGTAAACCATTTTTAAAAGTGACTAAGACTTTTGAGAAACGAGGTACTATAGTAATATTCCACCACTTAAGGTGCAAAACGATCTGCATCGTACCCGGGAAAAAGAAGCAAGTGTCATGGCCACTAACTTTTCCAAATATCACACAGTATCTGCGCATCGGAGTGATGCCTATATTATTGCCGAAGTTGCTTCTACCAAATCCATATTATCTCAATCTCAAGTTACTATAGATGATTTAACGAATTAACGTCTAAGTCAAATAAATCAGCTGGTCTGAATAGAATCAACAACAAGTTACCAAAGGCTATTCCTCCCATTGGTATAACTTACTTAACTTAACTTGTTATTTCCCAGTACAATGGAAAACGGCTCTCATTATCCCTATTGCGTAACTTGGCAAGCCCAAGAATAACCCTGCTAGTTACAGACCCATTAGTTTGCTTAGTTGTATAAGCAAGTTATTAGAAAAAATAATTAAAGAAAAAGTAAATATTATAACAAACTCGTAGTAAAAAATCATGTGTATGAAAAATTTAGATCGAAAGAGACTACGGGACTTGTGTTGCCCGGCATCGAAAAAGCTTTCGATACAGTTTGGCATTTTAATGGAAATTTCTCTCTTAATACTAACGGTAGAAACTTCGTTTATAACTATAGTTTTCTAAGAATTAATAATGTTTCAGTATTTTTTTTTAAATTACATAGCTATTAAAATGTTTTAATGCCTGTCGAAGCCCTGATTTCCTTACCCTGTTCCTTAAATGTTCTGAAAAAGAGTTAGTTTGGGGTATGAAGACCTATTTGGAAAATTTACTTAACAAAAATGTCATTAATAATCATTATGAGCTGCGTCAATATGTGGGCAGGTGTACGTAGAAACAAGTTAATCGGCCACTTCAAACTACCACCTAGGCTGAATTCTACAAACTATCTTGAGTTTTTGCTAAATGATTTACCAGAACTATTGGAGAACATTCCACTGATTCAACTAGCTTCATCATAGCTCCAGCCTGCTATGGTCGTGAGGTTAAGAATTTGGTAGATGAAGAGTACGGTAACCGTTGAATAGGAAGAAATGGACCAGTTCACTGGCCTGCAAGATCTCCTGGCCTTAGAATATTGGATTTTTTTGTATGGGGAAGAATGAAAGAACTTGTTTATTCAACCGAAATAGCAGCTTTAATTTAATTGGAAGAGCGTATACTTGAAGTGTCATCAAAAGTGAGGCAGCAGTTAGCATTAATAAACATTTGCACTGAAATCCAAAAATGGGCTCTAGCATGCATGCAAAACCAAGGAGGATACTTTGAGCACCTGCTGTAACTGGCTTAGTACACACATAAAATAAAAATTATGTAAAATCACACAAAATCATTTCTTATTCATAGCATTTGAAGCTTAAAACAAACAAATTCTTTTTTTTTTTTAATTTTACATGCTGAAGGTTTTCGCAAGTATCATAAAATCTATGGGAAAAGTGACCTCAAAAGCAAAAATTAGCAGGTGCAAGAAAAATGGAACAGACTTAGTAATTAGACATCTGAAGACTCGAACAAGATATCAACTTTATTTAGACGCAAGTTACAAAGGCTAGTATTTCTTCTAAAAGTAAAGTCCTAAACGAAGTTCCTACCATTAATATTATCAGAGCAATTTCCGTTAAAATGGGTCAGGGTACACCAAAGTAAGCAAAGTATCAACATTGTAGATATACTCTTGCTGTAGAACGATGTGATGTAAATGATGTCAATATTGGAGATAAACCCACACTGTATATACATATATCCGATCTACCTAGAGTAGAAAACAAGTTATTCGTAACTTAGCCAACCTCAAGTGATGAATTACTCAACCTACTACTGGACACCCACTTTCCAGGTAGCTCCCAATTCGCGGCCAGTAGCAACCCAAACCCAAAATTCATGGTCTGATCACAAGAGACAAACTGCTTTGGGAGCTGCATAGCTTCAAACCATACAAGTTTGCTGGTCCGGATGGTACTCGTATAATACCTGCCGAGGAGGTCGTCAGATATTATTCTGCTTGTGCTAGAAAATATTAAGAGAAGCTGTGTAAAACTTATCCACATTCCACTGTCATGGAGAGAAGTCAATGTAGTATTCATTCCCAAAGCCGGAAAATGTTCTCATGTTGCCCGAAAAGACCTCAGACCTATTAATCTATCATCTTTCCTTCTGAAAACTCTCGAATGACTAATTGATATCCATATGCCAACGGTTCAACATGCCTACTGTAAAGGAAAGTCGGCGGAAACGGCTCTGCACTCACGACTAACCACATCGAACGATCCCTACAATATAAAGAGTACACAATGGTTGCTTTCCTGGTCATAGAAGGCGCTTTTAACAACGTCAACACATCCGCAATTACGACTGTACTGTCAACTCTGCAGGTAGACGACTCATTTGGGGAGTTGATCGGTCTAATGCTAAAAAGCAGGATAATCAACTACAAACTGGGTGAGACTTCTGCTAGAAGATGTGTCAGCAGAGGTACGCCGCCAGGTCGTGTCCTCTCTCCCCTTCTCTGGAACTTAGTAATTAATGAACTGCTGATATACCTGGAAGCGGGGGGTAGCAGGGTGATTGCCTATGCGAATGACGGCTATAGCAACCGTCTCAGGTAAGCATCTCAATACCATTAAAGAACTCTTTCAAGTAAATCTCAATAGATTAAGCCGCTGGGCAGATCGCTGTGGATTGGGAATAAAACCCCATAAAACTGATCTTGTCCTCTTTTCTAGGAAATACAAAATTCCAATCATAGACCCTCCAGCAATAAACGGCTAAGAAAAATCCTCTCCACAAATCCTATGATGCCTAGCTGTTTGAAAAAAACCGATGGCTCTTGGACAAGCTCATGTGATGAATCACTCAACCTGCTTCTGGACACCCACTTTCCAGGTAGCTCCCAACTCGTGGCAAATAGCAGCCCAAACAGGTCTACTGCAAACGTGACCAAAATTCATGGTCTGATTAGAGAGACAAACTGCTCTGGGCGTTGCATAGCTTCAAACTATACAAGTCTGCTGGTCCGGACGGTATAATACCTGCCGAGCTACAGAGGTCCTCAGATATTATTCTGCCAGTGTTAGAAAATATTATGAGGAGCTGTGTAGAACTTATCCACATTCCACTGCTATGTCTCCATAGTCAATGTAGTATTCATTCCCAAAGCTGGAAAATGTTCTCATGTAGTCCCAAAGGACCTCAGACCTATTAATCTATCATCTTTCCTTCTGAAAACTCTCGAACGACTGATTGATATCCATATGCCAACGGTTCAACATGCCTACTGTAAAGGAAAGTCGGCGGAAACGGCTCTGCACTCACTGACAAGCCACATCGAACGATCCATACAATATAAAGAGTACACAATGGTTGCTTTCCTGGTTATAGAAGGCGCTTTTAACAACGTCAACACATCCGCAATCACGACTGCGCTGTCAACTCTGCAGGTAGACGACTCACTTGGGGAGTTGACCGGTCTAATGTTAAAAAGCAGGATAATCAACTCCAAACTGGGTGAGACTTCTGCTAAAAGATATGTCAGCAGAGGTACGCCGCAAGGCGGTGTTCTCTCTCCCCTTCTCTGGAACTTAGTAGTTAACAAACTACTGATATACCTGGAAGCGGGTGGTAGCAGAGTGATTGCCTATGCGGATGACGTTGCCATAGCCGTCTCAGGTAAGCATCTCAATACCATTAAAGAACTCCTTCAAGTAATTCTCAATAGATTAACCCGCTGGGCAGATCGCTATGGATTGGGAATAAACCCCCATAAAACTGATCTTGTCCTCTTTTCTAGGAAATACAAAATTCCAATCATAGACCCTGCATCAATAAACGGTACCAGTTTAGTATTTTCCGATACAGTAAAATATCTGGGTCTCATTTTTGATAGGAAACTAAACTGGAAACCTATCATTCAAGAAAGAGTCAATAAAGCTATAATAGCTTTATTCTCTTTCAAAAAAGCCATTGGGAATAAATGGGGCCTGGCTATACATCTCGGTCATAAGACCGATACTTACTTACGGGGTGGTCGTCTGGTGGACGACCTTAGAAAATGCAGTCAACTGTATTAAACAGCATGTCTATGCATAAGCGAAGCCTTACGGTCTACTTCCTCTGCCGCATTAGACATTCTGTTTCACTTGACACACCTCGATATTTTCAGCAGGCAAGTATCTGCGACTGCAGGTATTCGCCTTAAAGTGACTAAACAGTGGACAAATAATTCATTTGGCCACGCCAACATTCTTAATACATTAGGACTCCTCACAGAGAACATCGATTACACCATACCTGAACTTTGGTTTGACAAAAACTACCATGTAAGCTTCCCCTCTAGATCATTCTGGGAGAAAGATACTCGTACTTTCATGCAGGACAAGTCTACACAGATGGATCTAAAACCGATACCGCAGTTGGTGTCGGTGTCGGTGTTTTCTCAGATAAGCTAAATCTAAGCCTCTCTTTCCGTCTTCTAAATCACTGTAGCGTGTTCCAGGCGGAAATTTTAGCGATTAAAGAAGCTCTGTCCTGGCTGAAGAAAAACGTGATATCAGCAAATTATATCCGCATATTTTCAGATAGTCGGGTCCGCTATCAAGTCCATGGACTCGGTCTCATTATATTCTCAAACCGCCCTTGAATGTAGATCATCTCTCATGGAGATGGCAGAGCAGTTCAACATTCACTTTTGTTGTGTGCAAGGCCACCGGGATATTCCAAGGAACTGTAGAGCTGATGAACTCGCCAAAATTGGAACCACTCTACCTATTCTACCGGAAAAGGGTAGCATAGGTATACTAATCGCCACATGCAAATTAACATTAAAGCTGGATGCTAATAAAAGAACAAATCTTTGGTGGACTGTTGGATCAACATGTCTAGCGACCAAATAGATCTGGCCCATCTCAGCGCTATCGTAGGTGTCATCACTGTCACAAGCATGCAAGAAGACTTGGCCCTTTCACAAACGATTTTTGTAGAAGTTGCATGGACGAGGAAGAGGAGGGGACAATCCTCCACTTACTCTTTACATGTCCAGCTCTCTCCCAGAGAAGAAAACTTCACCTAGGAGCTTTCTTCCACAACGACCTAAACGATCTAAAAAATATAGACGTAAACAGTCTCCTACGCTTCATCATAAGCTCAAACTGGTTCCATTAGTAAGAGGATCATAGATCCACGTGGCATCAGCATGGGCCAATAGGCCTAAGTCGGTTGATATTTTCAACAGACACTCTTACCTACTTACCTACCTACCCACCTAGCCATATTTGCAAATGACACTACCGTCCTCGCTTCAGTAATTTTATTTCTTGGCGTTTATCAAGTTTATCAAGTACGAGTACTATTGTACAATCTACACTCATTAAATTTGAAGAATACTTTTTCAAATGGAAGATTCGGCTTAATGTCCAGAAAACAAAAGCTTTTTGGTTCACTTGGCGTAGGAAAGTAGTTTCTTACCAAACAATGTTAAATCAAGACTATGTTCTGTAGCCATAATTTGGGCAGAAAGTTGTAAATATTTGAGATTTGTACTAGATAACATCGATAAAATAAATAAATTGATAAGAGTCCACTACTACCCTATGATCTGTGCCGAACTTAGTGTCGATAACGAATAACTAATCTACAAATCTATCTTTTAAGCCATTCTCTTGTATGGTGCCCCTGTTTGGTACGATTGCGCAAAAACCCATAAATTAGAGTTACAAATCGGTGAAAATAATTACACAATTAAAAATGGAGTTTAATCTACTATGGCACTATTTGACCATTAAACTTTACAAAAGAGCTGATGTAAACTTGTTAGCTTTCCTAATCAAAAAAACTAAAATGTATTTCCTTGAAACTTCTAGTTATTCCGAAAATGAACTTATAACTCAACTTCAAAGTATTTACAATATACGAGTGTAATATTATTGGAATAACCTACGGGATGATTGCAATATTAGATTTAAGTGTCGCCTAAGGGTTTTTTTTTTTTTGTTTTTTCCATAATTATCAAATCTCTTTTTGATGAGAGTGTACACTTAATCGTTTGAACTCGTGGCAATTATAAAAAAAAAAGACGAACGACTAAAGACTTCCGCTATAGACGTGCTGCTCCACAGACCAGATCGTCCGGGATCCATTTCCTCCTGCTTTATGCTTTTAACCTCTCTTCCAGTTTGATCAAATAATTTTGATTGCGAAAAGTGTGCTGTGCTAATATTTCCTTTTCATTTCTATCAATTCCACCTGTTGGTAGGAATAGTATCCGTTTCCTAAATCCCTGATTGTCTGGACTCAAATTGATCGAAAATAGAATACAACATTCCCCATTTCCAAGGCTCTAATACTCGTACCTCTTCAATAAATGTATCTTGCAAATCGGCACGAACTTAATGTTGCCTCTTCTAAAGAAAAATAAACACAAAAAATCCGTAAAACAAACAAATTCAACAATGTGGAGATGCTCACTCGTAAAATCTGGAACAATCACTACTAATCTGAGTAAGAAGTATCTTTTATCCCCTTGCGAAATATTTCGCTTCCCACACTCAGAGAGGTGCTTCATTTGTGCGAAGAAAAAAAAGAAAACAAACAAACACGAAAGCTGTCAGTATCTCAAGATTGTCAAACTATGTCGTCGGGGTTAGATAAATAAAAAATATAATTAATCTAATTTTAATAGTGTGGGATGACTGTTGTCGAAGATAAAAATTTTTTGAACAAAATAAAATCATTTGCAGCACTGGCTGGCATGATAATGTGCGGTAGTTTGTTGGCGGCAAATCTTATGATTTTTGTCATAATTTCCTTTCACCAGTATATAAAACATACCAGGAGCACAGTTTTCATCGATAGGTCTTCACAACTTCCATTGTTGGATTTGCTCCAGATACACGCGAAAGATTCGCATCCAATCATATAATATATGTTGTTAGATGAGATTAATAAATATGTAGTTAGATGCGCAGTTTCTATGAAAATTTTTTTCTTTTTCTTTAAGTGCGTCATCTTGGTTTCATTTTGTAAAAAAAATTAGAAAAATATTTCTATTGGTAACGCGATGAGATTTTTTTAAGATGCATCGCATAAATCATCAGATTAACTCGTCTACGACACGCCACGCAATTAAAAAAAAAGAAGGAACAATTGAAAAAAATAAACTTGACGTAGACAGAAACTAAAAGCTGTGAACGTGAGGACTGATAGTGTTAACAATACGAGTGCAATCGGAGAATCGGGGTCATTATCATAGAGCGGACGTTGGTTGATTATGTATTTCTTTCCTTCCAATAATTTTTTTTTTTTAACTCCGATCAGTTTACACAAATAATTGTCGAGATACTCATACTCTCGAAAGCACATTCTACAATATTTCCTTTTGAAAGTGAAAACCACTATTGAGTTACAATTTATACACAAACATTGGGAACAGTATTCGTAACTGAGTATCGGTTTTCAAACAGCAAGTGCTGCTATGACTTTGACGTTCATCATTTTGAAATTGTCAGTCAAATAGGCTGGCATAGTGTCCGTTGAGATTTTGGATTGGACAACGTAGGCATCTACAGTGGATGGTCATAGTTTGCTAGTTATTATACGGAAATACCATATCATGAATGGGATAGTAAAGCTCGAATTCAAAGCAATAAATTTTATGAAATTCGAAACGTTCCTAAAGACCGTGACCATGTGCATTTGATGTTTTCCTGTGAATAAAATATTTTCCTTATACGTAGTGGGATTTGGCTTCCTATTCAAAAACGCTCCAGTAACGATTTTTTAATGTCGGATTTTCCATTAAGTATAGGGTTTTCCAATAATGACTTGACAACTTTCTTTTTTAAATAAAACGCAAACTATTTGAGATATTTCAAATACTTTATTATCGGCTTGAAGAACGATCAAAACATTTATGAATGGAACTCGACTTCGTTCATATGGCCACCGCTGACACGTTTGCAGGGGTCGATTCGTTGGACCCAATTTTCAAAGACTCGGCCACACATTTGGGCCGAAACGGCCGCTATTTCGAGTTCGATGTTGGCTCTGAGCTCTTCCAACGTCGTCGGCGTGTTGGCATAAACCAATGACTTAACGTAGCCCCACAGAAAATAGTCAAGCGGCATTAAATCGCACGAACGAGGCGGCCAATCGACTGGCCCATTTCTTGAGATAACACGCTCACCATACTTACTCTTCAATAAATCGATTGTAGCGTGTGCTGTGTGGCTTGTGGCATCATCCTGTTGAAACCACATGTCGTCCAAGTCCATATCTTCCAATTCGGGCCAAAAATAATCGGTGATCCTGGCGTGATAACGCTGATCATTCACAGTAACGTGACGATCGTTATCGTCGACGAAAAAATATGGCCGCCGGCATGCAAACCGCACCAAACAGTTATTTTTTTGTGGATGAAGTGGTGATTCATGAAGCACATGTGGATTTTCACCCGACCAATAACAACCAATAAAAATGAGCTTCGTCACTGAAGATGATTTTGCGATCTTGGCGCATCTTCTCCAGAACCCAATTGGATTCAGCCAGCTTGATCTTATATGGGTGTAAACCAAGATTCTTACGCAAAATACGCCATAATGTGGTCTGAGCGATGTCCAATTCTTGAGAACGCCGTGGAATTGACTGATTTGGATCGTTTGCTACGGACGCCTGAACGGCAGCGATATTTTTGACACTTCGACCAACCCGTTGTTTCACTGACACGGCAACATCACACAACGAATATGTAGACCGAATTTCGGTAGAAAATTTTTATAATTTGCAGACGTTGCTCGTTCTTGTACTTTACCATGACGAAAATGTTGAGTTTACTGAATAAATTGACAGTGACAGTTTGATGATTAGTGAAAGAGTGCGTTCACAAATTAAATTCAAAGTTGTCAAGTCCTTATTGGAAAACCCTTTATATTAACACATTTTCATCATCAAATTAGATATACTCGTACTATGGGCAAATATCGTGCTTTCTGTGGCAGATTATGGATCGATTATATATTAAACTATGAGTGAAAGTAGCCCACTGCTCCAAGAAAACAAACACAAACGTATGGTGTGCCTACGATAAACGTGAACGTTTTTGCAACTTAAGACATAGGTAGAAATTTAGAAGATGAAGACTTCTTCTATTTACATCGTCTTGCTCTACTTTGGAAAAATAAAATCACGTAAAAGCCTCACATCCTGGAAGCCTTTTAGAGACCATTCGGTTCGTGTTTTTTTATCTTCTTCTCCGAATTCCATTTATGCAGGCAGGACCAAACGACTTTTCTCTCAAAGCAAACAAGCCCATATTCGTCCGCTTAAAATAAAGTCTATGTTTCCACAGTAGGACTGTGCCGATAAATGTCTTATATAGTGCTTTCTTCTTTGTTCGTGAAAGGAATTTATTTGTCAGTTACCTTCCTAACCCAAGCAACATTACAGCGATTGGCAAAAATGATTCTTCACTTGATCTGTACGGTGCACAGTGGTCGGAAACAGCATTCTACCTTTACAAAATCATATTTTCATTTTAAACCACTTGTTGAGTGAGTACTAAATAACAAGCAAAATACAATTAAATTATTATTGTACAAGGCTTGTTTCTGAACAAAAAAGAGAGCATATACAGTGGTTCACAGTCAAAATGGCCCACACCAACCCAAAGCCTTTTTCTTAGAAAAATTTAAGGAAATCAAGAAATGAAATGAAAATGTTAATTTTTTCAGATTATTATATTCGTTTTTCAACAACTAAAAAAAACTTAAATAATTTACTTGCAAAAACAGCGAAATATATACAAATAACAAAAAAGGAAAACAAATTGTTGTCAATAAGATGTCAAAATTGTAATAAAGCCGTGCTTAAAATACTTTAATATTTTGTTGGGAATCCTTTCTTCTATATAACTACGAGTAAGTTAAGACGATTCGAAATATTTTCTACAAGTGTTTTTGATATAGTCTTGACTAACTTATACCATTCATCCAATAAAACTATTTTTAAATAATTTTTATTGGAAATTTCATGTTTTCGAATTCCAATTTCCAATGTTTGTCTTAAATTTTCAATAATATTTAAATTGGACAATTGCGGTGGTGTTTTTATCAGCCTTGGACAATTTTGGGATAGCCATTCTCTAATAATTCCAGCCGATTGCTTCGGATCATTGTCTTGATGGAAATGAAAAAATATCTCTAATTCCAAGTTTTTCAGCACTTTGGTTTAGATTAATTTTCAAAATATCGAAATATTGAAATTTGTCCATATTATCTTAGATTAGATATTTGTTTTTTTAGATTTAGATTTATTTCCATTTCATTGTACAACATTCTTGGTATTACATAGGTTTGTTTTGTTTTGCGGCCCGGGTCAACCCCGGACAGATTTATTAAGCTTATTGCAAGCATATACATACTCGTACTTAAAACTAATATTTTCACTTAAAAACTAAAGGGTGGGAGAGATTAAAGAAAGTTAGGACGTGAGGCATAGGTGGAAATAAGAATATTCTTGAGGGAGAGTTTTGCTGAGATGATACTCGAAGAGAGGCTGAATATCGTTAACTTCGCGAAGCATCCTAGACATTGGCTCCAGGTGTCCATAATTCGTTCTGTGAACATTGAGCCGGAAAACTGGCACAGATCTACGATTGCGGGGATTGGTGTTAAAAGAAATAAGTTGAAGTAAGGAAGGACAGTCGATATTACCAATTAAAATTTGATGAATAAAGAGAATGTCGGCAAATTTTCTGCGTATAGAAAGGGGTTGTAAATTTATAAGTTTCAGACGGCCAGTGTAAGGAGGTAAGTTTTGGTTATCATCAAAGGGAAGACCACGTAAAGCAAACCGTAAAAACCTGCGTTGAACAGCTTCTATCCGGAGGATGTGAGTTCTGTAGTAGGGTGACCAAACTTGCCTGGCATATTCAAGAAGAGGCCTAACAAAGGTTATGTAAAGAGAATTGGTAACATAAGGATTGGAAAACTCCTTAGACCAGCGCTTGATAAAACCAAGGTCAGAGTTGGCTTTTTTTATTATACTATCAATGTGAGAACGGAAATTGAGTCCCTTGTCGCAGATAACACCTAAATCACGCAACTCATTCACTAAGGGAGCAGGCAGATTAAAGATTAGATAGCAACGAGGTGAAGTAGGGAGGCGTTTACGGGTATAAGTTATAGCCTGACACTTATTGACGTTAAGCTCAAGAAAATTCTTCTGACACCAAGTACAAAACCTGTCTAGCTCTTGCTGCAGAAGTAGGCTGTCTGAGGAAGATGATATATATCTAAATATTTTCATATCATCTGCGTAAACAGATATGTATGAATTTTTAATGATACAAGCAACATCATTAACGGTCAGAATAAATAATAAGGGACCAAGGTGGCTGCCTTGAGGGACACCAGAGGAGGCTTTAATTGGGACCTAAATAGAACATAGTAAAGTCGTACATTTAAATAGGATTGAACCCAAGTTATAAAGTTTATTTGGAAACCAAGAGCCTTTAATTTTAGAAGGATTATGTATATCATGAGAAATTCTATCAAAGGCTTTGCTGAAATCGGTGGCAATCACATCAACTTCATTTCCAGATTCTAGTGCACATAAAGTGCTTGATACGAATTCCGTTAAGTTGGTGGTCGTAGATCTGCCTTTGAAAAATCCGTGTTGGTTTTGGGAAACAATAGATTTACAATGGAAAAGCATTACGTCACAGATAATGCTCTCAAAAAGCTTAGGTATGCAGGACAACTTAGCAATTGGTTGATAGTTGGAAATATCGTCTTTACTACCTTTTTTATGTAGGGGAATAATAAACGACCTTTTCCAGGTTGATGGAAATAATCCCTGGGTGATAGAAAGCTGAAAGAGAGCTGTAAGAGGTTGGGCTAGGTGCATTTGACATTTATTTAAAAATATAGGGGTAAGATCATCAGGGCCAGCAGAATAATCATCTTTGAGTTTTATTACTTTATCTCTAACTTGCTCTAAAGTTATAGACACCGAATCCAAAGTTGTTTGTGGGCAGCGGTTTAAGTAGGAAAAGTAAGAGTGGTCTGGCTCTTGGGAATGGATGGCGAACGATTGGCCAAAAGAAAATTGCGAAGAGGTTTGCAATAATTTGGTGATCGCCCGAGGACCTATCAAGAAAATTTAGAGATGATGGGTAGTTTATCCGATTTGCTTTTAGTTTTGATGAACTGAAAGAATCTTTTGGGGTCGGAAATGAGTGTGTGGTCCATTCGGTTTAAATAGTTGTCATAGAGAGTTTGGCAAAGTACAGAGAAATTTATTTGGGCAGACTGGTGAGATCGCAGCTCTTTATTATACCAGGGTGGTGACGATGGTAGGATTCCTTTTGGGTAAAAAAGGCACAGATTGAGAGAGACATTTTAAAATTTCGGTATAAAAGGATGCAAGAGCATCGTTAACCGTAAGGTTAGGGTTATCGTAGAGAAAGTTAAAATTTACCATACTGAGGAGGTTGTTCAGTTTAGCGTAGTTATCCCTATCAAAATTAAAACCGTAAGAATATTCATATGAAACAGGATTAAAACCATTGCCATATGTCAGCGTAAGAGAAAGGGGAGGATGGTAACTATCCAACTTAGAAAGCAGATGTTTACTTTCTAAAACGACGCAGTTATCTGCATCAGTGGCGAAGACTAGGTCGAGTTGTCTGCCGATGTTATTGGTGACACCACTTAATTGATATAGACCAGAGTCAGTTAGGCAGTCGATGAAAAGATTTTCTTTATCAGATGTAGGATTTGTTGCAGTATAGTAGCACTGATCAGTCTGAGTCCATAGAAGCTTAGGTAGATTAAAATCACCTAAAAAAATAACAACGTCATTGGGATCAGCAGCATTAAAAATGCAGTCGATTGCATCAACAGCTAGCTGGTAACCTTGAATTGGTTGAGAGGGGCGAATATAGCAGCAACAAATATATAGGTTGCGTTTGCAAATAGGAATTCTAGCGCAAACGAATTCAAAGAATGTAGTGGACGATTTTTTAAAGGGTCTAGACTCGAGACGAGAGTGTAGAGCTAGAAGTACACCACGGCCATATAAATTCTCCTCTTTACCTAGACCATCGTCACGGTGTAAATCGAAGTCTTGGGAAAATAATTCATTATTCTTAATATTAGGGGTAAGATTGGTTTCTGTGAGGGCAAAGATGTCGTAGGGCAGAATCTGCGAATTAAGATCTATAGCAGAAATCTTAGTTCGTAATCCTCTTTCGTTTTGATTATACAGGGACAGATATTTGGGAGGCTTCGGCAAAGAATTGAGTGGTGGGTTAGGAGCGATGGTAGTTTTTGAAACTAGACCGTGTTCTCTGGAGGTGTAGTATGCGTTTGGAGCTAACATAAGAGGCAAAAGAAGAGAGATCATTAGCCACGTCATAAGGAGTCATATCTCATTGCACATGAAAACGTATAAAAATTAGCCGCAGATCATTATGATTAGTGGGGAGGCCTTCTTGCAGAATGGAAACCATTGCATTGGTTTTCGTTATACCGTCGATACAGACAGAGTCAGGCTTATCATGTAGGTAGGCGAGATATAAGCGAACGTTATCATATAATCTGCGGTCTCTTAAACGAGAGAGAACATATCGGCCATCTTCCCCAGAATCGATAAGGTGCTTGGTTAACTTTGCCTTTGGAGGAAGTATGGGGTCTAAAAAAGAAGGTGGTACGGTATTAGAGTGGGAGTCTAGCTTCGAACATGGGGAGGGATTTAAAATATGGGAGCGAATAAAGTTGAGGTATGCCGTTTTTGTATGAGTGGAATGAGGAGATGTTGGGTTTTGTAAATGACTGGGAGGAGGGTCAAGATTGAAAGATACGCGCTTAGGAATTGAGTTGGACGCAGTGGAAGAACGTTTTGTATATACAGTATGAATTGAAGGAGGAGTGAAGAGAGGAAATGTCCCAACTTTAAAACTCCAGTCTGCATCAGGAACTTGTTTGTTAGGAGTTGGGTTTTTTTTGTAAGAGTTAGGCTTCGGTATAGGATAGACTTAAAATTAACATTGTTCTGTTTTCTAGATTTAATGGATTTTGAGTTACTGGACTTAAAGGTAGTATCCTTGCGATGTTTGTTGTTTCCTGTATTCGGTTTTATTCTTTCCATAGTTAATCCACCCAGATTGATGACGTCGAAAGCAGAGTTGATAAACATCCATTCATATTTTGACGGGATGCTTACCTTGAAGGTGTTGGTGGAGATCTTACGGCAGTTGCTGACATCTTTTTTAAATTTCGATTTGAAGAGACTAGTTAGCCCGTTTCGATCGAGGAGTGTACCTCTTATTAAAAAGGCAACTGACTCAGCTTTGTTGAAATTGTTCAACTTTTTTATTCTCGTGTTCCACTCCGAAAGTGTCCATAAGATTCCGAATCTTGAGATTGTGGGTTCAGGAGTTGGTGTAGTAGCATCGTTTACCGAAGAGGGTTGCGGTGCAGGAAAAGATGATCCAGGAGTTACTGGTAGCTCCATAATTGCAGATTCAAGCATCTCAGTAAGAATCGAGGTGTTATATGATGCAGTCGGTGGAGGCTGGGATTGCACCGGTATATCTTCGATTTTACTGAAAGTTATCCGGATGTGATCAGCAATTTCGTTTAACAGCGCTCGTGATTCGGTTATCTCGTTGCTTAAATCGCTTATTTGGCACAGGATGTTTATGAGCAACTGATCATTATTTGGTGGAGAGGGAACGCTGCTTCTGGATGTACTTTGAAGACGAAAATCGAGGGAAGACCGTAGATAACTTAGAGAGTCTGTTATTGTGGTGATGTAAGATTTTATTATTGATTTAACACTATGGGATAGAACATTTTTTGAATCTTCACTAAAGTCATGTTTGTCATTTCGTTTTATTAAATCACTGTTTTGAGCCAAATGCATGGATAAGTTTCTGAATTGACTCTTGTTACAGATTGCAGATTGCTCGAGTGAAATTGACAAATCTTCAACTGATTTCAGAATGTCATCATATTTGGTAAATTGATTTTGCATTGATTTCAAGACATGGTTGTTTTCTGCCGCAAAGTTATTGACCGAATCACTGAGACACTTAATAGCAAGTAGTAATGTGTGGGACGGAGTGATGTCCTTGCACTCATCACAATAAAACAAAAAGTTGTTTTTAAAATCTCTTGGGTACGCGATGGATCTTTTACTCAAGCCAATGCAAAGGGCATGGAACGGCTTGCTACAAAGACCACTGCAGATCACCATAACAGCATTTAGGTCACTTGTTAGGAAGCAATTCGCACATCCACATAATTCAGACATGATGACGATGATTTAGTTGGTTTGGGTAGGTCAGTTGAGAAATTTTAAAACACAAAAGGCGGTGAATGAGAATTGGGTTATGCACTTTTAATCGATAAACAAATCGAGTTAGCAAAACACAACAAAAGGCGATAACCGAGAAATAGGTTGTGCGAATTATTGCAAATTAGACAGGAAAACAATTAAATGGAAATAAATTAGCAGAGCGAAATTTAAACACGTCTGAACTTAATGAATGTCGGAACAATATTATTATACCATATAATGATTTAAGGAGATACATTTCAATAATTAATTTAATAAAGTTTGATTAGCTTCTGTCCAATTAATACTTAATTTATTTAAGGTAATTCATTTTATTATCTGGCTAACCAAGAGTTATTATCATTTTTTCTTATCATAAAATGAAGTTTAGACCCTTTGTGGTTAGAAGAACCAGTAGGAAGTGAAAATAATTGAGTATGTGGAGCCGCACACAAAGAAAGAAAGACGCCTTGGAAGGGAGTAGATTTGGGATATATAGACAGTGACAAAGATTTTAGGTAAGAGAATGGAGACAGTAAAGAAATTAAGCTAATATTTGCGTTAAAAATCTTATGTCAGATGTAAGGAGTAGCCAGTTTCTCAAAGATTTTAGGAATCTCGATTTGTGTCCTATGTGAATCCGTATATTCGGAGGCAATCTGTTGTACATAAAAGGAGCAGCGTTTGTGGCAACTCGGCGGCAGTGTTCTGTTCTAACTCTAGCAACAATCACTGAATTCGACAGCGAATACACTTCATTCATATGTAGGTATGACCACCTCGAAGGTAGAACAACCTCAAAATCTTGTAAATATACAGATGGGAGGGCTCCCTCCTTGGTTTCAACAACATAGTTCTGATAACCTTCTTTTGAGCAATGATAAGCGGATGAAGGTTACTAACATACGCACTTCCCCAGCGAGAATTCATAAAGGCATAGTAAATTTCAATTAGAAGATTCGACGGTACAAGTTTGCGGAGATATTACATCTGTCCCATAGCGTTAAATTTTCTTTTTTTTATTATTAAATAAAGTGGTACGTGTGCTCGACGTGTGAGAATTTTAAGATTCGTTACAAGTACCGTTATTTTTTTCTAGGAATTATTTACCATGCTGTCGGCAGTTCAAATTTGAACCGTCTTCCTTTACGAATTTAAATGGGACATAATGCGTCATTGGAAATGAAAAACAGTAATACGACCGACGTTGGTTTGGAAAGTTCCGTTCGGGAGATTTCAGCCTCGAAAATGAACCACGTGGGAAGCTGGAAACGTTAGTTGATGACGATGTTTTAAGAGCAACGGTGGATGTGGACCCAACGAAATCGGTGCGGGAGATTGCACAAAACATGGGAGTGTCCCCAGTGACAATAAGTCGACACATTTCTCTCATAGGAAAGGTAAAGAAACTCAAAAACAATGGGTACCCCATGAAAGAATCCCAAAAACTACGGCGCCTGGAAATCCGCGCATCGCTAACATTAAAAAACCAAACTGAATCGTTTTTGTACCGGATAGTCACCTGTGATGAAAAGTGGATACTGTATGATAATCGTAAAAAATCTGGGCAGTGGTTGGATGCAGATGATAAACCAAAACACACCCCAAGCCTGATCTTCAGCCAAAAAAGGTTATGGTGACGATTTGGTGGACATCGAAAGGACCAATCCACTTTTCATTTCTTCAACCAGGAGAAACGATAAAAGCTATCAAATATTGTGAGGAAATCGACATATTGCATGCCAAATTGGCTGAAAAGCAACCTGCGTTGGTCAATAGGCACGGTCCGATTCTTTTGCATGACAATGCTAGACCCAACGGTGAAAAAACTGTTGCAGTTGGGATTTTAAATTTTTCCGCATCCACCGTACTCTCCTGATATTTCCCCAATGGATTACCATCTTTTCTGCAATCTGGATTCATTTTTCCGGCAGAATGTCTTCCGGAACCGAGCAGAGGTCATAAAAGCCTTTGAAGATTTCATTTCATTTCCAAAAAATCAGCACTTCTACGAAAAAGGAATATTTGACCTTGTATCACGTTGGAAGAATGTCATAGATGCCAATGGATCATATTTTGAATAAAAATTTACTATAAAATCGGACATATCATGTGGTACAACCCAATAGATATGCAACGTGGTAAGAGTTGCTCATCTAGAGCCCATATCACAGAGTACTCGTATTTAAAATTCGGCTCGTAAGAGCTACTTCAAATTTCGATATTTTTGAGCACATAAATTCACTCTACAGTTTACTGCTACAAGCTTAAAGTAAAGAGCACGACGTTCATAGGCTTGAAAAACATTCCAGTTTTTTTTTTTTTTTTTTGAAAAATGTGCAATGAACTGCAAAGTGCCATCAATCATGGTAATTGTAAGTGAAGCCATCGTACGATTTCTCATTTTTTTAAATTTTTTTTTTTGTTTTGCAAAAAGAAGAACTCAATAAACCGCTTGGAACTGCAAATCTTGTGGGGCGATACTTTGATACGTATCCCGCAGGCCGCTTAATTCAACAGCTCAAGTAATCCACTATCACTGCCCTTGCTCCTCTCTACTCCATTCATGGTTAACAAATTGACCTTATGAAGAAGAAAAACAAAACCAACATTAATTAATCAGAAAAATGTTTGATAAAAAAAACTCTATTAAACGGAAAGTAGACAACAACAAAAAAAAAAAACGCTAAATAATTCCAAAAATACTCGGCGCATAAAAAAAGAACATGAAAGCATTTTCGTGATTTTTTTTACCACCTTCCCTCTGGCATTCTACCATCGCAGTGACTGATGAAATGTTCGTTTTATTGACTCTGTGAGTCAGCTGAATTTGGCTGTAGCTGTACGGATAAATAGCGGTGTGTAAGAACTTTTGTTTTGTTTTCCATTATCAGTTCACAAATCGTAAAAAAGAAAATTAAGAAAAACCGTAGGAATTACTGTTTTATGATGCTCCTGAGAAGAATCAAAGACTTGAAAAAAATCGCGCCGAATACTCGAACATGTGCTGAATTTTAAAAGCACGTGGTCGCTTAAATAAGTTCTGCATAAGCAACAACTCTTCAAGTCTTTGTGCTCTCGAAGGTGGATGAGTATACATACAACTCATCCAGATCTACGCAAATGGTCAATCTTTTATAACAACTGTCATCCGAATACTGGTAATCGGATTGCTTACTGGTTCACCATATACAGATACAGATACGTACGAGTATGTATGAAAATAAAAAAAAAAATAAAAAGGTTTAATAAACGTTTATTTTACAGTGAAGCTTAATGGTTTTCGAACGAAAATTATTATATTAGATATTTTGTATGAAAACAAAAAACTATGATAGCAAAACTGGGCAACAATGAAAAATACTGATTACTGTTTCTCATAGTACTTGACCTGTAGATAACGGGAAAAATAATCTTTTGCTCAGATCACGTACAACAATACAACGTTACACGCTTTTACATCTGTGCTTTTACCTTTTTATCAAACGAGGACAGTTCTAATACATAACACAGATAATAAACTTAACCAGATGTCGCATCCCCATACAAAAAAATGTTGATCTTTTTTGCAATGAGCAAACAACGATGGGCAAACAAAAAGCTTTTCTGCTTCGCACAGAAAAAAAACGGAAAGTAAATTTTCTGTGCAAAATCCCTTTCTTTTGCTTTGCGAAAAGCTTTCACCACCAGCGTAGAGTTTGTGACATACCCACAGCGAAATATATTTTTTGTTTTGTTTTGTTTTGTATTCTCGTATTTTTTGTGCTGGCCTGCGACTTTGGCACGGCAAGGAACAGACAGAGCAGAAATATACGTACATTAAATTGGGGTAGGTTAAGATCGGGAATACTTTTAATGCGATCTGCGATGATGTTCAGAATTTGTAGGTACGGTACAAAAAATTTAAATACAGTTGAAATGTTGGGGAGAGTACGATAACTTTGGCGCCAAAAATTGATAACGGTTTTTTATAGACGAGTCAAAAACAAGCATTTTTTACTATGGGGGGTCTATCTCGCCCCGTTTAGAAGGTAGGAGCAATTTTATAAAAAAAATTCTTAAAATAGAAAAAAAAATTATTTAAAAAACAACAACGGCAACACTTACAATAAAGCCCTGTACCAGTTCCGAAAGTCAGAATTCTTCAACACTAAGTTCCAGCTATATTATTTGTATCAATTGTTTTTAAGAAATTCGCAGGCAAACCCAACATTTTGATAAAAAAATTTTAAAAATGAAGTTTGGACCAATTTTTTTCAATATTGTGAAATGAAGTGCTAAATTGGACCCCCGGAGCGGGGGTCGTCTTCAATGCTCTCTCTGCCTCTCTTGAACTCACTTGACCACTTTTGCACAGTTGATAATGAAGGTGCGGAACCCTGGTAAACAGCCACCATCTCTTCATGAATAGTTTTTTGACTTTTTCCTTGCTTAGTGAGAAATTTAATTACAGCGCGATGCTCAATTTTCACCATCATCATCTCAGTTGCCATTATGATTCTGTTTAACTAGAGATAAAACGCGAATTAATAATCACATTTATATGAAATTTTACATGAATGCACTAAAATAATAGTATTACTTGATAAATAAGTCAATTTATATATAAAACCACAGCTTCACCCCGATACCGAGAATATGTTGAACGCCCCTCGTATGTAATTTTTTTTTGTAAAATTGCCCTAGCCCCTCCCATAGAAAAATTCTTATTTTTGACCCGTCTATGAAAAACCGTTATCAATTTTTGGCGTCAAAGTTATCGTAATCGTGCCAAAATCTCTCTTGAACGGACAGCAATGGTGCAACATTTTTTGACCGCCTAAGGGAGCTGTCCGTAAGATAAATCAAATAAAAAAATACAAAAAACAAATATACTTCAGATGTTTTTTTTATCACATAATTTTCTTCAAATGAATGATTGATTAGGTGGTGAATTATGAGCCTCTGTGTTACATATCACAAAAATTAGGTTTTAAAAAAGGCGGATTTGTTTTGAAATCTGGTCTGTAGATCAAACAGAAGTTGAACAGCCTCACTGTCATTTTTCTTGGCCGCAAACATTCTTGGTAAGAATTAATTGATGCCTCTACCTGGTCCTGATTATCATCCTCTGCATCACTTTCAGTTTCGAAAATTTCAACAGGAACTGCAACATTTTCTAAGTCATCTTCCACATTTACCCTTTCACCCATCAAAGCAAAATGTTCGGGTTCTGCTTCCAATCTGCATTCCGTAAGAAGCTTGGAAATTTCCCTTAAATTCGAGAGAGGCAAGTCATCTTTAGGATCGAATTCATCTTTTTCCAAATCTAAATTTTTGTCCAAAAACATTTTTATAATAATTTGCAACTGTTTTTGTTGTGACTAGTTTCCACGCATTATTAATAAAATAAATTGCGTCTAGGACATTTATGCTTTTGATTAACTCACTAGCGGATTGTGAGCTGTCCATACGGGCAATGAGATGCTTTAAAATAAGCGAGCGGTAGTGAAATTTAAAATTTCTTATCACACCTTGATCCAAGCGCCGGCAAATCGATGAGGTATTTGGCGGAAGATAAACAACTTTTATATTTTCCAGCTTCAAGTCTTTAGGATGGGAAGCAGTGTTGTCAAAAAAGTTTCATTTTCTTGTCGAATAAATGGAGCCACTCTATCATGATTTCTTGGCACATCCATGCTTTTTTGTTGTGCTTCCAGTCTAAAGGCAGCTGATCATTGTTTGAGGCCACGAAATGCTCTTGGGCGACAAGATTTTCCGATGACTAAAAGTTTTTCTTTGTCTCCTGCCATATTGGCACAGTGTCAAATAGTGAGCCTCTCCTTTGAAAGCTTTCCTCCTGAGCACTTTTCACTTTTCACCTTTCAAAGCCATTGTCTTTGTGGGTAACGCTCGAAAAAAAAGACAGGTGTCATCTGCATTGTAAATGCAGTAAGGATCATAACCGACTATTATTGTAGGTAGGTTTTGAAGAAAATTGTTCACCTACCCAAGATTAACATCTCCACCCCCTCCGCTCACGTTTTTGTAGAAAATACCGTGACGGTTCCAAACTTATCCAGTCAACCTGCAGATGCTTTAAAATCTGTGACTCCTGAACGATTTGCAACTTCTGCTACCTTATGTCGAATTGCGGCTCCAGAAATAGGAGATCATTTGTTTCGAGCTGCACAAAACCGTTCAAAAACAATTTTATCTAGACTCCCTTTCGATGAAATAAAACGCCTTTTAAGGTGAGTTGCACTTGCATTAGATTGCCATTCACTTAAAAGCTCATTCTGCTTTTTTAATAAGGCAGCAACCTGGGTTTTTCTTACTTGAAACTCTATTGCTGTTTCACGTATGCTTTTTTTATATTTTTTTGTTCGGAAAAGTTAATTAAGTCTATCTTTCTTTCAGTGTTAAAGTTTTCCTTTTTGGTGGCATTCTGAACACATCTTTTTATAAAATAAAGCAAAATAATAAAAAGAAATGCTAGCAACCTGAGTGAAAATAAACAGAAATGTGAATTTGCAGAACAAAATCAAATATGTTTATTTATTTCCTAATTGTTTGAATACATCTGTTTTTTACAAATTCTTGTGGTACTCCTACTCGCATTTAGAGTATATTTGATGTTTGGTCCTTACATTTTACATTATGGATAGGTAGCCATAGCCACTCTTTTATTATTTTTTTGTTCATACACGTTAAACAATAGGAAACAAAATCAACTCTGCTCTTAGACCACTTTAGCTAAAGGCATTTATGCATCTATGTATGTGAAAATGCATTTGCAAAATATTTTTGTCTTTAGACATTTACATTTTCAATATTTTCAAATATTCATATATTATGTACATACAGGGTGTCCTAAAAATCAACGTCAAGCCGGAAACGGGTGATAGGTCAAGTGGTGTCGTTTATCACAAAATTATAAAAAATATTCAAAGTCATGTACTTTGAAAATTATTGGCACTAAAAAAAAAATTTAGAAATCTGACACCCTGTGACGATCTTTCAAGTGCTGTGACCCCAAATCTTTACTTTTCTTCGATTTTTTTTTGTCACGTAAGTAACTTTTCTGTACATTATGGTCCAAAATTGAAACATACTCGTAACTATATCGGTTTTAACTAAAATATTGCTTTTTTGTCCATACATGTATTTGAAATTCATTAATCATCCAGGTTGAACTGACTGTACTGACTATAAAATGTACTATGCCATTTTGGCAAGTATGTAACTTTAAAAGATGGCGTATTTAGTCTGGATTCCAAAATGGTATGACCTTGCTAGGTTAAGACTTAATTGAGGACAAAAAAAATATTTTGTTAAAGAAACCCCATTCATAGTTAATTCTTTTTAATACTAAAGGAGTTTCCAATAGGGACTTGACAATTTTGAATTTAATTTGTGAACGCACTCTTTCACTAACCATCAAACTGTCACTGTCAATTTATTCAGTAAACTCAACGTTTTCATCATGGTAAAGTACACGAACGAGCAACGTCTGCAAATTATAAAAATTTTCTACCGAAATTCGGAGTCGGTGACTGCAACTTTAAGATCGTTAACTCCAATTTTCGGTCGTAATTCTCGCCCTAGTGTACAGGCGATAACAAGTTTAGTGCAAAAATTTGAGTCTACGTATTCGTTGTGTGTTGTTGCCGTGTTATTGAGACAACGAGTTATTCGAAGTGTTGAAAATATCGCTGCTGTTCAGGCTTCTGTAGCAAACGATCCAAATCAGTCAATTCCCCGGCGTTCTTAAGAAGTGGGCATCGCTCAGACCACATTATGGCGTATTTTGCGTAAGGATCTTGGTTTACACCCATACAAGATCAAGCTGACTCAAGAATTGAAGCCGATGGACCATTTGCAGCGACGTACGTTCTCCGATTGGGTTCTGGAGGAGATGCGCCAAGATAATGAATTTCATCGCAAAATCATCTTCAGTGACGAAGCTCAATTTTGGCTCAATGGGTTCGTCAATAAGCAAAATATGCGTTATTGGTCGGGTGAAAATCCACATGTGCTTCATGAATCACCACTTCATCCACAAAAAAATAACTGTTTGGTGCGGTTTGCATGCCGGCGGCGTTATTGGGCCATATTTTTTCGTCGACGATAACGATCGTCACGTTACTGTGAATGGTTAGAGTTATCGCGCCATGATCACCGATTATTTTTGGCCCGAATTGGAGATATGATGCCACAAGCCACACAGTGCACGCTACAATCGATTTATTGAAGAGTAAGTATGAAGAGCGTGTTATCTCAATAAATGGGCCAGTCGATTTGCCGCCTCGTTCGTGCGATTTAATGCCGCTTGACTATTTTCTGTGGGGCTACGTTAAGTCATTGGTTTATGCCAACACGCCGACGACGTTGGAAGAGCTCAGAGCCAACATTGCACGCAAAATAGCGGACGTTTTGGCCGAAATGTGTGGCCGAGTCGTTGAAAATTGGGTCCAACGTATCGACCGCTGCAAACGTGCCCACCGCGGCTATATGAACGAACTCGAGTTCCATTCATAAATGTTTTGATTGTACTTCAAGCCGATAATAAAGATTTTGAAATATCTCAAATGATTTGCGTTTTATTTAAAAAAAAAAAATTTTCAAGTCCTTATTGGAAAACCCTATATAAGTTAAAATGAGTACCAAGTGTCAGCGAGATAGACAGTGACGCCTTGATTGAGACGGATAAACACGCCATTTCGACTAATGTGAGTGAAACATATAGAGATGCCACTCTTGTCATTTCATTTCATTTTTTTCCCATCACAGAGCACACAGAACACTATGTTCTCTTGGTCTACTATATACTCTCAGGATCGCTTTATACAACTGTTGTTTGTTGCGCGACTAAACGCCATCTATCGACCTTGTATCTTACAACAAATGTTCAAACTGTTTACCTCCAGCGGCAATGCAAGCTCAACATCTTCTTACAAATGATCTGGTAATAAGACAGGCATATCTTTTGGAGTTGATGTCTGCAACGGCTTCTGCAATTTTTTGGCGCAGCTCATTTAAATTGTCTATCGGCTTGGAATAAATTTTTCTTTTACTGCTCCCCAGTAAAAAAATCGAGTGAATTTAAATCAGGTGAACGGGCTGGCCAGGAAATTGTACCAGACCGCGCTATCCACCTGTTGGAGTATTCCCGATCGAGGAACTCTTGTACTGTGCGAGCATAATGCGCTGGGCAGCCATCTTGTTGATACCACATGCATGCATAAATATTAAGTGGCACGTCTTCCAATAAATTTGGAAAGTGGTTCTCCAAAAAATGTAAATATTTATTTTGGTTTACATATTCATTAAATTTTGCAACTTTTTTGTATTTTGTATTTTGTTTTGGATTCCTTTTCTTGTTTATGCTCTTGTCTATAAACCACTTAAAATTTTTCGAAATCAGAACTACCACAAGGAAATTGACTGTATCAATTTTGTGCGATTAACATTTATTTGTCGTTTCAAACCAATTTGGATAGTTGAATTTGTTTTTGAGATACAGTGATAAACTATGTAAATTTTCTCTAAGATTAGATGCAAATGGACATTTCTGAAAGCAAGTGGTAAATACTTATATATGGAGTTGGCATGTTTTGAAGTAGATACTTGTCTGATGGCCAGACAAGTATTGGATTTTCATTCGAGTGTTCAAATTCTTCAAATTTGATCAATAATTCCGTGAGATCGAAATTGTTGTTGTCCTTTGTCATTTCTTTGACCAGTTCTCACAAACTGCATTCATTTTTTAAGTGTTTAAAAAAAAAACAGTAACCTGCAAAATACCATGTGGCTAAGTCATTCATTTCTGTCATATATATATACTGATTAACCTATATATATAGATTAACCCGCTGGGCAGATCGCTGTGGATTGGGAATAAACCCCCATAAAACTGATCTTGTCCTCTTTTCCAGGAAATACAAAATTCCAATTATAGACCTCCTTCAATAAATGCTACCAGTTTAGTTTTTTCCGATACAGCAAAATGTCTGGGTCTCATTTTTGACAGGAAACTAAACTGGAAACCTAACATTCAAGGTCAATGAAGCTATGATAGCTTTATTCTCTTACAAAAAAGCCATTGGGAATAAATGGGGCCTTCAACTTCGCATAACCCACTGGCTTTACATCTCGGTCATAAGATCCATACTTACTTACGGGGTGGTTGTCTGGTGGACGGCCTCGGAAAATGCAGTCAACTGCATTAAACTAAGCAGAGTCCAAAGAACAGCATGTATATGCACAAGCGGAGCCTTGCGGTCTACCCCCTCTGCAACATTAGATATTCTGTTTCATTTGACACCCCTCGACATTTTTAGCAGGCAAGTAGTTGCGACTGCAGCTATTCGCCTTCAAACGACTAAACACTGGACGAATAATTCATTTGACCACGCCGACATTCTTAATACATTAGGAATCCTCACAGAGAACATCGATTACACCATACCTGAACTTTGCTTTGACAAAAACTTCCATGTAAGCTTCCCCTCTAGATCATTCTGGGAGGAAGATGCTTTCATGGAGGACAAGTCAATCCATCTCTACACAGATGGATCTAAAACCAATAGCGGAGTTGGTGGCGGTGTTTTTTCAGATAAGCTAATTCTAAGCCTCTCTTGCCGTCTTCCAAATCACTGTAGCGTGTTCCAGGCGGAAATTTTGGCGATTAAAGAAGCTCTGTCCTGGCTGAAGAAAAACGTGATATCTGCAGAGGATATGCGCATATTTTCAGATTAAGTCCATGGACTCGGTCTCATTATATTCTCAAACCGCCTTTGAATGCCGATCATCTCTCATGGAGATGGCAGAGCAGTTCAACATTCACCTTTGTTGGGTGCCGGGCCATAGAGACATTCCAGGGAACTGCAGAGCCGATGAACTCGCCAAAATTGGAACCACTCTACCTATTCTACCGGAAAAGGGTAGTATAGGTATACCAATCGCCACGTGCAAACTAACATTAAAGCTGGATGCCAATAAAAGAACAGACCTTAGGTGGACTGCTGGGCAAACATGTTTAGCGACCAAACAGATCTGACCAAAGCTGGATCTGAATCGCTCTAAGTGTTTGATCCTTTTAGATAGGAAATATCTCAGCACCATAATAGGTGTCATCACTGGACACTGCCTCATAGTCAAGCACGGAAGAAGGTTTGGTACTTTTACAAATGATTTCTGTAGAAGCTGCATGGACGAGGAAGGAAGGAGGCAATCCTCCACCTACTCTGTACATGTCCAGCTCTCTCCCAGAGAAGAAAGCTTCATATAGGAGCAAGAAAGCTTCATATAGGAGCAATTGCAAAGAAGTCAAACCCTTTGGTATTCTCCGATTTTCGTCCAATTAGCATTTTTTCTGGCTTGTCAGAGATTTTAGAAATCATTACTAAGAGCCAGCTGCCAGTACATCTTGACACCTAGGATTTAATAAGCGCACAGCAATCTGCATATCAGGCACTCGTAAAAATAGTTGAGCTTTGAAGAGACTAAACCCTCCTGTTTTGTGTTTTGAACTTTTGGACTTTTCAAAAGCTTTTAATTCGGGGAATCACAATAAAATTTGTCAGAAATTTTCACTAAACGGAGATGAGGACTTTGTAAAGGCGTTATACAAAGCTCCATCCTTGGACCCCTACTCTTCGTTTTATTAATTGATGACCTCTCCCAAATTTGTTAACATACTGCGATACAGCTATATGCCCAAATACACTTGTCGTCTTCGCGATCACAAATCGGGAATTGTAAAGGCAATATATCTCTGGGCAGACTCGAAGTCCCTATGCTTACCGATAGGCAAGAACATCGGGATTGTTTACTTATCTAGAGAGAAGATTCCTTTCTTTGAAACGGTAAAAAGTTTTGGAATCATTTTAAATAACCTATGCCCATTTAAACCTGCTTGTAAGAAATATTTATACGGCGTTGTGCGTGCTGTAGACTTCTACTTGCTAAACTGCAATAGGCATTCGGCTAAAACTGGTAAAAGTTCTACTTGTACCGCAAATAAATTACTCGATAGCCCCTCAATTTTCATTTTCGACACCATTTCGGTAACTTTTGTTTGCCTTGCCAATGGAAGACGCCTTGCAGGTTGACGGATTGGTCGGGCGTCTCCGGTATCAATGTAATGTGGAACAAGTTGCGTACGTTCATATTCTTCGTCTTGTGTAGCAAATACTCGTATATCAGCGTACTCACCGATTAGTTTTTCTTCCAGAATACGCTGCTCATGATCCAGATTACAAGGGCTAAGGATTTTGTTCTTGATTTTCATGCTCTGAACTGTTGTGACAGGTGTTGCACGACTCGTTTCCGTTGTGGTCGATATGGACTCAATAGGTGCACATTTTCCCACTATCTCTCTTTCTTCACCTTCACACTGAATGTCTTTGTATTTAGAATTCTTACATTAACCATGTTGTTCTTTGTTTCTAGTAAACCCTTTCCCACCATGAAGTGTGACCTATTTTCTGACTCCCTCAAATAGAATCAGTGGTTATCAGGACCACCTTCCACTTTTTTTCCCAAATAATTGCTTAGTCTGGGTCTAGGATCTGATTTCGGCAGATGATGACTTTTAAGACGGAACTATCGACTACTAGCTCATGTTCTTTCATGAAGTCTGTACCAACGATGTACTCGCCACATCTGTCTGCCATCAACACGTGCGAGAAGGTTATTCTAGTTGGGTTTTTTTTTTTTTTTTTTGATATATACCTAAACCGTAGCTCCTGTACCTGTTCGCAGGCTGTAACTGCTGGTGTTATGCAACCAAGACTTCTGCACAAGATCCCACCTGATGATTGAGGCCGTGTCACCGGTTTCCTTACTGCCGACTACTTCTACCAGCAGACTTTCATTCCATCGTTTTGCCTGTGGAGACTTGGATGATGGTCCTGTGTCCGTCGACTCCTGCTACCAACTTCTGCCCCATTGGTGCTTAAGCATTTCTAGACTGATGGCTTCGGGACGATTGACGGGCTTATTGATAGCCGTTTCTGCCGGTTTCTCCGTCTTTTCGTCGTGCCTGTTCTTTACACTACCTTTGAAGATGCCCAAATTGATCGCAATTCCAATATCGCATCCTACGTCTCTCTCGCGGGGTATCTTGTTCACCGACACTAAGTTCTTCGCAGGTACATTCAACAGATGTGTTCCTTTGGAAGGCTGATTGACTGCTTCTATTGCCAGAGCGAAGGCGAGTGCTTCAGCAAGGTTTTTTTTCCCGGCCATCCTTATTGCTGACTGTAGGTTTGAATCTGCGAATTCCATTATGGATGCGTTCCTTGCCATTTTGTCGACTATTTTCTGACTTGCGGTGGGGTAAGACAAATGTGCCAGTCGGCTGACGTCTGCTTAGATCTGTTGTAAATTTTTTGAATTCAACTTTGCAATTGGACTTTGTAAATCTCCTGCATGTGGTTATCCTCAAACCGTTTCTATATAGCCTGTACTAAAGCCATATAATCTTTATGGTTTTCCATATTAATTGTTTGCAATAGTTCTGCTGCAGAGCCGTGCAAGGCCATTGTTAGGGCAAAGCACTTCTCCTCATTGTCCCAGTTGTTTGCACAGGCAGCCATTTAAAATTGCTTCTTATAAGTAGACCATAAGTTCTGGCCATTACATTATCGCAGCCATGTCATTGCCGGTACTTATGTGTTTTTCCTCGTCAACGTCAAAGAGGAATTGGTGCCGTGAAATAACGCCGAGCTCAATAACGCTCAATTCCTAAATTCGGCTTTATTTCGCAATGACAAAGTGAAATATCGCCGACCATTGCTTGTGAAATAAAGCGGAATTCCGCCGAGGGAATGTCAAAAACTGTGAGGCAGGCGCCTATAACTTTTTAGCAATTGTATTTTAGTTGTAATTGTAATTTTTCGAATTAACATGGTACCGTTTATTTCAATCATTTTTAGCATGATATTATATCATGGTATTATGGATTTATATTAAAGCAATATTAAAAACAATGAAAAGTGAAATAAGGCCGATTTTTGTATCTTTTACTTAAACCCACTTTATTCATTTCAAATCACCTTAGTGGGATACTGGTATTTATACCCCCTGCTATTTTTCGAGAACCGGTTGTCCATACGAGTACTTCTCTCTAAAATTAGAGTTGGCTCTCGACGCTATAATAAGATACTCGTATGTTTTCCATTTACGAAAGTTCGACCATATTTCTACGTTCAGTGGACTATCGTAACTGCTTATTTATTGAAAATTTAATAATCTATCAGAAGCCTAATCACTTATACATTAAGTTGCAATTTACTAGATGTTTCTAGTCAGGCCTCCTCGACATGCGGATATTCCGACGGGCAAATGTTGACTCTGACCACTTTCTTTTTGCGGATAAATTCAGAGTTGTCCAACGAGAAGAAGCTGCAAAAAGAAATTCAACGTTGGACGCCTTAGCACACCTGGAGAAGCCAGAGATTACAGAGAGCGCCTAAGTGAGAAACTCTCCAATATGCACTCACCTACCACAGACGCCAACCATCAGTGGTGCCAGTATCGCGACATCATCAAGAAGGTATCCGAAACCACCTTAGGGTACCAGCCACCCCAGAGAAAGAGCCCATGGATGAATGCGTTTACAGGAAAAAGTTGACAGAAGATGCACACAAGAAAATGCTGCAGCGCAAAACAAGGGCAGCAAGGGAAGAGTATCGAGCCAGGAGGAGGGAAGAGAAGAGGATCCTGCGTAGAAAAAAGAGGGCCTACGCAGCATCCCAGCTCAGGAAGATCGAAGCAACTGGCTGCTGGCTTCAAAACCGGAACACAAGCTCTTCAAAACACCGAAGGAAACCTAGTCACCGAAGCACAGTGAATAGTAGATGTGTTTAAGCAGCATCATGTAGAGAGAGTGATAGGGCAAGAAGAGAACCCACATCCCGTCAATGAAGAACCAGTTCCACCACCCCGTATAGAAGAAGTTGGCTTAGCTATAAAAAAGCTTAAGATCAACAAGGGTGCAGGCTTGTTGTTTACCAGCCGAGCTCTTTAAATACGGTGGCGATGTTTTGGTAGGGCGCATGCACCAAATCATCATCCAAGTATGGGTGGAAGAAAGCATGCCCGACGACTGGACATTTACATACATTTACAAAAAAGGCGATCCTATGCCTTGCAAGAACTATCGCGGCATATCCCTGCCTAATCTCGCATATAAGATCCTATCCAACGTACTGTGTGAACGTCTCAAACCGTTCTGCAACACACTAATCGGCATGTACCAATGTGGCTTCCGGCCCGGCAGATCGACTATAAACCAAATTTTCACACTGAGACAAATCCTAGAAAAGACCAACTAGTTTTAAGTCGAGACTCACCACCTTTTCATCGACTTCAAGGCCGCATATTATAGCATTAATCGTCAGGAGCTTTATATGGCGATGGCCGAATTTGGGATCCCGGCAAAACTGATCCAGTTGTGCTGCGTGATACTGGAAAACACGCGCTGCAACGTGCAGTTCAGAAGTAGCTCCTCCGAACTATTTCAATCATGCACCGGATTCCGGCAAGGTGATGCGCTATCATGTGATTGCTTCAATCTCGTCCTAGAGCAGATAGTGCGCAGGGCAGGCGTCAACACGGAAGGCACTATCTTCAACAAGTCCGTCCAGCTCCTGGGATATGCGGACGATATTGATATCATCGGGCGCTCGCAGCGTTCCGTGATACAGGCTTTCACGGCGATTGAAGAACAGGTGAAATTTTTTTGGCCTGGAAGTAAACGAGGACAAAACCAAGTAGTACATGCTATCAACAAACAAAGAATCATCTGTCCACCGCCTAAGACAAAACGTCACTATTGATAGCAACAATTTCGAGGTAGTTAAGAAGTTCATATACCTCGGAGTAAACATGAACTCCACGAATGACACCCCAGTGGAGATCCGACGAAGAATTACCATAGGAAACCGCTGCTACTTCGGTTTGGCAAAGCAATTAGGTTCAAAACTCCTGACTCGTAGGACCAAATGTACGCTTTACAAAACCCTTATCTTGCCAGTTCTACTGTATGGCGCCGAGTGCTGGAAGGAAGGGAGAGCTAATTCTGGGTTCCTTCGAAAGAAAAATTCTTCGACGGATTTTTGGTCCTGTGTGCGAGGAGGGCGAATGGAGGAGAAGATACAACCGCGAACTTTATGAGCTGTACCAAGATGCGGATGTAGTCCAAAAAGCCAAAATACGTCGACTACATTGGTTCGGCCACATCGAGCGAATGGACAACAATGCTCCAGCTAAGAGAATCTTCGAATCTCAGCCCTCAGGTTCGAGACGACAAGGAAGACCGAACCTACATTTCAAAGACCAAGCTATCGCGGATGCCAGAGCGCTTGGTCTGGATAACTGGAAGCAGCATGCCCGGGATCGTAGAGGATGGAAGGCTGAAGTGTCTCAGGCAGAGACTCTCCACGGGTGGGGAGCCCATTAAGTAAGTAAGTTACTAGATGTTTCAGGACCGGCACTTTAATTCCTTCTTATCATAAATATTTAGAAAGTAGCCGCCTGTTCTTCGTTCACGCTGATTAGACTTGTTGCCATACGAAATCATGCGTATGGCAGAGACAAGACATTTTGGGTATTTTTTCTACAACCATTTTAAGAAGTCATGTGCCAAATAGGGCCAATAGGACAAACAATCAATAAAATGATGATTAGCTAAATTTATTTCGAAATATGATGGCTATTTGGAAAATGTAATAAATTTGTATAATTTTTGCATATGCATATTCTTGTTAATTTTATTTTCTATATTATATTAATATTATTTATTTATATTATATTTATATAATATTTATTTTTGTTTTTCTTTATAATTCTATATCCTTAATTTATAATGAAAAACGAGGGGTGCTCAGAAAATAACGGGAATTTTTAAAAGTCTCGGGTTTGGAGTGTCCAATTGTCAATTTTTTTTTACGTTGGTATACATGCCCCTGAAGTATGATACAATTTTCAGCTGTCTTCATTGTTTACTTGGTCTGTGGCAGCCACTAAGGTTAGACGTGTTTTTATGAGCGTGGCGATTTTCGTTTATTAAAAGAAATGGATCAAAGAATTTGTATCAAATTTTGCGTAAAAAATGAAATAAAGTGTGTGAAATGTTAACGAAGGCCTACGCTGAGTCTGCTATGAGTAACGCAAGAGTTTACGAGTGGTATAAGCGTTGCCAAGATGGCCGTGAAGACGTTGATGATGACGAACGCCCCGGACGCCAGATCACATCAACAACCGATGAAAACGTGGAAAAAGTGAAAGAAATGGTTATGAACGATCGCCGAATCACAAGTCGCTGTTGATGTTGGCATATCGATTGGCTCATGCCATGCAATTTTTTCGAATGTTTTGGGTATAAACGCCTGGCAACAAAATTTGTTCCAAAATTGTTGAACATTGAACAAAAACCTCTGGAACAATAAGACTGCAAATTATGCTGATGATGTCAACAAAATGTTGAATGCTTATCACAAAATGGGATGTAACATGAAAATAAAGTTTTTTCATTCTCACTTGAATTTTTTCCCAGAAGATATGGATGATGTAAGCGATAAGCACCGCGAGGAGTTCCACCAAGATTTAAAATAATTAAATTTAACAAAAAATAATATATATCGGTAATACAGTGCGCATCATAATTACGAGTATAACCCACTTTTTTATTCAAGCTTTAGGTTAGGTTAGGTTAAACAGGGGTATGATGGATATATGCCATCACACGGACACTAGGCATCAAAACGGGCCCATCATGATCCCTGCGGAACCAGTTGAATTTGTCTTCAAATATCAAAAACCTAAACACCCAATTTTCCTGCAATAGCCCAGAAGGCCTTTGAAGTTCATGCTGCCGTCTATTTCCTCTAGGTTTTCGAAAAAACCTACAAATTTTCTTCGACTACGCGATATTGCCTTGCATTCACACAGTATATGTGTTATGTCCTCAACAGCTTGCAGACCACCGCAGTATATGCAAATATCCGTATCTGATAATTTGAGTCTCATTGCGTCTTGCCGCAGGAGACAGTGTCCTGTCAGAGTTCCTATTACTGTCCTAAGATTATCGCTGCTTAATTTCGTTAACTTCCTAGATCTTTTGCCGTCAAAAAGCGGATAAAGAGGCTTGGACACAGGGTATGTCCTTCAAAACATGACGACCTTAGGTTGGCAGTCTTTGTAATTTTTTCCTCGATAGTGCCCCTCACTATGCAAAGGGGTGGTTTGATGTTCGCAACCTTACTATTGTCGAGTAGCCCTCCTTTTCTTACAAGCTAAGTGTTCTGGCACCCAGCAGCGTCTTACCCGGTTCTGACTGCATAGTGCTTTAAGCACTGTGCGACCGCCCATGACTGTATCAGAGTTAACGTTGGTTGATTCCATTGCCTTGAGTGCGGCCTGGCTATCGATATAGATAGCGATATGTTTCGGATACCGATCTCATCTGCACTAACTCAGCCGCCCTGAGGACAGCCAGAACATCTTATTGGAAGACACTGCTTTCCTCCGATAGTCTAATAGACACTATTAGTTCTGGGTCTTCTGAGAAGATACTAGAACCTGTCCCTTCCTCTGTTTTTGAGCCATCTGTGAAAATTGCAATTTTATTTGATCTGATTATTTCACTCTTTTCACAGTCCTCCCTCTCCGGATAAATTATATCGTACGGGATGTCGAAGTCGACCAGGGAAGGAATTTCATCCGTTAGAATTGGATTGCCTGGCAGTAGCTCCATTAGGTCTGCGCCTTGTCCGAAACTACTGCTCTTTAGTTAAGATTTAACTTTCAATAAAATTGAAACAAACACTTAAACACTTAAAGAAGAATGTACTGTAATATGAGCTTGCCAATGAGCTCTCGCAACGACCAGTTCAGTAAGTTTAAAATAAATGTATTTTCAATAAGTTATTGATAAAGTGTATTTACGAAACATGCCGCGTGGTATGTCACCATCGGGTGTGCTAAACGGTCAGGAAGAAAAAGGAATCATTGTGCCCGAGAAGGGCGGACAACCGCTCGAGCCGCCAGCAATTCAACTGAAAGTTGCACAAAATTAACAGCGCTAGTTCAGATTAGAGTGTCAAAAACTACGTTTTGGAGAGCTATTCAGCGGAATCCGAACCTTTGCCGATCGATAATGAATCGCACTCCACGACTTTTAGATCGTTAGGTTGGAATTCGCCAAGAATAACATGGACATGGATTGGGCTTCTGTAAGTTTAAATTAACAGATGTCTTCAAATTCTTGTAAACCTATTTTTTGTAATTCTAACTTTAACATTCCCTTAAAAGGTTATTTTTTCTGATGAAAAATAATACAGTTTGGATGGTCCTAATGGATGGTGTTCCTATTGGCGCGATTTACGGAAGGAGCCCCAATATTTTCAAAAGCGAAATTTTGGTGGCGGCTCTGCGATGATGTGGGGTGCTTTCTCTTCAAAGGGGTACCTGGAAATGCAACAACAGGAATTATGTTTAAGTACTCCGGCGAAGTTTGATTCCATTTTTGGCAGATAATCATGATACGAATTGGACTTATCAGCAGAACAATGCCCGAATACACACCAGTAGGGAAACCATCAACTGTTTAAGAATAAATTATGTCAATTAAATGCAGGCCAGCTCTCCCGATGTAAACCTAATTGAAAACCTTTGGGGAATCCTAGTGAGGATAATACTATATACGCTAAAGGAAAGACCTTGATCCTGGAATAACCACCGTGTGGCGCTCCTATTGTTCCAATTTGAGTTCTGTGTTTTTTTTTTGTTAAGTTGGTAAATCTGTTGTTGATATTCCCTCTAAATCTTAGCGTCATAGCTTGACATTTGCATAAGTTACGTAGCCAAGAGTACATCTATCTCTGTGTGTGTTGGCGATTTTTTACAATTTTAAAAATGGATTTAAATTTGCAACAACGAACTTTTATTAAATTTTGCGTAAAAAACGGATTTAATGGTGCGCGAACGTTGGAAATGTTGGAAAAGTTTTCGGCAACGATTCTGTAAAGAAACCGATCCTTTACCAGTGGCACGAGCGGTTCAAAAGTGGTCGTGAGTCAATCGAAGATGATGAACGTAATGGCAGACCATCGACATCGAAAACTGATGAAAACATTGATGGAGTAAAAGAAATGTTGGTCAATAACCGCAAATTAACCATCAGAGAGATAGCGGAGGACTTAAACATTGCCTCTGGATCCGTCCAAGACATTTTGGTTAATGATTTGGGTTTTCGTCGTGTAGCAGCAAAGTTGGTACCAAAAGACCTCAATTTCATGGAAAAAAGAGACCGTGTTGACGTCGCAAAATAGATGATTTGCAAGGCTGAATCCGATCCCAGATTCATCAAAAGGATCATTATTGGAGACGAGACGTGGGTTTATGAGTACGACACGCAATCCAAACTTCAGGCAAGTGAATGGCGTTCACCAAATGAGCCGAGACCAAAAAAACCACGTCGTTTTCAATCAAACAAGAAAGCAATGCTCAGGGTTTTCATAGATTACAACGGTGTAGTGCATCATGAATTTTTGCCAGAAGGCCAGACAGTAAACAAAGAGCATTATTTGAGCGTTATGAGACGTTTGCGTGAAGCAATTCGCCGAAAGAGAATTGTGGGCAGAAAACTCGTGGATTTTGCACCATGATAACGTACCGTCGCACAGTGCCATAATTATTCGTAATTTTTTGACGAAAAATGCAACAAATACCATCCAACAGCCACCGAATTTACCTGATTTGGCTCCCTGTGACTTCTTTCTGTTGATACGCATACGAGTTAAAAAAAACACTACGGGGAACGCGTTTCAGCAGCCGAGATTAAGTAATGGAAAAATCGCAGGAAGCACTATTGGACATACCGAAAACCGAATATAAAATATGTTTCGAGGATTGGATCAAGCGCTGGCATAAGTGTATTGCAGTCGATGGGGATTACTTTGAAAGGGACAATATAGATTTAGATGAATAAACTTGTATTTTTAATTTTCTGAATAAATTTGATCAATGTGGTATGAGTCAATATCAGACCTTAACTCTTTCCGTTTCACTGGTTCAAAATTTGAACCACATATTTCTTGCCGTTGTGTAGAAAATATTTTCTGCAACTGGTTCAAAGGCTTAATATTTATACGGCATGAAAGAAAAACATTGTGTGACTTGCAAGAGAGAAGGGAGAATTTTTCGTTTCAACTTTGTTCTTACGGTAAAGTGAGTAACGGCACTTTTGTGAAGTTGACACTGGAATTTCATTTCTTAAATTTCGTTTATAATTTATAAAGTGTTTAGTGTATTATTATTAGTACAGTTTATTATTATTAGTATAAGAATTTTCTGGAAAACCCGTAAACATAGAAGAAAAAGAAGTGGTACGTTTTTTGACCCGGTGCGACGGAAACCTTTTTCTCCTTTTCCGCTTTTTTTACTTATTTTAGTCATGTCGGATTATAAGGAGCCAGATCTTAATTTGGTTGGCATAAGATTTGATGAATTTTTGAGAGAACGGGGAACAGACGATGATGCAGATTCACTTCCTTCAGGACCTGATTCTGATATTTCTTCAGTGACTTCATGTGGGTCAGGTTCCAATTTACAGTCTGAGGGTCAGGAAGCTCAGTTGATATTATCGTTTGATTGGGAGGACGATATTCCTCTAAAAGTGACTCGTAACTGGAATGGTTATATATAGAATGGTCATGTGTACCAGAGTTTACACATAACTTTAGGGCTACTGATTTCGTGAAAGATATTGAAAGTCCAACACGATGTATTACGATTACACGATTTTCACGATTCCTATATCAATTCCTGTATGAAGCAAGCACGGTTTAGTTGGATGTTGGGAAATTTACATGTGAATGATGGGTGTCTTGAACCAAAACGAGGTGCTTTATGGGACTGTTTACTCGCTTTTTGGATAAATGAGCTTCTCTGAACTACTTCATATGCCTGTACGGATTTGGACCACCTAAAAATGTGGTGCTCAGATATTGTTTTAAAATTTTTGGAATGGACTTCATAGCGACAAATTTATAAATTTCGATTTCGAATGTTTCAAGCTAATGCTCGCAAGCAAACAATGAAAGATGTCTTGGACAACATACGACTAATAAACGCTTACCTAACATTGCTAATTGCTACCAGTTCAAAGGTATTCGAAGTTCACTCTATGGCTTGTTCAACAAATCATTTTTGTCAGAATAAGTTTAAACACAAGGGTTCTGGTTTTTATAATGCCTGTCTTAAGCCTAATGACTGAAGAAGAACCATTAATTTGTTGAGACTGGCGAAGAGAAGTGCTCCTAGATGGAACCATGTATCTTAGACTGGGAACTAATTATACATCTGTATGTATTGTGATGTATCATTTTATCTTCATCTTCGTCCCTATAGGCCCTAACAAAATATCTGAAAGAAGGTCGAGTACCAGTACCAGTGTCTTCTTTCAGTTCTCTCAATTTCAAGACATTTTTGTGGTAGCTGTCACGAACCCTAAGGGAGAATGTCTTGGAACGCTTTCGAAAGCGTTAAGTCATTAGGATGGCACCGGAGAAATAATTTTGTAATCAACTTTAAGAGACCCAAATCTACCTTAAAGAACTGTCGTGCTCTGATCTAATGTGAATAGGCTACACAAAACCCTGTTATCCAAAAACTTAAAAATTGATGAGCAGAAAACGCTAAAAAATTATGCAACATACGGTAAGATGACTCTTTTGGAAACAAAATAAAATTAGATTTTACAATTAGAGCAGACGACGTGCTGTAACTCTGATCACATCCTCTACATGTACATAAAATATACTTATGTACCTCCCTATGGTAGCCAACAGGTAAACACAACAGCATTATAATGTCCTTTGAGAAATGCCTGAACCTCAGAAACAGGACGTACGGCGGATGGTTTCCGGTTACTGAACCAACGTCAACAAATGTTGATTTTATATTTATGAATTACTTCAACGTATATTGGGTTGAGATCAATAAGGATTTTTCAGGATTAGTCAGGGTTCTGTAGTAGAGATGGTAGATGTTGAACCATTAATGGGTTAACAAAAGTAATCAATCCCTGAAACGGGTCCCAATCTATAGCCCCGTAATCATTGTTCACTTTCATGATTACAACATGGTTCGCATCTGCGCATGAAATGTTCAAGCCATGTGCAGCAGAATAATTACCAGAGGTCGTAGACTGCTTAGAAGCAGATACATATCACTCCCATCCAGGCAGTATGGTATGGAAGAGCCGGGTAAGAAGAGTATGGAAAACTGTGACACATAATACGGCAACTGCTGTAGCGAACATAACCGTCGTCTTTTTAGGTGCAGATTTGTATTAAGTGGCACAAAATATTAAACTTTGGGTAAGTGTAACAATCTGGAACAGAACTAGGGTCGTCAACATCAGCCCTACAGTACAACCTCCTCAACAGTACCTAAGAGCAATGTCCGACTTAAAAATCGGGCCAAAATAGAAAAAGAGGACTTCCTTGGTAGTAAAGGGTGTCCCAAAATTCACGCAATAAGTATGTTAATTTTGATAGAAAACACAATTTTTACAGTATATGGAAAAACATATAGGATAAATGGCCTTCACGGTTTGCTGGAACATATGCACGCGTGTCGAAATTTCCCGTAACAGTTTTGAATAAATGTGACTGAATTTCGTTGATACAGCGCTCAATTTGCTCCTTCAAGGAGTGGAGACTTCAAAAAACCCCAAAGAAAAATGTCCAACGGCGTTAAATCACATAATCTGATCACCAAAACCGGGAAATTAAACGACCATCAAACAACTCATGCAGCTATTGAATTGTCTTGTAGAAACTACATCTCCTCTACCTCCCTATCTTGCAGTTTAGATACGAAAAAACTGGTTATCATATCGTGAAAGCGAGCACCATTAACTGTGATTGCCTGACCATTCGTATTTCCAAAGAAGAATAGTTCGATAATGCCTCCAGCTCAAAGTCCGCACTGACACGTTGTGGATGCATTTATTTCTCAGCAATCACTCTTGGACTTTGTAAACTCTAAATTCGAAAATTTTGACCATTAACAAAGCCATCAAGGTGAAAATGGTCCTCATCGGTGAAGATTTGAATTGCAAACTGTAGCTGCCGAAACTTCATTATTTTTAGAATATTATTCAACAATGAAAGACGTTGTTCTTGCGTGTAGCGCTCCATTTTTAATAACCCTGAACTGTCAGCTGCTACGCTGTCTTTTTTTTTTCTTTGGCAACACTTCTTGGGCTCATTTTGGGACACCATTTTCAGTACAAAAGCAAATCCTACACGATACCATATCTGAAAAGAGGCTTATGCTAATTGACGTTGCTGCGGGGTGCTTACCAGCTTAGACATTAACACATGAACGGGAATTTGCACCAGATGATTTGAAGCGTAGAATAATGGTCTGCAGGTTTGTCACCGTACAACAAACACCAAGAGCTTAAAGCCTAAAGCTAAATTAGATAAATTCAATTATTTGTTTTCTGATTATCAGGTTGACACACGGTTTCAAATGAGTGTGAACGATGAAGCGTATAAATTACATTGCTTTAGTAAACCTTTTGCGCTAATAGAAATATTCGTGTGGGTGGGAGATCGGCAACCTACGTACAAGACGAATTAAAGTGCCATCTGATTTATGAATTAATGCCTGATTGTCCAATGGAGTATGTTTTTATTAATGTTGCCTGTGACACCAACTACATATTGTACTTGTAGTTGCTGCATATTGACCAAACAATTATGTCGACCTTATGCCCTTTTTTAACACCTTAGAGCAAATCTCAATGTCAGGCCGCGAACCTTATACATACTATGTGGTGACTTTAACTGCAATCTTCTTGACCATCAGAGTTTTTCTCATTTCCAAAGCAATTTCTCTGTCAATCGGCTTACATCCAGTAAATTCTGCCCAGTCCACCCCAACACCCTCCTCGACGTAATTTTAGTTAACGATCTAAACGAAATTTTTCTCGATAATCAACTACAGGCTCCCGTTTCTCTAAGCATCTTTGCCTCTGTATTATAAATTAAAGTGCAGTGAAACGAAGTATAACTATAGAAATCTACGAAATATAAATCTCGAGCTTCTGTTGGCGGATCTGGTGATATATCTTCTGCTATCTACTAAGGATCAAGCGAACTAGCTGGAAGCTAACAAAGTTTCGCTTAAGATATGAGCTGTAAACCATACATTGCCTGCCTGTCAAACTCAATATTTACTGCCATTCCTACACTCGCATTAGAAATTCAGTTGTGTTGCAAATTAGAGCCTCCAATTAGCATACTTGGATAACTTTGAGAGAACTTGGTATCTGTAAAGCCACTTCAGTAATAATCCGCGAGGACATTAATTGCGAATTTTTTTGTTAATAAAAAATTCGTTTCAGTGCTATCCAGCAACAGCAGTCAATTTTTGACGTGAAAACGTCTTTTCGCTCGTTAAGTACAGTGATAGCTGGTCAAACTTTCTTGCGTTAGAAAATACCGTAGGATTTCAATTGTTAATAACTACGAGACTAATAATGCGATAACAATGGTTGAGGTCGCAATGGATAGAGCGTGTCTGTACGTGTTTATCGCGCAGCGTTTGTTTTGTCCGTGACGTCATCGGGCTACGAGACAATAAAAATAATCGCCGAAATATAAGTAAAAAGCGGTATTAAATTGAAAATTTTCAAAAAAAAATAAAGATCTCGTCTCATATGAATCGTAAATGTGCACGAAATTATAGAAAACGCAAATCAGAGGAAAGCTCGCACCAAAAGGAATTTAAAAAACCTAAAAAAATCTAGGGCCGAGCAAATGTCAGAGCTGCGGCACCATCGAAGAAGAAATGAAAAAACTGCGCAAAGCCATGACGTAGCTGGCCCATCGCGCCCGCAACCGACAGTTCCAACGTCCACGGATTATGTACAGACATCGTTGGAAGGCAATAAAGAAAACAGTGATGTGTCTCAACATCACACCAGGGCAGCACAGTGTACCGCTGAATATAATCTACGATGTGCATGCAGAGCAGCTGTTATTTCCATCTCTTTACTATGGTGTGGCGCGTTCCTTCAAGCCAAACGTAACCGTCACACCATAAAAATAGCTAACAGCGAGGTATGCCTTAGAGACCGGCGAGGTGTGACACCCGATCACATCCTCTACATGGCGATGAAGATACTACGACTACGAGTCACACAAGGCATATACTCCTCGTTAGGAATACAGAAAACGTCGCATGATAGAGGATAAACAATATCTCAATTCGTGTATAGAGAGAAATATAGCCTTTCTGAAAACTATACCGAACAGCGTTCAATATTGGTCGAATCGTAAGAAGGATCTCTTTGCCATGCTACGGCAACTCGGTAAGCCGACTGTGTTTCTTACGATGAGCGCCAAAGAAATACGCTGGCCGAAGTTGCTCGAGATACTGGATCGACTAAATCCAAAAAATGACGGCGATAATCCTGCCGTAATAGCAGTAGCAGACATCTTCGCATGAGTCGATCGACAAGATGCGACTTAGTGAAACGAAGATCGTCTGACGTATTGTATTTACTTCCATAAGCTCGTTGGCGTTGTGATGCAGCTACTACGAACGACTGTCACGTCACGAAACCAATGGGAATGTTGACCTTGCACACTTATGCACGATTTCACTGTCGGCCACAGATTCAGCATTTCTATAGATAGCTACTCCACCAGCAATTCGTTTGCCACCATCACACTGATTGACGTATGTGCTATCGACAACGAGGAACTCGAGGCCTAAAATCGGAACAGCATTGCATTTACTATTCATCCAGGTCTCCGAGAGCGCGAGATAGTCCGAATGGCGTATTATTTGGTCTGTATATGTCGAATGAGCGACTAAACTGTGACAGTTGTTAGCGGTCACTATTATACGTACACGTCCATCATTCACGTCACAATTGTTGCTCGGCGCCGCACCGAGAAATTTGTGCAACTATAAAGTTATTGTTGGCAGACGATAAAGCCACATGTCGACGATATCTGCATGATCAACGTAACCCTGGGCGGAGAATTGAAATTCCTGCTTGAACACGAATACAAGGTGTACAGATGCTAATCCTGTCGTCGCTGGCTCGATACTCAATCAGTATTCATAATATTATACCGACATTGGAAGACTTTACGCATATACCCCTCATTCTTTAATATTAATGGCGACAGCGATAAGACAGTGTTGAATAACTTTATGCTTGTGCCATTCGGTATGATGCCCGTGACGATCCTGCCCCTACAACGGTTGGCAACACCAACATCGATATGATTTTCTCAACACACTTGAATTCGATACAGTTTGAGGTGTGCGTCAGTTACTTCAGCTACCACAGACGCTTGCTACATGCAATAAACTTATGATGTAACCATACTACTCTGTATAACCATTGCATTAAAGAGATTGATAATTAAAATACATATTAATAGGAAATACTTGTTATAATTTTATCCCGACGTTTTCACGAAAAATCTACTTCGTGGACCTTGACTACGCCTTTTGGTACCCTGGGACATCTCTTCAAACGCTGAGTTCAGATTTATACGTCTTTCTGATGAAAACGTAGTTGAATCACTTCTGTCAATAAAATCAAACCGCACCGGTGTTCCCAAAATTGATCCAAAATTCATTAAACTACTACTGTCCTATATCTTACCACTTTTGACACACCTTTTTAACAGCATTATAACTTGCATGGGAAAATTGGAAAGAAGCCAAAATTATTCCAATACAGAAAAAAAAAATCAATGGTAATGAAAAAGATTTTAGGCCCATTGCAGTCTTAGCAAGGTATTAGAAAAAGCAATATGGATTCAATTTCAATTCAATTCAATTCAAAGCTATCTTACGGAAAGAAAGCTTCTGAGTGCCAACCAATCTGGTTAATCGGGATATGAATCATGTTAGCTTGTTAACGCTCTTAGATATCTCCAAGGCATTTAACACTATTAAACTGGGGAGTACCCCAGGGATCAATTCTTGGACCAATACTCTTTTCCCTCTATATTAATGAGCTTTCCACTCTGGTTCACCATTGCTCAATATGTTTGTACGCCGATGACGTTCAGCTCGTCTTCAGTAGCCCCATTTAGAATTTACATGAGGCTGGCGCAAAAATTAATGACTTACTCGTCAATAAATAACTTTCTTTGGCTCAACCCGGAAAAATCCAAGGTAATTGACGTTCACAAGAAAACCTATGATCGATGGACAGAAACACTTATTAGACTTGGACCAGGTATGGTATTATACCCTATGTCGCTAGCACCTAGAACTCACACTTAATAGTGCATTCACATGGAAAGAACACATTAGCGCTACTCTTTGAATTATTTGTAGAGGGCTTCGAGCACTCTTAATGGAAAACCCAAAGATTCACACCATTAGGCGTAAGAATGTTGTGCGGCAGTTAAATTTATTTTAATCCTGACTATAATTGCAGAAGAAAACTCAACGTCGCTTTTAACAACATCACACGATACTTTAGCAACCTCCGAAGGTGCGATCATATATGTACATACACATCTACTCAAAACGTATATGGTGATATATCGGTTACACAATATTATGCAAACACGTCAACCTGAGTATCTTTATAACAGTGTTGCTTTTTTCCAAACTCGGCGGCCTTTTGCTTTAATTCAACCTCCATACTCTCGTTTAACTTCAGAGCGTTTCAAAATTCTACTTACTTCTTGAATTCCTAGCCAGAGACTAAAACTTGATTCCCTTTTCTTCTCATTATTTAATTCATATGTAATGCCATTTGCAAACTTATTGGATTTATTTTTTTTATTTTGACTATTTTTATGAAGGTACATGCTCGTAACATCGTACTATTTTTAAGGCATCCCCTAACTATTGTAGAAGAATCAAATCTTACGGGGAAAGCACTACATATTTTAAATGAAAAAAAATAAATACAGGTCTCAGCCCTGAATTCTGAATCTTTTACAAAGTCCATGTCGCTGTACTCGTATAGCCCGGATAGTTCTCTATGATAGAGTTAGAGGCCTCTGCTTCTCAATTGCCCCCCAAAAAAAAAAACGATTGGCAAGTGTTATCCTTCGAATGATCTACAAGAGTGTTTCATTGTTTGTATTAATTATTAATTGCGTTGCAAAATCCTTAAATGCCTAGAAGTTGTCCAATTCGTCAACGTTAGGGAACCCACATCCCTCGTTTGCCGCCAGACCCACATTCGCCGCTTTTGCCTTAATACTTGCAAACGCCTTGTTCTGCCAATTATGTCTATATCATCCGCATAAGCAAGTAGTTGTGCAGACTCTTGGAGGATTGTACCTCTGGCGTTGGCTTGCGAGTCAATTGTCGGTGGATCATCTTGTCGGAAGACTTTTCTGACACCAGAGGTCTCCGTAAAATATTACCGATCCTTACGCAGTAGCGTGCATTCTCAATGGTCATCCCGCAAAATTGAAAAAGCTTAGCAGGAATGCTGAAACCGGCTATGGCTTTGTATGATTTCTTCTGATATGCTCGTAATCGATAAACAGATGGTGGGTGTAGATCTGGCTTTTCCAAGATTTGCCATAACGTAAAAACGCACTGAGACCAAAGGTTGACAAAAGGTTTTAGATGATTACATAATACGTCAAGATGCTTTGAAGATGTTAAGGAAACTGATCACTATATAGTCTCCTATCATCATACGAGTACAATACTGTGGTTCCATTGGTCTGGAATGCTTTCGTCCGAACATAACTTAGAGGTCATTTAGTGCATGCCCTTCACTAAGTCATCTTTTGCTGCCTTGAACAGATTGGCAGCTAGGCTGTCAGTACCAGCAGCCTTATGGGACTTAAGTTTGAATATGGATATCCTCACTTCGTCGAAGTTGGGTGGAAGGAATTGTTGTCCATTATCGGCCGGACTATACAGTTCTCTCTGCCTGAGCGCGAAATTTTTTTCGTCATCGACGTTTAACAATCTTCAGCACTGACTACGAATCTGCGACTTTGTAGGTTTGCGTTCCTAGTTTGTTGACCTAGCATGTTCTTCTTACATGTGGAAATAAGTAATTCCATCCCTGTTGAATTGGGACTCATCCGAGTTTCCGCCAACAAAGTCTTTTCCAAAATGTAATTGTAAGACTCCAAATTGTTCTCATTGCATTATATGTATGTAGATCTTATTCTGATGCGTGATGAAGTGGAAGTGTATGCCTCCTGAATGTACAACTCCCCAGATATAAATCTTGTTAAAAACTTCTTCCGCCTTAGCAGAATTTCAGCTGTTTTCCGCGTGGACCTCGCCCCTCAACGTAGAAAATTTCCTGCTGAATATCCACTCTACGCAAAGTTGATATGGATGTCACAAGTGAATGTGGGTCATAAAGAACTTGAAAACAAATACATATATTTGGGTATCCTCTGGTTACTTGAAAGGCTTAACATTAAGAAAAATTTGCTCTTTAGCAAGCAAATGCTAACTTATGAACTATTTATTTGGGTTTATTCCAACAAAATGAATGCCAATATTTGAAAAGCTTGTTGTCTATGCAACATGGTTCATAAGAAACAAAACACAGAGATCTCGGAATTCAAAAATACAAATGCAAACCTTTGAAACCTCGATTGAGCAGAGATATTAATATGTAATACAAATTCTGGCAAATAAATCTATTGTGCCATCTACAATACAAGGTGGGCCATAAAATATGACAGTGCTTTAGAATGTAGGTTGCGGTTCGTGCAGTATGCGCCGTTGCCTCGTCATGCTGGAACCACATATCCTCCAGTCCCAATTCATCCAATTGAGGTTTGAAAAATTCATTATCATGGCTCTGTAGCGTTCATCATCAACAGTGACCGTTTGGCCCGCGCCTCACTAAAAAAAAAAAAATTGTCCAATGACTCCCCCAGCGTAAACAGCACACCATGTAGTGACTTTGAGTGGATATGTGTTAATAGCTCTTCTCGCATTACTCGCGGATTTTCAGTGCCCAAGAACTGCAAATTTTGTTTGTTCTCGTATCCATATAGGAGCCTCGTCGCTCATGATTACTTTTGACCCAAAATCTTCGATTTCGATTCAGGAGCCCGTGAACGTAGGTTAGACGGGATTCACGGTCAACACCCGTACGTCGTGTTGTCAATTGCGTGGCACGTAGTCTGGTCAATGTCGATGGAGCCACTATGATATCTCCAGTCACGACAGTGATATTCTCGGCCGATCGAGAGATACGAAGCCTGACGCCAAAATCACTGACGAATTGTTCATTAAAAACATCGTGACGATTATTCCGCGTTTTTCAGGAGTATAGCATTCCATTGCTTATTCACACAAATTCTAATTCTTTTTGCTCCACAAATGTCAAAACCCAATTGACATTCGACGCCATTTGTAAAATCGATTGCACATACCAATAGAGTCATACATGCATGGCCCACCTTGTACAAAAGATTAAACCCTTCGAATTGTCACGATAAAGATTAACTACGTCCAATTAGCAGAACAAAAAGGAACTTTCATTGGATAGGCGCCTATCAAACGTGTTTATTTCTCGGAAAAAAAAAATACTGGAGCCGCAGACTATTATTAAGAACATGGACGTGTCTATAGAAGCTTTTGACATGTCCTCAGGGAAGGAAAGGATATATGTATCAATAAAAAACTACACAAGCCCTGTACAATTTCAAAGGGAGAAATCAGATGTCTTTTACGATGTATCGCTAGACATACCATACCCATAAAGTGTGTTCCTTCGTACACAATAAATTTATTAGAGTAATCCTTATGTTCGCTGACTTTTAAACTCCACTGTATTTTTTTTTTTTTTTAAGTGCGTTAAGGCCACATGGAAAAGGAAAGAAAAAGACAAGAAAAAAGATATTTACACAGCTAAATGGGAATTAAGAAAGGTGTTCTATTACGACAGGGACGGAAATTGCTACGGTTCGTAATTACACCTTAGCAGGTGTTGCTGCTTCTGCCTCTTTGCTACTCATCTGATTTTTTCCAGATTCTGATTACGTGTGACGTTTTCAATGTTTTCAAAGTATTTAACATTGAACTCTCTCTCTCTCTCTGGCGTTTTACAAAGTTCAATGGTATTGACCCTCTACGAGTAATCGCGCACATTAATTCAATTAACATGCGCATTCTTTTCAACGAGATTTTGTTGTATAATATCCGAAGCTATAGACCCGTACAAATTGGGATCATGACTGGTTCGAAAATAAATTGATGTATCTGTAGAAGATTACAGGTGAAATAGGTCAGTAAAGCTGTTAATTCTTATATCACAGAGTCACAGAACCACATAGTCATCATCATAGATCGGCTAAGCAACTGTAATTTGTACTGGAAAGATGCTATAAGCGTAAACGTGATGATTGTATTACCAAAGTTCTAATTGTTACCAGGCTTACGATATTGATCGGAGTAATAAGGAACCCGGACAAAGAATAATGGGAAAGAATGTGCCGTTTAGATTAATGAAGAAGCGGTCCAAGAACGTTTTGAGTTCAATTTTTCAATCATTAATTTTCCTATGAAATTTAAGATACAAGCAGTTGTATTCCCTTTCACTATTTTTAACCATTTTGTGGAATTTTTCACTAAAAGATAATTGAGTCGAAGTTCAGTTACAATATGAAGGCTGGAAAATGTGCTTTGTGCATTTTTGGTGCGGTGGCATATTATCTACAGTTCACTTGTAAGCTGTAACATATTTTTCACGAAATCTAGTATCATACAACTCGGAATTATATTTTTAAATTAATATTGTACTTTGTAACAGTTTAACTGTCTTAATTTCGATACTCGTGAGCAGCTCGAAACTGGGCCAAAAAACGGATGAAAAACTGTGAAATCTACTACGGCGTTTGCTACGAAGGAGGAAGACGTTTCTTATCTTGATGTGTATTTACTATTCGAGGCAGAGTTATGCAAAAAGTATCAATACTTCGGCATGTAAGAGAAAACCTCCAAGCAATCTGCATTAAAGCCAAATTCGAAAATATATTTAGGTCCGCCCATGTTCCTTTAGAGGATAAGGTTGAGGGAATATTGACGAATCCTGTTACCTCTTAGGTAGATAAGTAGGTAGAGGTGGCAGCGTAGCATGAACCCAGATAGCACTAGAATGTGCCTTTTTGTTAAGACGACACGTGTGACCTGCTTGGAGATGTGTTTTGTTCAGGATGTGAGAGAATTAGTACCTAGATCCAGCCCGGGGAGTTAAGAAAACGGATTAATCTGCCCGCATGGTCTCCAATTGGCCAATGCCCCGTGATTATCGTCGTGATTCATCCTTGATGTGGCCCTACCTGGTCAGTTCATCTGCACACTCGTTTCTTTTTATGTCACTGTGCCCTGGAATCCAGAGTAGTGTGACCCTAAAGCATTCGCTCAAGCGGTAACCAGTTTGTAATATATGGTAGCCGAATCAATAGCTTTGATAGCGGCTTAGTGATCTATGAGGATAGCAATGTTTTGTTTGTGCGTTGTGTCACGCCCGAGATACGTGCAAGCTTCTCGGATTGCCAGTAGTTCCGCCTGGAAGACGCTGGCAAAATCCGGCAAGCTGTATGATATTGATATTATCAGTGATTCCGAGTAGACACCGACTCCCACTCCAGAGTCCATCTTCTATGCGTCGGTGTTCATGACCGTGTCGAAGTCCTTTCCTACTTCGTCTTTCTTCCACTGAACTCTGTTGGAAATCATACGTGGAAGTTTTTCTTGCAGTTTAGTTTGGATGTGATGTAGTCGGTTGGAAACGTGACCATGGTGTTTGGTAACAAGTCCAGGATGTTGCTGTGCAGTACAGCACCCAGATTCTTTTAGCATGACTGCGCGTCAAAGTGCGGTATTTTTTGTGTGTTGGTCGAGAGAGAAAAGATGCAGGTCCACAGCAAGGGCATGCATTGTGGCCGACCTCAATGCGCCCGTGATGCCTACACTGGTTGTTCTTTGGAACCTTTTTAGTCTCGTTAGGTTGTAGCCTTTGCTCAACGTGGCCTGACATACTAGTGACCCGTAGGTGAGAATTACTGCTGCTGTGTACATCCACAAGATCATCTTTGGTTGAAAACGCCACTCCTTTTTAAAGGTGTCGCTACAGTCATAGAAGACGACACATGTCTTCCTTACTCTTCCTCCGACGTTTTACTTCCAGTTAAGTTTTGGGTTAAGCATGATACCCATATACCTAGCACTGGAGAATAGTGTGAGCGGTTGACCATTAGACAGGGAAGGGTAAAATCAGATAAAATTCAGTTTTTCCCAGGTTGACACCAAAGCCACAATTTGCGTCCCAAGTATTTACATTGTGTAGAGCAGCCTCCATGATTTTACTTATCACATAGGCAGACTTCCTTGACACCATTGTCACCACGTCATCCGCATACACGACCACTTTGACCCCTTCTGTGCCTAGGGGCATTACAAGCATTTTGTTCATAATCATAAGCCAGAGTAGAGGAGAAATAACGCTGGCCTGTGGCGTTCCTCTATAGGCGTATTTGGTTAAGTGACTGTTACCTAGTGTTGCTTGTATAATTCTTGTTCTGAGCATAGAGACTATCCATTGACTAATAAATTTCTCTATGCCTAACTCGATCAGAGATTTGTGAGTACCATATTAGAGGCTCCCTCTATGTCTAGGAAGGTAGGTGTGCTGTGATTTGAATATCGATGATTCTTCTAGAATACTTAACATGTGGATGTCTAAGTCACGCTCTAGGGTTTTAAGTACATACGAGTATGAGGTTAAACTAAATGGCTTGAAATCCTTCGAGGGACTCATGCCAGCGTTTACCTACCTTTACCTTCGGTATAAACACCACTCGAATGCGTCTCCAAGATTAGAGTACGTGGTTCAGTATTAAACACCTTCTGAAGATTGACACTAGCCAAGGTATTTTTAGGTCTTGCGTTCTCTATAGCATGACCGGTCGTATACCGTCAGGGTCCGGATGCTTTAGCGGGGAGAAGCTGTTAGTAGCACAGGAAATTTTTCTTTGAGATGCAGGTTGTATTGTACTTTTCGAGACCTTCCAGGTTCCGTACAAATATCATTCCTGGGAAAGCGTGTATTCACCAGGAATTTCCATCCTCCATCTGATCTGCTTAGAAAGGAAGGGTTGGAGTGTTCCTTGGACAGAATTTTTCTAGGCCTGACGGAGTTCTTGAGGTTCTCTATTGAATGGCAATAGTCCATCCAGGACTGCTCTTTGGATGTCGTTATGGGTATGTTATACAGGATTAAACAGTCCTTGTAAGGGTGCCAGAAGTTGTGTTTGTAGCAGATATTGAAAAGCGCTCTGGCCATCTGCCTGAGATAAAAGAGATCCTCATTTCACCATGGCGGAAGAGTTTTTTTTTTATTACGTTTAACTGGGCACGAGACTTGCCTATTGCCATTGCCTCCATTGCCTATTGAAGCCAGATACTCCTGAATTCTCAATGTCTGAACTTTCCAAGGCGCCAAAATCGACTCGGAACTTGTTGCAGTCGGGGTACGAATACTGATATCGTAGGCACAACAGAGTTAGATGAGACCACTGAAATTGAATGTTGAATCGCTGCAATCGCAAGAGGCACCAGAATGTTTGTCGGTCGCGTTTCCCTCGAAGTCCAAAAATCCTAGCCTCCAAACACAAGCCATCGAAGCTACTTCTCTTCTGAATATTTACAAAGCGCCGCCACAAAGAAACCTCTGGTTTAATGTATGCAGGTATGCAGGTACAGTATGCAGTACAAGAGCATACAAAGCTATACTACATCAAGCTATATGATCAGCAAAGTAGGGAAGCACAATCTCCTTGGGAAGAAAAAGAAATATTAAGACGAGCGATTGAGGAAATTAAAAGTTTCATCAATAAAACGAACGTGCCAGGGTTGCAAGGCGAGAATAGAAGCCTAAAAAGTTGAACATGGACAACTAGTATTACATTTGGTGCTTCTCGATGCTCCGTTTTCTTCGAATGAAAAAAGAAACTCAACACTTTCCGCAAATGACGATTATTTGGCACAAAATCAGACATTTTCACACAACGTCAATATGACGCCAAAACAAAATCACTGATTTGTCAAAACGGTTTGTTTACCATATGTCTAATCTTAGTTCATGACGCTTTGGATATGTCAAAATCGACCAGCACTTACTGCTGGAGTCATCTATTGACACAGCGTAGTTGCGCACCGAATAATTTAAGATTTCATCTTCGAATCATGCAAATTTCAGAAAGCCAGGTAATATTGGATACATGTCGAAAGATGCAAGATACGAGTAAGTGAGAAAAGTATCAAGTGTATCATATCATTTCGATTTAGTAATGACGTGACGATAGTCCAATGGAATGACCAATTACTGACAGTCCCGTCCAGTGTGAAGTTCAAGGGCAAAATTCGTAAAACGTGCAACAGCCAAACCTTCAACTGGTTTCAAACTCAAATCACGTTTATTACGAAGAAAAAAAATCCAACCGAGGAAAACTCCAGATACTTGTTGTGTCCAAAACTGTAAATTAAATCCAGAACACCCTCAGCAACAGGGCAATAAACCCATTAAACCCATGTCTACGAATACGTTTACCTTAACAAAGGATCCTTAGGATGGGGATTTCAAGCTCCGAGTACATACACACGAGTAGGTATGTATTTATATTTTTTTTTTTTTCCAAGACTCACTTATGCCAGCCGGAGGCATCTCAAACAAAGCACTCAGTGTTTCATTTGCAGTTTGTAGCTTACGAATATATGTATCTGTGCCTTTCCGGTACTTTGCAACAATTTATTCGTAAAGAAACATTCACGAATACCAGAAGCCGATTCGCAGAAGGAGAAACGACAAAAAAAAAAGAAAAAAAAACAGAACAAATCAAAATTCCTGTCTGACCTTCTTTTTGCGCCTTCTGCTCCAGCTCAAGCCCGGCATTAGAACAATCGGTCTTTTATCTGTGGAATTAAATTAGCATAATTTGCAAAGTAAACTGTCTAAACTGTCTGAGTGTCCAGCCTCGGGTAGTTTTGTTTTCATTTTATATACTGTTTATTTTATTTTTTGAATTTTATTGAGCTAAAGTGGTGAATTTAGAGCAGAACCAGGGAGTCCAGAAATTAATTTCGACCGTTGAATATTTGTTTTGTGAATTTAGCTGTGATTCAAGATGGGTGTTGAGTCTTGCTTGACCACTGTGTCATTGCTGTTGCGTCTCACAACTTTGCGTTTTGTTTAAGTGGAATTGTCGCTGGTTATTGAAGGAAATGTTTGTTTTGCTCAGACAATATTAAAGTTGGGTCACGTTTTTTTTATAGATGTACCATACACCCAATAATAAATAAAATTAATCGAAAAATGCTTGCTTCATAATCAACGAATAAGGTTTCAAACTTCAAATGACTTAACGTTTCTAATGTTGATGGCACTCGATATGTGATGAGAATATCTAACTGGAATGGGAGTTGGTATCTAGCATATACAGGTGCAGCATGCCTCGCTTTGTGGATGAGGCATGTAAAACTGGTACTTTGACAGATATTGTACCCAGGATTGGAAAATAATTTGGTACATGGGCAATGCGAAAACCCTGCCTCATTAAGTAAGATAGGCTCAGCTGATAAGCCGAAACAGTCACCTTGTTTGGTTAACTTTACGTTAGCTTTCTAAAAGGAAGGAATCTTACATTATCCCTATTCATAAAAAAGGAAGTAAAGCCGAAGTCGATAATTATAGGCCCATAGCGAAACTCTCTTGCATACCCAAACTTTTTGAAAACATAGTCTATCAACAACTGCTTCCGTACTGTAGGCCAACTATCTGCACAAATCAGCACGGCTTCATGTAAGGTAAATCAACGACCACTAACCTAACAGGGTTCGTCTCTAGGACTCTTCATGCTTTAGAAGACGGTGATGAAGTCGATTCAATTTCCACAGATTTCAGCAAGGTATTCGACAAAATTTCTCACCAACTTATCATCTTTAAACTAAAAAAAACTTGTCTTTTCCCCTCATTTTGTGGCATGGACCAAATCCTATTTAGAAGACCGAGAATACAGGGTCATCTTCAGATCTTCAATATCCGAACCCATTAAAGCAACATCTGGTGTCCCTCAGTGTAGTCACCTTGGTCCAATCATCTTTATCCTCACAATTAATGATATAAATTTAATTTTAACTAACTCTAATCTTTCTATTTTCGCTGATGACATGAGAATTTCCAAAGTCATCTCATTGCCTTCTGACTCCCATTGCCTGCAAGATGACTTGAATAAGTTTTCGGTATGGTGCAAGCAAAACTTTTTGGAGCTTAATGTCAGCAAATGCCAAGCGATAACCTATTCCCGTAAACGTCTACCTCCCCCTCCAAGAAACTACTTCATCTGCGATGAGCCTATTCCTTCCACTACCCAAGTACGGGATCTAGGTATAATTTGTGATAGAGAATTGAATTTCGACTCACATATTGACAGCATTATAAATAAAGCTAACTCTTCACTCGGCTTTATCAAACGCTGGTCAAAAGAATTTTCCAACCCTTACGTTACAAAGTCCCTGTACATTACTTTTGTAAGGCCTCTTCTCGAATATTGCAGCCAAGTTTGGTCACCCTATAAACTAACCCACATTCAAAGAATAGAAGCAGTCCAACGCAGGTTTATCCGTTTTGCACTTCGTGGTCTACCTTGGGCCGATCCATATGGATTACCCCCCTATGAAAATAGGCTAAAACTAATTAGCATGCATACCCTAAAAAAACGTCGTGAAGTCGCTGATGATGATTTTTATCCACCAGTTACTGACTGGAAATATCGACTGCTCGACAATAACGCAAAATATTGCATTCACTCCCAATTCCCGTAATCTAAGATCTGTCCCACTCTTCCTGATCCGAACTCACCGCACCAACTACGGTCACTTTGAACCCATATCCAGAATGTTGCGTATAACGAACAACTACGCCGAAGTCTTTGACCTAAATAGCAGCAAACAAGAAATAAAAACAGCGCTGCTCAATATGCCACTCCCTTAACATCTCCCCCGTCCACCATTTCTCCTCGCCCCATTAGGTTAAGTATATCTTGGTTAGTTTTTAAGACTAGTTTTAAGTTTGGCTTATTAATAAGCTTAATAAAGTTGTCCGGGGTAGACCCGGGCCAGTAATTAAAAGCTAAACACTCCTGCTCTATGAGTCAGGTCGAATTTTGAATACCAGGCTATCTTCATTGTAGGCCAAGATAATATTACCTATTACCAACGCTGCGTTATCAGCTATTTCTTTTATAATAGTGCAGTATTGGTATCACTGATCATGATAATCTGTAAGTGGTGAGGACGCACGCTTTTGGTTCTTCTGCAAGATGGACCTTTAGACAACCTAACTATGTATAATATATCGGGTTCCACAATCAAAATGAGGCCAGATATTAATTAATTTTTCATTTATGTTTATTTGTTTAATTTTGTCAGCAGTACTGCCCCTAGAATTCTTCTGTAAGACAACTTAGCGTTACTTACCAGTTTCTTAGAAGATCCAGGAAAACAAATTTGTCGTGAGTCTGTACTTTGATTTTCTTTTAATGGAGCTAAGATTAACTTTAAGCTGTGAAGTTAGTTATTATCGACGTGCAATCCAGCTTTGCTTCCCGTATTCTACTCAATCCCCAACTACTCCACTTATGGAAATTCCCGCTCTCATTTGCACTTTTTTCTTCTGCCGACTTTCGTAGAGGTAAGATGTCCAAATAAAAGTTGATAAGCGAACTCCGACTTTCAATTCATATTATTTCTGCTCTAAACTAAGTTCGACCCTAACCTGATCCGGCCGAGACCAAGCTTCTCCCATCACTTTGGTCCAATAGGCCCTAGAAGAAAAGTTAGTGCGATTTACCTTTTCATTCATAAAGACTGCATTTGATGTGAAGATCGAGGATTCTCTCGGGAGTACTTAGAAGGAACGATGACAGACTGATGGCTCTGGTACCGGATATTAGACCGAAAGCTTAACAGGCTTTCAGGAAGCATAACCGGGTGTCTTTTGATATTTTGATATAATTGTGCAGCAAAGTGCCATGTGTGACTCGAAGCTGAAAACTGCCCGTTTAATGTCCGAGTTAATCTGTCGGTGGGTAGATATTCTTAAAATTTGATTTTAATTTCTGAAAGAGAACTTAATAAACGGATCGAAGGCTCCTTTCTGAGAGTCAACCCAGGTTCCATCTGGGTGCTTAAGTACGAAATTTGCTCGAAATTTGAAGTGTTTCGAAGTCGTAGCCTAAAAGATTAATTTGTGTAGGTAATCATATCGAAGAAACTACGACAAGACCTTTGTTAGGCCTTCCTTACTTCTCGTTTATGGATGCTTAAGGATGCCGGCGCTTGTGTCAAATTAAAGTGATTACAAAAGATTTGTACCTACTAGGAGCTCAAAAATTGACGCTTCTCTAGGGTTAGTGTCGATACTGCCTCATAGGTCATGGTCTCCGTTTGCTTTTGCGTTGTAGTCCAGCACGTTTTCCTTCTGATTGCGAGCGGCCTCATCAACCAGCTTATTGAAGTGTTTGCGTAGTGCAAGTATCCAGATGCGAACCTTGTCTTTTTGCCATCCCTGGAGATCACCAACGTAACTGCGAAAGAGTAATTTCTGATCTGGTGAAAATACGCCCTCTGGAGGTAGATATTTGGGTTTCCCTCGTTTAGAGATACCTCGACAGGTGTCCGATTGGTCAGCCATGGTGAAATTTTTAGCTTGAAGCAAAAATCTAGATTTAACTGTCATGGAGTAGACGATCAACGAGTGGATCTTCTATCTGCCGAGAATCTTGCCATAGTTTGCGGTGCCAAGACTTTTAAAAAGCTTCCAGTCGTTCATATCCCAAAACAGAATCGTCTCAGAACGTGGGCGGGCGTGGCTCAAGTTTTAGTGTACTCGCTTCCAAATGAGAATCTGGGTTTTATTTTTTTCGAGCAACTAAACACAATTTGTGATGACTAGTAAAATAAAATAAAATAAAGATCAAAGGGCTCGGGCAATGTGTTAAAGCTAGCCAAAGCAAAGCTCCATCCCAAATCTCACCTATACCGCCGATGTCAGCATTAAAGAAGTCCGCCGAGCTCTGGCCGTAGCAGACCACTAGCTCACGAGCCTCCTCTCCCACTCATCGTCCCTTAACGTCTCAACTTTTTTGAAACGTTGAATAGCTGATGAATAAATCTATTTCTATTTTGGATGCAGCTAGCTACGACCACTCATATACTCCCTATACACTTCTAGGGACGCGGATAAGAGTGTTGATTTTAACGTTTACGGTTTTCGCATGGTGTGGTTTTCCCTGAATTTTATGGAGCTTGTTAGCTGTAAGTCGAATTTGGACGTCCGTAGTTTCTCGGTTGCTCATTGGAACGAGTCCATCTCTGCCAGTGCCTAATCCTTTTCCGCCTTTTTACCAAGACGGTCCACGATGTGAAGGCAGGACTTAGTTGGCTTGCTTTGCAAGCATTTCCTTATTACAAAATCGTCGGACATAATGGAGCAAACACTGATATCAGTACCTGTGATGTCGGTGACAACGGCGTTTTTTTGAACTTAGATTGTGGCCAAGTCTAAGAGATTTTTATATTGATATGCGAAATATTGTTCAGCGATTGTACCTCGCAGACCTCGTCAGACCGACCGAGATCTGGGGTCAGGGGGCCAATCGCTGCATGCATGTTCCGCCAGAGCTTGATATTCCTATTCAAAAAAAAAAGAGACCGAGAATTTACCGCGACATTGCTTTGTGTGACAGTTCCAAACCTTCTGGTTTGAGACAGTGTACCTATAATAGTTCTTACAGTCCTCGGATCGGAAGTGGATGACTTAGAAAGACGTTATCCTTTCAGTTCTGCTATATGATTTGTCTACAAATAGTAGAGTAGAGTAAAAAAGAAGTAGAAAACCACTTTTCTCGCAACCATTTAACATTTAAAACTCTTATAAAGTTTCGGTGTCATATTACTGGAGAAATAATGGCATAGCGATGGCGTGGTACATTGGCAAACATACGGCCGGATACTACGCAAGAAGATCCAGGTTCAAAATTGGCAGAAAAAATAATCTGCTTTTCTGTAATCTCTCGTTCTCTATTCGAGTCGGCAGGATAACGTCGGTCCCCGTTCTGTGTGCATAAAACGATGACGCAGCGGAAGACATTAGGCATTAATCGACCGTATTGTCACACCAACAATATAGTTTAGTGACAGAGTGAATAGTTGGCCCTGGTATTGCCGAAAGCAGTCTTATTTTGACTATATTGTATTGGGTCAATCCAGGTAAATAGCTTATTGTAAAAAGGAAACATAACCAGTTTCGAGAATATTTATTTTTTGTTTCTTTTTGGAGACTACGTCCAGCACCATTAACGTATAGGGCCGTCGACACTTGCTTCTTCTAAAGCTCAGGCACTAGCAGTCTTTTGTATTTTTAGACAATCATGGAAATAGTGTGAAAGGAATACCGATTTGTACATCTCCAACTTACCGCTGCCATGGGAGTTAATCCGAAAGCTGTTTCAGCCACTGCAATTCATGATGATAGCAGTGGGCAATAAACAGCAGATTCGTCTCTCTGTTTAGAAAATGTTGAGAACACACTCTGAGTGAAAAGCCTATGACATTGTCTACACCAGGCTATCGCGTCATTCGTTTATTTATTTTAGAACGTATTTTCTGCTGAAATGAAGAATACAGTGATTTGTTCACTAAGTCTAACTTTTACTGTCGCCTTAACGAAATCCATTCCATTCGGTAACGTTAATTTTTTTTTTTCGTTTCAGGGCATTACACAAAAAACTTACTCAATAAGACCATCGATAAAACTCTACAAGGATCTAAATCTTCTGTCCAATGAGGAGGCATTTCGAAATGCATCAGTAATTTATCCCATTACCAGTATGGACGATTTCTACCGTCTCCATGCGTATTTCTCAAAGGTAAGCATTATTGTCCAGTGATTCGGAAACGCCAGTTCTAACATATTTTAATCTTTGATAGTACCATTTAGAAAACCTACAACAACGCAGCTTTAATCTTGAACATAAAGCCTATCGCATAGCGAATGGCAGTATATCGAATAATATTTTAGAAATTCGTTGGCCTTTAGGTGTGCCAACAAGCAGCTCTCCAGAAACTCGCCATGATATTCTCGTGTGGCACTACATAAATAGTACACACATCTTCCTGCCCAATGCAGAGAGTGTCGTTGAACCTTTGAGTCGTATCGACTCGTTAGACTTCCAAACAGTTCTAGATATAAGTGTGCAATATGCACGTCACAAGTTCCAAGCGCTAAGGTATGCTGGCATACATACTGTGTACCGAAGGTTCGATCCCATAAGAGGAATGGATTATCATATTCATTTAAATTTCGCAGACACAAAAAGTTCCGGAGGAGTGGTTACAAAAAGGTAAACACTTGACAATTCATGTCATTGAATATTGCTGAAGTTATTTTTTTTCCTCACAGCTTTCAGATAGTGAAGCCATTGGGACGAGTGGAAGTTGTTCCGTCGCCATATGTAACCGAAAGTACGAGAATTGCAATATTGGTGCCAACATTTGAACATCAAGCCAACGATAGTGTTGAATTTGTACGTCAATACGAGAAGATTTGCATGAAGAACCAGGATAATACCTTTCTTCTCATGGTAAGTACAATAGTCGTATTTTGTGTAAAAGTATTTGAGCCCAAAGTGAATGTTTTAATATTTTCAGATTTTCCTTTACAAATATGACTCATCCAGTAAAGGTGATACCGATCCATTCCGCAACATCAAAACTCTTGCCTTAGATTTATCGTCCAAATACAAGACGGATGGTTCTCGCATAGCTTGGGTGTCGATACGATTGCCACCAATCTACAGTGAAACTGTGCTGCCCGAAGATATTATGCTGAATTCAATTTACGCCCGAAACGAAATACTCAGCGTGGCTGTGGCTGATTTGTCATTGCCAAAAATCGGTCTGGAAAGCTTAGTGCTTCTTGCTTCGACTTCGATGATTTTCAAGGCGGACTTCTTGAATAGGGTTTGTTTTTGAAAAAAACCTCCTAAGACTTAACTTTTACAATAATTTGGGATTTTCTGTAATTTTAGGTTCGCATGAACACGATACAGGGGTTTCAGGTGTATTCTCCAATCGGATTCATGATGTATCCTTGTAAGTTTGGCCATTTTTGTAAAGAATGCGAAACATGTGATGTAAGTCAGAGTACGGGATACTTTGATCGATGGAACTATGATGTAATGTCCTTTTATAGCCGTGACTATGTGCAAGGTGAGTTTTGTAACGTTTCCTTCAGTACGCTTTGGAATTTTATTTATAATTTTCTGAAACTGATCCGATCGTCCAACTGGACTACTTTTCTAAGATTAATTCAAACTGATATTACACTAAAACTAATTGACGGGGAAGTTGGGATTGAGGAAGTTTCTGAGGATGCTTCTGCTGCAATGAGAATCGAATATGTTCTGTATTGTATTAGCTTCACGTAGCATACGACGAAGGACTAGTTAAAACCATATCTCAGTGATTATTAGGTCGAAAAGGGGAGGTAGATATTGAATTGCGTGGGTTAGTATTAAACAAAAGCTGGTGCAGCAGTGTGGGACAATCGATATTACCGGTTAAGAGTTGGTGGAAAGTAGGCCAAACAGTTTAACCCTTCTGTCTACGCACAGGTCTGGCCAGACCTACTCGACTGTTCACGTGTCTGTACAGAAGATTCCATAACAGTTTATGGCTTGCCAATCTATGTTATCCTCAGCAAGACTGTTTAGAATACATCATTATATTTAAGAATACATTCCTTTTTGGAATACATACAAAAAAAAAATTATTCAATTATAATCCCACAGGTCTAAACAGACCTGTGTGTATTTAGATAAGTAGATATATTTTTGCTGTATCTGAGCAATGTCCTGTGTGTACGAGTATTTGGATAAGGAAATATATCTTTCCTGTACCAATGATCCATTCACTTTATTGTTGTTCTTATCTTCTTTTTGTTATTTGATGAGTCGCACAGCAGACGTTTGTCATTTCAGTTTTAATTTTCAACTATTGCATAACAAAGTGCTGTGTAACCACATTATAATTTTTAATTTTTCTATTTGTATTTTGTAAAATACTTGGGTTTCTTTTTATACATTTTACCACGAGTGAATTTAGTGAGTGAATTTATTAATGGGGGGAAGATGGACAAGACGAAGACTACGTTCCCGATGGCGATAGTAGTGAGGAAGGGATTGTGGTAGAGGGTCCTGAGTATGTGGAAGTCTGTGATGATGAGAATGAGGTGGAAGAATCGAAAGCCCCCAATGTTGAATGGGTTTCTACATCAGTGTAAAATAGTAGTAATTATCTAGCTCGTGATGGTACATCATGGCATGTAGTTTCACGTGTTCGAACTCATAATACTTTGAGGCAGACTGGAGGAAATGTCAAACGTTCACTGACTTCTAATCCAATGCATATTTTTCAAAAATTGATTACGAATGACATGATGGTGATCATAATGAGAGAAACCAATCGAAAACCAGTGGATGGAACTGCAAAGTTCAACAGTGAGAAAAAACCCGAGAAACCGAAAGTATGGAAGTTAGTGAATGAGAAAGAGCTGTTTGCATATTTTGGAATTTTGCTTGACGCTGGTGTTAGCCATTATAATCACACACATATGAAAGAACTTTGGAAAACTAATTCACTTCCAGTATTTCGAGCTACAATGTCGGTTCAACATTTCTGGGGCATCAGTCGTGTTATTCGCTTCGATGACCAAATGGCACGCCTGTCAAGGCAAATGACCGATAAAGCTGCTCCTATAAGGGATGTATGCACAATACTAAATACCCAATTAGGATCTTTATACACACCAAGATTCGATATAACTGATGAACAACTTTTCCTATACAGAGGACATACAAAATTTACCCAATATATTCCTTCAAAACCAGCGAAGTATGGTATAAAAGTATGGTGGGCATGTGACTCCTCCAATAATTTTCCCTTGAAAGGAGTGCTGTACACCGGCAAAATTCCTGAACAGGCCACAGATGTAAACCAAGGAGAGCGAATTTTGCTAGATATGACAAGCAAATATTTAAAATCTGGATGAACAATAGTTTGCGACAATTTTTTCACTACACTTGGGGGTGTCCAAAAACTCAAGAATAGGGGATTGGCATTTGTAGGTACACTGCGAAAAAATAACCGTGCAAACCAAAGGATATGTTACCAAGCCGTAGCCGACCTGTATATTCCACGCTATTTGGCTTTCATGATGACGTTTCGTTAATTTCCTACTGTCCACAGTGAACTAAGACAATGACACTGTTGGAGAAGCAAAAAAGCCCAGGCAATAATGTTTTACAACAATAATAAGGGTGAAATTGATGTAATGGATCAAATGCTAGGAGAATATACCTGCAAAAGAGGCACCAAGCGTTGGCCTTCAACATTTTTTAACAATATTTTGGACGTTGCCGCGCTAGCTGCGTACATTATTTACAATGAGCTTCAGCCAAATTCAGCAACTGATGGTCGCCGTAACTTCCTAGATATACTTGTGGACCAACTTGTCAGATGACAAATTGACGAGAGGATGAAAAATGCACAAGTTGTGAAGCAATTCGCATCAAGAAGTGGCATCGAATCATTCCTTGGTAAATCAGTACTGGATGGTGAAGCAACCCAAAGCGCAGGTGTTAGCAAAACAAGCAAGAAGTCATCATGTAAACTTTGTTGGGCTAAAGACAAATTACGAAGAAAAACAAGGTTTGAGTGCATGGACTGTTGCCAGCCAGTATGCTTAAAACACTCTACTGAATTTTAAAAGTGTTTTGTAAATATTCAAAAATAAATTTGTTCAGTTATTTCTGCTTTACCTTTTTCAAACAATGAAATTTATTTTTTATGTTCGTATTATTTGTTTTATATACTCGTCTGGCCAGAACTATGGTATACACTATACGAAAAACGAATCTGGTGAGGACACAAGGGTTAATTTTAAGAAGTTCTGTGAGTTAAGTTAACAAGAGGTTCTGTGACGTAAGGATCGGAGAATTCGTTAGACCATAGTTTAGCAAAGCCGAGCGCATATTTAGTTAGGGAAGAAGCCAGTCGTCAATTTCCTAAAAATGCGACTGTTTTCTTCTCCCTGTGTCACGCAATATTTTCAAAATTTCAAAGTGAAATTCTTTAATATTGTCCAACCTATCGGAGCATATTCATGCTGCACAATACTCGTACCTTCATGATCGAAGAAAACTATCAACATGAACAGAAAGCAATAACGAATTTGATGTCCTGTTTTCGGCCGTGGCTCGGATGGAAGTTTCAATTGTAAAAACTTTTGTTTTGTTTCGGAACCGACGATTCGTCACCGGTAACGATCTTTTCGAGCACATTCTTTACAATAAGCAATTTTGGAATCAATATCGCACACACGCAAGGCATTCTCAAATTTGCGGCCGGAATTCTCGAAACACAAGTTTTCAGAATGACAAGATCATGGTTGCTATTTTTCGGTGTTGCTGTGCTCGAAGTTCGGCTAGAACGTGGGTCGCTGTCAACAGACGTGCGAACATCTTTAAACCGCTTGTACTGCACTTTTATCTCTGTTTTACTCATACACTCGTTTTCAAAGGCCTTCTTTCCGCTCAACTTTTTTCGTTTAAAGCGAAACGTAATGCAAGTTCGTCGTTCTTATCTCTCCGTCATTTTCAGCGATAACAAAATCCGACGAACGCAAAAAAAACTGTAAACAAAAACTCTCTGCGCGCGAACTAAAGCGGCCCGTCGTTATCCTTTCTATCCGATGAATTTGTGAGAAGTCAAGGGGGCTATAAAGTCACTTGACTGTTAATGGCGCGGAGTTATGAACCCAAGTCAAATAGTTTAGGGACACATCAAAGAAATGAATTTTCTTTAAGGTATGTATTGTATATCGAGCTCGCTCTAAAAAGAATCTTAGATTGATGCGTTTGAAATACAAAGTTCTGTATTTTCTGTAACATAATTGATCGAGTGGTAGCAAGGAAATTGTATTTAACAAAGCTGTTGTATTTTTCTCAGTAACGTAAGTTTTATATTTTTCCATCAAAAGTTAAATCATCTATATTCGGCCTAGATTCTGTTCACTCAGGCATTGCAGGAGATGTTGCTACCTATGCCCAAGCCATTAAGGTGCTTAGCAAAAGCTTAGTTCAGACGAGCCGTGGGTCACTCCTGATATCAGCCGCTTCTCTTTGTCCTTCCGTCGTGTCGCACCAGAGTACTCTATCCTGGAGATAGATATCTTATATCTAGAAAAGAATTATTGACGTCCATGTCAAAGAAAGCTTATAAAAAGGCAAATCGAAGGAAGGTGCTCTGATGAAGCTGAGAGCTGAAATCAAAAGCTAATTTCGCTGTAAAGAAATTGCACTTTGTGCATTTTTTGACATACGAGTAGAGGGTGCTTTCGACAATGCTGTGTATGACTCCATATCAAATTCTTTGCTCCATAGAAACATCGATCATCCTACTCGTATTATCGCTTCTCCTGTGGTCATTTGGTCATAGATGATCTGCTTAACAAATTAAGCAACTTAGGCTACAACACAATTGGTTATGCAGATGACCTAGTCATCATCATTAGGGGCAGAGAGACTAACGAATTCACTGCACGTATGCAAAACTCTCTTAAGACATTCCTAGACTGGTGCGCCAGAGAGAATCTCTCCATAAACCCAAATAAGGCTGTCATAATTCCTTTTATTAAAAGAAGAAACATAAACTTAGGTATAGTTTCACTTAACAATACAATCGTTGAGTACTCCGACGATGTAAAATATCTGGGAGTAATCTCAGACAAAAAACTCAACTGGAACTCGCACTTAAACAACAAAATAACTAAAGCAACCATCGCCTTGTGGACCTGCCGTCGCATGTATGGCATCATATGGGGATCTCTGCAAATATCACACTGGATTTATACATTCGAGATGCATCTCATATTGGGAAAATAGCTCAGGTCTAGGACAGGCCAAACGAGCCATCCTGCCCTTCAACAAAATTGCCAGTAGATGTCTAAATCTAAGTCGGCACGATGTCAAAAACTTAGTAGGTTACCTCACAGTACATCACGGTTTAAGATATCACCTCAACCGACTCTGTTTTGAAGAAGACGCAACAGCTGAACAATTTACGAATCCTGCTGCGCAAGTCATTCACCTCTTTGGGCTCCGTCGCGTCGGTGGGGATCCGAATTTTGCTTCACTTGGCAACCGAATCGTTTGACCAAATAAGATCTCGGATGGTGTGTGCCCTGTTGAGCTATGGACCGCGTTTCGGTAGGCCATTAAGAAGAGGGGTATGTGTCGATCCCAATCCCGCTGGCAGTTGCTGACAACCTTAGATAGATGCTCATTCAAGGTCCGATTGAATCGCTCGACCATTCCATCAGATTGAGGGTGTAGTGGCGTTGTCCTTGTCTTTCTTATTCCCAAATATTGGCATATTTCCTGGAAGACTTTTGATTCAAAGTTTCGCCCTTAATCAGAGTGCAGCTCCATTGGGACCCCAAATCTGCTCACCCAGTTGTTGAAATCAAGAGTCTAAGACCGGCTACGGTCTTAGACTCTTGATTTGGGATGGCAAACACTTCCGGCCACTTACTGAAGTAATCCATGACTACGAGAGTATATCGGTTTCCATTAATGGTTTCGGGAAACGGCCCAGCGATGTCGATGGCTATTCGTTCGAAGGTGCTCCGACATTGTATTGTTGCATTTGTCCATGTGGCTTTACTTTTGGACCCTTGGTAGCTGCACATCTTATGCACTTTTTGCACCAATTCTCGACATCTTGTTTAGCGCTTACCCAATAGAAACGTTCCCTTACCTTTTCCAACGTCTTATTTATTCCCAAATGGCCTCCTGAGATTCCGTCATGTAATTCATGGAGCACTTGGTTGACTCTGGACCGTGGCACAATTAGCTGCATACGAGATGTTGTCCCATCTGCACTTTCCCATTTTCTCTTCAGCAATCCATCTTGCACAAAAAGCGAGTCCCACTGTGCCCAGTATGCCTTCAGAGTTTGGCTCCGATCTGATATCTGCTGCCAGCTTGGTCTTTCCTCGGCCTGGAACAATATTGGTTCGATGTCATTGTCTACCTGTTGGGAGGAACGGATTTCGTCTATACTCCAACCCTCTATTGGCTCAGTCCTGATCGTTTGGATAGTTGCCTGTTCTTTCGCTTCTTTACCACTGACTACTTCTGCTGGGAGGCTTTCATTGCATTGTTTTACCTGTGAGACTGGGATAATTACCCTGGAGTCGACTCCTGCTACAGACTTCTGCCCCGCGAAGTAAGCATTTCCTAACTGATGGCTTCTGGAAATTTGACCGGTTTCTTGGTAGCCGTTTCTGCTGGTTTTTCTTTCTATTTGCCTGTAACCCCAGTTCAGGCAGCCTTCTCGTCGTACCGGTTCTTTACAATGCCCTTGCAGATGTCCTACTTTATCGCACTTCCAACAGCGCATCCTTCGTCTCTCGCGCGGGATATTTCGTTGCATAGTAGTTGGTCTTGAGCAGGAGCATTCACCAGATACTATTTCCCTGACGAAATGCATTCCTTTGGAAGCCTGATTGGATGCTTCCATCGCCAGAGCGAAGGCAAGTGCTTCAGCAAGGGTTCTTTTCCCGGCCATCCTTACTGCTGATTGTAGCTTCAAATCTGCAATTCCCCTGATGAATGCGTCCTTTGCCATTTCGTCGATTATTTCTTGGCCTGCGGTGGGATATGACAAATGTGCCAGTCTACTCACGTCTGCTTGGAGCTGTTGCAGTGTTTCTCCTCGTTGCTGCATACGGTTTTGCAATTGAACCTTGTAAACTTCCCGCATGTGGCTATCCCCAAACCGTTTCTCCATAGCCTGCATTAAAGCCATATAGTCTCTATTCTTTTCGATATAGATTGTTTGTAACAATTCTGCCGCAGGACCGCGTAAGGCCATTGCTAGGGCAAAGCATTTTTCCTCATTGTCCCAGTCGTTTGCACAGGCAGCCATTTCAAACTGCTTCTTATAAGTAGACCATGAGGTCTGGCCATCGAATGAGGGAGGCTTTAAATCTTTTCTCCTTGGACCGCTTAAAGAACATTCTCGCAGTTTCTGTTTTCGCACTGTGTCGAGCTCTTTTGCCAGTTGCTGAACTTTGCTGTCCATTTGTTCGAATTTTTCGCCAACATTCTTCTCTATTCTTTCAAATTTGTTATCTATTTCTTCGAACTTTCGGTGTAGAACGTTATTTTGTTCTAGACTATTCTTTTGTTCATCCAGCTTTTGTTCGAGACTATTCTTTTGTTCTTCCAGATTTTTCTTTTGTTCGTCGAGACCTCTCTTCTGTTCTTCCAGATTTTTCTTTTGTTGGTCGAGACTGTTCTTCTGTTCGTCCATTTTTAACAAGAGGAGTTGCATCATCGCAGCCATATCACTGCCGGTACTTGTCTGTTCATCCTCGTCAACATCAAAGGAGTATGCATCAGGATCATGTCCCTCGTTGTTCAAAGCCTCCTGAAGTCGGAGCACCAGGTCACTTTTTCCTCCACTGGCGCTGAGGCTTCTCTTGTTCAACTCGGATTTGAGTTGGACGAGGGTCAACTGCAATAGTTTTCGACCCATTCTAGCTTTTTCAAATAGTCATAAAACACTTTTTTTTTTTACACACAATAAGTCCTATCCCACTTCTGACACCAATGTAAAATGTTTGTGTGGGTACAAATAATAGAACTTATTCTTTTCAATACAAATCGCTTTATTCAGTGCAGTTAGAATTCACTATTTAATTGTTTCTCTCAGTACAATCCAATTTCTCAACCGCTTATACTTTTCTTATCTTTTACTTAAACCACTTAATCACTTCTCCTAATTAACACTTCAAATTACACTTTAGAACTCATTTGCATACCTTGGGGATGCTGGTATTTATACTCGAATGACATACTTCGAGAACAATCCTCGCCATCCAGTGTCCCATACAATTTCCAATTTGCTAGAAAATTCGATTCCACTCTCCAGTCGAGACTTTGTTATTCCAGTATCGAAATCTTCTGGTCTTTAAATCTAGATGTCGCTGCTCACATTTAAGTGGTTATCACAATATCTTATGTGAATATCCAGCCTTCAACGGAATTAGACGGAAGATTTTCTTCAGGGAACAATAGCAGTGCTATCAACTATCAACCTACTAGCCTAACAGTTCTGGCTAAATGGTACAAAAGATCTTTTAGGTCAAAGTGCCTTACTTTGCAATTGGCGAGTCAGAAAATTAAAAAAAAAATAAAAAATTTCGAAGATAGCCCGATACACTTTGCCGCCTCAAGGCCTATCGGAAGTCGGTCCATCTTGCCGAGTTAAATGCATTCTTGACGTCGAGAGTAGACAGAATGTCGGCACTCGTCGTCTTATGGGCCGGCCTGCCAAGCCTGCTTCAAATACCTAGAAACTCATCAATTGCCATACACGTCGAACAGCTAGCGCTGAACCTATACTGATTAACAGAGAGATTGCAGCACTCTCATATCCTTGCTCGTAGCATATTTTTCAAGATTTTCCCTAATCCCTGTCCAAGATAGTAGAAAAGTAGCGAACTTTAGAGTGGTGAACTAAATGTTCAGCTCCAGTTGAAATGACTTCTGCTGACTTATTTCTCTTTATCATAACTGCTGAAAGATTGTGACTTTCAGCATTAACGCATTCGGCTGCACATTGGTTCTTTGCGTGATATGTATGTCTGTCTAATACCTGTGAATCCTTTTAAAGTGTGTACGAGTATTAGACGGAGTTCCACCAGACCTTGTCGCATCTGAAGTCCATCCAACCCTTTTGTTCTCCCGAATTAAGCAATCAGAGGCAGCACTCCAATCAAACATCCCCCAATGAAGACTTAGCATAAGAACTGAATCGACTGAATGAAATAAGAACATAAACCGGCGAACAACATCCAAGAGGGCCACAGGTTGATTGTCGGCGTTATGAATACAACGTGCGGTACGTAAATAATTCCATATGTCCTGCGTACTTGTGGTACTGGTTAGACGCTTAAGCACATTACGTATTGGGTGTTTAGTTTCATCTCTTAGCTGGAATATTCTTAATACTTTAGGATCCTTGACTCTTATACGTTTTTATCACGAGAAGATATCCAAAAAGAAAAATCATTCATTTCTTACTACCCCTGTAAAGGTTACCGTGTGTGTACATACCTGTCTACTATTGGATATTGTGATAACCACTTAAATGTGAGCAGCGACATCTAGATTTAAAGACCAGAAGATTTCGATACTGGAATAACAAAGTCTCGACTGGAGAGTGGAATCGAATTTTCTAGCAAATTGGAAATTGTATGGGACGCTGGATGGCGAGGATTGTTCTCGAAGTATATCATTCGAGTATAAATACCAGCATCCCCAAGGTATGCAAATCAGTTCTAAAGTGAAATCTGAAGTGTTAATGAGGAGAAGTGATTAAGTGGTTTAAGTAAAAGATAAGAAAAGTATAAGCGGTTGAGAAATTGGATTGTACTGAGAGAAACAATTAAATAGTGAATTGTAACTGTACAGAATAAAGGGATTTGTATTGAAAAGAATAAGTTCTATCATTTGTACCCACACAAACATTTTACAATATGAACGTTCTTTTTGATCCACGTGTGGGTTTACCCTTTAATATTAGGTTTCGGTCACTATTCCATCAGGGGGTTTGTTTCCAAATGAGTAAGAAGGCTATTTAAACCCAACTGATCGAAACATGTTGGTCGATCTAGTTAGTGTTGGTTATTTATCATTTTAGTCATCACTGTTTAATTGTGTTTCTCTTATCCTGTCCAGAAACCGGATGGTAAAAGTTTGAGATTACTGCCTCCGTCTTAAAGCGGATACATTAGCATCATATAATAAACTATGGCAAAAAACCAACTCTTACGGATGCGGTTTCGGATCAATAGGCTTCATTGGGTTACTTACTTACTTACTTTGTGACAATTCGTCTTGTTGAGCTTCTGCAAATTGATCTTTATATTTGCGCACAAACCTTTTTTCAACTTTCTACTAAAAAATTTTCTTTCTCTCTTTTCAGCTCGAAAAAAAATCGAAGACAACGTTCCAATAATTCGCAGTGACAATGACATCGAATTACTTCTCAATCGTCCCGACAAAACAATTAATACAATTCTGGATATGTTTGTTAGTGCTCAACTTCCAATACATATTCTACGCGGTGTCGAGCCAAATCTACGATATGGTACTGCCATAAAAAATTTCCTCGAAATTACAAGTGATATACCCAAGTGCCCAGCTTATAGCTTAGACAGTAATAAAAATAAAAACAATTTCAACAGCAACAATAACAATAATAATAACATAAACAACAACTATTCCAATGAAATACCCTTAAGATATGACAATCCTAGCAGTAGAAATAGTTTAAGTAGTAAGAAATGTATACACCTAGCCTCTAGAAAACAGATCGGTGATGCGATAATACGCTTTGAAGATAAAAGTATTATAAGCAATCCACGAAGGCATTGATAACGCCCACAAAACAAAATTGTAAAAAAACAAAACAAAAAAAACAATATTGAAATTTAAAATGCTCAAAATTGTTGTCCTATTTTTATGTTCTTTATTTAATTTTTTGTTTTCTAATTTGATTTGTTTTCGACGTGTATACAGTGTTAAGTCTAGTTGTAACTGCTTGAGTGAGCATTTCTGTAAGAAAGGACTTGTACCCTTTTTTTATACTCTAAGCTTAAGGTTATTTATTTTGGAATTTCTTTTGATATGGAGAAAAGTGTTAAGTTTTTATTTTTTTGACTTAAAAATCAAGTCATGGTTTATGTTATTTAATTATTAACATTATTTTCTTGCCATCTCTACAGTTGAAACTGTGTTGCTCAAGATTTTTGAAATAATCAATTCAGGAGCCGGTAAAGTTTTTTTACGTTTTTCGAAGTTTGCCAGTGATAGTTTTTGTAAGAGAACTCTGACATGTGTATGAGCTGATAAGCGAATTGATGTGAAAGACCTTACCCAAAGACTCATGTTCATGTTGTCAAATTTAGTATCTATTTAATACTGCCCCTTATAGATATAAAAAAAAAAACTAGTTTAAAAAAAATACAAATTCCAACAGATCCCTGGGAAGAAGAGTGAATATACATCATGAAAATACATAGAAGTAGTAATAGATGAATTATGTAGATACATTAAACGTCATTAGACGTCAACTCTAACACTTTTCATTTACATAGATTTCTTCGCAACTTTGTGCACAAGATTTCATTAGATTTGGTGAATTAAATTCTAATTTATTCTTATTAAATTCTTAATGCCACACGTTTTTCTTTTGTGTGATAATACCTATATACTCGTATATCTACTAAATCATTCCATAGAAATATGGTTCGATTGCATATGTTAACGAATGTTTGCAACTTGTACTAATTATTGTCTTCTTAGATTTTTGGTAGCACCCCTAAGGACGCCTTGGTTTTTCTCCCATTCCTGCCCCATTAAATTCTCTGACATTGTGGGCCAAGACAACATTTTCCAAACATGAAAAGCGTACAGTTTTCTTGTACTTATCTCCGACAATGTTCAGTTCAGTTGCAAATGTCTAGTTGTCTTGGCTGATTCAAATCAGCAACATCGTTCCCAAAATCTGCAAACAATAAGGAAGGTGACCCATATTTCACATTTTGTTCCATAATAAGCAAGGTCTAATTTATTAAATTAAAAAAATTGTTGACCTATAGGAATCTGATGATAACCTTAACTCTGTGTCGCTTAATAATTATGTAACCCTAAGTTCCTTTCTCTTTCCTTCATTCATTAGCTTTGTTCAGTGAGGTTGTTCCGGACTGTTCCGAACAGAAAAGTACAAGCTTTCCTGTTCAATGAGAAAAATTTCTGTCTGAATCTGTTCTGCTCTGTGTTCAGTGAGGCTGTTCCGATCTGTTCGGAACAGAAAATCTTGCACCTACTTTCGAAGTAGAACACAATTGTGAAAAATGTCAAAATCAGCTGTGCTGTACTTTTTTGTTCTCATTTGATTTGACGTTTTTCACGAATCTGTGCTGTTCTATTCTAGTTCTTCCTCACTCAACAAAGTTACGAGTATTAGCTCTTGAATCTTGCAAATTGTGCGAGAGCATCTTCTGTTACCTATTTGTTCTATTTTTTTTTTCACAGCTTGGGGTAGACAAAGTTTATATATCTGGACTATTTTGCCATTGAAACCATTGTATTACGTCCGAGAATTCGCTGATATTTTAGAATTTGAAGGATTTATTTTGTCGTGAGCCCCCATTTCAAAACTCGGCTGGAGTTTGTGTTCCTAATGTTTCCCCGTCGAAATATTTCAATGATATTGTGCATGTGCTGATACGGTCAATTTCAGTCCTTCTCTGGGAATGCGCTTAGAACCTGCTGATATTCGTAGCATTTTAGTCTAATTTTTCCTTTGAAATTCTTATATGTTTTAGAACACTACCATGCGAATGTTTGAACTCAACGCGCGACATTACTTCTTTCTTACTTCTTTATGAGATATTTATCTTCTAGTGTGTCGGACCAGTCCGACTCTTACCAACATACATAGTTAATCTGTCGGAAAAAACATAACACCATTTTTCACTATTGTCTTTGTACTCGTGAGCAGAACTGCTAGTTTGTGAGCACAATAAAGGGGTCCCGAAGCTGGTTAAAGGTAGCAACTCACTCTCTACTTCGCATTCGAACATGCATTATGATTATTCTGAATGGAAGAATTTTGCAAAGGCTCAAACAATGTGACTTCAGTCACAAAGTTGTGGAAGTAAACCTACCTAAAAACCTACAGATTTTTATATCCTTATTCACAGACTCTGTAACAACACAATTTTGTGAGATTTAAACTGCACAATGCAAAACTTTTTCAACTCCAATGGAGTAATCAATCATTGGATCCCAAAACACCAAATTTATAAGTTCCTATTTTAAGAGTGTTTTGTTCATCTTCAAAATCATTATTTTCAAAAATTCCAGTTCAGTCCTCATCACTAGTTGATGTGTAGACCTTACCAAGGAAGTAGCATTCTGAATACAAGCAGTTTTTTTAAGGCTACCGATATTCTATTTTGAATTAGGAAGCACTAGTGCAACTGAAAAGTGTTTACTAGCTGAGGTTACAGGGTAAAATTGTTACATCCGTTCAAAGACGGATATTTCTACTCTCTACTGTTTTCCTTTTTCTCTTCTCCTTCCTCTGAATATTCCTTAAACAAAACCTTCAGTTTCCTGATAATACTATCCCTTTTCAATGGACTTGCTGTCTATCGCATCACTGACTTCGTTGCGTTTAGATTTTGCGCATTTAAAAGTGGGTTGTCACATACCCAGTTTATCCGACAGCTCAATTTGCGTTGAAGCAATCCGCATTGGTTCAATACCCGTAGAAATACTGGTGTTTATATGAAATTATCCAAAATGAGCGAGAGAAAATTGAGAGAAGTTTACCAAACAGCTCGTTGAACTGACACTTCACACTGTCACTGATACATTCTTATTTCTTTGTCTATCCAAATATTTCGTTTGCAATCCCATATTTTAAATACACATTACACAACTAATTTCTGCCCGATGATGAAAGAATGATGAGAGCGCGAGATAGTAAAATGTTTCAATGCGATTTGAAAATGTTTATATGATATTTCAAAGCGTTTTCAAATTTTCAATGCGGTTTGAAGTGGTGTTTATGCGAGCGGATAGAACCAATACGGATTGCTTCAACGCAAATTGAGCTATCGGATAATCTGGGTAATATATTCATTAGTTAGTATCACAACTCTATGGTACAGAAAACAACATTTGTAGTACGTTTTCTAAATTGTAAAGCTTAAAAAATGAAGCACAATTATTTGCCTTAATTTTAGTTTTATTATTTTGTTCGACTCTGTTGTATAGTTGTTGTTTTTTTTACATATAAGATCAAGTGCCAAAGGTTTGAAACTCCTATTATAAGTTAAAAACATTTAAATAAAAGATAGACTCTTTATTTCTTATTTGATTTGAATTTGTTTTGTGTATTTATTTATATGATAGATAGAAATAAAAATTTCATAAACAAATTGATCCTTATATGATAGTATTAAACGGAAATTATAGTTTCTATTAATTTTAAGTAAATTTGTTTATAGGTAAAATAAAATTGAAACAAAATAAAAATTTAGTTTTAATTGTATACTTTTTATTTTTGTATGTTAAATAGTGTTAAGTGGTTTAAAGAGATACAAAATATTTGCGATAAGAATACATAATACTTATGTATATTTTTTAAATAAATTTACACTAAGGAAATACCAGAAAAGAAGATATGAGGAAAATAATTGTTAAGATTTTATGTTTTATATTTTAAAGAAAAATAATATTATATGTATTTATATTGCGAATGTGAAGTGTTTTTATTTATTTTTCATATTGACTAATTCTTATGATAAAGTTCCAAGTCAAATAAATCTGGATATTAGGAATGAAACACTGATAAAGAAAACGTAGCAAATAATAATTGACAGCGATAGACAGCCTTCAGAACGTCGGTACAACGACGGATAAAACACGTATTACGTCAACGTTAAATCGTTATACAGGGTGTCCCCTAATTCGTCAACGAAAATTTGGGAAATGATTCCTGGGTATATTCTATGAAAAAATTGTTCTACAGTAAGAGTCTATCTCCAATGCTGACATCACTTATCGAGGATTTAAGGAAAGGCTTACTTTGGTACACCCTGACGCATGTTAACGGAAATTGCCCAGTTAATACCAATGGCAGAAACTTCGCTGATGACTTTGTTTTTAGAAGAAATACTACCCTTTGTAACTGCATTTAAATAAAGTTGTTAACTTGTTAGGGTCTTCAGATATCCAATTTCTAAGCCGGTTCCATTTTTCTTGACCATGCTAATTTTTGACTTTGAGGTCACTTTTCTCCAGAAAATGCCTTATTAGCATACCGTTTTACTTTTTTTTTTTTCTTATAAGCTTAAAAATAATAAAAAAAAGTTTGAATAATAATCAATAAGTTTGAAGAAAAACCCAGAGATTTTATTATACTTGGAGAAACGAGAAAGAAAATAGTATTAAACAAAAAAATGGCTTTTCTCTTGATCATACTGTAAATCAAAATCGGTTACAACGGCATCGGTTATAACGACCAAATTCTTAGGTCCCGGACTGAGTTCCGTTATAATCCCATTGAATAACAAATCGTTTATAACGACATCGCTTACAACGACCGATTTTTCTCTTTTTTGAAATAAAATATTGGTTACAACGACTAAAATCGACACAGCTGTTGGTGCGACTGTATTTTTTTCTAAAACGGTAAACTGTTTATCTGTATTTGTGTACTAGTGCTGTAGGAAAAAGTACTCACTCGTTACAAAGTACCGAATACATGGAACTAATCAAATATCTGATTACTCATCCGAGAATTCACCCACTCAGTGGGTACCTTACGTATTCAGTACAATTTTTTTTAATCAATTAAAACGCACAAAACATATGTAACTATCCAAGCAAGTCACAACACAACACAACAAAACACGAAAATAAGTAATAACCGTTGCGTTGTATTTGTGCGATGTCACCTCATACTTCATTCATACGTACTATTCGGTATACAGTGTCCAGTATCCACAAGGGATTCAATCTGGTAATCATGAGTAGAAAGTATTCGTTACTTTTGGGTGATTACTGAAGCAAAAGTACCGAGTAGATATGAATACCCGCAAGTAACGAGTATTTACACTCCTACTGTGTACATAGAATTTCGGATAACTTATAAGACCCATACACGACACATACCCAGTTTATTCGACAGCTCCATGTGCGTTGAAGCAGTCCGCATTGATTCAATACCCGTAGAAATGCTGGTGTTTATATGAAATTATCCAAAATGAGCGAGAGTAAATTGAGAGAAATTTAACCAACAGCTGATTAAACTGACAGTTGACACACACTGATACATTGTTCTTATTTCTTTGGCTATCCAAATATTTCGTTAGCAATCCCACATTTTAAATACACAACTAATAACTTCCCTATGATGAAAGAATGATGAGAGCGCGAGAGAGTAAAATGTTTCAATGCGATTTGAAAATGTTTATATTATATTTCAAAGCGGTTTCAAATTTTCAATGCGTTTTATAAGCAAGAATGGACGTATGCGTGTTGAATATTTCAATGCGGTTTGAAGTGGTGTTTATTCGAGCATATTGGACCAATGCCGATTGCTTCAACGCACATTGAGCTATCGGATAAACTGGGTAACAGACACGTCGCTGCAGACCAATATATTTTGTTGTTTTGCACATGTCTTCGCAGACCGTCGGTGTCGTGTGTATTCATGTCGCCTGCTTGCAACGACTGTCTGCGTGAATTCAAAATTTTTTGAATTTTTCGTGATCTGCAGCGACGTGTCTGGTCGTGTATAGTCAATTTTGCACAGACCAGCGGGAAAGTTCATATCGTAAACATGAACAAAAACACGTATAGACAATTTTTGATCGACCCGACGAGCAGACGAAACGATACAAATTAATCGTGTGTGGCAAAGGGATGTTTGCACAGGTTTAAGGTTTGCAGCGACGTGTCTGTGCGTGTATGGGCCCTATTACAACTGTGCTTACAGCTTACCGTTTGTTGACATGTTATTCTTTTTGTTTTGCGTTGATTATTGGTTTTGAGTTTGTTTAACAGTAGGTGGGAAAATTACTTAGTGCAAATTTTTCTGTTACCTAGTTTATGTATATGACAGCTTAAAGCACATTGACTCAATGCATATGTGACGAATGGACGTAGAAGTTTAATTTTATTCAGTTCGCATGAAGTTGTATTGGAAATTGAGTCAGAAACTAAAAATCTTTACGATTGTAAAGAAAACAGGTATCATTTGTAGATTGGAAGCTGGAGAGTAAAATAAAGACCTTGCCAAAGGTCAAAGATTCCGTTTGATACTCCACTAACATATATCCACAATTTTAAAGGATAGGGAAAAAATTAAAAAAACAATTTGAGGAAGCAAAACTTACCGTAAAAAAAGTAAAAAGTTCATTGCACAGTGAGGTTGAAATGTCTCTGCTAATATGGTTTAAGACACAGGGAAGATCCGGTATACCCATCAGTGGACCTATTTTGCAAGCTAAAGCAAATGACTTTGGCAAGGAGATGGGGAAGAACGACTTCGCGTGTTCGTCAGCATGGATACAGCGTTTTCGTCACCGTCATGGAATTGTTAGTGGCAAAATAATAGGAGAGGCCAAAAGTGTTCCTAAAGGTGCAGTAGACAATTGATTGCAGGTTATTTGGTCCCAACTTCGGACATCTTTAATATTGATGAAACAGGTCGATTTTTTAAAATGAAACAAACCAATACGCTAAAAATTTAAAGGTGAAAAATGTCGTGGAGGCAAAATGGCTAAGGATCGAATTACTGTACTGGTAGGAGCAAATATGACTGGTACAATAAAGGAGAAGCTTCTTGTTGTTGGTAAATCAAGAAACCCAAGATGTTTTAAGAATATGAAAAAACTTCCAGTATAATATGAGAGCAATAAGAAAGCCTGGATGATATATTTTTTTAGAAAAATTTCACTTTTTGAGAAATACCTGCCAAACTGGGACCACCGTCTAAAAAAGGAGAATAAAAAGATCTTATTACTTGTGGATAATTGTCCTGCACATCCAGCAGTGGAAGGCTTGCAAGCCATACTTGAATTGAATTCCTTCCACCAAATACTACGTCGTTGCTCCAACCAATTGCCCAAGGAATTATAAGATCCCTTAAAACTTATTACAGAAAGTTTCAAGTGCTAGAGTTTATTAAAAATATTGAACATCGACGCGACATAGATTTACTGGAAGCGATTTTACTCATTTCAAAAGCTTGGGAAAGGGTTATTAGTTCAACCACCGCAAACTCTTTTATGCAATCGGAATTGAAAAATGCTCAAACAAGAGAAGATTTTGAGGAAGAGGATGAATGGCACTTAAATCAGTGGATTCAAAATGCTGTATATGTTGAAAATTCACTCCCATGTTCGTTTGATGAGTTACTGGAAGTTCACGAGCACCTTTTAACAGCCGCGGACTAATTAAGAAATTGTTGATTTTGTGCAAAGTGATACATCTCAAGAAAGCAACGAAGAAGGTTGAGTTTAATATTTTCTCTATCAAATCATAAAAAAAAAAAAATTTTAATTTTATTTCAGAAATAGGATTTGTTCAGCCAATAATCGATGATACTCTGAATTCTGTAGGCACTTTCAGAATATTCTTTTTATTAAATGATCTTGGTGGCAACAATTTTACCGAAAATCTAATATTAATGGAAAAAATAATTAAAAAAAGTTTATAAAAACAAAAACTAAGCAATTAGATATTTCCACTTTTTTTAATAAATAGTAAATGTATGCATGTGCCTCAAAAATAATAAAAATAAGAAAAAAGGATCTCTACTTGAACAGATTAATTTACATACATACCTTGATATCGGTTACAGCGACCTATCGCTTATAACAACCAAATTCGTCAGTCCCTTGAAGGTCGTTATAATCGATTTTGACTGTAGATTCATTTCTGGGTACCTACATTATTGTAAATTTTAAGCTTTCTCTGAATTTATCTGTAATATGTAAAGGGTCCGCCATCTAACGTTTTGTTTTTTCAACTAGTGCTTATTTCGTGAATGGTAACACTTAGCTCATGTCTGATTTCACAGGTAATTAGTTTTATCCTTCCGCTGAACGAATATGGTTGTGTATACGCTTGAACAACGCTGGGAAATATTGCGACATTACTTTGAAAATAATGGTAATGTTGCAGAATGTGTGCGAAAATTGCGTACGGATTTTGGAAGAAGAGAAGCACCGTCAGCTCCGTATGTTCGTTATCTTGTGAAAAAATTGAAAGAAACTGGCATCCTCATCGATAAACCAAAGCGTGAAAAGCCAAAAACAGTGCGTACACCCGAGAATGTTGCTGCTGTGGCAGAAAGTGTGCGTGAAGCGCCATCAACATCAATTCACCGTCGTTCTCAACAATTGAACATTTCGGAGACATCATTGAGACGAATTTTGCATAAAGACCTGACGCCATACAAAGTCCAATTGGTTCAGGAGTTGAAGCCAACTGACCATCCAATTTGTTTTCGCTTCGCTAAGTGGGCTTGCGATCGACTTAGAGAAGATACCGATTTTGCCAAAAAATCATCTTTTCAGATGAAGCTCATTTTGATCTTGGCGGGTATGTAAACAAGCAAAATTGTCGCATTTGGGGCACAGAAAATCCGCTCGCATACATTGAAAAGCCGATACACCCAAGACGAGTCACTTTTTGGTGCGGATTTTGGTCCAGAGGCATAATTGGGCCATTTTTCTTCGAAAATGAGCAAGGAGTGGCCGTTACAGTCAATGGCGATCGTTATCGTACCATGATGAACGAATTTTTGTTCACAAAAATTTAAGAGGAGGATATTGGCAACATTTGGTTTCAACAGGACGGCGCTACGTGCCACACAGCCGAAGCTACACTCGATGTTTTACGCCCTGTTTTTGAAGATCGCATTATCAGCCGCAGAGCTGATGTCGTTTGGCCACCGTTGGAATATTATTTGTGGGGTGCCGTAAAAGATAAGTGTTACGCCGACAAGCCAGAGACAATTGAATCTTTAAAGGACAATATTCGTGAAGCCATTGGTGCACTGCACACAATCGATAATGTGCTTAAAAATTGGACCGATCGTGTAGGCTACTGCATGGCCAGCCGAGGCAGCCATTTGAATGAAATTATTTTCCATTATTAACCGGAAGGATAAAACTAATTATCTGTCAAATCAGACATGAGCTAAGTGTTACCATTCACGAAATAAGCACTAGTTGAAAAAAAAAACGTTAGATGGCGGACCCTTTATTATACTCTTATTATTACTTATTTTTCCCCATCAACAAATATTCTGTTAACATGTAAAGTATTGGTACTTTCGCCTCTTATCATTTATTTGTGTCAATAGATTGTACTACACTATTTCCTGCAAAAATACGAACTGATTCATTCCAGATTTGTTCAGTGGGTTAAGGCATATTAGTTGCATATTTAACCAAATTGCTTCGCAAGCCTCTACCACTATAGGGCTAACAGTACTAAATCCAATCCTAAAGCTATGGTTCTGTAGCTGTCTCCAGTAGCAAAAAATCTGTAACCAGAGATTAAACAAATAAAAGATGATAATGAAAAATCGTTTAGAACAAGAACGAGATGCGAATTCAAAGAAATGATTAACAACATACTACTATTTCAGTTGACCCTGAGGGATTCATATGCAAAGTAAAAACGACAACTGGACAAATCGCAAATCACTATAAACACTGGCAATTGACAACAGGAAGGATTTAAATTTTAAAGCATTTCTACCTTTTGCTAACACTGTTAGTAACGTAAGCTGCAATGAAATCCAGGTCAGTAGTGATACAAGCAATACCAGAGAAAATCCAGAGACTTCAAATGCAAATATTCAGGGGGAAAAATATTCCGAAGAGTTTGTCGAACCCCAAGTTCGAATTGCCTTGTATTAGATGCACCATCAGCAATAGATAAAGTAATTGAACACCTACAAAACAAGAGCGGACGTAGTGACTACGATGCAACAGATTTAATATTGTTGGGTTATGCAAAAACAATAAAATCATTTTCACTGGAACGACATACACAAACTAAATTGGAAATTGCTCAAATTATAATGCAGCAAGAAATAGAACATATACGAGAGCAAGCACAAATGACTTCAGCAGCTAAAACACCGATCCAAAAACCGAAAAGGATTCTAATTCACAGTCAAATTCCCTAATGTCCGAGTTGGATCTCTCTCCCATTGTCGAAGATCAGTCATCCGCAGAAAATTCGTTGTCCTCTTTTTTTCTCGTTACGACAGCAATTTGTAATATCGCTTATTATTCTTACCTTAAAGCGATTGCTAATCGTTTTTCGGGAGGAATGGGTTCTCGGTAATGTGTGTATTTTTTTTCTTCTTATTGTGTCTTTAATAAAATGTGAAATTTCATCAAAACAATCTGGCATCATTCGAAAATACGTACATAAAAAAATCTTTTTTCATCTTTTAAAAGATTAGGAACTAGGGTGTATAATTCTCCCCTTTGTTCTCTTTCTAAATTAATTTCGTGAATCCACTTCCTTTTGTTTGTTCTTCTATTACGGAATTTGTTAATAATTCTACTGAAATAAATATATTCATTGGAACATTAAACTTACATACCTTTTTTCATTTGTTTCCTCATCTGCCAATAACGCTAATAAAATTAGTTCATCTTCGTCTTAAGAACACATTCCGTCTATCCTGAAAAACAAGCAACTACTTGAGGTGAATACCGCATACAAAATACCGCCAGTGTGAATGGATAAGCGGTATACCGCTATCGCACTTCTACCGGTACCCGTACCGCTCTGGTGTGTGAGCTCCTTAAAGATGGAGAAATATCGTGACGTTTTCTATCTATGACGTCTATCCTGAAAAACAAGCAACTACTTGAGGTGAATACCGCATACAAAATACCGCCAGTGTGAATGGATAAGCGGTATACCGCTATCGCACTTCTACCGGTACCCGTACCGCTCTGGTGTGTGAGCTCCTTAAAGATGGAGAAATATCGTGACGTTTTCGTTGTTCAGCTACTACTAATAATTGGGAGTAGAAGATAATGGATTACGAATCAGTCATATTAAGACCGAATTTCTGTTTTGCCTTCTTCCAAACCCACAAACAGTCATCGTGCCAAAGGTTCTATCACCAAAGAAATTGATGGTGGTGGCTATTATTTTTTGAGAGGTTCGTGGGAGAAAAATGTGCCATTATACAAATATAATTATACGCGTTGCATATTTCAACGGTTAATAAAAGAAGAAGACAGCCTCCACTTCATTACGTTTATAATGTAGGTGAGTGTCTATCCGACCGGGCAGAAGTGTTAAAAATGATTTTAATAAAGCTTCAAAAACCGTTTATGAGAAGTAACAGAAATTATGGCGGTGGCGTTACATTGTATTAGTTCATTGGCTCTATATTTGTCTAGAGTTAGATACATATCGAATAGTTCTGTTTTCTATGCAAGAGAGCAGTCATTTTTCGCACGATCTCATCTTTCTCACAGATTCATACGAGTATTATTGTCAGTATTCACTTACACTTCACCGAAATTGTGGTGCATTTCTCTGCCATCTCAGCTTAATTCAATGAAGGAGCTCGTTTCATATTGTGAAAATTAATATGTATGAGAAATACAACCCTAGATGTCAAGTTAGTAAGCATAAATAAAATCTTTTATTCTCGTTTCGTTTCTTCACAGATTTACTGATATTGGACACGAACGCAACGAAGATAACCGTCACTTGTGTGACTGCGGCATTTCTACAATGCACTCTCACTCTCAACTCAACTTTCCAAGGCATTTCGTGATAATTCTTTTGATAGTGGCCTGCTATGAATGTTGGTACGAATATACGGACATTTTTAAAAAAAAATTCATCTTGAAATAGATATTAATAAAGAGATAAATGGTCTCGATTCTTCATCTTTCGCTTTGAAGACTCAATTGTCAATACCTTAAACTGTCTTCTTGGCCTTACTTAAGAACATTTTAATGTACCCCGCAACTTACCTCTTGTCAGCAATTCAGTGTTTCGCTTGGTATCATACTTTCAGTGTACGCCTTACAATTTTCTCCATTTTACACTGACTGCCCATGTGTGCAGTGAAAATTATATCTGCACAATGAAAACTGGATAAACTTCAGTGCATATACTCGTAAATAGATGATTTAGGCAAAGAACAATACGGACATTTTGACGGAGATGAAGTATTATACATGGCAATATCAGAAGCCGATCGAACTCGTTAGAGCTACTTCGACACATTCGTAGATCAAGTAATGTAACATTTTAAGGTAACTAACGGCAGACCACACGTAGTGAGATAGTGGCAATATTCACCATTGAATGGACCGCAGGTTGGGAATTGTGCTGTCGAGTTGTCTATCCGACCACGCAAAACAACATATGTATTCGTAAGTTGTGAAGCAAAAAACTGCCTCGGATATAAGTAAAACAAAACTGTTACCTACACTATGGCTATTACTATAGAGAGCTGAAGGAGCGCCCCTATTTAAATGATTTGAATATGAATTTGTTAACAGAAAAAGACTGGTTAAAATGCACATCGATCGATAAGATAAGGCCAATTTGAGCTAATAGCCCCACAGATGAAAGAACTACCTTGCCAAAGATTTCGTCTACGAGCTCCTTGCCTGGACTTAAGAGCAATGGTTTAAGCATCACGTTAAGAATTTCTTCGGTGTTTTCAAAGCCTTTTACAGAATAGCCTACATAACAATACCTCTAGTTCAATCGCCTTAGCGACGGCCCAAAATGTCATCAACTAAAAAAAAAAATTAGATTGTTAACATTGCGATCAACAGAAGACGCCACTTTAGTATTGTGATAACCATTGCATAGCAGAGATGTCGATACTCGAAGAGCAGAAGATTTCGATATTTAAATAACAAAATCTCGACCATTGATGACTGAAGAGTGGAATCGAATTTTCTAGAAAATTGGAAATTGTATGGGACGCTGGATGGCGAGAATTGTTCTCGAAGTATGTCATTCGAGTATAAATTGCAGCATCCCCAAGGTATGCAAATCAGTTGAATTTGAAGTGTTAATTTGGGGAAGTGATTAAGTGGTTTAAGTAAAAGATAAGAAAAGTAAGAGCGGTTGAGAAATTGGATTATATTGAGAGAAACGATTAAATTGTGAATTGTAACTACTGAATAAAGCGATTTGCATTGAAAAGAATAAGTTCTATCATTTGTACCCACACAAACATTTTACAGTATTGTAAAATTACATTTTACAAATTTCACTTTGGAACTGATTTGCATACCTTTGGGATGCTGGTATTTATACTCGAATGACATACTTCGAGAACAATCCTCGCCATCCAGTGTCCCATACAATTTCCAATTTGCTAGAAAATTCGATTCCACTCTCCAGTCGAGACTTTGTTATTCCAGTTTCGAAATCTTCTGGTCTTCGACATTTTCTGCTAGATGTCGCTGCTCACATTTAAGTGGTTATCACATTGCTCCCTCCCTACAGTTGTTCGTCCCGAACAACTTCGTCATTCAGCATCCCGTTGAAATGACACATTCTATCCAAATGGACCACTTTCAATTTTCCTCGATCCGCACGCTGGATCCGGTAGACAACGTCATTAATGCGGGTTATCACCTTGTATGGACCTTCCCAGTCCTGTTGCAATTTTGGTGATTTGCCTTTCTTACGCTGAGGATTATACAGCCAAACCAGATCTCCTTCGTTGAAACCGGAAGATTTCACCTTGATATCGTACTAGTTTTCATGCGGCTGCTTGCTAGCTTCATCTTTTCTCTGGTGTCTTCATGCAATTTACGAATCCTGCTGCGTAAGTCATTCACGTACTCGTTCACCTCTTTGGGCTCTGTCGGTGGGGATCCGAATTTTGCTTCACTTGGCAACCGAATTGTTTGACCAAATAAGATCTCGGATGGTGTGTGCCCTGTTGAGCTATGGACCGCGTTTCGGTAGGCCATTAAGAAGAGGGGTATGTGTCGATCCCAATCCCGCTGGCAGTTGCTGACAACCTTAGATAGATGCTCATTCAAGGTCCGATTGAATCGCTCGACCATTCCATCAGATTGAGGGTGTAGTGGCGTTGTCCTTGTCTTTCTTATTCCCAAATATTGGCATATTTCCTGGAAGACTTTTGATTCAAAGTTTCGCCCTTGATCAGAGTGCAGCTCCATTGGGACCCCAAATCTGCTCACCCAGTTGTTGACTATCTGTTCGGCTACGGTCTTAGACTCTTGATTTGGGATGGCAAACACTTCCGGCCACTTACTGAAGTAATCCATGACTACGAGGGTATATCGGTTTCCATTAAAGGTTTCGGGAAACGGCCCAGCGATGTCGATGGCTATTCGTTCGAAAGGTGCTCCGACATTGTATTGTTGCATTTGTCCATGTGGCTTTACTTTTGGACCCTTGGTAGCCGCACATCTTATGCACTTTTTGCACCAATTCTCGACATCTTGTTTAGCGCTTAGCCAATAGAAACGTTCCCTTACCTTTTCCAACGTCTTGTTTATTCCCAAATGGCCTCCTGAGATTCCGTCATGTATTTCATGGAGCACTTGGTTGACTCTGGACCGTGGCACAATTAGCTGCATACGAGATGTTGTCCCATCTGCACTTTCCCATTTTCTCTTCAGCAATCCATCTTGCACAAAAAGCGAGTCCCACTGTGCCCAGTATGCCTTCAGAGTTTGGCTCCGATCTGATATCTGCTGCCAGCTTGGTCTTTCCTCGTGTTCTTTCCAGGCCAATATTGGTTCGATGTCATTGTCTGCCTGTTGGGAGGAACGGATTTCGTCTATACTCCAACCCTCTGTTGGCTCAGTCCTGATCATTTGGATAGTTGCCTGTTCTTTTGCTTCTTTACGATTGCAGTGTTCGCATTTTACTCCGCACGGTCGACGAGAGAGAGCATCAGTATTTGAATGGAGTGTTCCCTTGCGGTGTTGCACTTCAAAGTCGTAGCCCTGCAACTGCTCGATCCATCTTGCAACTTGGCCTTCAGGGTTCTCAAATTGGAATAGCCATTTCAGAGCTGCGTGGTCTGTCCGGAGAATGAACTTTTGTCCGTAGAGGTACTTATGGAAATGCTTCGTAGCCAGAATTAAAGCCAGAAGCTCGCGCCGGGTTACACAGTAGTTCCGTTCAGGTCTGGAGAGTACTTTGCTGTAATATGCGACCACTTTCTCTTGACCGTCATGAACTTGGGAGATCACAGCTCCGACCCCAACATTGCTAGCGTCTGCGTCCACGATGAACATTTTTCCGGGCGTGGGGTAACCCAAGATGGGGGCTTTGCACAGCTGTCGCTTCAGTTCTTGAAATGCTTTTTCGCATTCTCCAGACCACCTGAACTGTCGGCCTTTTTCTGTAAGTTGATGCAGGCTCTTTGCAATGCCAGCAAAATCCTTTACAAACCTTCTGTAATACGTGGCGAGTCCCAAGAAGCTTCTCAGTTGGTGTTTATCTTTTGGAGAAGGCCAACTTTTCACGGCTTCGATTTTGTCAGGATCCGTTCTTACTCCTTCCGCTGATATAATGTGACCCAGATATTTTACTTCCGGACGAAACAAGGCGCACTTTTCCGGGTTGAGCTTTAAATGAGCACTTCGTAGCCTCTCAAACACTTCTTTTACATTTTCGCGGTGCTCCTCGTACGTCTTACCTATGACGATAACGTCGTCCAAATATACTAGCCAGGTTTTCCAGGTGAGTCCTTGCAATGTTCGTTCCATTAGTCGCTCGAAGGTGGCGGGAGCGTTGCACAGCCCAAACGGCATCACTGCAAACTGCCAAAGACCGCTTCCTGTAGTGAAAGCAGTTTTCTCTACCTGCCAGTAACCGCTCTTCAAGTCAAGTGTTGAAAACCATTTCGCTCCAGAAAGCATATCCAAAGTGTCATCGATTCTCGGAAGTGGGTAGCTGTCCTTTTTAGTGACATCATTGAGACATCGGTAGTCTACACAAAATCTCGTGCTGCCATCTTTCTTCTTCACAAGGACCACTGGAGATGCCCACGGACTTTGCGATTCTTCAATCACTCCCTCAGCTTTCATCTTCGACATCATTTCGGCAACTTCTGTTTGCTTTGCCAATGGAAGACGCCTTGCAGGTTGACGGATTGGTCGAGCGTCTCCGGTGTCAATGTGGTGTTGAACAATATGCGACGTCTATATTCTCCGTCTTGTGTAGCAAATATATCAGCGTACTCACCGATTAGTTTTTCTGCCAGGATTCGCTGATCTTCGTCCAGATTACAGAGGCTGAGAATTTTGTTCTTGATTTTTATGCTCTGAACTGTTGTGACCGGTTTTGCACCCTTTTTTTCCGTTGTGGTCGATATAGCCTCAACAGGTACGCATTTTCCCACTATCTCCCCCTTTTTCACCTTTACACTGAATATCTTTGGATTTAGAATCCTTACAGGGACCATGTTGTTCTTTGGCTCCACTAAGGTCTTTCCCACCATGAAGTCTCTTCTCTTTTCTGGCTCCATCAAATAGAATCGGCGGCTACCAGGACCACCTTCCACTTTTGCCCACAAAATTGCTTCTGACGAAGGCTCTAGACTCTGATTGCTGCAGATAACGACATTTGAGACTGTGGTATTGGGGTTTCCGTATATCATTGGTATCTCCATGTTTCCGTATTTCAAGTTTGTGCCCCCAAGTCGACTATAAGTCCATGTTCTCTCATGAAGTCTGTACCAATGATGCACTCGTCACATATGTCAGCTACCAGAAACGCGTGAGTGAATGTTATTCCGGCCAATTGGATTTCACCATATACCTTAATCGTTGCTCCTGTAGCTGCAACTGCTAGTGTTATGCAGCCAAGACTTCTGCACAAGATTCCTCCTGATGATTGAGGCCGTGGCACCGGTGTCTATTGTTGCCATCCATTTTTCTTTTCCACTGACTACTTCTACTAGAAGGCTTTCGCTGCATCGTTTTGCCAGCGAGACTTGGATGATGGTCCTGGGGCCGTCGACTCCTGCTACCAACTTCTGCCCCGCGAAGTTGGTGCTTAAGCATTTCCCGACTGATGGCTTCGGGAAGGTTGACCGGCTTCTTGATAGCTGTTTCTGCGGGTTTCTTCCTCTATTTGCTTGCCACCACAGTGAGGGCAGTCTTTTCGTCGCACCGGTTCTTTACACTGCCTTTGAAGGTGTCCTATTTTATTGCAATTCCAGCAGCGCATTATCCGTCTATCCCGTCGAGTATCCCGTTCCTCGGCACTAATTCTTGTGCAGGAGCATTTGCTAGAAAATTCGATTCCACTCTCCAGTCGAGACTTTGTTATTCCAGTTTCGAAATCTTCTGGTCTTCGACATTTTCTGCTAGATGTCGCTGCTCACATTTAAGTGGTTATCACAGTATTGTGGATGGCTGAGTGTTTCAAGGACCAAACAATGACTCAAACCACTACCATTTTGTAGCCAAAGTGTGAATGCGAATATCCCGGATGGAAAGAAAACTGTAAAAGTATTATACTATGTACGAAGAAATTTCAAGCAAGAGAATGTTAGAGAGCTTTCTGATTGAGTCTACGAAAATCTTTTGAGGAGTCGTATCCTGCAATCATCAGCGCAGAATACCAGTGGTTACATTGTCAGGAAGCGATTAAATACGCAACACACGAAACAAGGAAGCGCTAGATCGGGGCCATGTATAGGTGTTCTAACAAAACAATAGCAAACCAAGCAGAGAAAAGAAAGGGACAGAAATAATAGAGCCAGAACAGAATCGCTGTCAGGCAGAGTGAATCATTCAACGTGAACGGGACCAACAACAACATTATCTACCAGATTAAAAAGAGGTCTGGAATACGATACTTAAAATAAAGAACCATAATATTGCTATAAAAAGCTGACTACCTGAAGAATTACTTAAGGAAGTAGTTGTTGATTTGGCAATGCTCATACACCAACTCATTTGTAAAATATGATTGGCTGAAAGTATGCCTGACGAATGGAATCTGAGCATCGTTTGGCCGGTTATCAATAAGGCGGACCCTCTAAATTACAGAAGAATCAACTGAGCAGCTTATAATAGCGATACTTCGACGTCCTTAAATTTTATTCCCACAAAAAAATATTGAATAAATACTGCGAAAAAAATAAAACAATTAGAAAAGTCTTCACATTTTAGGATTTATTGAAACCTTAGTTAGCTTAGAAAGAAAACGTTAGTTTATTCTTTAAATAAAAAACTCATGTCCGAATGTGGAGGATATTCAACTTGTTCTTTATCTCTGCAAAATAAAAAAAGGGATAAAATTAGTCACATCACTTATTTCTGTTCATAGTAAGTAGCCACGCACTCTTTGAACAATTTCGCATTACGATCTCCCATTAAAGTGGCTTTATCCCCATCTACCAAAAGACTTGTACCCTCTCGCAGTCCCAAAACCAGACGTTTATGATACTCAACGAATTCATTAATTCTTTCATCACGAGTTTCTCCTTTATGCTTAGTCTCATTATCAGTTTCCAAATAGTGTGGATTTATGTTGAAAGGAACAAGATTCAATGCTTCAAAAGTGGGTGGATAATCAACCGGCATATCGTTTGTTGTATGAATTGATCGGGTAGCAACGTTAGTTCCGGCGCTACTACCAATGTACGGTATGCCCTTTTCGAGTACTAGTTCACGTATGATGTCCACTAGATTTTTCTCGTATAGAGTCTTTAAAAGAACAAAGGTATTACCTCCACCGACAAAAATTGCTTGTGCATTCTTCACAGCACTAATTGGATTTTCTTTGGTGTGTACACCTTCAACATTGTAACCCCATTCACTTAAAGCTGTGCTCACGGTTTCCGTGTATTTGTCGTAGTCTTTCAATGCATATGGAATGAAAAGAACTGTGTTCACATTATTTCTGCAAAGGAAATAAAAAATTAAATATTTTAGATTGAATATACGTTAATCAAAATAAATGAAATACTTTTGGAGGAGATCGTTTATTTGATTCTTTGAGTGTTCCAGATACTTGTATCCATGTACTCTCGACGACGAAATCAGTAAAAGTTTTCGTTGGCTCATCATTAAGGTTGCAACTGAAAAGCAAAAAATACTTTTCTTTCTGTCGTTTGCTGATAAATGTATAAATTACAACTGACTGATTGATAAGTCAGATTATCTCAATAATTTGTGATTAGACTGATAGTGTTGAGATAACGGTAATGTCAAATATTCGGATTGACAACAGGTACAAACGAAAGGTTGGAGGCACGAGCGAATCGAGAAAAAATGAACAAGAGCATTTCAAACGCTTTTATTGGAGGAAATGTGATTAGATGGAATGAACGAATGTTCGAATAAATATGTGCCATACATTTTCCAGCTTAATCAGTGCGTTAAGAAGAATGTTAGATCTAGTGAAGCATATTCACACAAATTTGGAAAGCAGATGCAAAATTATTTTATACTCAGATATTGGGTCAACGTTGTGCTTACTCAAATGCTGCAGCACCGGTCATTGGTAAATAAATGATCAATATCTTCAGTATATAAACGTAGTCGACCATCCCACATGATGGTCCCATCCATTTGACAGAAATTTTTGTTAAATAAAACCGAAGTAGAAGCAGCAGAAAATCAGAAAGGATGGCAAAATTTCCCATCGCTGGAGCGGCAAATCTGACTGAATTTTGTGAATTGTATTTATTTGAAACCACTAAGCATAAATAAAGAGAAACATTATCGGTAAGCTGCAGACCCACAGTCTTGAGTTGTTGCTTGAGTTGTTCGAGCTAAATTTGTTGTTGATAGACCTTGTTACGTCCCAACAAACAAGAGCATTTAACAAAACAAAACAAACTACACAGTTGGGAGATTTTCCCCAAAAGAAAACTTCTTTGTTTCCCGCATCTTTTTAATAAACTACGAAATAGAAATCTGTAATTACAAAAGCACAAATAACAGGCCGACACATTTGTTTACCATTAAGCACTATGGATAAAAAAGAAGTATATCAATTTATTTATAGAAGAATTAAACAAAATTATATGCCAGTCGCCCAGAAATTCAAAACTAAACAAAAACAAGAAGCGAGCAACAGGCGAAAAAGTTGAACTGTCAGCGGCTGATTCGCTGAACGACTTCAGTCAACTATTCTGAGTAAATTCAGCACAATTGAAAAAGAATCGATTGTGATGGAAAGTCCTTAAAATGTTCTACTAAACCAATTTACTATTCTTCTCTACATTATCAGCGCGGCACTAAGATTAAAATAGGTTACAAGTCAGTGGAAAGTTGCTGAAATTAAAATGCCACCAAAACCAGGGAAACCACCGAATGACAAGAAATCTTATAGACGATTTCACTTCTCCCAATTTTATCCAAAATCTTTGAGATATCAGATCACCAGTTTGGGCTCAGAAGCAAGTATTGGTCAAGTGCATAGAATCACGGACGTATGTGAGAAAGCTCAAGAAAAAAGGTTTGCTTGATGCCTTTAAAAAGTAGTTTCATCAAGACTTAAAATTTAAGTTAAAACATGTCTTGTATTTAAGCCTACATAATATCTCGAGAGTATATAGGAAGTGTTCTCGACCGTTTCTAGATACACGTGATATACCGCACAAGAGGGGACTATTTTAGCTATGTTTCCTGGTAAGACTGCTATACTAGGAGTAGGTACAATACAGTGACTGGAAAAAAAACAGTTAAACTAGAAGGTGACAGGTGGCAGATTTAGGTTTTAAAATGTGAATATCACATCAAAAAGTTATAATCGGTGCCATGAAAGATATGCGTCATTTAAATCTTCGAGAAAGCGGGTTTATCAGCCACAACATATCACGTCAGCAACGTGCATTCGCTTTCGAGGCGTGTTTTTTTTAAGAGTCTATTATTTGTATTCAGCGGTGAGACTCACTTTTGACTGGATGGATACATCAAAAAGTAAAATTGGTTTATTTGAAGTGAGAACAATCTGCAATCTACAATCCTCAGATACCTTTATATACACAAAAATGTACTGTGTGGCTTGTAGACTAGTGGCGTAGTCGGACTTGAGGCAGCAGTTCATTTTACAAGTCAATGGTAACCAATACTGTTGGTTATTGTCAATAAATCTGTTGTTGACATTCCCTCTAAATCTTAGCGTCATAGCTTGACATTTGCAAAAGTTACGTAGGCAAGAGTACATCTATCTCTGTGTGTGTTGGCGATTTTTTACAATTTTAGAAATGGATTTAAATTTGCAACAACGAACTTTTATTAAATTTTGCGTAAAAAACGGATTTAATGGTGCGCGAACGTTGGAAATGTTAGAAAAGTTTTTCGGCAACGATTCTCTAAAAAAACGGTCGTTTACCAGTGGCACGAGCGGTTCAAAACTGGTCGTGAGTCAATCGAAGATGATGAACGCAGTGGCAGACCATCGACATTGAAATCCGACGAAAACATTGATGGAGTAAAAGAAATGTTGGTCAATAACCGCAAATTAACCATCATAGAGATAGCGGAGGACTTGAACATTGCCCATGGATCCGTCCAAGACATTTTGGTTAATGATTTGAGTTTCCGTCGTGTAGCAGCAAAGTTGGTACCAAAAGACCTCAATTTCATGCAAAAAAGAGACCGTGTTGACGTCGCAAAATAGCGTGAAGCAATTCGCCGAAAGAGACCAGAATTGTGGGCAGAAAACTCGTGGATTTTGCATCATGATGACGAACCGTCGCACAGTGCCATCATTATTCGTAATTTTTTGACGAAAAATGCAACAAATACCATCCAACAGCCACTGATTTGGCTCCCTGTGACTTCTTTCTGTTCAATCGAGTTAAAAAAAACACTACGGGGAACACGTTTCAGCAGCCGAGAGGAAGTAATGGAAAAATCGCAGGAAGCACTGATGGACATACCGAAAACCGGATGGGGATTACTTTGAAGGGGACAATATAGATTTAGATGAATAAACTTGTATTTATAATTTTCTGAATAAATTCCGGGAACGTTTTGAGGTGGTAAATTTTTTTATTGTACGTTATATTAACATCTAATGAGGCTATCTGAAGGCTACCACATCTGCAGACTACCGGCCGGATATATTGTACATTTATACATTCAGGAATTGAACGTATGCTACGTGATGGGGCTGATAAAAATATTCGTGTCAGAGTTCGAAGTTTTCCGGGTGTGAGCTAAAGGGTATCGCAAGCTTGAATGTCGGCACAATGTCGGATAAAAGGTGCGGATTAATACGACAACGTAAAACCGGTAAAATCAGTAACGTACCCGTAATATGCGTTCAAAAAACCAAGTTTTAGTTTCGGAAGCGAAACGGCGAGTACAAGATTTCGATCGTATCACTGTCAAGTCAGCACCGACTTTTGGTAAAATTTTTTCGTGAAGCGACCAGCTTAATAAACCAGCACAATTCATAGAATGAAAGGGCGATCTGGCTGCTAAATTTGCAAGATTGGCTCAGAAAAGGTTATAAGTCATGAAAAACATGCGCGCTAGATATGCGGGACAATTTGCTCGGTATTTCAAAAGGCTGGTTCCACATAAATAAAAAAACGTGGTCATGAGACCAAACAATATTGGGAAATTCCAACGGTCTTTTCTTATTTACCCTCTAATTTTATAACTTCCCGTTGAGAAAATATGTACCTGTTCCCAGGTACGAGTAGTAATGGTTTCCGGGTACAAAATTTCCAACAGGTATAAAGAGTGAAAATCGATTACAAAATGTATGGCATTATCCTAGTGATCGCCAGTGTATTTTTTTATGGAAGGAGGAAGGATATTAACAAGTTATTTTTTCGATGTTAAAGTTGTAGGTAAATGGAGATTTCACATTCTTGTGACTTTGTGTTGATGTCTAGAAAAAATTGGGCGCCCTTGGTGCCTAAACCAAACACAAATCAAATGAAACAACATATTTGAGATTAAATAACAATAAATTTATTTTTACTACACAGATACACTATTTACAACAAATTTACACGGCAAGAGATATATTTTTTAATTTTTCATTTTTATATACACACTCAGAAATAGTAAATAGAAAGATTCTTCGCTAATAAAGAGAGTCAGGCATTTTTCAATTAACTACGAAATATTGTGTTTTTTTTTTTTTGATTTATTTAAAAAATAAACTTAACCGTAAATTCTTTTAGAATATGTAAAAAAAAAATAATAATAATTAGAATAAGATAAAACTATACATTTGAGAATATTCGTTCTGATGTACGTAAAAAAGTTTAAAACTTTATACTTCGCCTATAAAATCTATTTAAATGCATATTCAGCACTTTTTGTAAGCGTACAAAGTGGAATTACGCGCTTGGTATACGAGTAAGTTCAAATACATTCGCCACTTTCGTTAATTATCGATTGAACTGAATCCACAATCGCTTTGAATTCGGGGCGTGCTTTTGGATTTTCATGCCAGCAAGGCATCATTAATTTATCGTAGACATTGTCGGGACAACGATCGGGTTTGGGTAGCCTAAAAAATATACAAAATTTATTTATTAAATTTATGTAATGTTATATATGATAAATGAATAGAACCTTTGTCCACTTTCCAGTCTATTCAGGAAGTCAACCTGTGGGAGTTCAGTGTGCGCATAGAGATTTGGTATTTCTCCTCGTGAAAATATTTCAAACAATGTTACTCCGTATGACCATACGTCCGATTGAAAGGAGAATTTGCCAGTTTTTATTGACTCAGGTGCATACCATTTGATTGGTATTTCCCGATCACTTTGGGCAAAATAGTACCCATCGTTGTTTGCTACCTGTGCCAGACCAAAATCAGATATTTTAGCCTTCTTCCCATCAATGAGTATGTTTCTGGCTGCCAAGTCACGATGTATCACCTTTTTGCTACGCAGATATTCCATGCCCTTTAAATTGAAATGATTAACGTAAGCAATTTTCTAAAATGGTTAAATGAATTTATAACTCACCTTTGCAATATCTAATGCGAAATCAAGAAGTTCTTTATTTGTAAGGTTAGGCCTCATAACAGATAAGTGCACAATAAATGATCCACCTTGGACATACTCCATAATGATGGACGTTTCCACTGACGTTATGATTCTCACTATATTGGGATGATCTAAAGTCTATAGAAAAAAAAATAGTATTAATTTAAATGTTCAATATTCATTAAAGATTCTGTGAAACATTACCTTCATGATGCTAATTTCCCTTATGAAGTCCTGACTGAAACGCATGTTATTCCCTTTGAAAGTTTTTATTGCCACTTGTTCGGGATTTCTGTTGTGATGGAAGTGAATTTCACCCCGGTAGACAGTTCCGTAGTGACCTTGTCCGATTTTCTCTTTGCAAATTATTTTACCATTCGAAATCATAAAAACTGATGGTGTGTCTTCGAAATAATTTGAATTAAATTGACTCATTGGATTGGGGTTGCGAATGAGCGGGATACGCTCACACGAAGTTGAATTCGCAGAAAAGTTTGCACTTCTGACATCACTACCGCTGTTTCCATTAAGAAGAGTTTGAACTGAAATTAAACACGTCTTAATAAGACTCATACTTCTAATTTCATAATAGAAGATACTTACATGTATCTTCAGTCGTATTACTGCAGCTAGAGGTTATCGAAGATCTATCTGACATTTGATCTCCATTCTCAATTGTTGCGTAGTTATTTGAGAATAAATTTTGTTTTGTTGAGTTAAGTAACTTTAGTATGACCTGTTGATTGAAACGTCTGTCTCGATCCAGGCTCCAGCCATCCATCATTATTTGATAAATTTCTTCTGAACATTCGAAGGGTTTTGGCAGTATACCACCATAACGATTGTAATTTTGGGCAAGAATTTCCACAGTTAAGTTATTAATGGGTTTGCCTCGGGAGAAAATTTCCCAAACAGTCGTTGCAAATGCCCAAAGGTCAGCGCATTTATCTGTTTTTGCGGCATTAAGATTCTTATGATGCTCAAAAGATATCCACGGTAAGCTAAAAACGAAATAGTAATGCAAAGATATATTAAATTAAAAAAATAAAAGCGATTCAAATACAGTCGCACACTGGGCTTGTTGGCAAAGCCTTTGCTTTTGTACAATGCTAGTTTAGTCCAAAAAATAATCAAATTCATAAAACTGGTGAATAAGAAACAGTCGTTACATCTACTAAAAATATTAATGTTCAGACGATAACTGAACGAGTACAAACGAGTCATATGTTTTACCAATAAGAAAATTCTCGATAGTAATGTCTCTTTAGCCACGAATCAAAATCTTTGCTCTAAGATACGAAGTTCTAACATTCTAACACCTAATCTGTAATCTCGAAACGCTCGGGCACTGAAACGTTCTTGTTAGTCCCGATGAAGATAAGTTTGGAATAAGGTTAAAATCATAAAAAAATTATGAATAACCACCAAAATGTTTGAAACTAAAGTCGTTATTGCCTATGATAAGCTTTTTAAAATATAGATGACAGCCAGTGGCTACACAATATCAGAGGAATTCTGTAAGAAAACTTAACGTTGAATGGTTTCAATCGCAAAAAACTGACAGAACCTCCGAATATGAATATGAGTAGGATCGATGACAAGAAGCCGTCAGAAATGCTGCAACTGATGTGCTGGGTTTTATCCGAGGAGTTTGTCTACCCCGACTTTGCACTTAACTCTGATAATGACATCTATTCAGAAATCAAACAAAAAGTTACACTTGTAAAAGGCTGTTTTATTGTTGGCCAAAGAAGCCAATTGAGCAATGAGTCATAGATTTAGTGCGGGCTAGGTTTGAGCTGACCTTACGGAGCATGCGGGAGATTGGTTCGTTAGAGCCATATGGGTTGGAATATAGAACAGACTAGGACAGACTAGGACAGCGTAAATTACGAGAGTTAGTGTTGCAGGAAATAGAATTGTAAAGGGAAGCGCAATCCACAGAACCGGAGAGCAGTCGATGAATGAAGAGAATATCAGCTACGTCCCTACGTTTTTCGAGGGTATTCAGGTTAAGAAGTTTGAGGCGGCCGCTATAGGGAGGCAAGATAAAGGGGTCATCCCAGGGTAGTCCACGAAGAGCAAATCGAAGAAAACGACGTTGAATGTTCTCGATTCGGGATATATGAATTCGCTGAAAGGGGGACCATACTTGGCTGGCATATTCAAGGAGGGGCCGGACAAGGGTAATGTTAAGTGACCTTGCCACATAAGGGTTGCAAATTGTTTAGACCAACGTTTGATAAAACCGAGCGATGAGTTGGCTTTAAGGATTATCTCATCAATATGCGAACGGAAGTTTAACTCTCTATCGTATAAAATTCCAAGGTCGCGAATGCATTGAACTCGGCGTACAGGTTGGTCATACAGAAAATAATGTCGAAAGGGGGATTGATTGCATTTACGAGACAAAGTCATAGATTGTCATTTGGAGACATTAAGCTCAAAGCAAATTTTTAGACACCAAGTAGAAAACCTATCGAGGTCTTCTTGAAGGAGAATAGAGTCTTGAGGTGAAGAAATAGTTTTGGAGAACTTAGTGTCATGGATACGGAGCAATGTTTCATAATCTTCTCAAGATCGTTTATAGTTAAAATAGAAAAGAGGGGACCTAGATGGCTGCCTTGTGGGACACCAGAAGTGGCTAAAAACGGGTTTGAGAAGGCTGACCTAAAGCGAACGCTATAGTAACGGTTCTCCAGATAAGAAGATATCCATTTTAACAATATGGGGTCAAAACCGAGGGAAGACAATTTGAAAAAGGATCCGTTTATGTGATATTTTATCGAAATCTGTAGCAATAACGTCAATTTAGTTGCCATTTTCTAGGGCTGAAAGCGCAAAGGATACGAATTCAACTAAGTTCGTAGTAGTTGATCTACGTTATAGAAATCCGTGCTGACTGGGTGATATAAGTGACTTGCACTGAAAACTTACAACCTCATATAAAAAACTTTCGAACATTTTAGGTATGTGAGAAAGCTTAGCAAAGGGACGGTAGTTGGTTACTTCATTCTTTGATCCCTTTTTGTGAACCGGGGTTATGAAAGAGGTCTTCCAGACTTGGGAGAATTCCCCTAGTGTGAGGGACAGATGAAAGAGGGAGGAAAGTGGGTGCAAAAGATTTGAGGCACACTTTTTGAGAAATATTGCTGGGAGCCCATCTGGACCGGATACAAATTTATCACTGAGATTTTGTAACTTTTCTTCGATAAGAGTGGGATCAAAAAGTTGAGATAGAGAGGGGCCAATGGAGAAGTTGGGAAGGTACTTGAAATAGATGGAGTCGGGTACAAAGAGGTTGTCTGCAAATGACTGTTTAAAAAAGTTTTCATAGGAGATTATATAGGACCATTATCATTCCACTCCTGCTCTATGGCGCAGAAGCATGGACGTTAGCAAAAGCGGATGAAGATATGCTTGGCCGCTGTTAACGAAAATTTTTTAAAATTATTCTAGGTCTCAATTGCGTCGATGGATTTATGAGCAAGTGATATAGCAGCGAACTCTACGAGCTGTAAAGCCCAAAGCAGATGAAATTAGAATCCCAATTTAAAATCAAGTTCTGGTATCTTAACACCAATCGTAAAAGAAGTACAGAGAGATTAAAAAAAACATCAAGCAATTTTCCTGTTATTAAAATCCTACAGATAAGGTTATGAAGCAAGTCGTAGCAGATCGTTCATGGAGTTTGATCTTTACACATAACTTAATTATAGAGAATCAATGTTGCTTCCAATAAAGAAAAATTTTCTAAGTTTGCTAACTTAATTAATAACAGTTTGAGTATACTTCAACAAGTCCTAATATTATTTTTGTACATCAGTACATTCATAAACTCGATCATAGAAGCCTTGTGACGCTGTAGAAAGAATGATAATTTTAAGCTTAAACTAACGCTTCTTATTTTCAAGTTCTACACCTGTGAACTGTTTAATTGTTTTAGGAGGAGTACCCCGTTCACGTATGCAGATGATATGGCTATTTGAGAGACTCCAACTGCCTAAAAAAGCTTCAAGAATAATGCAAGTAAATGGAGTCGTGAAATAAAAGCCATGGTATTCACCGTCCGAGGCACTTAGAATCACAAACATGTGGTATTACATTGAGCTCTTATAAATACTTATATATGGATGATACACATACAGAATCTCTGAAGCAAGCTTAGAATTAATTTCTTGTCTGCTACTTCTGGCCCAGTATACCATTAATGACGACAGTACTCTCTATCCATCGTATTCGTCCCAGAGTTTCGTCCCTTATTTGGAAATCACCGAATAGAATTTAATTCTTTTCAGATGCAATGCTGTCTTTTACCGTTAAATTTAAATACCCAGGCAATATTCATAAATTTATTTTGCATTTTCGAAATCGGAAAATGCTGCGAAATGTCGAGGTTTCCTTAGCAATGTAAGAACTACTTATCCCCCTCTGATATGGTCGCAGTTTATAAAGCATTTATTTGTCCAAAATTAAAGTACAATGCTCTGCACTTGGTAGATAGTATTCAAAAGGATATCTCTATCTCTTCCTTACTTTTTCTATCTCAATTTTAACCACCAGTGCCTCTTCAAACCTTTACCATTAAGTTTACCCTTCTGCCGTGTTCTGAAATATCGTGATTCTTTCCTAAGTCGTATAACTCGCTTATGGAATGCGCTGACGAGCTCTTTATTTTCTAGTCATTGTAACGTACAAGCATTCAAAGCCAACGTTTTATGCATCGGTATCTGTCCAGTCTGTTGAATAAACTACTCATTGTATTCGATGTTTCTGTTAAGTCATCAAACGGAAGATTGTTGAACGACGAACTTTATGTAGGCCAACCATTACAGTTTGACATTACCACGCTTATTAATCAATGCAGATTATACCACTTTGTATTTTGATAGAATAAATGTATATGCATATAAAGATTCACCCCATTCACACATACTACCACCGAGTTGTATGGAGAAGCTCGGAATCAGAAACATTGCAGAAGTACGATAATGGCGGAAATAATAGTCTCGATGTTTGCAAAAGGGCTCAAGCGGAAGTTGTATCTCTATTAAAGAAATTAGATCTAATTTAAGGCAATGGACTGCCAACAGCCTACAAAGAATTTCCACACACGACCAGATACCACAACAAGTATTTGAACCAGACTCAAACAATTTCATAAAGAAATGGAATTTCATGGTTGCCGGACGAAGACACGTTCCTTTTTAAAATCAAAAGCATGAAAAGCAAGGAAAAGTATTTTGTCAGTATTTTGATCGCTCCCATTATCGTGAGAGCGAAAATCTTTATTAAATTTTTGTGGGTTGAAGGAATAGGATGAGATGAACGAGTACCCCATGAATTAGAAACACAATGCAACGAATGAAGGATTGAACTTCACTGTTTCTCTTATGCTTCTGAACAAGCATATGGAGCGTTCACAACCAGCCCCATACAATCAAAGACAGGATTAGCTCTAATTAAAACTACATTATATCTTTATCTTGGCTTGAACTATGCGGACTGTGCCTCACTGCTATCTAAACTGTTACCAAAAACTTTGTCTGATCTTCAAATTACATTTACATCTACTCACTTGTGAAGTGATTCTGAAATTGCCTTAAATTGGCTACGTGGACCACTCCGCAAATGGAAAACATTGGTGACAAACAGGGTATCTATGATTCTAGAGACTACAGGAGCCAGTCTGTGGAAATATGTTCCATCTACAGCAAATCCTGCAGATTTCATGATAAGGGGGATGCTTACTAAAGAACTTAAGACGTGCAACCTTTGGTGAAATGGGTCGGAGTGGTTAAACTTAGCCGATTGTCAGTGGCCAACCCAAAGGTCTTCAATGATGTCGATTGCGTTAACCGAAATCAAGAAAATCAAATCTTATGCAACCACAACAAGCGACCCAAGCAATCAGTTTAATGAAAATTATTCGTCGTTAGAACACTTACTCCGAATAGCTTATCAGAGCCGACGATGACTTAAATCAGCACTAAAATTTCGTCGAAACCGGTTCGTTTGTTGACTACAAATCCAGCAAACTCTCATTGGTATTCTGGGCCGAGTTCAACAGATCGAGTTCCAAAGTGAAATCCAAAAACTCAACGCAAACCTTGAAGTAGAGCAAATGTCGTTAATGCGTCGATTAGAAAATTTCGCCTGGCATATTTGTCAAAAGCATCCTATATCCTATTATTCTACTTTATAAATGCCATTTTATCACTTTGGTCAAGCGCACTTTAAAACATTGCATGGTGGTTAAATTATATATAAAATACTGCGCGCAATATATTATTAAAGTTACCAATCAACAACAACTAATGGGAAATATGCCAATATATAGAATAAGACCATTTTTTCCATTTGAAAATGTAGGGATAGACTACGCGGGCCCAATCAGTCTTCGCCCAGCGAGAGAATTCGAGGACGATTGTCGTTTGCGTGACTGCAAAAGTTATGCATATAGAATTAGTTACGGATCTGACTACCGAAGCGTTTTTGGCAGGGTTTCGCAGATTTGTTGTATGTCAAAGATTATGCTACAACGTGTTCTTTGATAATGGAACCAATTTTATTGGCGCATCCCGAGAGCTCTGTAAAATGCTACAGGCTTGTAATGTTTCGAAAGAAATAACTAACAATGTCATTTAGTGGCACTTCATACCTCCCGAAGCTCTGCACTTCTGAGGCAGGTGGCAAGCACCATTTGCTACGAATATTAGAAAATCACGTCTTGAGTCTACTAGTCTACACTCAGGGCCATTATGTCCACTGAATAATAACAAAGATTCAGTAGAGATTCTAACATCAGAACACTTTTTAATTGGCAGAGAACCCCCAGCAGCACCAGAATTCGACTGCCTTAATATAAACATACATACGTATGTATGTATCTCCAGCAAATCGATAGCGGCTGACCTAGAGAATTTACCAAGAATTTTGGGATAAATTGTCACAAGAGTATCTATCTCGGCTACAACGTCGTCCTAAATGGTTGCAACGTCGTGATCTAAGAATTACAGTTTTAGTTCAATCAATTAAATCACGGTTTGTTTTTTTTGTTTCTCCGACATGTAATAATGGGAGCCGAACATCACTTACCGTCACCACTGGGGTCTTCGGGCGAGTCGGTGCGCCCCAAAGTAACAGCTGGTTCCAAAGAAGAAGGATGGCCACAGTTGGGGGAAATGCCGTGTCTATCAAACTGCACATCATCAAAGGATTACGAGCATTGGTTAAAAGTAATTTTAAAGTAGAGGAGAAATATCGTAGAAATACCACCGGGCAATACGCAAGTGTCTTTCTCATTGCATACCTACGGGCGTCCACGCAGCTCGACCTTGGAAAATGCACCAACCAACTAGTTCATAGAACCCAAGAACTGTCCACAACACAAACGGTGGCAAAGTGCAAATAGACGAAATTAAAGCGAGCCAATTGCTTTTACGATCTGCGAGGCAAGCCAACTAGGAAACCGCAGGAACCAGCAGAAAATCAATCTTCGCCAAAATTCATAAGCGGGTAAACGCTTTAACCATTTTTAAACAAAGTATCTTGCTAATTAAACTTAAAGTGTATCATGCTAATTAATTCTTAACTGATGTAAAAGTGAAGTGTCCATTTAGTGACCTTAACATTAATTTTCGATGGCCACGCTGCACACGTAAATACTAAATAACGGTGCAAAAAGTTCCTAAAGCGCACGCCAATTATACAAAAAGAAAAAAATAGAAATTTTACACGAAAAATCAAAATTACAATTTACAAAATGTTGGCCCTGCGATCGTTCTTTACAGAATAAAAGACGAAACTTAGTCTAGTGAGACCATAACCCATAAAGAGTTTGACCGGCAATATAATAAGTATTTAAGTTTCAAAGGAAAAATATAAAGACATGGCTTTGGTAAAAATCATGTGCAGAAATATCATGCAATAAATATAAAAAACACAACTTACTCTTGAAGTTTATATGATTTTGGGAGTCCCGGATCCGATATTTTGGAAACGAGTATATGTTTTTTTGGTTCAAATTTGGTCACCATTAAATAATTACATCTAATGTATCCGTGAATCAGTTCTTTCTCTTGCTACAATAAAAATACAATTAATGCAAATTCACAATTGAAATGATATCTTTCTTACTAAATACCCAATGCCAACTACCAGTCCATGCACTGCATCTAGCAGACATTCTAGAGGGACTTTTTCCTTAAGATTATATAAAAAATCACCAAGTGGTCCGAATTTGGCTTTCTCCATTATCATTGTGTATGGAGTTTGTAGTGTTAAACCGTAAAGCTTGATGAACTCCGAAGGAGGCATCCGACTCCAGGTATTGGCTAATTTCATAAATTCCTAAAGAAAACACATATTAATTTATATATACTCGTATGTAAAATTTAAAAAAAATAATAGTAAACCACTAATTTAGGCAAGGTTGTAATATATGTTGTTTTACAATATCCGTTGGCATTGGTTCGGTCAATCAGAAGATCAAATCAAAGCGGAACAACACAGAGTCCTGTGACAAAAACAAAGACTGCACAAATGAAAACTATTGAAACCTTGAATTGGATGAAGTGCCACTAATCGAGAAGTAGCGACTCAGATCACATCTAAGATGAACTGTGAAAATTATCTAACGTAGCGGGATCTATTTATAATGCGATATCTATTATGTAATCCAGTTTGTGAACATCAATTTGTTTTTCCCACCTAAGACATGGCTTTCTATCAGTGTGGCTTAAATGAAGGAATTGAATTTTTTTCTTTTTAAGAACTTAACACTCAAGTGGGTATGACTACACCTTATGAGACTTTGGCACCCTCCGATTTTGGAAAATGGGACAGAGAGAGAAGGGAAGATGTTTAAGCGCAGCGGTTGTTTCGCTCCATGGGTGGCATCCAACATTTAACGGGGGGACTAAATTGTTCGTGGAAGTTGGCTAGTTGTTGATTTAATTCATCTTACTTGATTTTCGTTAAATGAAAAAATTAATGTTTTTCGACGACGTTGAGATTCGAACACCGGACCTTCCGATTTGGAAGAAGCCAGTTCATTACCACTTGAGCCACGGCCACCCACTTGTAGGCAATGTTACGGTAACAGATGAAACTGCCCTGGCTAACAGAAAACTTGAAAAACACATTTCAACAAATACCATATACCCTGTGATGAATCTGTCGATAGTTTAGTATATCAGCCAAAAAAAAAACAAGGACAATTTAATCGGAAGATAAGCAAATCCGCTAAATAGGCGACCTGACGATTTGAAAGTAATCAGTGAAAGGCAAAGAAAAGTGGTAAGGTTGACGGACTATCCGATTAATGGGACAGAAAACGAATTGATAATGTGTAAGCTTATGCGAAAGATGAATCTACCGAAGAAGTCGAAGCTTTACGAATCCAAAGTGGTTAGAAGTGCTGGAATGTGATCAAGTAAGAATTGGCAAATTGTCATAAATTATGATACATACGAGGGGCGTTCAACATATTCTCGGTATCGGGGTGAAGCTGTGGTTGTATATATAAATTGACTTGTTTATCAAGTAATACTATTATTTTAGTGCACTCATGTAAAATTTCATATAAATGTGATTATTGATTTGCGTTTTATCTCTAGTTAAACAGAATCATAATGGCAACTGAGACGATGATGGTGAAAATTGAACATCGGGCTGTAATTAAATTTCTCACTAAGCAAGGAAAAAGTCAAAAAACTATTCATGAAGAGATGGTGGCTGTTTACCAGGGTTCCGCACCTTCATTATCAACTGTGCAAAAGTGGTCAAGTGAGTTCAAGAGAGGCAGAGAGAGCATTGAAGACGACCCCCGCTCCGGCGCCCCGGCTACTGCTTGTAAGGGAGAAAGCATCAAAGAAGACGAAAAACTTGTTCTTGAGGAATAAAGGTAAAAATGATGGCAGAGATCACCAAGCTTTCAATTGGTACCATTCACACCATTCTTCATGACCATCTTAACCTTTCAAAGGTCAGTGCAAGGTGGGTGCCACGAATGCTCACAGCGCCTCAGAAAAAAGTGAGAATCGCATGCTGTAGAGAGCTTTTGGAGATGTGTAGTGAGAACGCGGACGGTGTTATGGATCGAATTGTTACTGGGGACGAAACATGGGTCCACCACTATGACCCTGAAAGCAAACAAGAGTCCATGCAGTGGCATAAAAAAGGAACAGACCCCCCGAAGAAGTTCAAAGTCACTCCGTCTGCCGGGAAGCTCATGGCCACAGTTTTTTGGGACTCAAAGGGAATCTTGCTCATTGAGTACAAAAAAAAAGGTGAAACCATCAACGCCACATCCTACGCTTCCACTTTGCATAATTTGCGGGAGGAAATTAAAAGGAAAAGACGGGGTAAACTCGCAGCGGGTGTGTTGCTTCTTCATGACAACGCTCCTGTTCACACGGCGCGAGTTTCCAAGGCTGCTGTGCTGCCCGAGATTGTGGTTTCGAAGAAATCCAACACCCACCCTATAGTCCAGACCTTGCCCCTAATGATTATTTCCTGTTTCCGGATTTGAAAAAATGTCTTCGTGGAAAAAGATTTTCGGATGATGAAGAACTCAAGTCGGCAATAAATGGGTATTTTGCAGAGAAAGAGGAAATTTATTTTTTGAGGGTTTAAAAAAGCTTATCTCAAGATGTAACAAATGCATTGATGTTAGGGGAGATTATATTGAAAAATAAAAACAATTTAAATTGAATTCGCATTTTTCTTCATATCGATACCGAGAATATATTGAACGCCCCTCGTAAATGGGCGATTGATGATGTAATGATTCGTTGATCTATGCCAACGATTTATTTCCTGATAAACGAAGACGTTCTTTGGGTACTCGAACTTAATTTGCCTCATGTAGCCTGACAAAATTATAAACATCACGAATATAGGATCAGTTCTAGTTGGGGTGGAATTAGTCTTGTGCTCCCTTTGTACAGAAAAAAAAACGAAGAGCTACACTTTTATCACAGCAAGATGGCATCGCCTTGCAGAAGTTTTTGTATTTCTCAAAGAATGTTTCCTTTCATGAATCGGGTGAAAGGCACTAGTTCATGAGACTGACCTTTTATTTTGATGAAATCAGCGTGAGAGCCAGACAAATGCCTATCGGTCTGAAGGTCAGAATCAATATTTACGACAAAAACCCAAAGAGGATGGCCATCAAAGAAACTGCACAACCAGAATGGCAAAGACGATGGGACATCTCAGCAAAGGTACGTTGGACATATAAAGTGCTGCCAAACATCAAAGAATGGACAAGCAGAAAACAAGGAGAGATAGACTCTGACCTTACGAAATTTTTTTTGCGGTTTGTTTCGGGACTACCTTTATAAATACAAGCATGTCGATGTCCCATACTGCTAGCATTGTGAAGGTAAACCGTAGAGCGTAAAGCGATGTAAAACAGGCAGCAAGTAACACCACCTAGGAAGGGAATTAGTGGCGCAGTTACCACGCGTAAAGCCTGGGTGACTGCAAATGATATTAAAGGCATGGTGGTGCAGCAATTGCGCATGAATTGGCGAGAATCGAAAGGACCACTAGCGCTGGCAGGTGATGATCAACTTTCACTCTTAAGTCAAGAAATATCTTTTGATCATACTCACCCCTTACACCTCCCACACTGGGCCGTAGCACACACCGGGCTCTCTACGCCATCAATTAATTTTTTCTTACTTTAGTTTTAATAGATCTGAAGAGGATAAACGAAGGATTTTGCAGCCTCATATCGATCGTAACACCAAGGAAAGTAAAGATAATAAATCGCTTGAAATCTGACTTTGACCAACAGGATAATTAGGAATGATTAGTTGACATTCTAAGGTCCAACACCTAGTCTGTAGTGTTTAAATTAGAAGATAAGTTTGATGCAACTAATCTGCACATCTGACCCAGCGAAAAAGAACTAATTCTGAACTGCAATCTCGTCGAATTGAACAACTGCAGCAAAATCTTAGTAAAAGGCAGAAAAATGGCAATTCATTCGAGAAAAACTACCTCGTATCGCAGAAAAAAAAGTATAAGCAGAATCGCGAATATAACGCGAACTGCGGCATTATTAAGAAAAAAACAAGAAGGTCTGATGATGCCATCAGAGTGAAGTATACACCAAACAGTGGACGTTTGATGGACTAAAAGTGTTGAGCTCAAATGGGTGCTACACTGGTTAAATACTCTTCAGGTCTCATATAAAAGCAATAAAGTCAAGCACTGGCAGGTACCACTGCATAAGGGAACTGGATAGAACCGGTTTAGCTGATCTATTCAATGGCACAGTCTTTCTGAGGCATCCCATATTCAGGAATAAATTCAACGATCACAAGTTACGAAAACAAAGTGTGTTTATCATTTTGGGAGTATATACTGTGTCTTTGACGTGAAACCCTTCAGAAATAAATCCATATTATCCCTTACCTTCAACAGAGATGATATCAGAACACTGGTAAGCTTTGTAACGGGACACTGTTAGTTTTGATAGCAATTTACACAAACTGATAATTAGTCATTTTAGTGCATCTTTGGGTGAAAGACGACGAAACCGCAGAACACATACTACATGAATGCGTGGCTCTATGCGCCATAAGAAGGCAATACATTCTCAGGCTGACTGCAGAACTGAAAATGATTTCCATCAGAGTGATTCGCAAGTTTATTAAGAAGGTTTCGGCTGAGTCTGAGTTTGTGGCACACTTTGTCTTTTAGGTCGTAGTGCCTACTCTTATAATAAAAAAAAAAAGAGAAGATGGAAGGTAATATACGGCAAAATAACAGTAAAGTAAGAAGTTAGATAACTCTGCGTGTGTTTCCATATGTAAATTTAACGATGAATAATCCGATATCACAGTTTAATTGTAAACAAATAGCGCGAATGGGCCCAATATACCTCCATGTTGAATTGTTTACACCTACCAATACATCATTGAAGGAAGATCACGTTTCTATTCTTACATACAGATACAACAGATCTGCTTAACTACAATACAAATCTCAATTAAGTTCTTACTCACTACTTTACTTACCGTAAAATCAAACTCAGACTTTAAAACTTTAAGCGTCACCTCAACATCTTTAACATCTTTTGGTTGTATCCAATCCGCTTGAATTCGATTCATTCTACCTCCATCGCATTCTCTTTCAGAGTCTATTTTAAAAACGAAAACAAAAGTTTTGATTATTTTATTTACTCGTAGAAACAACAAACAAAAAAAATGCATTTACACTTACTTGTATACCACTGCAAGTCTTCCTTTGGATCAAAGATTTGCACGCGTTGGCGCTGAAGTTGAGCCTCACTAATTTCGTTATCAGTCTTTTTTGGTAACAGATTCCTTGGTAAGCATAACAATAACAATGGTGGCTTATCTGTAAACAAATAATTATTATTGACATCTGTTTTTCTTTGTTTGTTTTACTAAAAATAATTTGTTTACCATTTAATGATGGCGGTATTCTAAATTTATTCTCGGAAGCTGTAGGTATTGCTAAGGCTAAGTCTGTTGGTTTATTAAAACAACGTACACTATCATTCATATGCAATTGCCATTTATCTCGATCTCTTGTTATTTTAAAAGTCTCTGTTTGTGTTCTAAAAGCAAACAAATAAATAGTAAATGTTTTGTTTTCATCATATTTTAATTCACTTCCTTACCCTTTTGTATTGATATCAATGTAATAGACATCATATTCTCTTTCGCACTGACGAAGAATATAACTTCCGCATTTCCCTTCTTTTTCGCGAATTTTCGCATACGAGAAATCGCCACTATAAAAAAAAACAAGAAATAAAATGAATAAAAATAAACCAAACACATTTATGGTTTGTAAATAAATCTTGTAAAAAAACCCGTAGCGGCATCATTTACATTTTAATTATTGGCAATTCTCAGAATATGTCTGTTACTCTACCAGTCGTTCAAAATATTCATAACATGGAGTCGCATAGTATTACCTTAATTAGTCTACAACTAATTACAGGTACTACAATAGAGCTAGGTGCTTAATACTGAATGGGATTAGTTTACGATTATCATCTTGCTAAAAACATACGATGCGGTATGTATTATACATATACCTGTATTATAAAAAGGTTTCTTGGAAACGAAAAGAATACATTTAAAAGATAATGAAAGAAGACTTTGATAGGAACGTATTTATCAGATAAAATATTTTATTTTTATTTATCCATTGAATGCTTATAAAGGCTGTCCCAAAATTCACGCAAGATTTGAATTTTGCGCCATTTGTTCTCTACACAAAGGAAATATGCGTTTTCATTGTTGAGCAATATTTTAAAAATAATGAACAAGTCATCGACTAACACTCGACCCATATAACATCTCTTTGCTGATTGTGTTTTTCTCTGATTTTTGTTTCTTATCTTCTTCTCACCGATCAAACGGTTTTTCAATTTCTGTTCATTCCGCCAGTGAGTTAAACAACTATATATAAGCTGCTAAAAAAATGGCCGAAGGGCCACGTGTGCTCTCGGGCAATCGTTTTACTGGTCTGTTCACAGACCCACCCCCTGATTATAAAAACAAAAAGAGGAAAAAACCCAATTCTTCATCTTTAAGTCCAGTGAATTTTTTCTCGACCCACCCTTTTCCGGATAATCCAAAATTTATAGTTATTTCTTCAACTACTGCCGAAAAACCACTGACATCTTTTAGTGTTTTCTTTGCTTATCTAGGAAATCGCTCTCAAACATATGCTCTATATCAGTTACCCTACACACTCAATTAAACTCGTCGAAAGGCACGGTTTATGCTCCATACCTTGCTAATGTTCCTGAAACTGAGATCGTTGAAGAAATGAAATCACAAGGTGTCACGGACGTTTACAAATTTAAGAAAATTGAGGACGAGAATCAACGCACAACTGGACTAATTCTTTTCACCTTTGGTCTTTTCCGACCACCAAGCACAGTCAATATCGGATGGTACAATGTCCAAGTAACTGAGTATTTCCCCAACCCTATGCGCTGTCAAAACTGCCAGCTCCTGGGTCATACCGTCAAACGTTGCAAGAGTAATTCGTCATGTGTTAATTGCAATTTTCCGCTTCACGCCCCCGAAAAATTCACACGAACTTCATGTGCCAACTGCAATGAAGAACACCCCGCATCATCCAAATCTTGCCATTGGTACCAACAGGCTAAAGAAATTCTCAAAATAAAAAACACCAGAAAATGCAGCATGGCTGAGGCTAGACTAATTTACAAAAAACAAAATCCCACCGCCTCCCGTCCGTCAACCTACTGAGAAGTTGCAGGTAATTCAAAAACGAATACATCAACTGTTTCAGTAAAAGACACACTTCAAACCAGTATCCCCAGACACGGCAATTCATTGTCCCTTCTTTCACACACATCAATATCTCCAAGGATTTGGAAAACGGCCCTCCAAAGCCAACTCCACAATCCCTTCTTCCAGTCACACCAATGTCTAACAGCAATCAAAAAAACACGTCACAGTTGAGTTTACCTCAGCCCCCTCTCTCTTACACAAACTGCTAAACACTCAAATGATAATCTACTAAACCAACACTCAATATCACCAAACACACCCACTTACAACAGTACCACACTATCTCCAATCTCATCAATCACTCATAAAACAAAAAACAAACACTACTCAAATCTGTCACAATTTGATGATCATGATAGTGATCAATAAGAAAAATTGTAGTAACCCCTCCCACCCTGCTGTTGACGAGCTTAACCATTCGTCCACCATACGGGGAGCGAATAGTTTGGTCCCTGAACGGCAGGATGGGTATGTTCACCCCAATCCCCTGCCTAACTCTATTTTTCCACAAAATAACTCATCTACTCTGACCTCCAGAAGTCGGAGTCTCAACCTACACTCATCTAACTTACCCAACGCAAAACTAAAACGATATAACACCAATTTCAAAATAAAAGTTCTGCAATGGAATATGAAGGGATTCGTCAACAATTATGACGAGTTGTGCATTCTGATAAAAGAACACTAACCTAGTATAGTAGCTCTTCAAGAGACACGCTGCCCGCACCTCTTTACACCCAACACACCTAAGAGCTATAAAGACTACTTCTATAATTTTCCCTATAACTTAACAGCTAAGTAAGGCATCGGAATACTAATAAAGGAAAATATTCCACATAGACCAATAGCCATCAATAGCGGTTGAGATACAACTTCTGCCAAAGTTTACTCTGTCGTCTCCATTTATATCTTACCCGACCAAGTGTTTTCCAAGTCTGATTTAGAAACCATTTTCAAGCAGATCCATACCCCTGTACTAATTGTCGCTGACGTTAACTCCAGGAGCGTTCTGTGGGGCTCCTCTACTACCAACCCCCGAGGGGATATACTGGAAAGCTTTTTAAACGACTCTAATCTTCTAATTCTTAATGACGGCTCTCCAACCAACTTTTCAACCCGTAAGACCTTCACACATGTATATTTGACATGCTACTCACCCGAATTGTACACGAGGTCTTCTTGGGAAATTTTAGATGATCTCTATAATAGCGACCACTTTCCTTTAATTTCCACTATCGTCACTGGCCTACCCTTTTCCAACACAGCGATAAATCGTAAATTTAAAACTGATTCTGCTAACTGGGCTTGTTTTAACAAGCACATTTTAGACTACCTTTCAGATAAAACTCCCTCTTTGAAAGTTAATAAAGAAGCTTCGGTAATCCAAAGAGCAATTCGAGTCGTGGCCAATAAAACGATCCTTCAAAGCATCGCTAAATCTTATCAGCGTACTGTTTCCCTGGTGGAATCCAGAGTTGAGAGCTCTAAGACAGGAAGAGGTAAAAGCCTGGCGAATTTTTAAAAAATACCGTAACAACAATAACTTAATTCTTTTCAAAAAATCCAACGCCAGATTCCGCAGAAAAGTAAAAACCAGTAAAGCTAAGTGCCTTAGCGACTTCACCTCAACAATCGATTAACACCATCTGGCATAACATTCGTCGTCTAACTATCGATAAAGTTGGTTGAAACTCCTGCAGGCTCTGTAGCCACCCCATTTGAGATTAGCAACTTTTTTGCTCAGACCTGATTGGATCTATCCAACGACAACAAATTTTCAAGTAGTTTCAAATCTAGTAAGATAATGTCCCTGAAGAGTATCATACCCTATGTTAAAAAACCTTGCATCTTCAACTAAACTAAGACTCATACAGCTGTATAATAACATTTTGAATTCAGGGGTGATCCCACAAAACTGGAAGCCAGCGGCAATTCTTCCTCTTCCTAAGCCTAATAAAGGCACAAATAATATTCATGGCTACCGTTCCATATCACTTATTCCCTGCATGTCGAAGGTTTTTGAGAAAATTATTGCTAAGAGATTGCTTTGGTATATTAATAAAAAAAACTATTATATTCAAACCAAGTTGCCTTTCAAATTAATAAAGGCTACTCTGATGCACTTCTGCATCTAGACTTCTTCATCTCTAACGCCTTATCAGCTCGTAATCATGCCACAATCCTCTCTCTTGACTTCGAAAAGGCTTTCGATAAGATAGGCATACATTTGGTGTTAAATAAACTTAAAACATGGGGCATTGGCCCGAAAATTTTCCTCTATGTCAAATCTTTTCTCACGAATAGGATAATTTATTTTCTTCTACCCATCCACTATTTAATGGTATTCCTCAAGGCTCCCCCTCCTATCGGTGGTATTTTTCATCATCGCTTTTGATGATATAAGTAAAATTATAAATAAACACAAGCAAATCGATCACTGCATTTACGCTGATGATATATGCATCCTAAGTAAGCACACTGATCTGGAAGAAACTAAAACACTACTAACAATTACAGTCAAAGACATAGAAAATGGTCAGATTCATCTGGAGCCAAATTGTCACTAGACAAATGTGCCGCAAGACTTCGCGTAGAGGCTTAACTTTAAGTTTTAATAACCTCAATATAGAAAGTGTAAAGAGTCTAAGTTTCCTAGGTCTAATATTTAATAATAAGTATAATTGGAAAGATCATTGTTTAGAACTAAAAAAGAGCCTTGCTGCGAGAGCCAATATAATAAGTTGTTTAGCTAGCAAAAAATGTAATACACATATCAACACATTATGTTAAATTGCAAAATCGATAGTACTTAGCAAGATTGATTGTGGTTTACTTATCTACGGAAACTGTCCAAAATTAACAATTAACACCATCAAGCCGCACGTAGGAGTATTAATGTTTCCCCACAAGCACTGTGAAGAGCATGTTGGTTGAATCCGGTCGACCTACAATAGAATATCGCATAGAAGTAACCAGAGCCAAGTTGTACATTAAGCTGTTGTCCACAAATGGATCCATTATTAATAAAGACATCGCCTCCGCTAGGAAAAAGAAAACTGCAAAGCGCTTTCCAAAGAATTTGAACCTCCGGTAAACAGGATCTCTGTACACCGCCCGATATATCCACCGTGGTTCATAAAGCAAACATCTTTCATCATGGAGTTAGCAAAATATAACAAAAATGACACCAACTTAGACATATATCACGCTTTATTCCTTGGCATTACTTCGGAATTAAAATCGAGTGGTTGGAAACATATATTTACTGACGGCTCCAAAAACAGTGACATGCATACGCAGCTACCTACGAACACGGATCTTTGTTCAGCATAGGATTACTACCTAAAAGTGCATCTGTTTTTACCGCTGAGGCTTTTGCTATTCAAAAAACCACATCGATAGTCACCAATATGCATGGTAAACACGTAATATGCTCTGATAGCTTATCAGTACTCAATGCAGTTAAGAACTCTAACCACAATTCGGAGAGTGTCACAGCGCTTCAGTGCACAAATTTGCAATTCACACCAGACCTGACATGTTAAGATCCATTAACAAAAAGATTATATCTAGGCAACTCTTGGCTTGGAATAACTACCATCACCATTATTCTACCATCAACACGGACAGATCGCAGCCAACCTACCCTACCACAACTTCAAAAGGCATGAACACTACCTTCGTAAGGATGCGTTTAGGACACACAGCATTCACCCACCAATATCCCTTCAAAAGGGAATCTCCGCCATCTTGCCAATCCTGTCACTCCCAAATCAACATCAGTCACATTCTAGGAATAGGTGAATATCGTAACTGCCTACCAAAAAACCAACAACCACCCTACGAATTTTTAAACAAACCCAACCACGAGAATATTGTCCAAATTAGCAATTTTGCAAATAAATTTAATCTACAGATTTAAATATCTTTACTAACACATATTAATTTAGTTTATAACTAAGTACCATAAAGCCGAAGGCCTTTGCAGCTAGTGCTCGTTTCTACTCGTATGTATTAACACATGTATTTTAATCATATGTTAACAAATTATAATAATAATAATAATAAAAATAATGAAGGTTTGCCTGCATTGCCATTCGTGCAAAATATGGTCGGAGAAGTGATTTAACTTCATCAACAATGAATAGATTAACTCACAAATTCACAATTCTTAAACACTCTGGAAGTCTTTCTACAAGTTGTGCAACACAAAACAGCGAAGCAGTTTGTGAGAGCGTTGCTGAAAGTCCAGGAACATTAATTCGGCGCGGTGGTCAAGAATTGGACATTTAGAGAAGCTCTCTACAGAGTATTCTCACGAAAGATTTGAATCTTCATACAATCTACAGGCAATTGACTCAAGAACTGAACCCTAATAACTGCGCACATGGAACAACAAGTGATGCTCATTTTCATCTTGATGGCTTTGTTTGTCGAATTGTGGGTTCAGAAAATCCACGAGTGATTTTACCGAAAAATATTAACAACTAAGTGCTTTTCTGGTAGTTTATAATATTTTGTTTCGCTTATATTCGACTCGACTAAATATAGAAATCAATTTTGTTGAACAAACGGGCCAAGGTTTTTTTTATTCAATATATAATTTTATTATAACATAATTAATGAATCTCAAGAATTTCATCGTGGAGCTCCAGTTTTGGACAACTTTTTCGAACACGATGTTGGAATCGTTATTGGCTTGTCCGCATATAACATACTAATGATTTCAAATACCTCCACAGAAAATAGTTCAGTGGCGTCATATCATATGATTTTTGAGGCCAGATCATGGGGTCTATTTCAATAACTCCATATTTTGTGGTACCACCCTGTTGAAACCTAATGTCCTGAAGACCATTTTTACGCACTTTTGAAAACAAAAAATAATTGATCGACTTTTGAAAAAGTACGGTCCGATGACGCGGCCATCATCTCCAGTGAACAAAGCCACTCGTCACTGAACTGTATACGACTGCAAAACAGTGGATCAACTTCCAACTGTTGAAGCGTCCAATCAGCGAAGTCACGACCCAAACGACAATCGCCTTGCTACAATTCTTGCAGCAATTGAATCTTGTAACCATGTAAACCAAGATCCTTGCGCAAAATCTTCCACAAATCCGATGGACACAGGCCAAATTCCTGCGCACGATTACGAATCGATGAATAAGGATCTTCCTCACTGGCCTCAACGGCTCCGATATTTTCAGCTGGAATCCAAAAGATTAAATGTACAATAGGTAGTAAGAAATTTTTCAATTGTGTTGCTAATAGGCGACTCACTTGGTCAACAATGTTGACAATAAAAGTGGCGTAGAGCTCTATAAACAGTTTTCCCCATGAACACTGAGTTTAGAAATAAATTTTCACAATTTGTAAACGTTGCTTGGAGTAAGTCTTTGCATGATGATTTGCCAAAGAATGCTGAGTAAAACGATGATGTCAACGGTCTGAGTGTAGACATATCGAAAAAAAACCTAAGGTTATACCAACCCAAATTTCGAATTGAACATCTGCAAGAATATGCAATTTTCTTTTATTATAAGATGTAGTGCTACGTTTTTTTTGACGCCTGTGACGTTAAGGTTCGTTACAAGTACATTTATTGTTTTCTACAAACTGTTTAACTGTTCAAATTCGAACTCTTTTCTTTTATGAATTTAAACGAAGACGTAATGCGTCTCTAGCAGCGAAGAATATTAATGACACATATGAGAATTTAGCAGTAAGCAATCGCACGATTCGACATTAGTTTAAAAAAAAAATCATTCCTGAGATTTCAGCGTCAAAAAAAACTACTAATCAGGAAACGTATAATTGACGACGATATCTTAAGAACAGAGGTAGATGCAAACCCAATAAAATCGGTACGTGACATTGCATAGAATATGGGAATATTGCCCATGATGCTAAGTCGATACTTCTTCCTCATAAGAAAGGTAAAGAAACTCAACTAGTGACGTACCCTGTAAACTGAATGAGCGTGATTCGGTGCATCGCATAGTTTACGATACCAAAGTCATTTGTTTTTCACCAGATAAAAAGTGCATTCTGCATGGGAAGAGTAAAAGATCTTGCCGTTGGTTAGATCAGACGAAAAACCAAAACACATTCCAAAGTGCGGTCGACCAGAAAAGAAAATGGTCACAGTCTGGTGGACATCGAAAAGACCAATCCACATTCCTTCAACAAGGAACGTCGTTATTGTATCAAGTATTGTGAGGACAGTATTAGGAAACAGTGCATGCGAAATTGAGTAAAAGGCATGGTCCAACCCTATTGCATGACAATGCCAGGCCCCATACCTTACTCGTAACAGTGCAAAAACTTATACACCTGGGATAGGAAATTTTTCTCTACCCATCGTACCGCAGAATGGCCATTTTGAGGGCAGATGTCATAAAAGCTTTTGGACTTTGATTGAGTCAAAAAAGGACTTCAGGATTTTTACAGAAGAGGAATATTTGATTAGAAGAGATTCATAAATGCCAGTGGATCATAGTTTGCTTAAATAAGAATTTAAAAACAAACTATGTTGATTTTTAAACTTTTATTCCAAACTCGGATATTTCGTGTGGTACATCCTAATATACTCGTATTCTTATCTACTTTTAGAACTGCGTGTGTCTTTGTTTTTGGGGTCAAACCAAATTTATGTATAACCCCAAGAAGCAAGATTACGTGTCCAAGGAATGCGACGGGAATGCTGGTACGAGTATGAAAATCAGAGAGTGACAACAGTTCTCAGTTCGCAAAGGAATATACTGGGTTAGAAGGAGCAGACGAAACGACGTCTTACGACGCAGTTAAGGTAGGAATATTGACGCTAAAGTCTAATAAAGCCAGACGGACTACCTTCTGAGCTATTTAAATCATCTGGAGATGACCTGACCGGAAACATGCACCAGCTCATCTGTAAGATGAGGAAAGAGAGGAAAGCATACCCGAAGCATGGAATCTCAGCGTCGTTTGTCCGATCCACAAGAAAGGGGATCCTTTTGACAGCGCCAACTATGGTGAATTAAGACTCCTAAACAACGCCTATTAAATCTTTTCTGCCGTATTTTGTGAGCGGTGCAGTTTCAGATTTGGAAAGTCGACCATCGATCAAATATTCACTCTACAGCAGATCTTGAAAAAGACAAGGGAATTTCAGATCAACACCTAAAACCTATCTGTTGACCTATGACAAACGCTGGCAAACTCGTCAAATTGTGCGGGATGAGCTTGGAGGCTGCTCCATCAAGATCGGTATTGAATTAAGCGGGACCTTCAATGTCAAGTACGGCCCTTTGACGGCTCCGGCCCATAAACCGCACCAAACAGTTACTCATTCTAGGTGCATTGGCATCTTCTGAATCACTGGTGGATATCCGCTAATGTGGAAATGTGATCCGAAAGCACAATTTTCTTGCAAAAATCAATATCAGCGTGCCGTACGAGACATGATACACAATTTTTGGAGCTCGGAGCTCTTTTTGTGAATGGATACGGATGGCCTCTACTTTCGATAGGACGACGCTAGGTGCCTTACAAGTCGCGACACAATTGAAATATTGCGCACAAAGTTTCCTGTCTGCATAATTTCGCGTTTTCGAAACACCGCCAAGATTGTGTGACTTCACACCGTTAGACTTCTTGCTTTAGGATTATGTTAAAAGTAAGGTCTACGCCAACCATCCGTAAACACTTCCAACTTTGAGAGCGAAATAGAGCCCCAATTATGTGAAAGAGTGATTGAAAATTTGAAGAGAAAATTTGTGTGTACTTTATAAAGCAATAAATGTTTTAAAGATATCTCGACGATTTTTAGTTTTATTAAAAAAATACAAATCCCACACCCCTTTACCTTGGCTCCGCAGTTACAAACGTCAACGACGTTTTCAGAAAAAGGTAATACGTATATAACATTTAAACCATCGGATTCCTGCAAGTTGAGATGCTTGAATACTTTCTTTTAATCAACTCTGTCGTGAAAAGCCATAATACCGAGTTGCTTTGCAACCTTATAACTCTCAACGCTCATACGTATATACAAATGTTAACATCTTAAATGACCACAGAAATCTGTTCCAAACTATTGTGATTGCAGAATGGATGATAGTAAATTCTAGCATATACATGCGTAGATGAACGAATGCAAATCTATTTACATGAACAGGTAATAGCCCATTTCAAAGTGCAACTTCTAGCTACAGTATTGATCAGCACTGCTCTCTATAGGGCATACATGTTCGCAAATTCATTAGAAAATTCTGTCAAAAAGATACAAATAAATCCGTCTAGTCCAGGTGCCAAGGTTAGCTAACGAAGGTCAGCACCGTATAGTAACACTTTCATACTAGTTTCAGTTTTGGGAAGCTTAGAATGTGTTCCCCAATTTTATAGCGAAATAAATGTTTTTTTTAAACTTACCCGACAGGCCCATGGCACCGAAAAGTTTCGAGTTCCTGCAAGGATGGGGTTACAAAATCCACACACGGATCAAATGTCCATTTAATCATAAGCCTAAAACAAATATCAATCCATAAATAACACTTAAATTAATTAAAATAAAAATGTTTGATTTTCACCGAAAATATCCCGAAACATAGCTCATAAATGTTTTCACTTCACAGGGTCGGGCGAATTCCAAACGGTAGTATCTTGCCCAACCTCTAATATCTAAGTTAACACATTTCTTGCCCTCCCTGTATACAGCGCATATGTTTTCTAATTTCGTAACCACCAGCCACTAAAACAAAAACCAAAAAATTAATAGCATCAGTGCAGACGTCAACAACAAAGTTATGTAATTTATAAGTTACCTCTTCTTTGTACTTGAGGGAAACCTTAATAGACGGTCCATCTGGATCGAATGCATCCAGTTTCACAGTAACAGGATGTGGCCCATTATTAGCATTATCTTCGGGCAGCTTCTCCACCATGGCATTGAAATTAACCATCAAATAGTTGGGCGATAGCCCTGTTATCGTATTCATATAAGTCCGCTTAACATACGTCAATTCATGGTTCTTCTTTCGTATGGCCTGGAAGCCTTCGCATATTTTCTTGCGAGCAAACATCTTATGTGTCTTCACCAGTTGCTTTGGTAGGTAATGCTTGTAATTATTCTCTAAACTCTCAATGCTACCTTTTTGTTCAAGAAAATCAATGTACATATCCACCACTCCCAGGCCGACGACATTATCTTTAAAGCTAGGATATCGAATATCACTTATCCGATCACTGACCAAATCATGTCTTATTTGGACATACAAGTATTCGTAGGCATTGGCATCGATTTTATACAATGTATCCAATTCAGGGACTTTAAAGCGCATCCGAAACTCATATTTCACTGGTGGCTTTAGAGGTCGACACAGAGTTAACCAATTTTCCGTGTCGCACACACGTAGCCCAAATAATAATCTAACTGTGGGAAGTATGTTCAACGATTTACAACAGAAAATACATACGTCTTCACAGGAAATGTCCGAGCGATATGGGATATCCATAAACGCATTCAATTTGTAGTTGAAAACTTGATTCCTTTGGCTATCAATTGTAGACATTTTAGTGATAACTATTGGTTACGACTCCTGTTGCTTTACTCCAAAGTTTTCTCTCTTATCGTAATCTCCACCCAGTTTTATTGCACTTAAAATTTCATTTGTTTACTTAAAGTATAAAAAAAAATAACAAAAACAACACGCCTTATTTGCTTAACTACATTTTATCGTGACCATGTCGGTCTTTAAGCTTTTGCAAATACGTTGCAAAATGATGCTATACATGTAACACTTTTTTTCGATAAATAAACCAGATATTAATTCAAAACATTTCAGGAGCTGATAATTAGAACAGATTAAACGACCACCATTTTGTTTTTTGGTAAACAACGTCGATGAAGTGTTACCAGATGCGTGTGAAAATTGCCCTCTCGGGAAATTTCCCTCAATATATGAGTATTGGGTACCGCAAAGTCGTATTAATCATTTAAAAATGTTAATACATTCAACAATTTGGAATTTTTAGAAAAACTAAAGAAAGTTCTTCAGTTGGAAGAGTTTGTTTTTTAATTTGTTAGTATATAATTTGTGACAGTAAAACCGTTATATAATATACGAATTGCTTTCACAATGCCCACTAGTCGAGATACAAATTTTTCCTATAACAGTTAAATTTTGAAAGCACAAGGCAGGAAGTTAATTGTTACGAGTACAAGGACACGCGATGGTTCTTGTACAAATTCAATTCTGGAAAGGAGTTACGAGTAGCTGGGTTTATTTTTTTACAGTGGAATGGAAGCGTTAAGTAGATAACCTATATACATAAATTGACTTCGCGTACATATAAAATTTAGTAGTTGCTTAATTTCATTCAAATGCATCCGCAGCATTATTTATTTATTATTTATAACAATTTCAAAGTGCGAATCAATCACTTGCGTAGGTTTAGTTAGTGGAAATTTTTTGTTTATTGCTATATTACTGTTGTAATTTAAACACAAATTCTTTTTTTTTGGAGGATGTGTAAGAAAACACGGCTATTGTTTTTCAAGATACTCTACATGAGGATCAATACATTTCTAAATGCGTTTGAACTAGTTTTCGCAGCAATTTTTCCCCTCCGAACGAGGTAACTCCAAACTATGCGTTTTAAATGCATCAACTGCTTCTTCAGGCATCGAAAAATGTTAAATTTGCATTTGTTTTTGATGTGCGGGCGTAAAAAGGAAGCATTGGGTGCCAAATTAAGGTTGTACGGGGGATAACCCGTTGTAAGTTCTCAAAATGTTACTTGTTTGAGCCATCATCTGGGAGCTCGCATTGGCGTTGTGCAGAATGATACGTGTTCGGCTGTTGCTTTTCCTTATTTCCTCAAAGACTTCTGGAAACAAATGGCACGGTGTCGACATGTTCGGTTTTTCCATAGAAACGCGAACAACTTTTGTTTGGATTTGGCTCGTCTTGAATGACCCATACAGCCAACTGCTGTTTAGTCTTAGGCTCATGTTTATAGATCCATGACTCGTTGCCTGTCACGATCCTATAGACGTATTCTGAAGTACCGCGATTGAATTTTTGCAACATTCCCTTGGGCTAACCCCCACGAACCTTTTTTGAGCGATTGTCAAATTATGCGGTATTCAACGCGATGAAATTTTTTTGACGGCCAAATGCTTATGCATTATTAAATGCATGCAAGTGGAACTAATACCCAAACATGCCTTAATTCCACGGATAAGTCAGATGACAATCTAGCAGTATAAGTTGTCGCACAGCATCGTTGCTAGTACAACAGCAGATTTTGGACGACTATCACGAAATTCGTCCTGGAGCGAACGACGACCAGTATTGAATTCGAAAAACTAGCGAAACACAGTCACCAAAAGTTGAAGCCAGTTGTTATTGTTAAATTAATCGCACGAAAATGTTCACTATTTAATTCCATTTTTTGGCTGAGATGAATTTTGCAAGTCTCTGTAAATAATGCAAATAGCACTTGTATGACAAAACGTTCTGAGCTCGTGTACAATTAAAATTACAATTAACGTATCTACACCGGTATTGCCATAGCTCAAAACTCATGTAGCACATTTAAATTGAATTTTTAGATATTCAACAACCTTATCACAACATGGAACATGCCTTAGGGCAGCTGATACATGTGTCAAGTTTTTCCTTCTTTTTGCACGGCGAAATCATTTCGCTGTCAGAATTCTGTTTACTTCGTACTATAACTGTTTTCGTTATTTTTCTTCACAAACGGTAGGACGATATGCGTGATTTACACAAAATACTAAACTTATTTGCCGATGAATACGCCATGGATTACTGTGAAGAGTTTGATGCAATGAAATCCGTTCTAGATTACTGTAACGACAACGTTCGGCCTCTAAATAAAATTCGGTTTCGAGGAGGTATATTTCTCGAATCTTATTTATATTTGCGATTAATCTTAAAATGTGTTTTCTTTAAGGCAACGAGGACGTAATAGACGAAATATGCAGCCGTTTGCAGAGGTGCTTGCTAAGGAAGAACTACATCGATGTGGAGGAGAAGAAACCACTACCGAAGGAAAATCACATTTTTCGGAAGATTACAATGTTCCTTTTATTGAATACAGATGTGACTTACAGATACAATTTAAAAGACGAACCAAGCTTAGGGCACGTGGTGGAAATATGTCCCTTACTAACGAAGTTTCTTCTCGTGGCCGTAGTTTGGAATTTACGTCTCGATCAGTTTTTCTACGAGGCGTTGGCTCTTTGTCCTTGCTGGTTTTCGTTTCAGTATTTCGAAACTGCTACAGACTCGCTGAAGTCTATCACTGATCCCTACGAAGTACTGGTCAAGGTTGAGAATCTTGTGAGATCTATATTCACCAACATCACCAAGTCCAAGCCAGAGAATATTAATTTCGTTGACAAGAAAATCATTTTAAGTAAACTTTACGACTTTACGATGAATCTGCTGAGACAATTCTACACTCCAGATGCAGAAAAGTTTAAAAGTTTTAAGAAAAACGAATTTTTCAAATACTCTGGATATGCAATCAATCATATTTTAGATATGATTACCTTTGCATTCGATGTCTATGAGGAGAAGGATGTTTTAAAGTCGGAGTCTGATAATGGCGTATACGAGATATTTACTGCGTTCTCCAGTCAAAATCAAATTTCGGAAGCTGAAGCACATGCGCTTGTTAAAGAATACCAACTGAAGGTAATCACTGCACTGCTGAATTCTTTGCAATACAATGTCATGCTGGTGAAAATTGATGTCTTCATGTATTGGGTTGAAATTGATTTAAAGGACAACGAAACGTTGCAATCGGTGATTGGGGTAAAGTCCTACTTGGTGGGTGAGCGGATGCTGGCCAATCGAGATTTTCGTCACGATGTTGCTCAGCAATTGAAGTCAATTGCAATTCGACCGAAAAGCTTGGAAGAACTCATAAGTGATGCGACTATTGGTGAAATTCTTTGTAAGCTCGATGAATGTCTTGAGCGCCATGAAAAGAAAGCTTGGTTCAATGAACTTCTCAACAGAACGGTTGCTCTAGGCAATGAAGAATGTTTGCAGTCCATAAATGCCAATATTAAATTGATGGATATTGAAAATTGTTTACAAATATTGGACTACGTCCATCTAGAACAACAACAACGTGCCAAATTTGATAAAGAAGGAACTGATATTATGGAAATTGATACTACAGACTTAACATCCGTTATTTTGTTGGCTGTAGAAAACTTCAGCCCAGAACAAATCATAAAACTGATTGCCTATGAGGTTAAGAAATTCGGTACAAAAGTCAATTTATTTCAAGCAGACAATTTTACCGAACGAGCCACAGCATTTCTTAACAAATTTTCAAACACATTCGATGCGCAAGCGTTCCTAATATTGTGCTTTGAAAATCCTTATGATATGTGGACGAAAATGTTTGATGTTGCTTGTAATTCGGAGGAGCATGTGGCAAATTTCTGTGCCATGGTGAAGATGACACGTCCCTTGTCTAATGAATATTTTTATCCATTGTTAAGTAGCGCACTAACTGATGAGAGAGTAAGGCAGAAGTATTTTAGTTCGCTGCTTTGCAGCATATATTTTGAATTGTATTTTGATCGTAAGACAGAGTTCTTTAAGAAATTCATAAACTCAAACGTAAATGAAATGTTAGAAATGGGAAGGTATGAAGACTTGATACCACTTGTGAAGTGTTTGAATTTGATAGCAGCGCGATCGCATTCAGAAGCTCTGAATTTTGGTGAAGCCACTGCTCCTGTATTACTAATGGCAGCACAAATAATGGAAAATGTTCGTTGGGATTTACTCACATATACTGACGAGAAGGACGAACTTGTTAAAGGATGTATAACGTTTATACAAGGTACCTCGAAGAAGTTCCTACCATTGGCCACAGAAAAGGGTGAGTTTTTGCGTCTCTCTTTGGGTCTTAGTAAACTGATACTCTTTTTGTTTTGAAAATGCATTTGCATTGGTCTATTGAGATGTGCATAGACGGCTGTTGGCGCGCAGGTTTTAGTATTCTCAAATATTTAAACCATTTTAGTTTTCAGCTGCTCTACGCTCTACATTCCAGGTTTAATAATTTACTCTGTCTGACAAAAGAATCTTGAACATCATATCCGTTCCACAATGTCCGTCCTTTTTATGTCTTCATAACCACCCGCGAATGCAGCAACGAAATATGTTTCATTGTTCGCATAGCGCCCTTTCTGTTCTTTTCCGTCTTCCTTTCGAAAAGACAGTGCTTGTTTCCTTATTGATTTTATGACTTGGCAGAGAGCATACAACAACTCATATCCACGATTTGGTAGGAGGAAAGTATGTTTGACGAATGGAACCCTAGCACTGTTTGTCCGATTCACAAAAAACAGATATCCTCTGAACTTTGCCAACTATAGAGGCATCAATATGCTTAACAAACAAAACAAAATCTTGTCTGCGGTATTGTGTGAATGCTAGAAACCATTTGTCAGCGCTCTGATTGGCACCTATCAGCGCGTTTTTAACAATACGGCAGATCGTACAGAGAACCCAAGTCCAGATCGCTATACACCACCCTTTTATCGACTTCAAGGACGCCTATGATAATATCTACACAAGACGAGCTATACAAAACCATGTCTAGTTTTGGCATCCCTACCAAACTCGCCAGCAGACGATGAAGAACTGCTGCTCCTTAAAGGTCGGAAGCATCTTACAGAGGTCTTTGATGTCAAGAAGGTTTTATACAAGGTGATGCGCTGATCACGTGACAAAATCGAACGCCTAAGTTTGAAAAAATCTGAACAACTACTTTGTAAGTGACCATGACATTGATGAATGGCAAGTGTTAAAACAAAAGCTGAAAAAATTAAGCCACGAAGTTATTAACTCTGGTAAGGGTTACACTTGCCGATTTTTTATTCTTTTGCTGGTTGTTTCCATTCGTTGTCTATTGTTACCTAGATTTGTCAACTCCATGGAAAAAGGAAATTCTACCCCAAAACTGTTGTTGTTGTTGTTTGTCTCCCGATACAGGTCATTTCTATTATTTTTACTAATTTGTGATCTCTGTGCAATTAAATTCTAGTCGTGCGAGAGTTCTACAAAATGGGGTAAAAACACGAATTAACGTTTCATGTTGAATGTCCTTAGGGCACAACAGATTGGCTTGCATGTATGTCACATAAATGCTCAGAGTTGGTTCCCAAAAATCGACGAATTTCGTGATCTGTTTGAAGGTTGTATGGCTGATGTTATTTATGTCTCTGAAACGTAGTTTGTGGATAAGGTTGGAGATTTCATATATGATATAAAAGAGTTCAGGCTATATTTGGTGACAGAATAGAGAGAGTGGGAAGTGGTGATTCAATTTATTTTAAAGGCACAGTCTAGTATGTAAATCTGCCGCTGGAAGCGAAATCAACTATATCTTTATCGAATTAAAATCTGATACTGGGGCCCAACTTATTGCTTTCGCCTATAGACCTAATAAATACATTGCTTTGGGACCCGTTTTTTCTCTATTGGGGTCTATAACCCCATCTTATCCCATACCAACATGTTAGTAATCTAAATAGTAACCTTTTAGTGGAGCGGAATATTTCATGTGGCATGGCGACTTTTAACCTGTTCTCCGTCAATACAATTAATTGATATGTATTGAATTACTCTCTCTGTTTTTATAAATTCTCGTTGCTGTAACTTTCTTAGACTACGCTCTTATCTATGCAATAAAATCAGTTGTTAAACAGAAATTCGGATACTTATTGACCAAAGAAATAAAGCCTTTAGTGATTTTAATACAGACTAGATCATCGTGTGCAACTATATCCGTCTCTGCGAAACCGAGTAGTGAATAAAATAAAAACTAAAAAAAAACATATTTCCTATTGGAATAAGATGAACCCACTTTTGGCTTCAGGAAAAATCACAGTTGTGAATGACATTCGTGAATCCCTAGATGATGACAGTCATCATCGTGTTGCGTCTATTGTAGATCTCTCTAATTCTATTTCTATCTATTTCTCACAATTTTATTCACACCTTTAAAACACGCATTTTGCTAGCGAAAACTCTTATCATCCCCGTTCTAACCTATGGATGGGGACTTTTTCCAACTGTGATGCGAATAGCCGACGAGGACTTAATGTCGCATTCAATAATCACAGTGTGTTATGTTTTTGGCCTAACACGTTTTGACAGAATCTCTAATTACTCGAAAACACTTTACAGCATGTCGTTTGATAATTTCCTTCGTTACATGTCTCTTATTTTGCTACCTAATTTCATACAAACAAATCAGCCAGGGTATCTGTTTAATAGGTTACGCTTCAGTGTCTCGACCAGATTATATTATCTTATTCATCAGTTTCCCATTAATACTATCCGCTTGTGAAACTCCTTGCCACGACCTGTCTAGGCCACCGGTGATACCATGGGTTTTCGAACGGAGCTAAAGTCGCTTCTCCATAACAATAACATTGCCTAATATCTAGTTTATTTTGTTTTGTTCTTTTTATATATACAGTGAAGTACATAGGGTTTTCCAATAAGGACTTGACAACTTTTTTTTTTAAATAGAACGCAAACCTTTTGAGATATTTCAAAAACTTTATTATCGGCTTGAAGCGCAATCAAAACATTTATGAATGGAACTCGACTTCGTTCATATGGCCACCGCGGGCACGTTTGCAGCGGCCGTTATTTCGCATTCAATCTTGGTTCTAAGCTCTTCCAACGTCGTCGGCGTGTTGGCATAAACCAATGACTTAACGGGGCCCCACAGAAAATAATCAAGCGGCGTTAAATCGCACGAACGAGGCGGCCAATCGACTGGCCCATTTCTTGAGATAACACGCTCACCATACTTGCTCTTCAATAAATCGATTGTAGCGTGTGCTGTGTGGCTTGTGGCATCATCCTGTTGAAACCACATGACGTCCAAGTTCATATCTTCCAATTCGGGCCAAAAATAATCGGTGATCAAGGCGCGATAACGCTGACCATTCACAGTAATGTGAAAATCGTTATCTTCGACGAAAAAATATGGACCAATAACGCCGCCGGCATGCAAACCGCACCAAACATTTATTTTTTGTGAATGAAGTGGTGATTCATGAAGCACATGTGGATTTTCACCCGACCAATAACAACCAATAAAAATGAGCTTCGTCACTGAAGATGATTTTGCGATCTAGGCGCATCTTCTCCAGAACCCAATTGGAGAACGTACGTCGCTTCAAATGGTCCATCGGTTTCAATTCTTGAGTCAGCTTGATCTTGTATGGGTGTAAACTAAGATACTTACGCAAAATACACCATAATGTGGTCTGAGCGATGCCCAATTCTTGAGAACGCCGTGGAATTGACTGATTTGGATCGTTTGCTACGGACGCCTGAACGGCAGCGATTTTTTCGACACTTCGACCAACCCGTTATCTCACTGACACGGCAACATCACACAACGAATATGTAGACTCAAATTTTTGCACTAAACTTGTTATTGCCTGTCTACTAGGGCGAGAATTACGACCGAAAATTGGAGTTAACGCTCTTAAAGTTGCAGTCACCGACTCCGAATTTCGGTAGAAATTCTTATAATTTGCAGACGTTGCTCGTTCGTGTACTTTACCATGATGAAAATGTTGAGTTTACTGAATAAATTGACAGTGACAATTTGATGATTAGTGAAAGAGTCCGTTCACAAATTAAATTCAATGTTGTCAAGTCCATATTGGAAAACCCTTTACCTTGAATGGACAGCCACGGGAGTGTGTCCGCTTAAGAGGAAAAATAACCAACATTAAAAAGTATGGGTCAGTCGCCTGAAATGGCAAGCACTTGTAGACTAAAGCAGAAATTAATTAGCTGGAAATATTGAGATTGGTCTTCTGTACCTCAAACTAAGGTCATACGATTTCTAAAGACGTTGAAGGAGAGTTGATCTTACGTGTGTCGATATCGGAAGCGAGTAATTGTAATAGTCTAATCATAGTCGGTGTCTTAGCTAGATTGCAATACGATCTATTTAAATTGCAGCTTAGACCGACAGGCCTACCGGCAGTTTAACTCACTCTTATAGTGAATTTCGAGGTGCGGATACTACATGACACCTTTTACGAAGTTTTAACCGGCCATTATCAATAAGCTTTTTGGGATTTGTGATGTTCAGGTAATAATTTCTGATTTTTCTTTTTTAGCTTTTGCTTCAAATTTTGCAATTAATGTGTCAATCACCATTTGGTAGGGAGCACCATTACATTACGTTGGTTTCCAAATTAATTCGGCCGAGCCATCTTGACCTAAGACACTAGAAACATCTGTCTTATGTTGTCTTTTTGGCTATTCCGGAAGCCTTTAACTCTCCGTTTACGATTTCGAGTTAAGAAGGTGTGGATCGTCTAGGTATTCCTCCAGGAACTCCAGTGTAAAGCTCTTTGAGACGCATGTCTTACATGTTTATTTCTGAGTTTGAGCCTTCCTGTGACTCCTGTTCGTATATCCGTGTTCGTGTCGATGAAGGGGTTTGCATTATTGTTTTTGGTGCAATCCACACCACTACGATTTTCGATAAAGCTTCTCCACAAAATATATTAATTCGTGCCGCTGGTTAGCCATTGTGTAGTGATTTGAACTAATAGAATATCCCCTACCGAAGTTGGTATTGAAACAAGTCGTACGATACTTATTGTATTGCCACTGGTTTAGATTACAATCATTTTCGGATTCTCTTTGAGCTTCACTTCATTTTGTTTTTTATCTCAACGTTTGGAAGATATGAAGCATACGTCGTCTTACAAACCATTTTTAACTAGGTATCTAAAACAATCGCGAAGTATATGGCAGGCAAAAGCTCATTACAATGTGCTTAAAGATCTTGCATTTGAAACCTTAGCAACAAGATGTGATGTAGGCCATTCTAAAAGCAACAGCAACAACCTGCTCTAAATATATTATAGTTTTAGAGTATTAATTCTTGTTGTCTACACAAGGCTGCCTTTATGAATCTGACTTTCTGCTCCTTTCTTTCGCATTTCTTTTTTTTTTTAATTTAATGGCATTTTAAACGGAAAAGAAACAGTATGACATCTCTCTAATTTTTATACTGCGAAAGTAACATCCTTCTTTGAAATTTAGAGAGGGGTACGATTTCTCTTCCGCTGGTGATATCACTATTATTGCAGTCCTCAACTTAAATTTAATTCTTCTATAAAGTATAAGTGTGTTTTATGCTATCTTGTTATTATTATGATTATTTCTTATTTTATTTTTAACTGGGGCTTTTCTTATATTATTTAAGAAGAATATTACTCCCTTCACTATTAATGCAACTGTTTTTATAACATTTTCTCTTTTAATGATTGTATACCACCCAATTGAGTTCTTACTTGGATAATCACTGTTTCCTTTGCATTAAGAATTTTTTATCATTTAAAATTCTCTATTTATTTTTTTGTAGATAAAAAATGGATTAATAAAACCATTAAGGATTCCTACAGACCGCTTACACAGTATTACTTTCAAAGATTCGCTCTAACTCCTGACCAACCACCAAAAACATTTGACGAATTTTTAATACCGACAGATATCCACAACGCATCTGATGCTGAAATGTTTCTCATAAGTGTAAAACTTTTCTCATAAAGAAATTTCAAATCCATTTTATTTGTATTTTTTAATTCTATTTCAGAACTACATTCGCTGCACTACGAAGGAGACTGATTGGTTAGCTCGAAGTGATCGCCTTCTTCCTCATATGTCCGATATGATGTTGACGCTTGGGGTTGTTATTAACGAAACAGACAATCCTAATGCTGTTCTCAACTACCGCAATTGTATGGTTAACTATGCAAACATTGTGAAAAAGTACTTACTTCCAAGCATTACTCAGGATACTGCAAAAGTTGAACAGCTTATGGGAAAGTTAGTGAAGATCATTGAATTCGCACCAGCTGCAATTTATGATGAAATGTTTATAAACTTTGAGTGGCTATTATTGGAAGTTATGCAGCAGTTTGTAGTTCCTGTTAACGAAAAAGTTACTCAAAACATCCGCAAAAATATTCTCAAAATGAAGGACTGTAGAGGCAAGGAATTATTTTTAAAGAATTTCGAATCATTTGTAATCGAAAAGCTGAGTTAAATAAATGAAATTGTTATGTAAAGATTTTAGTTTAATAGTTACGCTGAGGTCGCTATTTTTACCATTTTTCTACCTCTATAAATAAATATAGAATCATCGATACAATGCCAGATTTATGTCATCTTAATCGCGTATAATATGGTTGTTACCTATCCTACATGGATGGACCCTATCTTTGTTATTCGATTAGGCACTTTGCCGAAAACTTTTTCCTGACCGATGAAGTAAATCGATTTGCCAGCCACCAATTAGTATCCAATTGTTTTCATTGTATCTAAAATTATCTTCGTCGATTAGACGTTCGATCTTTCAAGTAATCCCTCAGTGATAAGGTGCGTTTATTATCTGCACCACCATCAATGCCTAGTAGCACAGAGAAAGTGTTTGCCGTTTGTGTTTGCGTGTCGTTATCGCTCTCACGTAAGCGAGGCCACTTATACTAAAGATTGATTTTTCACTTTCAATCCTTATCTTAAATTTACACATATACCACCAGGGAGCTTCGCTCTCATTCAATTCAATTCGCGAAATGTACGAATAGAACATTACATGCTATTTCTAGTCGTCATAATCGACCACCTGAGTGCGCTGTGTCCGTCAGGTAGTGGATCAATATTGGAACACATACACTCTACATGATGCAAAGTCGCTATTTTCACCAACGTACATCCGTATGTCTCTTTCTTTCCTTCCGCGATGTGTACAATCATTTTAAGACTACTAAAAACCCCTTGAGCCACGCTAATTAAAAAAAAAACCCGTCATGTAATGTGCTTGCAGGAGAAACTGAGCCCGCTACGAATGAAGTGTGGCGGAAGGTCCGAAGTAGTTTAGCCTTTTTCTGACTACTATGTGGGAAATTTTGCGGCTGGTATAGGAATCAAAGCCGAGAAACCATGTCTTGTGACGGAAGTTAGTAGTTTGGAGTCTTGAACAGATTGAAGTCAAACCTTATTTTTCTCAAAAAAATCCTGTTCAATGACGAGGCTCACTCTTGGCTCAATGGGCCTGTGAACAAGCAAAATTCATTGTTTCAGACTGATTTTTTTTCAAAAATGAGACCCGTGCTCGGCAATGTTCCGGAGAAGGATCAGTGAATTTTCTTCAATAATATGGACGATATGTGGCGCTACATGTTATACATGAAACCATTGACCTACTGAGGACTTATATAACGAAATAGACCATTGAATTGGATACAGAGATCTTACGATCTGACGAGGCTCGATTACTTCTTGTAGGCCTATGTAAACCCTTTGCTATATATAGGGTTTTCCAATAAGGACTTGATAACTTTTTTTTTTAATAAAACGCAAACCATTTGAGATATTTCAAAAACTTTATTATCGGCTTGAAGCGCAATCAAAACATTTATGAATGGAACTCGACTTCGTTCATATGGCCACCGCGGGCACGTTTACAGCAGTCGATTCGTTGGACCCAATTTTCAGCGACTCGGCCACACATTTCGGCCGTTATTTCGCATTCAATCTTGGTTCTAAGCTCTTCCAACGTCGTCAGCGTGTTGGCATAAACCAATGACTTAACGGGGGCCCCACAGAAAATAGTCAAGCAGCGTTAAATCGCAGGAACGAGGCGGCCAATCGACTGGCCCATTTCTTGAGATAACACACTCACCATACTTACTCTTCAATAAATCGATTGTAGCGTGTGCTGTGTGGCTTGTAGCATTATCCTGTTGAAACCACATGTCGTCCAAGTCCATATCTTCCAATTCGGGCCAAAAATAATCGGTGATGGCGCGGTCGCCTAAGATGGCTAGGAAATATAGACCGAATGGACAACTCCGATTACCAGAGTTTTCGAATCTAAGCCAGAAGAACAATACAGTGGAGAGAGGAGAGAGGACCTCAACCGACTTGGAGTGCGCAACTGTAGGCAGTTAGCTAAAGACCGGAATAAGTGGAGAGGCTTGTTAGTGGAGGCCAGGTTCACCCCGAACTATAGCGCCGTCAAAGTAAATATGTTGATATATTTGATAGAAAGGGGTATATGGGGTACAGAGACTATAAGGGGTAACCAAATTGCGGCCCTTAAAACTGAAAAGGACCTCAAAACCGCTGACACGGTAGTTGCACTTTTTTTTTATAATGAGCGCGCTCAAGGGGTTTGTGTACCCTTAAAGTGATTCTACACAGCGCGGGCTACTACCTGTATAGATGGGAACAATAGTATTTTTCTTTTAAGATGGTTTGATGGAGGAATAGTTTCAGCTTATTTATGGCGATAGAGAAGTTCAATCGGTGCCAAAACTTTGATTTAAACGAAAAAAGAGAATCGAAATCCCGTAACCAAAATTTGTAACTATCTGATGTACATTGCAAGAGTAGGGTCGATAAAATGGACTTCTTGCTTTCATTATATAGGATTGCAATTATACCAAATACTATAAATGACCACTAAGAATGTTTGACCATTTTATAGGTTTGACGCTGTGTAATTCTGGTTGGAGTACTCTATTGACTGTGAATATAGTAATTTGAAACCAAATGATCCAGGGGATCTTTTAGAATTCAGGAACGATGTAGTGGATGGACTGTTGTCGCTTTCATTAGAACAATCTTCTCAAAAACTTGATGCAAGGAGCAGTCCATCAACTTCCATCAGAGCTTAAGGGATTTAAGCCAGAGCATACAGTGGACAAAAAACGGTGCACAGGATACATGTGTTCGCAATGGTTCACAGTTTCATCTATGCATCCCAAGTTCTTCAAGGAATTGTTTTAGGGGCTCCACAGCTCTATCAATTCTATGATAAATAATCATTTTCAAGGTTTTTTTTCAAATTTATGTACGAGTATACCTAATTGGAAAATTTATTTTTAATTCTCAAAATAACAAAATGTATATGAACAAAAATTCAAAACGATTTTTTCATTACCATATGAGTATATGCTATGTAAGTACGCCACTGGCATTAATAAAACGCAGTAGATCAATTTTTAATTAGTAAAAAAGGATTAAATGGTCAAGAAGAATCTTTCAAAAGGGACATGAAATTAAATTTAAATTTATTTTCCTATAAGAAATCAAAATTTGGCAGCATTTATATGTGTTGGAATTCGAAATCAAATTCGACTCCATATTGCTTTTTGACGTCATACATACATCGAATTCGAAATTTCTATTCAAAATATGACGCATGCGTTGGATTTCTTGCCAAAAATCTGGAGCATAAAACGGAAGGCCGGGGCGATTTTCAGTAAAAAAGAAAAGTAAAATAGCTATATTGCAAATTTTATCAAATTTTAAATAGTGAAAAACACTCCATAACAATCACATCGTTTACGCTAACATCGACAAAACCAAAACAAACCCAACAACAAAGGGTTTCTTCCACAAATAACAAATCATTCACCAGCGAGCAACTCGTCCCCCAAAACCAAAATCAAAATGGAAAAGTCGGACAAACGGGAAGAACTATTAGTAATTGAGCCAGCTAACGAATTACGATTCCGTGGTACGTAATAACAAATTCATTCACACATATTCATCCCAAATTAAGATTTCATCCAAAAATAACAGCCCAATGCAATGCTCCATGACGAATTATTTTCCTAGGGGCTAGTCAAAAAAAAAAAAAAAAAAAAATGAAAAAGAAAAAAGATAAAAGAGTACGAAAAGAAAAGAAAAAAAGAGGCAGGTTCAAAAAGATGAATCGCTCAGTTGTCAGCCAAAGTTCAATAATTTAATAATGCATTTCATAGCCTAGTTGTAATTTCTTGCATTGAATTGTTATCGGTGCTCGTAAATACGAAGGGAGCCCGAAAATACAAAGCCGATGAGTTGAATTTCTGAAAAACTGATTGCGTGGTTGTAATTATAAAAATAATCGAAAAAGGCAAAAAAAAAATGTAACTTGCACCCTTTGCACTGCCCCTCTGCAGTGTATATTTTCGTGACAGTTTGCCTTCTATAAGAATCACCAATAGCACTAGAGCTTTTTGGGTAAAAATCGATTTTTGTTTTCTTTCTTCGATGACAATAAATGAATGATTCCTTCTCCAGTGAAGTACGCACTATGATATAGTGTTTTAGTTTGCTACAAACACATAACTCACACTTCTCGCACGCTTGGTGGCATATTTACCAACTCACCAGAATTGTGTCAGAGGCTATTTTCGATATTTTTTTTTTATATTTCGTTTTGATTTTCATGAATTTCTTAACAATTGGCCTGCAATGTACGAGCTACAATGACGGCATAGATAGAATTTTCGCCTTCAGAGGCTTTTTTTTTTTTTTTTGAAAGGACAACAAAGAAAAAAAAAATCATGAAATGGCCATAACTATGCATCTCTTGGTGTGTAGGTATACTTGCAAAATATTTTGATGAAAGGAAGAAACACTAAAGGAATCTATTGAGCATAGCATTTGAGTTGTTTGTCAGCCCTTCTTGTTTTTGTGTTTTATTTTTTAAACAATGGGCACTTGGTTTATATGAAATATTTACAAGTATTGTTGTGAGCCTTTTGATGGACGAGATGGCAGGTCAAATGCATTTATCGAATCCCATTTGTTTACTTAAGGAGCAATGTTGTTGATGAATATCATTTTGCAGTGGAAATGCAAGTAAACAAAGCCAAGCTCTCGTATCTGATGTTCAATTTAAAGGAAAACTCTATCACATTTTTTGTTATAATTTAAATAGAATGAATCTTTCTAGTTGAACGAAGCGAAGAGGTGTAGATTTCCACCAAAATAGTAGGGATAGTCATATCAATGTTTTTTCATGGATTCTTTTTGCAGAAACTTGAGGCTTTTTTTTATTTGTGAAGCGGACTGCAGTGCATCAAGTACATATGTTTGCATGTTAACCATTAAAAATCATGTACCTATAATTACATCAAATGCTACATTCTTCTCTGCACTTCTGCTTGTGGGTTGGCTAAATTTACAGACATTAGAAGCATTCTACAAGCCTGCTCTATTTTCAGTCATCTCGTAAGTGAGGCCAATAGTTTATTGATGTTCGTGCATTAAGGTAATCCAATTACTTTACCGTCTGGGCGCTTCTTCGAACGTCGATTGGAACCTGAGCCTGAGTTTGTTTTTTAACTAGATTTCTCGAAGGCGTTCGTTGAATATGACAAAGCGGGCAAATGCCCACTATCGGTTACTTATTGTAGAGACTTCCGCAAATACGCGTACTTCTCATTACATTATGTTTTGTTACATCTGCTGATATTCGTACCATTTCTCTCTCTGATGCTGTCATGTTTTCTTTATGTTTCGCCTACATTGACATTAAAATGCGCATGGCCAAACGACTGTTTAAGCACGGCATTTTTCTATCACAAAATACTTCGAAGTTTTCGCGCCATTTGAGCTAGTCCACGCCAGTCTATGTGCGATGTGGTCATTGCATTTTGCTTGTTGGTCAACGAAAAAGCCTTGACTCCTTAATAAATTTCAGCAGCGGGGTTTGTCGTTCTCATTATCGTACATTCCGCGTATCAATCTTATATATGTATGCACGGCTACGGTTCATTTTGGGATCTTAGCGCCGTTCAAATATCATAAGATCTCTAAGAATTCTGTTGAATGCTTTTTCCTAGTTGATGAAGACGGTATTCAGATTTTTCGAAACGTCGTGTTGTTTCTTAATCATTATCCATTAATAGACTTTGACGACGCAAGTGCCATTCATGGACAATCGCTGGGTGTTTAGATTTAGCTTTAATGACAACAGGCAGCATTGTGTTTTGGAAGCATTAAATACTACTCTGTTAGTGGTTCCCATATTAGTTATGCTGTTAATATCAGAATTAAATGAGTTCTTCAGCCGAAAAGCAGGGACGTGAGTCAGGGAACGAATATGAAAAGCAGAGAGTACTGTCGCCAGCAAGACAGTAATCGATCAAAAAGCACGCAAAAGAGCCTGATGCCAAACTCTGTCAAATGCCTTAAAAATATCAAGTACTTTGGCCAGATGTATGTACTCTTTGGTTCCACATATTGGTGCAACATGCCATCAAATCAGCAGTGGACCTGTTGCTATGAAAACCGAACTGCCGGACATTGAGAAGCTTTCGTGTTTCGAGATATGTCATACGCTGACGGTTTATCAGGGATGTAAATGTAATGGGTCTGTAGGAAGAGAGAGAGAGAGAAGATTCGCCTTTTTTTTAGGACGGGCTGGATAAATGCTGTTTTCCATCTGATCGGAAAGAGTCCTAAAGAGTTGGTGTGATGGAAAACTTACCCAGTGGTTTTGCCAACGAAGAAGAACACCTCTTCAGAAGAAGGGGAGTTATATCATATTGACAAGCGGATTTGTGAATGTTAAGATATTTGAGTACTCTTGCTACTAGAAGATTGCGAAAGTCCCTTTGAAAATTCGCATAAATAAATTGTTTTAATATATGAACTAGAGCGAGGATAGGCTCACATTTATTAAGTAACGTCTAAAAGGAAGTAGTTATCTCTATAAAAAAAAAATTGCATGTCCATATGGTAGAACTCAGGTAAGAATGACTAATTCCACATTCTCGCGCTCTTTTCTATTAATTGAACGAACATTTATGTATAATACGCTGGTTGAAAACAAGAGTGATCATCGATACGATAATACAGTCATATAGAAAAGCTTTTCGTTTAAGTGTTATTCTTTGTCAAACTCAATTTGTTATCAATCAAAACAAGACATTTGCGGATGTGAGATAAATACTAACTTTTACTACGAAATTTCTAACTACTCGTATGCCATCTTGATCAAAAACTTTTCAGGATAACCACCGCGTGCCTGTTAAATTCTGTTTTTTTTTTGTTAAGTTGATACATCTGTTGTTTACATTCCCTCTAAATCTCAGCGTCACAGCTTGACATTTGCAAAAGTTACGTAGCCAAGAGCACATCTACGAGGGGCGTTCAACATATTCTCGGTATCGGGGTGCAGCTGTGGTTGTATATATAAATTGACTTATTTATCAAGTAATACTATTATTTTAGTGCATTCATGTAAAATTTCATATAAATGTGATTATTAATTCGCGTTTTATCTCAAGTTAAACAGAATCATAATGGCAACTGAGACGATGATGGTGAAAATTGAGCATCGCGCTGTAATTAAATTTCTCACTAAGCAAGGAAAAAGTCAAAAAACTATTCATGAAGAGATGGTGGCTGTTTACCAGGGTTCCGCACCTTCATTATCAACTGTGCAAAAGTGGTCAAGTGAGTTCAAGAGAGGCAGAGAGAGCATTGAAGACGACCCCCGCTCCGGCGCCCCGGCTACTGCTTGTACGGGAGAAAGCATCAAAGAAGTGGAAAAACTTGTTCTTGAGGATGCCCGAATAAAGGTGAAAATGATGGCAGAGATCACCAAGCTTTCAATTGGTACCATTCACACCATTATTCATGACCATCTTAACCTTTCCAAGGTCAGTGCAAGGTGGGTGCCACGAATGCTCACAGTGCCTCAGAAAAAAGTGAGAATCGCATGCTGTAGAGAGCTTTTGGAGATGTGTAGTGAGAACGCGGACGGTGTTATGGATCGAATTGTTACTGGGAACGAAACATGGGTCCACCACTATGACCCTGAAAGCAAACAAGAGTCCATGCAGTGGCATAAAAAAGGAACAGACCCCCCGAAGAAGTTCAAAGTCACTCCGTCTGCCGGGAAGCTCATGGCCACAGTTTTTTGGGACTCAAAGGGAATCTTGCTCATTGAGTACAAAAAAAAGGTGAAACCATCAACGCCACATCCTACGCTTCCACTTTGCATAATTTGCGGGAGGAAATTAAAAAGAAAAGACGGGGTAAACTCGCAGCGGGTGTGTTGCTTCTTCATGACAACGCTCCTGTTCACACGGTGCGAGTTTCCAAGGCTGCTGAGCGAGATTGTGGTTTCGAAGAAATCCAACACACACCCTATAGTCCAGACCTTGCCCCTAGTGATTATTTCCTGTTTCCGGATTTGAAAAAATGTCTTCGTGGAAAAAGATTTTCGGATGATGAAGAACTCAAGTCGGCAATAAATGGGTATTTTGCAGAGAAAGAGGAAATTTATTTTTTTGAGGGTTTAAAAAAGCTTATCTCAAGATGTAACAAATGCATTGATGTTAGGGGAGATTATATTGAAAAATAAAAACAATTTAACTTGAATTCGCATTTTCCTTCATATCGATACCGAGAATATATTGAACACCCCTCGTATCTCTGTGTGTGTTGGCGATTTTTTACAATTTTAGAAATGGATGCAACAACGAACTTGTATTAAATTTTGCGTAAAAAACTGATTTAATGAATGTTGGAAAACGATTCTCTAAAGAAAACGGTCGTTTACCAGTGGCACGAGCGGTTCAAAAGTAGTCGTGAGTCAATCGAAGATGATGAACGCAATGCAGACCATCGACATCGAAAAACGACGAAAACATTGATGGAGTAAAAGAAATGTTGGTCAATAACCGCAAATTACCCATCAGAGAGATAGCGGAGAACTTGAACATTGCCTATGGATCCGTCCAAGACATTTTGGTTAATGATTTGGGTGCAAAGTTGGTGCCAAAAGACCTCAATTTCATGCAAAAAAGAGACCGCGTTGACCATCATTATTCGTAATTTTTTGACGAAAAATGCAACAAATACCATCCAACAGCCACCGAATTCACCTGGCTCCCTGTGACTTTCTGTTCAATTGAGTTAAAAAACCACTACGGGGAACGCGTTTCAGCAGCCGAGAGGAAGTAATGGAAAAATCGCAGAAAGCACTGATGGACATACCGAAAACCGAATATAAAAAAGGTTTCGAGGATTGGATCAAGCGCTGTCATAAGTGTATTGCAGTCGAAGGGGATTACTTTGAAGGGGACAATATAGATTTAGATGAAAAAACTTGTATTTTTAATTTTCTGAATAAATTTCAGGAACTTTTTGATCAAGGTGGTATAGTGCGAAGTATAATTATTCAGTTTTATTTTTAATTAAGTTGAATTCCACTAAAAATGTTTCATTATTCAAAAAATGTATGAAATTTAGAAGAAACTCACTCTTATGTTTTAACGATCGGTGTTCCCCGATCTCTTGTATGCAACTTTTTCTTCAGCATTTACTTTGCTGACGACAGACTTTGGTTTTCATTTGCATTCATGGGATTCAAGACATTCCTCTTCGGCCGCAGAACAGAAACGGCGGTGTATTTTTCGATATTAACAGCATAACTATTTGGAGCCCCCAACCAAGCAGAATTTAATGCTGCTAAAATCTTTTATCATTAAAGTGAACTTTAAACATCCACACATGCTTTCATACTTTAGGCTTGAACATTTATGTTATAAAGGTTGGTCCAAATAAAAGTTTCTTTTTGTATCATATGTTATTTTGACACTGAGCAGAACGAAATGAATCACTTTACCCTTGAATAACGATGGGAAATATTTCAAACTCTTTTCAACAGTGAGTGCTGTGTTGCCCAAACAGTGCCTTTATTGAAAATAAATTTTGGCCGAAATGAAGCATCCACCGCGCTTGCTGTACGCAAGTTGGTGCAAAAAGTTCGTGAGATTGACTTGCTTGCTTACAACATTGACGATCCCCATCGTCGTACGGTACACACCGACGAGAATGTAGCTGATTGCCTGAAAGTGTTCGACTCAATCCAGCAAAATCGCCTCGTCATCGATCTCAACAACTCAGCATTTCACACACTAGCCAGCTGAGAGAGAATTTTGCACAAAGATATCGGATTGAAGACGTGGACAACAATCGATCTTTTGCGCGCTAAGTTCGGTAATCGTGTCCTCAGCCGTCTTGACGATGTCATTTACCCGCCTCGAAGCTGCGATTGAAACCCGTTCGAATTTTTTTCATAGGTTGCCCTTAAGGATCGATTTTATACGGACAATCCATCCAGACAATCCAGAGCCAGAAACAGCCAGCAAGTTCTTGGAAAATTGGGTTGATAGGATGCGCTGCTGCGAAGCTAGCCAAGGCAGCCACATGAATGAAATCGTATTCCATAAGTAATGGTTATGTTCGCTCTATCTAATAAAGCCATAACATAAGGAAAATAATTAATTTTTGTTCATTTTATTTTATTTTTAAAAAGAAACTTATATTTGGACCACCCTGTACATATGCGACATTTAATAGAGTTTCCTCGTAGTTCTTGCAAGGCATAGAAAATCCTTCTTACAGATGTGGCATATAGCGCTGACACTTCAGCCACCGGGGTGTTATTTTTATATTTGTCTGACACTAAAGTATCATCTTGCGGCCGGGTATGCAATGACACAATGCCCCGTGGTGACATTAATGTTTGAGAGCTGTTCGTAAAAGCTAGCAGTGTTGCAGTATCTCAGTAGTTCTGGCAGTCGGATTGGTTTCACATAAGATATTGAGGGAAGAAGAATCGTGTTCAGGTCAATGTTGTTTTTGCCGGAAGACGTTCTTCTGGCTGGGGCAAATGCCATACAATTCCTTGGGATGATACAGTTAACAGGAATGCAGCTAATATCCAGATAATAGTCTAGTTATCTCCTTTAGAGGTATACGGCAGTATAGCTACTAAACATTTGATCGCGGCTTGTCTATGTAGGTAACAATAATAGATAACCGAATGTCGGGGTGTTCAGGGAAGATTCCGAGTTTTAGATCCGCCAATGAAATTTTACAGGATTGATGAAAGTGTGTTTCTATCGGATCCAAGTAAAATACGTTTTAGCGGGAAGTCCTAAGTTCCAACGAGATACATATGCAGGCCGGTCGCTGTGCCTTCTCGAGTGTATGTATATAATGTAATGTTTGTCTTTCATTACCATATTACCATCGTACTATTGGAGTATGAGATTGTGTACGATGCTAGAAATTTCCCAGCACACTTCAATAACTAAGTTCACTGTCCAACAGAGCCCCAGGTATCTAGAGTTTCTTGTAAAAGCAAGAGTTTTATCTTTCAAATTAGGTCGGACGAAGTTAGAAATGTTATCTTGGTTTTGATTTGATTAACATTAGCATCTGAACGATCGGTTTAAGTGGTAAGCATGTCTGGAGCGAATTGAAGAAATATAGTAAGTTTTCGCCGAATCACAGTTAAGTGATAGCCTTTTTGGGTGTTATGTCGTTCGAATGTGTCCATTGAAGAACGAAATTTTTCATTCCTTTAAATGGTTCTGAGATTATGCAGGGAGATTGCTCTACATAATTGTTACTAATAAATTTATTAATTAATGTAATTTTCTTTTAACAGGGCCCTTTACGAAACCAGTTGTTACAATAATGAAACTTACGAATCCAACAGAACACACAATTCTATTCAAAATAAAAACAACAGCCCCAAAAAAATATTGTGTTCGTCCAAATTTTGGTTTTGTTTCGCCGAATTCTAACACTAAAGTGGAGAGTATGTATTTGATTATGTATATTTCATGTTTCGTCTTTTAAAAAATCTTTTTCTTTTTAAAGTTTGTCTGCAAGCATTTCTTTATGACCCAAATGAAAAGAATAAACATAAGTTCATGGTACAGAGCTTAATTGCTCGAGATGGTGTAACTTCAGATTATGGCAAAGTGGTAAGTATTACTTTAAAATGTTATACAAATGAGTGATTATATGTATATATAAAATTTTTATTTTATCTTACAGTGGAGGGAAGCTGAACCAGATCAGTTGATGGATGCTAAACTTAAATGTGTATTCGAAATGCCAGCTGAGGCACCAGGCGCGGAGACTGCCGGTATGTGTTATAAAACTAATATTCTCATATTTTGTTTTGGTGCTTTGGAGAAATTATCTAATCGAAATACCTAAGTACGATGGTGTTCCTAAAGTTTTGGTAATTCGTATAAGATCTATTCCAGTCGTTGAAAAATTATTTTCTTGGCGTTAGATCCAGCATATAAGAGGGCAAAATCTTACTTGTTAAGATTGCGCTACAACCAGTTACCTCAGTCTTTGGACAACTGCTATATTCGTTATATCTGTTTCCCTCGCTAACTCCAACGCGACTAAAAATAATTCGAAGGATATTGCATTTAATTCATTCATCCGCCTCGCTAACATGCACACATATGTTATGTATGCATAAACTGTAATAATCAGTGTCTCAAAATAATATCAAAATATTTTGATATTTTTCTGTTTGCACCAACATTTTTGTGTAGTGTACGGCTAATTTTGCTCATACGTGCAAGAGAATTCAAATTATGCGGACGATAACCATGAATGGAAATAGCGAAAGGAAGGATATTGATTGATTCTGACGAAGCTACCCATGTGAAATGAAGAGAAAATAAAAGTGGAAAATTTGGAGCGGGAGCAGAAAAGATTTTCGAGTGTTCGCCCTGGTTTTTTGATTTGTTAGAATTATTTCATGATCAGAACAACAGTCTAGAAGGAAGATGTTCAATCATAGACAAGGAAAACCAAATTATGAAAGTGATAAGTGCCCGAATTCCATCGAAGTTTTTTTATTATAATTAAATACTACAATGCTATATTTAAAAATTTTAAAATAGTACATTTCCATGCACTTTGTTTTCCCAAGGCACTGCACCCTCAGAATTAAAATAATCACGAAATTTAGTTATCACATATTTAGATTGTCCAGATGGTATTCCTGGAACTGCTGGAACTCCAATCGGAGTTCAATCATCCAAACCATTTCCAAAGAAATAATGTAAACAAAAACATATTGCTGCAATGTACTGAATTCAAATATAATATGCAATTAACTTATTATTTATTTAATTCCTTTAATTTGTATTATATTTTAATACTGATATACATAATTGCTTCGCAAGTTTCCATACTTCCTATTGTTTTTGGGGCGATTGCTTACAAAATTTGTAGGTCCTAAAATTGTTACCCCTTGACATGCAATGTTTGTAGATAGCCCCTCACGGGGAGAAATAGATTCTCTCAATAATGTTATTTCTTTCATAATATTATAATTGAGTTTATCTTTTATAGCAATTCCATGAAACTGGTTCTATTCATTCTCACAAAATTATTTAAGTCATTGGACGATGTTTCTTCCCGCTCTTTCAGCAACTTCGAATCACGGAATTCACTTTGTTTTTATACCGCTCTTTGCATTAGATTCTTGGTTTCCGCTCTTTTTTTTTTGACTAAGAATTAGTATTGCGACATGAGCCGAATCCGTCATTGCTTCGATTACTGCGGAATCCTGGCGACAAGTGATGTTGGTGCAAACCGTATGCATAATGTGTTGAGAAAATAGATTTGCTCAAACACACGTTTGCGCAAACACGTTTGTGTAGTGTATCGGCCCTATTAGGAAAAAAAAATATCGCCTGACAAGTACAACACTTCTTTTTATTTCTGGTAAGGTTTCACTATCAGAGTTAAAAGCTTTAATGGTTTTTAATGTCGTCCAATTTTGGGTGATTCTTTCGAGTATTTGGGGCTTTATTTCTCCTAACAACACACTGAATCTTGGCATTCAACTCTTGAATAGTTTGCGGTTTATCGCGTATAAAGACTTGACATTCCTCTACAAGATATGATCGATTGGCGTCAAAACGCACAATCGCGGGGGCCAATTCACTGATCCATTTTGCGATATAATGTCGTTTAATCGAGGAAGTCAATGACTTCATGAACAGTATGGGACGCAGCGTCATTCTGCTGGAACCACATATCATCCGGATCAATCTCGTCCATATTTCCCAAGAAATAATCACTAATCTATGTCCGCCAATGTTGACCATACAGAATGTCCGGCCTCTTTAAAAAAAAAATATGATACTACCAGAGTGAAAACCACACCAAATCGGTAATTTTGTGGGTGTAATTGAGTCTAAGAGTTTCTTGTCTATTTATCTCACTACAGAAACGACAATACTGCTTTTCCAAATGATTTTTCATTTCAGGAACTCACATAGAACGTGGTTGCATTGGGTTGGTAACTAAGTATTTGTTTGTACCATATGAAATGTCCGATTTTATAGTAAAAATTTAAAAGTCTATATTATTTTTCCGTAAATTGTTATTCAATCAAAATAGGATCCTTTGGCATCTATGGCATTCTTCCATCGTGATACAAGGTTAAATATTCCTTTTTCGTAGAAGTGCTGACTTTTTGAGGCAATAAAATCTTCAAAGGCTTTTATGACCTCTGCTTGGTTCCGGAAGATCTTCTGCCGGCAAAATGAATCCAGATTGCAGAAAAGATGGTAATCCGTTGGGGAAATATCAGGAGAGTACGGTGGATGCGGAAAATTTTAAAATCCCAACTGCAAGTTTTTGCACCGCTACTTGTGAGATATAGGGTCTCGCATTGTCATGCAAAAGGATCGGACCATGCCTATTGAGCATCGCAGGTTGCTTTTCAGCCAATTAGGAAGCAATATGTCAATTTTCTCACAATATTTGATAGCGTTTATCATTTTTCCTGGTCGCAGAAATGAAAAGTGGATTGATCCTTTCCCGGATATCGAAAGGAATTGTCACCATAACCTTTTCCTGGTGAAGATCGGGCTTGGGGGTGTGTTTTGGTTTTCCATCTGCCACTGTCCAGATCTTTAACGATTATCATACAGTATCCACTTTTCATCACAGGTGACTGACTATCCGGTGCAAAAACGGTTCAGTTTGGTTTCTTAATGTAAGCGATGCGCAGATTTCCAGGCGCCGTAGTTTTTAGGATTCGTTCAGTTCATTTGGTACCCACTGATCGAGTTTCTTTACCTTTCCTATGAGAGAAATATGTCGACTTATTGTCATTGGGGATACTCCCATGCTTTGTCCAATCTCCCGCACCGATTTCGTTGGGGTCGCACCCACCGTTGCTCTTAAAACATCGTCCTCAACTAACGTCTCCGGCTTCCCACATGGTTCATTTTCGAGGCTGAAATCTCCCGAACGGAACTTTCCAAACCAACATCGTATAGTATGTTCGTTTACCGCTACATCCTCAAATGCGTCATTACTGTTTTTCATTGCCAATGACGCATTATGTCCCTAAAATTCGTAAAGGAAGAGGGTTCGAATTTGAACTGCCGACAGTATGGTAAATAATTCCTAGAAAATTCTTATTTCCGACTGAACGATGTCTTTGGTCATATCTTTTAATGGCTTCTGTCAATGATATATATATTTTTTTTTTGACATTTGTTAGCTGTCAGTCTTACTTAGCTGTAGAAGCAAATTGCCGTATTTTTGTGAAATGTGTCATATTTTAGTTTTTTATTTTCGCAAAGGAAAGAACACAGCGCAAGCTGCTAAAAAGTTACGTGATGTGTATGGTGAGGATGCGTTAAAAGAAAGATAATGTCGGGATTGGTTTGACAAATCTCGTTTCGGAGATTTTTCACTAAAATATGAACAAAGATCAGGTCGATCAAATGAGCTTAATGATGATCAAACTAAAGCCATAATCGAGTCGGATCGTCATGTAACTTTGCGAGAGAGAGATAGTAAAAAACGTTAAAAAGTCTGATATTTGGGTTCCACATGATTTGAAAGAAATTCATTTAACGAAGCGCATCAACGCTTGCGATTTGCATCATCTTATGGCGTTTTCATTTGGGCTGTCAGAATGCTTTTTTTTGTGTACTCCGATTTTTATTTAAATGGTACACTAAAAACTTCTTCGGACTTTTATATTTTAAATATATTTGCTTGCGAATCAATTTGCACGAAAACAGAAATCTAGTTTCACACACAATACTATTTGACGTTTATACGTATTTATATGTGTTAGTACATTTTGACATAAAATCCAGGAGAGAAATGTTGATTCTGAAATAAAAACGAGAAGCAAAATTGTGATTCTGAAAAAATGAGGGGAAATGGTTTTACGTTACTTGTGTTTCGGAGCACGAAAACAAAACCAAACGAAAACGCCATTAGACGCAATGCATCCGACTCTTTTTTGAAACGCATCATCACTGGCGATAAAAAATGGATTGTTTACAGTAACGTCAATCGAAAACGATCATGGTCCAGGCTTTATAAGCCAGCGCAATCCACTTCGAAAGCTGATATCCACCAAAAGAAGATTTTGCTCTAAATTTTGTGGTATTGGAAAGATGTAGTGTATTTTGACCTGATTCCAAGGAGTTAAATGATCAATTCTGACTTAAACTGTCAACAACTGGACAGATTAAATACAGCGATCATCTTTGGTCATAGCAGAATGCATAAAACGGAGTCGTTCTACTGTAAAAAGTTTTCATGTTGTTAAACAATACTGAATATGAATATCCGACGAAAAAAAATTGAAAAATGACAGTACGGTTTGAAAGTTAATCTTATTGGAAGGTCGATCAGTCAAAAAAGTGCCTTTCCTTGTTTTTTTTCCTCATTCGCAACTTCATCTATATTATCGCCGCTGCTGTTCCGATATTTACAAAAGGCACCAATAACATTCTGTCAACCATCTCAATGTCATCAGCATTTGCAAGTAGTGAAACAGTGAGCCTTTTGAGAAACTGTACATGCCTCGTACAATTTTCCCAAGTATAATGTTGAAGAATTATACCGCATCACCCTCAAAGGTTTCAGCGATATAGCTTTCAATTATTGTGGAACAGCTAACGTTTATATATACGCTGGCGATCACTAGGATAAGGCCATACATTTTGCAAATTTTCACATACCTGTTGGAAATTTTGTACCCGGAAATTTTTACTACCTGTGAACAGGTACATATTTTCTCAACAGGTAGTCATCAAATTAAAGGTTAAATAAGAAACGAACTTTGGAATTTCCCAAGATCAAACAATGACCTACTTGAAAAGCGTATAAAAAGATGCACCACTAGGATGAGGCCATTCCGAATATTTCGTTGCAGGAGTTCACATCAGGCCGAGAAATTACAAGGAGGCTTAATAGAAGTAAGACTGTTGTAAACAGTTAACTTGCGACTCCACAACACTATGGGAAAAATAAAAAAGGAACAGCGGATTATTAGCTAGCATAGCAACATTCCGAAGGATAATACGAAAAAGTTGTACTATATAGAGAAGAAAACTTAAAAAGAAACCTGTTTTGAGGCAAGTACACAAAGAACATCGAATGAATTTTGCAGGAGAACATGTCGCTTGGAGCAATGAATGGAAACGCGTTGTCTTTTCGGATGAAAAAGAAGTTTAACCGATGGTTATAACTTTTATTTCCATGATCTAAGAAAGGAGGAGTTTATTTTGTCAGTACATCACAGCCGTACATCAGGTGTAATGGTGTGTGGAGCTATTACCTACTATGGCACAATAGAGTTGGAGTTTTTGTCCACAACAATGAACGGAAACAACTACATATGTTTTCTGGAACGGTCATTTCCAAAAGTGAAAAACACTTTCGGATATTCCAACAAGACAATGCCTCTATCCACACTTCCAGGGTGGTTAGAAGTTGAATTCAATCAGAAGACGTGGAACGTTTGCCATGGTCGCCCTATTCACCGGACTTAAACATAATCGAAAATGTTTGGGCATAGTTATCTCGTAAAGTGTTTTCGTTGTTCGTTTTTTCTGGTCTTATTGAACAACAATCCATCGATTCTTATGAGCCAACACACACCAAAGCATGCGAAACAAAAAAAATGTTTTTGACTCGGTGTGTTTCATGACTGGTTGTCGGCCAACACACATCGAATGCAACAAAAACGTTTCAAGTCACCGTCGTTGTCGATTATTACACACTTGCTTATTGCGCAACACACACCGCATACGACGAAGCAAAAAAAACAGGACGAAAAAGATAAACATAATTCGTTTGTCGTTAGCTGGAAAATTGTTTTTCAGAAACAAAATTTCGTTGTTGTTGTTTTTTTGTACCGGTGTTTATTTATTTGAGAGTCTTCGTTGAGAATGCGTGACGAACTAAGTTTTGCCTTTTCTTAACACACACCAAACGATACAGAAAAACGAAATGATTTGTTTTGTTACATTACGTTTCGGTTGATGTGTTGAAATAAAACATGTTTTCTTGCCTGTGAATCAAAAAACGTTTTGACACCGGAGCAGTCAAGTTTCAGCCTAAAGCGCCCTGTAAACACTAAAACATGGTACTAGTAAACATAGTACCACTAACCAAGTTTTAGCTAATGTTGATTGTCTGCGGGCTGGTACGCGTACTAATTTTTGGTCTCACTAAAATCAATACTGGTTTGATTTTTGTCGATGTTTGTGGGCGGAGTTTTGTGTTGCTGATATGTTTGAGTGTTGCGCTCTCATCTGTCAACATTTACTCGAGCAAGCCATTTTATCAGTGAATTTCGTCGAGTGAACATACAAAATAACCGGGAGAAAATGGCAAACATTCCAAATACTAATGTTTGGAAAGAGTTTTTCGAGTGTTTTCACAGTCTACTTGACAGCTTTTGACAAATTAAGAGATGTGTTCAATTACATTGGAGTGAATTGGTCTCAGCGTCTGCGGGTTTTAGTGGTACCATGTTTACTAGTACCATGTTTTAGCGTTTTCTGGGCGTTTAAAATTCTTGTGGTCGCCTTTTGTCCCTAGAATCTCCCTTGTTCATGATATCTCACTAATGCTGTATTGAATTGATGTCACGACTGTGTGGTAGCCACTTTAATAGTTGTACGTTGTTATTTTCAACGAACGTCATCTTACCTTTTTTTTTTTTACTGGATCGTTGTTTTGTCGACAGCGGAAAGATAAAATTAGGAAAAAACATTTCACATACATATATCTAATAATCTTTAGTCCGTTAGTTAGATTTTATTGCTCTCAAAAAAAGAAAAAAAAACATACTATGTACTCGATTTTGTTGGTGGTATGTCTATTGTGTAATACTTTTAGACCTTTATTATCTTTTAAATATTTAAACGTTATTCATATCACTAATGATTTTTTTTGTTACCATTTTAGCTCCGAAAGAAGCTGTGGGTAATGAGGTTACGCCTGTTGTTGCCGGTGAAGAAAAGGTAAGTCTGAATGTTGCTTAGTATTTTCAAATGAAGCGACAAGTGTTAGGTCTTCCGAAAGCATATTTTTATACACTCGTATGTGTATTATTAATACTTTGGATTAGGCTTTATTTTCCGGTGAAGTTAAACATACACATTTGGTTCTATCATATTTCCATTTAATTTTTCGAAAATATTTACTAATTTAACAGTTTATTAGATACACAGCCGGTCAATAAAATAGCAAATTTTTCTATAGCATTTTTTCAATTCCCTGAGGCATTGATTCGACTAATGCTCGTCAAATAGTTACGGTGATAAACTATCATTTTTTTTAATCTCATCCCACAATTTCTCTTTATTTGAAAAATATTGACCCGTCGATTTGATCTTCCGCCAATTTTAAAATCTAATTTGAATGAGTGCTGCAAATTGACTTGAACCATGGACTCTTCAAGACCGATATGTGTTTGGTATCATTATACTGCGGCAATTATAACCTTTTTCAGTGCGCCCCTTTATTCTAGATCTGTGAGAAGAAAAACAGCCCCACGTCATTATATTTCTATCTCCGTGTTTCACTGTTTCTTCTGTATGTATAGAGCCCAAGAAATTCTTTGCCTTTGAACTGCGTACGTCCACGTATGTAAGTACAGACCAGCTGTTTTGGCACTTAGTGAAACACACCTGTGATCCCCGCCCACACCTCTCAGATCATTCTCAACTTAAGCTACCTGGCTACGAACCAGTGCCATTATTCTTCTCTCACCGCTGTCTCGCCATTTACGTGCGTAGTGATGTAGCTTACCAAACTCCACCACAATGTGATCCATGTTCCAATCCGGAATTCAACTTCATGTGGTTAAAATTCCATCTCCGTAAGCAAATTATCCACTACTGCTTTATTTACAGAAGCCCCAAACTGGACAGCAATTTGACTCTTAACGAGTTTGATGCGCGTTCTGTCTCCATTCAAAGAATTGTATCCCTGTATCCTCATACTGAAATCGTTATTACGGGCGACTTCAATATACACAACAAAACAACTTAAACGCGAATACCAGACGTTGATAGTCATACCGCCAACACCCTTTACTTGTTTTTAACTTCCCACCCTCATAAGTACACCGTTGATGTGCTCTCCCCTCTAGGCTCGTCGGACCATTGCGTCATATCAGCTAATTTCTCGTATACCGACCACTCACTTAGAGGAAAATTTCCTAAACGAACCTTATGGCAATACAAGAAAGCCAATTGGAACGGTCTTAACAGCTTCTTTAGGTTAGTTTTAGTTTTAAACTCATTTTATTTTCTAATCAATACTCTTACATACTAACAAAAAATGCTTAAATGCTAGCTTAAAATTACTTAACAATCTTCTTATACTAACTTACTGGCCCCACACAGGCACTCTAAGCTACTCTAAATTCTTATACTATGTCTTTCGACTTTATTAACATTTTCTTTATGGATATTTATTTACTATACTTAAAGATAAGAAAAAATATTGTTAACAAAAACTTAGCGTATGGACATAATTTTTTATTTTTTATAAAAACTTAATATCTGACTTAAAATAAGCCTTAGTCTACAGCTTCTTTAGGAATTGTTGTAACTGGATGCCGCTGCTGATATGATTACAGACACCATTCTCTTTGGGATGATATCCTTTATTCCTCATCGGATGAGATCCTTTATTCCTCATCGGATGAAGAGTATTAAAACAAAAGAAAAGGCATGGGTACGACTCGAGGCATTTAGGGTTAGAGAAATGTTTTTTCGGTCCTTCAAGACCAACCCGACAGAGGAAAACCGAAAAAAGTTCAAACGAGCCAGAAATGACTGCAACGCCTTTCTTAACCGTGTGAAACGACTAAGAACTGAGGCAAAAAATACTACAATGTCCCAAAGGCAGTACAAATTTTTGGTCGTTCGTCAATTTACGCTCATTTACAATGACATTCCAGCTGTCAGCTCTTTGGACAAGGCCAATCTGCACACTTTGCGGCCAGCTCAACACTCCCAGATTGTGCTTTGTCTCCGCCTACACTTGAGTACGTCGAATCTTCAATGGGACGAATCTATTTTCGCACTCGTGTAGTGGCAAGAGTACTTAAAGATCTCAACATACATATGTAAATCCCCTGGTCCAGATGGTATATCTCCCCTTCTTCTGAAGAGGTGTTTTTCCACGCTGGCAGAACCACTGCGTAAGCTTTTTCAGCAATCCTACTCTTTAGGACTCTTCCCGTGCAGATGGAAAACAGCATTTGTTCAGCCCGTCCCTAAAAAAGGCGAATCATATTCTCTCTCCTGCTACAGACCCATTGCACTTAAGTCCCTTCTTTCCAAGGTCATAGAAACGCTGATATATCGTCAGCTCATGAAATATCTCGAAACACGAAATCTTTCCAATGACCGGCAATATGGTTTTCGTAGCAACAGGTGCACTGGTGATTTGATGGCATGTCTCACTAAAAAGTGGAACCAAAGAGTACATCAATCTGGCGAAAGCAAGATAGTTGCACTTGATACTTCTAAGGCATTTGACAGAGTTTGGCACCAGGCTCTTTTGTCGAAAATGCGTGCATTTGGGATGGACGACTCTCTTCTTCAATGGATTAGAAATTACCTTTCGGAACGTTCAATTCAAGTTGGCTTGGACGGTTTAAAGTCTGATATTCACAAAATAAATGCTGGTGTGCCCCAGGGCTCTGTTCTGTCTCCGACACTCTATTTAATTTTCATTAATGATCTCTTGTCTGCTACTTCTAATCCAATATATTCCTTTGCTGATGACAGTTACGGGGTGGCCGTGGTGTAGTGGTACTAGCAATCGCTTCTCACTCGGAGGGTCAAGGTTCGTATCCTGCCCATGACAAGTCTTTCAAGTTTTTCATTTGTGTGATTGGAACTCAGACAGAAAAATTCTGCGGGTGAAGGCATAACACTGACACGTAGATTTGGTTGTTGTAGAGTTTCAAGCACAAAGGAATACTGCGAAAGTCTTGTTGCGTTAAAAGTCTTGTTCAAGTCAATCGGACAGGGACCCATACATTGATTCTTGTTTTTGTTCCATTGGATATCAGATATTAGTATATAGTAAACATCTGCAAGATTTGATTCGCACAATGAATGTACAACAGAATTTATGAATCCTTCTTAGTACTCATCGTACAAGATTGAATCTGAATGAGCGCGGTTATTGAAGTTATGTATGTTGTGCTTAGTTGTGTTGTCGACCTTCGAAGTTTGCACTCATTCGTCTCATGCATTGAACCAATTCGCATTCACACTATTCAACAGTGTTACGGGCAAGAAGCAAGTTTGTATTTTGAAATATTATTATTTGGAGTTATCACATTCAATATGGTAGTGACAGTGTTCTTATCGAAGATATTAAATCTAGTGGTTTAGTGATTAATATAACATTGGTCAATATGAGTGTAAGGTTTTTTGGTGTAAAATATTGTAAAGATGTGTTAGTTATATTTGATGTAAGATAAACATATATGTATGTAGGATCTATTGGAAAACATCGGAGGATGGAAGGCTGGTTAAAACGTAGTAGCGAACAAAAAGTGTAGTAGTGCTTACAAAATTACGAACAGTACTTGTAGTCTTGTAAGTGCTATAAGAGTCTAAAAGAGCCATTAGAAAACAGATCTAAAGTAGACGTAGTAGACTACTGAGTGGGGTGTCAGAAACTGTCGTTCTTTTAAGAATTTTGAAGATGATGGCTTAAAAACATTTACAGAGCTAATGCTATCGCTTGGAGCAAAATTAGGACCGAAGGTAGATAAATTTTACCACATTCCACAACTAAGTATATGCAGAAATATTGATCAATTATGTATATGAAACTGCGTATGAATCAATTAAATCGGAAATAGATGAGTTTAGTAGTAGCGGGTTAGGCCTTACTTCAGATCTTTGGATAGCTATTGTTGAACTAATTACTGACTTTGATATTTATTTTGCTTGTGTTTCATTTCTTATTAGTTATTATCAGTTTTTATTAGTTAAGTTATAAAAGAAAATATGAAAATAAAGAACTGAAAATGTTAAATTTATGTTTTGTCAATGCGCTCTGCACATTTATTGCATGTTTTGAATGAGACAGAACTTCGTACACGTATGTAGATGTCGCATTCATGCATATCATAAATAAAGAATGTGTGGTCAGTGAGTTGTGCCGAGTCTGGTTCAGGGGCTGTATGAGTGCTGCGAGTTGAGCAAATTCGTTGCTCTCATATTCGACGGTATTCGTCATTCTTCACTCATAGTGCCAACGGCGCGGCGTGTCATGAAAGTCCCCCCCCCCCTCCATGGAGGTAGTGTTTACATTTTATTGGGGATGAAAGGCTTTTTGTGAAGCGGAACACTTGAATTTTGACCATTTTTAATTTCTAATTTCTAAATGTTTGCCTGAAATCTTTAAATCTTTAACCTCTTTACACTTCGAAGATCAGAACAAAATTTTATTTTTATTTGTATTTACGAGGGTTGTCTGAAAAGTTTCCGACCGCAACGTAAAGATAGCGGCACTCGTTAATAAAAGCTAGTGAATGCTAGTTGTGCATCTTTTGACAATTAGTTACCGAAGTTTCAGTCATTTTGGACGCGCAGTTTTTAGTTGATAGTCGTTTGAGTGAGTCGATGTGAGTGTTTTTTGTGAAAATGGAAAAAAATGAGTATCAAGCTGTTATTAAATTTTTGTTTTTGAAAGGCAATACGCCTACGCAAATCAAAAATGAGTTGGACTTTCTGTATGGGGACTCTGCACCATCATTTACCACAGTGAAATTTTGGGCAGCTGAATTTAAACGTTGCTGTAAGAGTTTCCGAGATGATGAACGTTCAGGACATACAAAAACTGCAACCACTGACGATAACATTGCTAAAGTTCACCAAATGGTGTTAGACGACCGCCGAATTAAAGTGAGAGAGATAGTAGAGGTTATGAAAATGTCCAAAGAACGTGTTTGTTACATATTAAATCAAGTTTTAGGCATGAGAAAGCTGTCCGCGCGTTGGGTGCCGCGTTTGCTTACGTTAGACCAAAAACGTGTTCGAATGAACATTTCCAACGCTCTGTTGGCGCAGTTTAGGCGCAATAAATCCGGGTTATGGCGCCGATTAACTACTACTATAAAACTTGGATACACCATTATACGCCCGAAACAAAAATTCAGTCAAAACAGTGGACTGCAAAGGGCGAGTCGGTTCCAAAAAAAAGCAAAAACTGCTTTTTCGACTGGGAAAGTGATGGCGACTGTTTTTTGGGATAGTAAAGGAGTTATCTTAATCGATTGTCTTCAAAAAGGAAAAACCATTACAGGAGCATACCACGCATCATTACTTGCCAAGCTGAAGGCAGAAATTGCGGAAAAATGGCCACATTTGCAGAAAAAGAAAATCCTGTTTCACAAAGACAACGCGCCGTCTCACACCTCAGCGGTTGCCATGGCGAAGATCCATGAATTACGGTTTGAACTGCTTGAAATATGGGGGCCCACTGTTAAATTAACGCGGTAAACCATTGCAGACCCATCCGCCATATTCACCAGATCTAGCCCCAAGCGACTTCTTTTTGTTCCCTCATCTAAAAACTGCGCTCGGAGGACAGAGATTTTCGTCAAATGAGGAGGCAATCACCTTCGTGAACAATTATTTTGCAGAGAAAAACGCCAAGTACTATTTGGACGGGTTAGAGAGATGGGAGGATCGCTGGGAGAAGTGTGTAGAGTTACAAGTAGACTATGTAGAAAAATGAAAAACAAATTTTGAGTAAAAATGTCTTGTATCATTGTTTGGTCGGAAACTTTTCAGACAACCCTCGTATTTATGAAAAATGAAAAAAATTAAAAATCATGTCAGAAATGGAACGATATGGGAAAAAGCGCCATGCTTCACCCGAAAATCCAGTTCGGAAGTGGATTTTCGGTGGAAGTAACCCTTTTTAAATATAAAGCGTTCCCTGTCAATGTGAACATGCACTAATATACATATACGCGGCACCTCGTTTTAACACCAAATTGATTATCTGGAATCATAAACTATTGATCACTTATACATATACGCGGCACCTCGTTTTAACACCAAATTGATTATCTGGAATCATAAACTATTGATCACTTTTTCGAATTTACATTTACATTTACATTTACATTACATTACATCGAATACCTTGCTGAGATTCTGAGTAAGACGTGTCGAACACAGATTCGTCGAATTGGACGTGTCCTTACACCATTTGAAAATACGATAACCACTGCAATCTTCCAATGGATAATGGGCATTATTACACAGATGTTGCAGATGTATACCGCTACAAGTGGGAGATATCATCGGTTCGGTTACTAGTAAACTCTTACTTTTCAGTTATTCGAAGATCGCTCGGGTCTCCTCTTTGAGCCTGCTCGGGCAGGATGATTGTCCAAGAAAATATGAACACGACGTTCATAGACAGGACTTTCATGCTCACGGCAATGTGAACAGGTACTTTTCCTCTCATCGGCGATGACATTTTTTTAAGTGTGTCAATTGTTTCTTTGCGGAATTGGTCTTTGTTGTCCGTGTGTTGATACCGACGTATCCATTGCCATTGGATACATATACAGTGAGAACGTGGGGAGTGCTCTCCAGTTTGTAATTAACTTACGTCGTAATGTACTCGTAACTCAACTTACGCCACCACAAGGCAGCGCACAGTGCGTTGAATGTATGGGGATGGTGGACAAAAATTTGAATTTCAAGAGATTTGTTTTTTTTTTGTTTAAAATGAGCTATTAAAATTCAAAAGAGGGCTAAGTTTTATTATTTGAAAGAAATATGTTACTTACCACGCATATGATACTTAATGAGGGCAAACAGCTCAAAGAAGGCGTATCAAGTAAAAACAAATATAAGTGTTTACTTGTGTTTTAATTTTCAACTTTATAGAAATTTAAATAAAGAAACACACGAGGGCGGGTCAATAAGTCCGTGACTTTTGGAATAAAACACAGATTTTTTGATAAAAAAATAATTTTATTTTTCAACGTAGTCTCCCTTGAGCTCTATACACTTTGTCCAACGCTTCTCCAATTTTTTTATCCCTTCCAAAAAAAATGATTTGTCGAGGTCCTCAAAATAGGCCTTTGTTTGCGAGATGACTTCATCATTGGAGTCAAATCTTTTTCCACCAAGCCATTTCTTCAGGTTTGGGAACAAGAAGTAGTCGCTCGGAGCCAAATCTGGAGAATAGGGTGGATGAGGGAGCAATTCATGGATTTTTGCCATGGCAACTGCACATGTGTGCACCCTTGCATTGTCTTGGTGGAAAAGAACTTTTTTCTTGGCCAAATGAGGTCGGTTTTTTTTCAAATCGTCATTGAATCGGTCCAATAAGTTGGCATAATATTCCCCATTGATTGTTCTTCCCTTTTGAAGGTAGTCAATGTGGATTATCCCGCGTACCTTGGCCTTCTTTGGCGCCGATTCACCCTTAGAAACCCACTGTTTTGACTGTTGTGTGTTCTCTGGTGTGTTGTGATGGATCCATGTTTCGTCCACGGTTACAAAACGGCGCAAAAACTCCTCCATATTGCGATTAAACAACGCCAAACCTTCCTGTGAAGTTGTTACACGATTGCGTTTGTGGTCGACTGTGAGCAAACGCGGCACCCATCTTGCGGAAAGCTTTCTCATGCCCAAGTGATCATTCAAAATTGAAACCACTGAGCCATGCGAGATCCCTACGGCTTCCACAATCTCTCGCACTTTCAATCTTCGGTCGGCCAACACCATATTGTGAATTTTTTCGATTGTTTCGGGTGTAGAGACCTCAACTGGGCGTCCAGGACGTTCGGCATCTTCAGTGCTTGTACGGCCACAACGAAATTCAGTAAACCACTTTTTTACCATTGAAATCGATGGTGCAGAGTCCCCATAGTATTTATCAAGCTTAGCCTTGGTATCGGTAATGGTTTTTTTTCGCAAGAAATAATGCTTAATAAGCACACGAAATTCACTTTTTTCCATTTTCTCCTCAAATTAGTGAGTAGTCTGATAAAAATTGCTGTCAAACACAAACTAACTGACGCAGCAAGTTTAAATTTTGACAGGAGTCAACTGACAGATGCCTGTTGACAGGAGCAGTGTTGCTGTTTCAATAAACAGGTCAGAAATTCAAAAAGTTTCAAATTCAACGGACTTATTGACCCGCCCTCGTATATGCATGATTCGTTTTTTTTTTCAAAGCATAAAAATATTCAATGTTCTAAAAAAAAAATCAACATAATTGATAAATGGTAAATTATTAGATACATCTTGGTCTGACTAGATCGGAGTCTTCACTGTCTATATTACTACGTATTCGCAATAATGATTCCATATTTTCTGGTAATGTTAGGTATTGTTTGAGGTCATCATCGTCTTCCATTAACCTTTTTTTCGAAATTGTATTCCTATATTCAGAAATTACAGGATCAGATCTATAAATTTACAGGTAGAGCTCTTTCGTTTCGCTTCGCTGAGCAATTCGCAAAATTTCGGCAGATTTATATTTTTTCCACCAGCTACGACCCTTAAAATAACAGAAAACTTTTGTATTAGGCGTTCATCAACCCCAGTTATTTCTGCAGTTATCTTTGGACTAGCAAAAAATCGTCTTGCAGTGTTTCCATCATTAGTTGATCCGAATCCTGGCTTTGGTTTGTCCACAATAAGGCCCATTCTAGTTTTAAAAGAGTTTTGAACTTCTTTTTTTCTATTTGTAAACGTTATTTTGTTCTCCGATTGACGCATTTGCCAAGTTTTAAAAGGAAGCCTATAGGGAATGTGTAACAAACATTCAAAGCATCTTATACAAGAATGTAGGGTGGATAAACCAAAACGGTAGCTTTCTTCATTCGGGAGCTTTTCATTGACTGCTCATTCATCTCTTTAGGAGTCGCACCGCAAATGTAACACTTTGATGCAGCATTTGTTCTTGATAAAACACTTGCATCAATCATCGTAAATAACATTTTGAAAGAAATTTGTATACCAAAACCATTTTTTCGTATACAATGGTTAAAGAGTTGACCAATAACTTCATTCATTTTGGCCTCTTAATCTCGCACAAGTCTTGCATTTACTTTCATATATAAAAATTTAATTGGCCTGTAGGTACATAGTTGAAGAAGAACGAGGATTTTTCCACAGCTCCATACCGGTACTATCCTCGACCAACTTAAGGGGACAAAACGCAATCAAAAATAAAAAATTCGTCTGTGCTTTCTGAATCAGCAAACAGTTGTTTGTACTGACTTTGCCCGGAACTTCCGTCATACTTACACTTACATACTAACGTTGCAGTTGTGTTTTGCTCTATATGAGCAATTTCAGCTATACTTTCTCCAGTCCTACTCAGCAATTCTTGGAGATCAACCGATGCCGTTGTTTCTGTTGTCTCTGTTAATAGGAAGCATTTGTTTTTTAAGTTTTTTTATTTTATATAAGCTCGGAAAGTAATCCTTGTGCAAAGCATTAATAACTGTTCTTAGTTGTTATACCTTCTTTCTGATAGTTCTAATTCTAAATATAATGCTAAGGCTTGCTGGGTTGATAAAACTGATCTGCTTCCGACAGTTGATGCCCCTGCACCAGATCAGTGACCAGACAGTTCTGCGGCGTATTTTAACTCCTCACTTGTTTTTGAGATCAATAGATCCTCTACTCTGCGCTTTTTGGTTTTGTTGGAAGTTTCTTCAAATGACTTTTGGGGTCTTCCACGACTAGTTCTCGGAAGATCAAAAGGGGTGGTTTTATTCGTTATATTAATGATACTCTGAGGAAGTATAAACTCACTTTTTAACCACACATCATAGCGCGGTTTCGGGATCATTGTTTCCATCGCCTGGCAATATTGCAGTCACATACTCTAATTTTTTGGGTCAAAACAATTTCAATCCTCTTTGAGCAATTGTTTATTCTTAGTAAACTCAAAACATAATCCTTTAATTCCTCAATCTTTGAACCTTTTATAATCGAAACCCATTTTTCAGAAATTTGTTCGTTTTTTATGGAATTGGTCCTACAAAAAGTCGAATTTTTTCAAGGTTAGCAATTATTAGCAAGAAAACTTTTTACTTTTGTACAGCATGAGATAAAAGAATTTGCTACAGCTAGCTACGTTCTAATTCAAATTTACACTTTAGTGAATTTTTGGTCCTCAAAAAAAAAAAAGCTTTTTTGATTTATTAGTTTAAAAATGAATTTCACTCCAAAATAATTGAAAAAGTACACAAAAGCCCGCAAGGTATCCATAATTATAGTTCAAAAAAAAAAAAATTGATAAAACTTTTGGAATTTTTCACACAGGCTAATAACCACACAGCGAAAACTGATTGCAAACCAGAACTAAAGCTAAAATTGCCCTGCCTTCTGACAGAAATGCCGCTACTCCACAAAAACAAAAGTGTAAATAATGCAAAAATAGGAATTTACTGCAATTAGATATACACTTGCGGTCATAAAAACCGCACCATATCAAAATGATTGAAAAATTGTTAATAACTACGATAATAATTTTTATAATGAAATGAAATTTTTGTTGAGTACTCCGCAGTACTTTATAAGTATTTCTATCTAATTTTCATCTGTTTATTGAATGTTTGAAAAAAGATATTAACAAAGAAAGAAAACCCAGTTAATTTTCTTATTTTTTTTTTAAATTTTAATACAGTCATTGGTTAACAAAATCAAACGATACATTTTTTATGTATGTGTATATAAGATGTTTAGATATGCCACTTTTACCAAAAAATGATCAATACCGAGTTGCTCCTCCTTTGGCTTTTATTCTAGAAGGCATCGAGTTTACTAGAAGTTCAGTAATATCCCTTGAAATTTCAGTATTCCATACATGTTCCAGAACTTCATTTAGCTTTTTTTAACTCTCTGGTTTGTGTTCAGCCACCTTACGTTTCATTACATGCCAAAAGTGTTCGATTAGGTTTAAATCGGGCGAATCAGCTGGCCAGTAATGGTAATTCCGAGGTCACCAAACGTTGTCTTGAGCTGAAAATTATTGAAAGACTTTAGTTACTTGTTATTTATAAAGTAGACATCTAGAAGTTGATTTATAACACTTTGCTTACGGATTTGGCGCGATGACAAGGTGCAGAATCATCTTGAAAAATGCACTTATATGATGCTGTTCAATTGCTGGTACCAAAAACTCCCATACTACTTCTCCATACTTTTGAGCGTTCATAGTTCCATTAACAAAGTGCAAAGGGCCCAAAACGTAAAACGAAAAACATCCCCAAACCATCTGGCTTTGAGGAAACTTCACTGTTTTGACTATGAACTCGTCCTTGAACCTTTCGCCTGCTGTCCGTCGTACGTATGGCAAATTGTCAGCACACAACAAATTAAATTTATTTTCATCGGACCATATCACATATCGCCAATCATCCTGCGTCCAATCTTCGTACTTTTTTGCCCACGTCAAGCGATCTTTTTTCATTTTTGTGGTTAGGAGAGGTTTTTTCGCTGGTCGTCTTCCATATAAACCTATCTCCCGTAGCCGTCGGCGTATGGTTTCGGCGCTTAAATCAACTTGATGAAATTCACTCAGCTGTGCTCTTATACGGACAACACTTTTAAAGCGATCTTTCATGCTAAAATATCAAGTTGTAATACATTGTCCGTCTTCTGGGTTGTTTTACGTTTTCGTCCCGAGCCTTTTTTCCTTTCCAGTGGATCCAAATTTTCTTTTTTCTTCATCAGTCGTACGATACTTGAATGACAGCATCCTATTTTAACCGCAATCTCACGATAGCCAAACCCTTCTTCGACTAAAGTCAATATTTCAATTTTTTCGTCCCGAGTCAGTTGATGATATTTACCAGACATTTCACTTTTTTTTACTTGTCATCGTCACAACTCAATTCAAACTGATTTTTTTATGCACTGAATACGAGGCCGAACTCCGCTATGGGGAATACCCTTCATTAGTATGGGAAAAACCCTTCCGATCTGATATAATTAGGCATTTTTTGATAACTCTTTAGGTGGTGCGGTTTTTATGACCGCAAGTGTATGCCAATTGAGTTCCGCAGCATTACAACTCTTTATAGCACATTCGATTTTTTGATTTTTGTCCACTAGTCAAATCTGGGTCGCGTGGTAAAATGTTTGAAGATATTTTTTTATAATAAAATTGTTCCTTAAGTTTTCCTTCTATTTTTTTCATATTCCGTTTTGCTTGAAATCCTAGCACCGTTCATATAAGAACCCTAGGTCAAACTTTTTTTTTTTTTTATTTATTTGAAGATGATATTCATGTGATTTGCTTTTTGTACACTAATACTTAATACTGATACTTAAATCACTTAAAATGTATTATTAATGAATAAAATTACGAGTTATTTGAATCCAAGGATCCAATGAACTTGTGTTTCAATACGACCATTAGGTTTTCGTTAGGATGGTTGATAACAATCTTGGAGAGTCAAACCCTTTCTAAATCTAGTAAATCTGAAGGAACTAACCTTCTGGTTGATAGGGTAGAATAGGCATATAGGCTGCAAAAAAAACCGTTTTTTTTTATAATTCTTATTTATTTCATTATTATTAAATAAAATCAAACACTTGTTTTATTGATTGTAGCCCGTTGATTATCAAGCAGATGAACTTCTAGCAGAAATAAGGCAACTGAAAAACGAAGGAACCGAATTAAGGGAAGAAAATTTCTCTCTAAAGGTAGGTATCTCTTATGTGTATGCACTCGTATTTGCACTGTATTTAAATATTGTCTTTCCTTCGTCTATAGAATCAATTAATGCGCTTAAAATACACATCGTCGCAGCAAAGAATTGATGAGCCATATTCACCGGCGGTGGAAAAGCAAATTCCAATGTTCTATATAGCCCTCTCCATTGTAACCGCAGTTTTTGGTATATTCCTGGGCAAATATTTGCTCTGAATCAATCGATTAAAGATTTAATGTTATTATTGATGAGAGATAAAAATAAAAATAAATCATTAATATCAAAATATATATATAAAAAAAAAAGAAAAAAAAAACAACAACATCAACAACAAATAATTAAATAAATGGCTAAAATGTATGATTTTTAGACAAATACAAAAGAGACAAAACAAAACAAAAAACAAACACATTCAAAGAAACATGCGAAACAACAGACGTTATAAAAAAGAAAAAACAAAAATGGAAAGCGTGAGTTATCTTTTAGATACGCAAAGAAAAGAGCAGTGATTGAATATTATTAGAAAAAAAAGAAGTAAATAGCTTAAGAAAAACAAAACAAAACAACAAAAAAAATTACTGTCTTTAAACCGCTGTTATAATTCAATTAAAAAAATAAAAAGAAGCAAAAAACAACTAAAACAAAAACTAAAGAAAAGAAATGTAACACACACGTGTGTTGGCCTGGCCTAAGTACATACCTATGGGTGTTAACAATTTCTTTCATTTACTTAAAAATATTTATTTGTATTTGTATATTAAGGCAGACGACACGAGGTGATGGGGGATTTTTTTTTGTCTATTAAACGCCTACACTACATAAAATATAACATGGTTTCAGTTTAGCTTTTTTATTATGTGCATAATTCAAGAAAATCTTAATTAAAAACTAAAAAAAACAAAGACAAGATGCTTTTTGAAAAAAAAAAACAATCTTATATAAAAAATAACAAATAGAACTAGGGACATAAAAAACAAAAAGAAGAAGAAATATTGTAGCTGCCATTTTTTATATCAATCAATTTACTTACTGCCTTTTGAGTTGACTGGTTAGATTTGGGGGGAAATGGTCTACTATAAGTCATAAACGATTTATTATTAGATATCGAAAATAAACACTAAGCACATTGTTAAACAAAAATAAAAATCAAACTAAGAGTAGAATGGATGCAGTAAGTAACCTAAACAACAGCAATCAGTTATCTGCCTGTACTGTCTGCGTATTTAATGTACCAAATCCAACTGACACTATAAATTTCAAATAAAATGGCCTCTGTTGTTTTTGATTGTTAAATGTTATTACCTTGTATAATGGCAGATGAGTACAATCTTCTTTTTTTTATCAGTTTGGGTAAATATATATGAAAATGATTATGTAAATACAAAGGCAATGATGAAATGTATAAAAAAAAAAAAAACTGCTCTGCGAATGATAACTTAGTTATTTTGATTTCTGCCACAAATACAGCACTACTCTGTTTAGTCAAAGAATTGCTCTAAATGCTCTTTTTCGTCTCATTGAATCCAACAATAACATTGCATGTTAGTCGGTATTATATACCTACTGTTTGAATCGTTTGCAGACCTCCTATATTTCAGGCACTCTTTGCATATGGGTATGTAAAACAACGCTTTTTTTTATCAATTTCCCCTATGTATACATAGAATGTTGTTTATACCATACTATTGTAGAACTCGAATTCGAATATTATTAAGAGACGATATTCTTTTCAATCAGTAGTGCTGCTCTCTTCAAGTTTCTACTAAGGATGTTCGATTATGGTGTTTGTTTATTTTTATCTATTTTAAAAGTGCCTACAGATGTTGAATCGGATGCAGGTCTTTTTCTGGATCTAGCCATAGCCACCGCAGAGTTTGAACCAGCTGATTTGTGAACAACTTTATCATATTAGAAAATAAATCTGCAATTGTATCTATTCTCGAAATTTACTGATAGAATGTCTTTAGGAGGGAGATTCACATCATAAAAATGTAGCTGTCACTTTTCATTCTTCCTTTGTAAGTGAATAACTTAAACATGTATTCTGAGGTCAAGCAGTTCTATTCCCTGATACTACCAAACCAAACTACTACTACTACACCAAACTAATCTGAGTGATAATCTTCTTTTATCCTTCGAATGAGGCCATATTACCAGAATTCGATTCCAATGCACTATTCTTTTTTGTCTCGAAATCCCCAATATTCCATTCACTTAGAATTTTAGAAGGGGTAGTTTACATATTTCAAAATTTGCCTCACCTAACCACATAACATTGCTGAAATCTTCTTGTTTCTAATTCTAATATAATTCGTTCCAGTGAAGAAAGGCTTCTTTGGCTTCTGGCCTATTTATGTCGATTGCATCGATATTAAAATTGAACATTTGATTTGAATCATTAATCGCCTAGTGTAATCGGTTTTTGAGATGATCATTTTTAGATGCTTCACACAACGGAATATGCATCGAATTCATTTCAAAACCATTTGCGTAGTCAAACTTTAATCAGTATTACTTCGACTTGCTTCGATTTATTTTAAACTTCTAAAAGAAATTAAAATTAGAAAGCAAATGGTTGACAGTGTGTTTGTCATATGATTATGTATATTCGTCTTCCAATATGACTTATTCAAATGATGCAATCGAAAGTTAACTCATTTCCAAGAAAAGCCCATGCACCATGCAAACATTTATTTTAAATAGAAATGCTCTTTCTTTGGCTTACTATTCGAAAAGAAATCCATTTTTGCTTAAAGATTAACAGAAATTTTGATCGTGCTCTACATGAAATTGTCTTTACAAAAATACGATCGTACATGCCATAGATTTTTTTAATTTTTAATTTAATTTTTCGACTTAACTAGAGGTATCTATCTACACACAGTACACACAGAACTTATAGAATGGGAAATTTATTATTTAAACTAAAGTATGTAATTTGCATTTGTTTTAAGCAAAATAAAAAAGAATATATGTAACTATATTAACTGTTTGAGAGTACTTAAAATAAATTCAAATTAAGCACCGTTTATTGTTTATAGTTGTCACTTAAAAAAAAATCAAAAAAAAAAAAGGAAGACCGAAACAAACAGAGGACTGGGGGATAATCTGTGAAGCCGCTTTAATTATAGAATACTCTGCCTGTTTCCTATCACCTCATGAATATTCGGCCAAATCGATACCAGAAAAGAAAATATTTTTTATTATTTATTCAAGTTGTTTTCTTTTATATATTTAACTGCAAAAATAAACGATATAACAAGAACTTTTTTATTAATTTTGTCGTTTTTCAAAGTTGGTCTATTACCTATAACGGGTGTAATAGATATGACAGACACTTTACACGTGCAAAACAAAATATAAACCTTAGACAACAGAAACGACATATTTTGTGTAAGTTATGTTATGTTTATAGAGAAGGGTAATATTAACAAAAAAAAAAAAAAAACACAAAACTTAACACATATTTCATACTGATAAATAAATGTTTGGCATATAATATAAAAGTCATTGTTTTCTGCTTATAGTTAACCGTCTAAAACATGGGGAATTTCTTATTTTATTTAAAAAAAAAAAATATTTTCCAATGCAAACAAATGTAACAAGTTTTTAAATATGCCGTTATACATGTAAAGAAACAAAACAAAACCAAAAAAAATGTACTAAATAATAAATCTACCGATAAACCATTGTAAAAACAAAATTTTAAGTGTATTCATGTTGTTTTCGCTATTTTCCTGAAGTCATTTTGTTTGAAACTTTCTTTATTTTCACTCTTGGATTGATGTTTTTTTCTTTTTTTGGTTTTCTTTTATTCTCTTTTTTTTTTTTGAATAATATGTTGATGTAATGACCTGAGCGACAACAAAATCAGACATTTAACTGCATATATGTACATGATTGTGTTTAGTAGAATATTATTATTTTTATTTTGTTTCTTATTTTTATAATGGAATATGATTTCGAATTTTCGATACCGCATGACTTTGATTTAGAATTACATTAAACTGTTAAAAGGTAAAAAGAAAAAAAAGAAAACAATAATAAAACTTCGACAAAGCAAATATCAACAGGGTTTTCTTTAAAAACAAAACGTCCTTTTGAATAATTTATATTAAGTGTTTTATGGAAGGCTAGCGTACTGTATCTGCGCGGTGTTGCACAAGCTGCCTCCGCATTTTTTTATCCGTAATTAGCGCGCGTTCAAGGGGTTTCTAGTAGCCTTAAGATGTTTTCACACAGCGCGGGCGAAAGAAAGTTAATGAAGAAAAAAAGAGATACCAACAATGTACGTTGGCCTTAAATGTTTGTACGTTATGTAGTGTTGAAAACACATCAATGGCAACCCCGTCACAAGTATGTATAAAAATGAGAGACAGATCGATATGACGACGCAGTAGACGAAGACGTTTCCATGAAGAAGGAGTTTCATTTTAGTCTCATTTTAACTAACTTTTTTTTCCTTTGAATTGTGTTTTTAATTTTGTTTACTTTTTTTTACATAATTTGTTGATTTTCTTTTGTCAAAAATATTAAAGAATAAATTCTACAGTTATAATGACTAGAGCTCGGCAGGGCATTACATAAGTGAGTTGTACGGCTTAGGAAAGAATCACGATGGTTCAAATAACTGATGATACTGATGAGCGTTCATAGCGAGACGGGGGTTACTCTGTATTTCGATTCGAAAGTACAATTCGATTCTATTTTAAATTGGCACTCTCTAACACTTTCGAATCGAATTCATCGAAAATGAGAGAATTTGAAATCCGAATATAGAAATTCTCAATACTGCTTTTGGATTACTAAGGGCCAATTATTCAAATTCGAGTGATTTGATATTAGAATCGAAAGACAGAGTAACCCCTCGTATTACGGGTGAATGTTTGAAGGGGTGGAATGCTACTGGCAATTTCGGTGGAGCACTGGTGGTGAAAATACCGATAGAACAAGGTGAGGCAAGAGGCATCACGGCGGTGTTCATGGATGTCAATGGACTGCAATTTCGGCGTCATCTTTGAGTTTTATCGCACGTTTTGAATCTTATCTCTTGTAGCAAGTGCAAAGAGGTCTAGGGGGCACCTGTTCAGATATGGGCGTTGTAATCCGATTTTGGGCGAATAAATGCCTTATACATTGAGGCCAGATCAGAGGGGTGAAACATTTCTTACATCACTTGAGGAAACCTAGACATTTCGCAGCATTTTTGGTGACATCGAATGTGTGGTTATCCCAACCAAAGTTGTCAATGACACACCTACCGAGAATGGAAAGTTTTTCGGTTTCAACGATAGAAATGCCTTTCATGAATAAGTGCTAGGTGTTTAGATTGACCTTTAACGACAACAGACAGCATTTTGTTTTAGGAGCATTAAATTGTTGATGGTTCCCCAATTAGTTATTCTGTTAATATCGAAATTTAATGAGTTTAACATACGATGCGGTTCCCGTTCAACAGCCGAAGAGCAGAGAGTTCGGGAACGAATATGAAAAACAAATTGCAGACAAGAGATCATTGTTGAAAATTAAAGAGTGTCGGAGACAGAGCGGAGCTCTGGGGCACACCAGCATTTATTTTATGGATATCAGATTTGAAACAATCCAACACAACTTGAATTGAACGTTCCAAAAGGTAATTTCTAGTCCATTGAAGAAGAGCGTCGTCGATCCCAAAAGCATGCATTTTCGATAAACTCTGTCAAATACCGTAGAAATATCAAGTGCAGTATCTTGCTTTCGCTAGATTTATGTGCTCTTTGGTTCCACATATCGGTAAAACATGCCATCAAATCAGCAGTGGACCTATTGCTACGAAAACCGTGCTGCCGGACATTCGTGTTTCGAGATATGTCATAACCTGACGGTTAATCAGCGTTTCCTTGACTTTGGAAACAAAGGATGGAAGTGCAATGGTTCTGCAGGAAGAGAGAGAAGATTCGCCTTTTTTTTTGGCACGGGCTGGATAAATGCTGTTTTCCATCTGCTCGAAAAAAGTCTAAAGAGTAGGTATGATGGAAACGCTTATGCAGTGGTTTAACCAACAAAGAAGAAAACCTCTTCACTACTGCAAGAGTGCGAAAGTCATATTGTGTTGAACTGGCCGCAAAGTGTGAAGCAAGCAAATTGACCTTGCCCAAAGACCTGACAGCTGTAATGTTATTATAAATGAGCGTTAGAACGGAGGATGAGACAGAATTTCTGATGTTCATACTACCTCTGGGATATTATAAAAGAATTTTATTCAGTTGTTCGTCGTATTGAAATATAACATATGTTAATTAAGAAAGGTTTTGCATTCACTCCTAGCTCGTTTGAACTTTTTTCGGTTTTACTCAATCGAGTTGATCTTCTAGGGATTTACAGCTCGAGTCCTAACACGCCTTTTCTTCTTTTATACGTTTGATACTCTTAATCCGATGAGGGATAAAGGATCTCATTCCTAGTGTCTGTGATCGTATCAGCAGCGGCATAGACGTAGCTATCGAGGAAACATAACGACCAGTTAAAATTCCTAAATTCGTTCTTTTAGGAATCTTTTCTCTAACTCCGGGATCAGTGTACGAAAAGCCTAGAGAAGCAAGCACATAAATAAAGGAACGTGGTAAGCTAAATATAGCGCGAATTGCAAAACCACTATAGTAGGTGTTGAGCTGGACTACGAACGTTGCGCAAAACAGGTGAAGAAAGTGCTGGTTAGAACACGTGTGAAAGCAGTAGAGTCTTTGTATCCGGAATTAGAATAGGTACCCTCACATCCTCTACCAATAAAATAAGTTGCACTTTGTATGCATGAAAATACAAATCTTTCGTGAGAGTACACTGTAGAGAGCTTCTCGAAATGTCCAATTCTTGACCACGGTGCCGAATTGATGTTGCTGGACTCTCACGAACTACTTAGGTATTTTGTGTTGAAGGACGGCCAGAGTATCTAAGATTACTAATTGATCCATTTTCCCTGAAATTTTGAATTAATCTCATCACAATTGATGACGTCGAATCGCTATTCCAACCATACTTTGTACAAAAATTGCGAACTGTAGCTGCCAAACCTTCATTATTTTCAAAATATGGGTCAACAATGAAAACGCGTTGTTCTTTCGTTTAGCGCTCCATTTCTAAAATTCCTGAACTGTCAGCTGTCAGGCTGTTCTTTTTTTTTGGTTGGCCACACTTTATCGAACAAATGATGCAAGATTTATATCTTCCGTGAATTTTGGGACAACCATTAGTTGTTAGAAAGTAAGTTATCCTTAATAGCCATGAAATGCATTTAAAAAAAATAGAAGGGATGAAGTACATATATGTACTTGCTCAACCCCTAAACCACATGAAATGTCCAATTTTATAACGTAAAAGCCAATATTATTTTTCCGTAAATTTTTATTCAATCAAAATAGGATCCGTTGGCATCTATGACATTCTTCCAACGTGATATAATGTCAAATATTCCTTTCTCGTAGAAGTGCTTACTTTTTGAGGCAATAAAATCTTCAAAGGCTTTTATGGCCTCTACTCGGTTCCGGAAGAATTTCTGCCGGCAAAATGAATCCAGATTGCGGAAAAGATGGCAATCCGTTGGGAAAATATCAGGAGAGTACGGTGGATGCGGAAGAATTTCAAATCCCAACTGCAACGTTACTTGTGAGGTATGGGGTCTAGCATTGTCATGAAAAAAAATCGGACCGTGCCAATTGAGCAACGCAGATTGTTTTTCAGCCAATTTGGCATGCAATATGTCGATTTCCTCACAATATTTGACAGAGTTAATCATTTCTCCTGGGTGCAGAAATGAAAAGTGTATAGATCCTTTCAATGTTAACCAAATTATCACCATAACCTTTTCCTGGGTGAAGATCGGGCTTGGGGGTGTGTTTTGGTTTTCCAACTACTGTCCAGATCTTTTACGATTATCATACAGTATCCACTTTTTATCACAGGCGCCGTAGTTTTTGGGATTCGTTCAGTTCATTTTCTACCCACTTATCGAGTTTTTTAACCTTTCCTATGAGAGAAATGTGTCGACTTATTGTTATAGAGGATACTCCCATTCTTTGTGCAATCTTCCGCACCGATTTCGTTGGGTCCTGCTTCACACGTTGTTCATTTTTGAGGCTGAAATCTCCCGAACGGAACTTTCCAAACCAACGTCGTATAGTGCGTTCGTTTGCCGCTACATCCTCAATGTTTTTCATTGCCAATGAAACATTATGTCCCATTTTAAATTCGTAAAGGAAAAGGGTTCGAATTTGAAATGCCGACAGCATGGTAAATAATTCGTAGAAAAAAATAAAACGCTACTTGTAACGAACCCTAAAATTCTCATACGTCAGTCACACGTACCACTTTATTTTATAAAAAAAGAAAATTTAACGTTCTGACACAGATGTTCACTCGAGAAGTTTTTATTTCCGACCATTGATAAACTAACCTAGACGTCAAACTCTACTAATACTTTTGCAAAGCCTTAACTTGAGCACAGACACACTGTAAGTGAATTCCAACACTTTTACATCTCTATAACTTTGTCAAAATTTGCTAGAATGAGAGTAATTTACAAGTAAAATTGCTAGAATGAGAGCGATGTGGATTACGGGCGAGTAATGTGGATTACGTTTTTTGGATTAAAATGGGCGGGTTTGTATAAAATGGGAGGGAAATTGCCATTGATAACTATTCACACGTATTCACAGACACGGTCACACGGATATGGGGCGATCAGTAGAAAACCCGTTTTGATTTTCCAACATCTGGGTTAGTTTCTCTATGTTTCCGACTGAGCGAAAATCGGACATTTCATGTGGTACGGCCCAATATTATCCTTTCAATTATCTTTAGATAGGTTTCCACCAATCGATGGTGACTTTGTACCATTACCTTTCATTCCATTGAAGTCTGCATATTGCAGATATGGGTATCCTCTAGAACAGCGTTTCTCAAAGTGTGGGACTCGACCCGGCACCGGGTAGTAGAAAAATTTTGCCAGTTCGTGAAAAAAATGTTAAAAGACACAATTTACATTACATTATTTTTTTACACTTTCATAGACACTAAGAATAGTGGATTTGTACTCTTCCATATAGCTTTATCGCGTTTGAAACGGAAACAAAGTTTATTTCATTTACTAAAATTTGAAATGAATATAATTGTTAATTTTTTTATTATTCATAATTTTTTTGTATAGTTATTTTGCAATTTTTGTGTATGAAATAAACAAACAAATAACTTGATTTTCATCAAAAATAGAATTTGTCTTGTAAATAAAAAGCTTATTTTTTTCATAAGGTGGGTCGCAACAAAATTTTAAAACCTCGTACCGGGCCGCGGTCAAAAAAGTTTGGGAAACGCTGCTCTAGAAAATACTAAACACAAAAATTCGTTTAAGATAAGGATTCTCCCATTTTTTAACAGACTGATATAAATCCGAGAATGAAGTCAAACGAGACTCTTCCTTAAAATCCAATATGAAAATGTCCTGTGGCCCACTTGTCTAAGTACCACAGTATTGTCAAACCGGAAAATTTAAGATAGGATGTAATCACTTTCACTGAGAGTATATTCTCTAATCCGATTAACGATTTTTCAAACAAAATTAATATTCTCCTATCTAAGCAATTTTAAAGCTAACGAACTGAGAGACAGTACACTTTTGCACCACAGTACATCTGCATAGGTTGTGTTTAAATTGAAACTTATGCTACAGACCTAACACAACATGTATACGATCAATACAGGTGAGGTATACCCATTTTAAATAGAAGAAAGATGATTTAGGATATTTTATAAATAATTCAAAAATTAACCAAGTTAACTGAAAAACCATCAAGACTTGGTGGAGGCTATGAGATAAAAAGTGTGGAAATCATACGAGAACGAATGAACATATTCATATAGTCTTACTGCTTCAACGAAACCTAGACAAACTGTATGTCTTTGTTGACTTGTTTTTCTTGATCTCAGACTAGTGAATAGTGATCCGTTAATCGACTGGTAAGGTGGTGATCAGTCAGTTTGCTGCGTTGTCTTTTGTTAAGTAGTTCTCCGGTACTGATCACATTTTATTATTTTACCTTGCAGAACCCCAAAAATTTGTAAGTTTTTTTACATGGCGCTAATAAATTGGTTCAATTCCTGCCAAGAGACCAGCAAATTAAGACGCCCCAGTAAATGTAACATCGACAATAACATCCAGAATATGATCGACTTTTTCACGTCGACTCATTATGATATTAATTGTGAAGCTGATTCGACCAGATGCAGTAAACAGTATGTTCCAAGAAAATCCCCTATTGACGAACGTCTTCACCTGCAGTGCAAAATGGGAATAGACAATAGTGCTAACATGGGATGTGATGGTATGCAATTTATAGAACCACGCGGTTCGTTTAAGATACCAAAGTCACCGATACCAATGCCAATGGGTATGCCACCAACGCCACCACCATGTCACAGTGGGAATGATGTGAACTATAGTTTTGATCCTGAAATACAACTTAAGGAAGAAGCTAATTTGGACAACAAATATTTGTCGGCTTGTAAGGCTCCGTATTTGTGGAATGGAATGTTGCCAAATCGCAGTAATAGAATAACGACTTATTCGCCAAAGGTATTCATCGGAGGAATACCATGGGACATGAGTGAGCAATCGTTAAATAAACTGTTTGAACCTTTTGGCCGAATACGTGTGGAATGGCCGAGACGGGATAAACATGCTATACAACCGAAGGGATATGCTTACGTCATATTTGAAGCTGAAACCAAGGTAAGAGAGTTACTTGCCTCATGTACCACATCAAACCCCTGTTCGGCTAATTCTGGAAACTACTACTTTCACATCTCATCCGGACGCATTCGAGCCAAACAAGTCGAGATTATTCCATGGACCATTTCCGACTCCAATTTTGTTACGGCCACTCATCAAAAGTTGAATCCAAGCAAAACAGTCTTCGTGGGTGCACTGCATGGCAAATTAACTGCTGAGGGACTGGCTAAAATTATGAATGACATGTTTGATGGAGTCATATATGCCGGCATCGACACGGACAAGTACAAATACCCAATCGGATCAGGACGGGTGACATTCAACAATAGCCGGTCATACATGAAAGCTGTATCAGCCGGATTTATTAAAATCAAGACAAGCTTATTTACGAAGACCATACAAGTCGATCCATATTTGGAGGACACTCTTTGTGCATTATGTGGTGTCCAACATGGACCGTATTTTTGTAGAGAGCTGGCCTGCTTTCGTTACTTTTGCCGAACATGCTGGCAATGGCAGCACTCCTTTTACGATTTTAAGCTTCACAAACCGCTCACAAGAAGCTCCAGATCGGACACTCTGATTGGATTCGATGTGGGCAGCCCCTAGGGAAGTTAGAAGGCAGGACCTTCTGGATTTTGTTCAAATTTAGTGTAAGCGACATATAATTTGTTTTTTCTTTACCATTTTTTCCTTATTTCTATTTTTGGCGGTGTTTGGAAAGTTTTCTTTCGTTTTTTCCCCTTTGCCTAGCATTTTCTGTATTTTACTGTAATCATTTTGTTTTTTGATTTTCTTTTGTACTATGATAATTTAATTTTCAAAAATGGATTGTTTTTGAGTATTTAAGTTACACAAATGTTTGAAAGTTTTTTTTTATTGTTTACATTGTTAATGTACGTGGATTCAAATGAGCAAATAAAATGAGTATATGCTACTTTAGCCAAATTAAATGGCTCGCATTTTGCAAGCCGAATTAATTTTAAAACATAACAACTTATGTTTTAATTATTAATCATACTTACCGATTTTGTTGGAACTATTATTAACTTTGTGTTTTTTTTTCTCATTTTCTTATAATTTATCATATTGTATTTATGTAGTCTAAGTTATAAAATTTGTCAAAATGCTTATACATTTCTGTATGAAAAATTAAAAAAAAACTAAAAAAATATTTGTAAAAACTATTCTTCAAAGAATAAAATTTGATTTTGTTTTTAACGATAAAAATAAAAATAAAAAAGATGTGAAAACTTTGCTGATTTAAATACAAAGGTACTCGTACTTATGTAAAAAGCGTTTTTTTCTAAATTTTCATTTTGTTGGATCATTTCAGTAATACCTATACATTGGGATAGTTCTGTGTTGGGCTTGGGAAGGTAAGTTAAAAAGTTTTAGTCCTCTTTTCTCAGGGGAGGATGGTATCAGTTTTTAAAAGCAGTTGTTTTAAGCATGCATAAAGACTACAAGTGAGTTAGTATTAAGTATGGAAATATACGAGTTTGTTTGTAGTCAAAAAAAATAGAACTTGTCCACTTAAGCCGATAAGAGATATGAAATTTCCACAAAAAAAACCTGACATAAGGCCAATTCCAGTTTAAGTCTACATTTCTTTCTAAGTAAACACTGGATTGAAGAATATTTGATATTAGACTCTACTGCATTGACTACTATTTTTGAAACTGAAGGGTTCCCGGACTAAAGCCAAGCCCTGATGTCCATTGTTGATGTCGCTGTAGTAGTCCATTAAACGGAGTAAATGTTTCTGTTAATGACATTTCTTGGTCTTTTATAAGAAGTGGAGTAATAGTTTCAGTGATAAAATGTCTATAGTATCACAATCCACAGGTTGAGGAACAACTCAGCAGTGTCATCATCAGGAGGTGATCTTACATATTAGCCATATGCATGCACATTTAGGTGCTTAATAAAAACTGATTGCCCCGTCAAGGCGTCAAGAAGCAGTCAACAGTCTTTTCTAGTGAGTGACAGCAGGAATGCCCATTCATTAGCTATAATCTGCGCTAACAAGAGGCCAACCCTGAAGTGGGCTAAGATGTTGAGAAGTTCATACATGTGTTTGTTTACCAAGTTCAATGTCATTTTCCGTGATCGCATTGTCACCTGAAATACAGACAAAATTCAGTGACTTCAGCCTTCCCTTCGGTTGTAAGGGCTGCCAGAACTTTATCAAGAATCCTGTGATCCATCAACATAAACGGCCCACAATTGTTGGTTTTGTTGGCCACTTGTTATCATAAACACGAAATCTCTGCTTTGATGACAAGTGTATAAAGTGAAACAGGATTCAGAAAAGAACATTCTTATTATTGAAAGGGCTTTGCAAAAAAGAACAAGAGTGGCTCACGCGATCTACGAGAAAATGGGGAGGGAAGAACATCGGGTTCTCCAGAGAAAAAAGAAAAACAATGAGAAGCGAGCGATTGAGGAAATGGATAGGTACGCCTCACGGAATACCGTTCTGAAGTTTTACTAAAAGGTAAAAATAATATGTACAATAAACTCAACTACATAGACGAAACGGAAACATGACATATGACTTAAGAAAAGAACATCCTTACTTATTGAAAAATGAAAGAAACATTTAATAGAAAAGGTGCTAAGATCATCGCGCAGAAATTGATAAGGAGTCGATGACAGAATTTTAGCATCAATGCTAAACAACTCATTTCTCCCAACATTTTGACGAGAATCTCTCTTGCCAATCGTTGTTTCTTTGTACTACGAAGACAGCGGTGAAACATGTAAGGCCTTCTCACGAAGATGAATGACCTTTATCATCTTAGTCCTCCCTACAACTGGAAGTGATTATGTCAAGATCATGCCAAATTGAAAGAGCTGAAAGAGTAGAGGCTTAGGTCCAGGTCGGACTATACGTCACTTAAAGAAAGTAAGTAAAAAACAAATCGGTTATAGATGATCTTATTAATCCTAGTAAACGAAAAAACGTGTAAATTGCTAAACCGCTGAAAAATGAATATCACTGTCATTTTGCACATACACTACTATGTATTAAGCAGGTGATGATTAAATACGGAGCATAACATACATCAACAAATCTCTAAGATATGGCTCGACGAAAGTAAGCCCGACGAATGGAACTTCAACATTGTTTGTCCGATCTTAAAGAAGAGAGATTCCCTGAACTCCGACAACTACAAGGGAATACGTCCTCTCAACATCAAATATTAAATCCTGTTCTTCCGTATCATGTGAATGTCTAAGGCCCCTATCAGTGTGCTTTAAAGGCAAGTAAGTCCACAATAGATCAAATTTTCATATTAGGGCAAATCTTGAAAAAACCCCCAAGAATCCCAAATCAATATACATCATCTGTTCATCGATTTCGAAGGCGTGTATGACAGTGTCTAAATAGGCACACTAAATACATATATAGAGCCATGTCTAGCTTGAACGTCCCTGTCAAGCCCACTCGGCTGTCCAGGATGATGATGGAGAATGCACGCTGCTCCATTAAGGTCGGTAATGACAAAACCGAGATCTTTAAGGTCATAACCGATGTGTTGTCATGAGACTATTTCAACATCGTTTTTGAAAGAATTGTCCGAAACTGGGAAGTCAACCCCAGAAGCTGTTTAGTTGCTCACAGGCGACACTGAGATAATGGGGAGAAACACAGCAAGCTGTCAATGGAGCGTTTGCGATTATTGAGCAGAAGCGGCTAGAATGGGTTTAGTTGTCAGTGAAGAAGACCAAAGTATGATATATGATGTCTACAAAGAGGGACACATGCCATCAGCAATAGGCAGCTACACATTTTGCATCACCGGAAAATGGAAGTGATGTTTCAACGGTACAGACTGCCGGCCACATCAGAAAAATTTTAGTAACCTCATTTAGATAGCCTGGACTTTGAACGCATAGAAATCAGCCCCACGACCCGGAAAGTGTTTGACTGGAAAGTGGTAGTAGACGACCTTATCTTAGGTGGGGTACATAAGTGGAAGGGAACTCTGCCATCTTCGTGTGCGCAATTGGAGGAAAGTTGGCAAAAAACCTGGACTGTAGCGGCACCAATTTAAGTATGTCTGTAGGTGCGAACCACCATAGTGGTTCGAAGAAGAGGCTGAAACAAAATAAATTGGACCTCTCAAACGCATAAAAATCAGCAAACGCATTAATTAACTACACGCGTTATGTATTTCAAAGGTTAATAAAAGAAGAAGAAGGATTTGTTTTACACATTTAGGTTTCATGATTTCACTGACATATGTACATACCAACTTATTCTAGAAAATAAAAGCCCGTTAGTTGGTCGAAACCCAAATTTCATATTTACAGAACTCTTAACGGATTTGATTTCTGTAGTATAGTTTTGAGCGCTTAGTTGGCGAATGTAATGGCGTTTTCGATTGGCCGGACAGAAGCCTTCTTTTTGTACTGCGGAGCGAAAAAATAACACAAAACAATTATATTGTCACTTTTTCAGAATTAAAATGTTGCTCTTTTTTTCATTTCAGAAGTAAAATTTCTCTTCTGGATTCTATATCAAAGTGTACTAACACATATAAATCCGCATAAACTTTAAATAGTAATGTGTCTGAAGTTTTTAGTGTCCCATTGGAATCCAAGTCGCTTTATCTCTGAAGAGTAACCATGGAAAAGACCATAAGTCTAAATGCAAAGTTTGATTATCAATTTTATCGAAACCCTCAGTTCTTGTCGTCCTTAAAATTGTAAAGCGATATACATTTTTAGAAAGAAAATAATTCTTAACGGACTTATAGTTGGATATACAAAATCTATTTGTATTTTAAAAATTACTACGATATATCCATATACTCGTATTAAAGCTGATGTCTTGTACAAAAATATAAAAAGAAACAATCCCGAACGCTGCCCAACACAAACGTCAAATCGTCATCTTGGTGCGCAAAGAGTAGCATACGCTTTACGAATAGGAATACCAAATTCCATTCGTCTGTAGATTTTCGTTTTCTTTTTTATTTTACATTTTAAAGTTAATAACGATAAAACCTTTAAGGTAATTCATTTTCAAATTGTGTGTTTTATTTCCCTTTCGCACTTTGGTCATTTGCAGTTTGTTGTGTTGTGAAAATTTGAGCTCATTCCCAAAATCGTCTGAATCACGCAAAACCCATTTTTTTATCAATAGGCGTAAAAAGGGCATTCTTTGTTACCTTATTTACTTTATAAAACTACTTCCTTTCCCCAACCGATAAGTTGTCTTTCCAAAATCAGTGATATTACTGTGTGTCCCCCTTTTCCATTTTTATTTTTTTGAAGAAATTTTGCCAAACAAAATCGATTCAAGATTCTGTGTGGTATTCACCAGTATGACATCACAACAACAGTGTACTGCAAAAGTCAAAAAATTGAGTCATTCGATGTAAATTTCGAGGTGATATAGCTTTTGGCTGGCTATTTGTTGTTTTTTTTTTCCAGATTTTTCAAATAAATGGCTGCAGGAACAACGCTTCAAAAAGCCATCGATTTGGTGACTAAAGCAACCGAGGAGGATCGTAACAAAAACTATGCCGAAGCTTTGCGTCTATACGAACATGGTGTGGAGTACTTTCTGCACGCAATAAAATGTAAGTTCGCCTTGTTTTCAATGGAATTGTTCCCTCTGAATTTGGTATTTCATATTACAGATGAAGCTCAAGGTGAGAAAGCAAAGGAATCGATCCGAGCCAAGTGCCTGCAGTATTTGGATCGCGCAGAGAAGCTTAAGGAATACCTTAAAAAAGGCAAGAAAAAACCCGTAAAAGAAGGAGAATCTGGATCAAAGTGAGATTCCAAATGTCAGTGTAGATTTACGACTTACGACAACCAATTGTGTTTTCAGAGACGATAAGGACAAGAAGAGTGATAGTGATTCCGATGGTGAGGACCCAGAGAAAAAGAAACTGCAAGCAAAGCTAGAAGGCGCTATTGTCATTGAAAAGCCGCATGTCAAGTGGTCCGATGTAGCTGGTTTAGAAGCCGCCAAAGAGGCATTAAAAGAAGCTGTAATTCTGCCCATTAAATTCCCACATTTGTTTACGGGAAAGAGAATACCGTGGAAGGGAATTTTATTGTTTGGCCCACCAGGTACTGGTAAATCATACTTGGCCAAGGCAGTGGCCACAGAAGCAAACAATTCTACGTTTTTCTCAGTGTCGAGTTCAGATTTAATGTCCAAATGGTTGGGTGAATCTGAAAAATTGGTTAAAAATCTGTTTGAACTGGCCCGTCAACACAAGCCAAGTATTATATTCATCGACGAAGTGGATTCAATGTGCTCAGCACGTTCGGACAACGAGAACGACAGTGTCAGACGAATCAAGACAGAGTTCTTGGTCCAAATGCAAGGTGTTGGTAATGACACTGATGGAATTTTAGTTTTGGGCGCAACCAATATTCCTTGGGTATTGGATTCGGCTATTCGAAGACGTTTCGAGAAGCGTATATACATTCCGCTACCGGAACAACATGCTCGCCTTGTTATGTTCAAAATCCACTTAGGCAACACATCGCATGTTCTGTCAGAGGATGACCTGAAGACCCTCGCTGGAAAGACCGAAGGGTGAGATTGATGAATGTTATTTTCATTTTCATATTTCAAACATTTTTGTTTGCAGATATTCTGGAGCCGATATATCAATTGTTGTGCGGGACGCCTTGATGGAACCAGTCCGGAAGGTTCAGCAAGCTACTCATTTTAAGGTATGTCGTCATAAAGTGTGCTTTTGTATCTTAGTTCGAACATGACTCACTTGATTTTTGGAATTCTTTATCAATCTTTGACTAATGGCATTTTAGGTCTGATGAATAGCACTGAAAAAGAGTGAAGATATCAGGTTATTCGATTCAAAACGTCACAGTTTCGGGTCGTTGATCTTTGTCGAGCATAGTTAACACAAGAAAGTTTTTTATTTAGTCAGTGACTAATCGATTGTTGTTAGTTGCTTGTGTGCCCCTGTTAAAGAGTAGATTTTAAGAAGGTGCTAGTAATTGACGTATTGGCCATTAAACTGTTAATTTAGGTGGTAATGTTACCGTTGGCTGGTATATATGATGTATAGCGCCGTTCAGAACATCAAATACAAGAAAATTCATCGGGTTGGACAAGTAATTTGTTTCATAAACTCGATAGCAAAAGTTGCAGTTACTAACAACTGGTCATAGTTCCGTCGACCATACGCTGAAGTATTTTCTTCAACGGGAAACGTGTGTGACACTTTCATTTTACTTTTGATGGCGCTACAGTCTGGATGTACAATAGCATTTTTCTAATCTGATACGTAGGATTCATGCAAAGAGTTATAACATGTACATATGATACTATTTTTCGATAAAATCACTCTTGTTCCATGAGGTAACTGTTAAGACTTCCCTACTTGCGTTTGATGGGGTCTCCACTTATTTTACGTGCCGTTATGTAGCTTAAGTTCCGTCAACCTTTCCCTAATTGTTATGACTCCTCTTCGAATGTTTCTTTTTTCATTTCGGCGAGTGGAGGAGAAGATAAAACGACGAATTGTACGGGCTGTACAGCGACATCGACTTAGCCGGTCGATCAGTGAAGGTCAAACGACTCAGATGACTTGGTCATGTAGAGCGGATGGACACCAATTCTCCAGTCTGAAAAGTCTTTGAATCGGCTCCCGAGAGACAGCGCATGCTTGTAAATCGCAGACCATACCATGACAGGGTCAGCAGCGGTATCACGGTGAGACAAGCCATTGTTCCGATTTTCTCGGTTCGTAGAAGTAGTTGAGACCTATAAAGTCCATCCTAGCGTTGGTTGCCTCCACCATCCAGCGTTCAGGTCTGTAAAGAACCTCTTAGGCCATACACTGTATATACATCTTTGCCTTGTTCGTCAAACAAGAGTTTGGTTTTGATGGCCGATTACATTAAATATTGCAAAGAGGTCTTTGGTAATATTCTAATATTGGTTGAGTTTGCGGAAAATGCTGTGCAGATCGTACATTCTGATCGATGAGCTATAGATATTCTTCTTTCTGATTTTGAATCTACGGCCGACAGGTTCTATTTAATACGTCTACCATGCAAGTAAATTACATATAGACCTCATAGCGTATCATAGTAGTGGCACGAGCGGCTCAACCACATGGTGCTGAGAGAAAATCCACTTTAGGTTGGGTATTCGATTACTGTTTGATAACTTCATCGGATTGTGTGAGTGATTACGCTTCATAAATAAGTTTCAAGTTATTAAAAAAAAAAAAGCCTAATAGACCGTTTAAAAAGGCGAGGCTTTCAGTGTAACATGCTATTGCGGTTGAAGAACCATCCGGCAATAATTCGTCGACTCTTGTCTTTTGAATATGCAATTCGTTGCATCGACGTTAGATTTTCAAGTGCTTTTCTGCTGTGATCTGAATAGGTCCGATAGTTATCAAATGTTATATGCTGTTTGAAAGCCCAAGCCTCAAAATTATATCTTTTATGATCTTCCGAGTAAGTGAAAGGTGCCATAACTTTCCTATATGTAGTCACACTAAGCGAACATTGCAATAAAGTTTTGGTATATCGTCGAATTGCTACCTAATCCTACATAAACTGTGTAAGTTGACAAAGACTTAAAAATTAAGCAAGAAGATTTACCAAAGTAGGTCTACCTTCGAATTTAAAGAAAACGATGAGGGAGGTTTCTTTCCCCCACTAACCCACAAACAGTTTTTGTCCTACCGAGCTGCATCCATCATATCGCGATACCCTGCCGTCTCATTGAATGGAGGTGCTCCGTACTGCCATGTATGATCCCTTCGTGATTGTTAAGCCGCCTGGAAGTGACGTGGTAGATATGTGACACCGCCCCTTTTTCTCCAAATAGAAGAAAGCCTTTGGAAGAATAAACCGAAGATCAGGTTGTTCGTCGCTGTCATTGCTCTTGCAAAGTGCCTTCGAGTCAGCTAAGCAACGAAACTGTACACCCTTGTTATCCTCGCCTTATTGTACAGCACCTCATTAGGATAGAATTTTACGTACACGGGCTCTGCTGATTTGTACAAGCGAAGACAAGCCCTCTGAAACACCCGGATCTTTTCCAATAAACTTTTCCTCACTCAGATTACATTCACTCTTGCATCGAGTTGAATGCTATAAAACAGCCTCTTTTTGAAGGCAAAAGCACATTTGACTCTGGCCAGAGACAAATCCCAAGGTATCTGACTACACTTTTACAACAAGGGGTTGCCCCTGTTGTTCCACGATCGAAGCTTTCGTCAAATTTTTCTGGTAGCAGTTATCGAAGTCGTAATACAAGGATTCTATAATGAACTTAATTTTCGGAGCTGATCTGTATGCGATCAATTGGTCTCACACGATCTCTTATTGTAAATGTTAAAAAGGACCGGCGAATTACCCTCACCTTGTTGCAGACCGTTTTTAATTCCAAATATTCCACCAGAAGTCACATCGCCATTCTTCACGATGAACTGTATATTGCTGAGCATATTACTTTATGCCCAGCATGTTAAGCTTGAAAGAGTCCTTCTAGCCTTATGTAGGCGAAGGCTTTCTAAAAGTAAATCAGTTCCTTTGGATGTCAGTTTAGTCGTGGGACCATATATTATACTTGTCCTCAACCAACTTAGTCAGGACTCTATTAATCACCTTTTTGAAAACCTTGCTGATATTTGGAAGGAACCGTAATGACTAGAAATCCGATCTTTTTTTTTGGGAATTCAATGCATCACCGCTATCTTCCAATGCCCTGGGAAATTAATATTATTAAACTAGGTGGGAGAGCCGCTTCTAGTGGGAGATGTCGAAGTACAATGTTTCGTATTTTAGCGGTTCCCTCTCGTTGGTGATGAAATTATTTAGCATATTTTCGCCACCGAACTCAATGCAATCTGAGTTCTCGAATCTCCAGTTCTCCATTCGCCTTGTATAATTCCTGGACAGCGGCTTCTATGGGCTCTAACATGTGCGAATCTTCGATTAGAAAGAAGTTGTCACCAGTGACAGCTTATCGTGGAGCTCTACCTGATGTTAGCAGTATTTGACCTCTGTCTGCCGTTAAAGTGAATAATACACGGAATGTCGTTTTGATCATAGAGTGCATGTCATACAAGTATCAATATTGTAATCATCCGTTCATTCACATGCTGATACCCGAACTTTCTTTGTTAATTTTTCTTCTGATCGCATCTAAATAGGCGCTATTTCTGACCACTATAGCAATTACTATACCAAAATATGTTAAAGTCTTATATTATTTGTTCTCTGAGAATTTTAAGTAAAATAAATCGGGAAAATAGCATTAAAAATATGCTAATATGTATTGGCATTACCGCTTAGGGAATATTATACTTATCTCTCAAATTAAAAGAGGTTATTTCTCGTAAGTGTCCCAATATGCTAAGTGGGTCGCTTCCTGTGCAGCCAGTCGTTTTTAGTACATGCATACATGCATAAGGTGGCATGTGCTATGGGGTGCGCGTTAAAAGCATATGTACTTTACCATTACTCGTAAACAACGAATAATCGTCTTGGGAACTGGTTTGTCAAGAAAGTGCGGTCATTTTTTATGCAAATCTTGTATCAAAGTAAAAAAAAAAACCTGCAATAAAACTTTTTAATTATTTATTTTATATTTATTTTTGTTTGGTTTTTTTTTTTACAGAAAGTAAGAGGTCCTTCGCCCCTTGATAAAAATCTTATAGTCGATGATTTGCTTACGCCATGCTCTCCGGGCGATCAGGGCGCCTTTGAAAAAGCTTGGATGGACGTTGATAGTGATAAGTTATTTGAACCTCCCGTCACAATGGTAATATATTCATTCATAAACTCCCATATTCTTGTCGCTGTTAAAAGTTAATTAAATGCTTTTCATTTTCAGCGTGACATGTTAAAATCACTTTCGCGTACTAAACCAACCGTCAATGAGGATGACCTTAAAAGATTGGAAAAATTCACAGAAGATTTTGGCCAGGAAGGATAATAGAATTACTGCTAGTTAGCATTGTTTTGTTTGTAACTACACGCCGTTTCCCCGATTCAAAACATTTCTTGTCCATGTAATATCATAAAGTTTTCTGTAGTTTTTTTTAAAAATCATTTTTCAAGTCCAAAATATTGTAAATTGTTGAGCTTTTGCGGCGGTCTTTAAAAGATAATTTGTCCGTCTTTAAATCCTCGTTTTTGCGTACGATTGTAACCACTTGCAAAACAACACACACAGATATACGAAAAGTTATTTTTTTATCAATACAAAGCAACAAAACAAATTGAGGAACTAATGAATGATATGTTAATCGAAAAGAAAATTGTAATAAATTTATTTCACTCATTGAATCTGGAAGTTATTTTTGTACGTTTTTATTTCTAATGGGATTTTCTGTTTTTTATTTAAATACGAGTGAGTATCGATAACTTTATTCAAAACTTTTGCTTGACAAAGTGAACCAATGCACTTCGATGCACTACCGGATCTCCGGAATTGAGAGTCCGATTTTCCATGGCTAGACTTAGTAGATAGCAATTTGAGTGTGTTGATGAGCACCTCTTACTATATTGACGTGAGATTGCCTCTACTTAAAATCTCAGGGAATGCTACTCGTACTTTACTACATATCAATGTAGTCAACGGCCTCGTCACAGTTAAATCTTCGGTTACCACTATATATCACCGAAATCAAGAAGTATTTTCTGCGGTAATTAAAATTAAATTCTATTAAACACTTTTTCAATAGGTATTCTGAAATTGTGTTCATCGCATCCATTTAAATGATGTCATATTTCAAAACTAACGTTATTAACTATTACCTAGTTTATTGACTCAATGCGAATTGCTTCAATTCGCTCATATAAACACCACTTCAAACCGAAATGACAACTTTAAGCTGTCATATAAACTAGGTATATATTGCAATCCATAGTAAACATTTCATTTATATCTCTAAGTGCCTGTTTACATTGGCGACGGGATGAAAATGCTCACCGTGTTCACATTTTCATGGGGTTTAAAGACTTTTTGACAAGTGGAACACTTGAATCAGGGCATTTTTAATTTTTAAATTTGAGCAGTTGACCTGAAACATACCTTTTTTCCTATTCTTCACACTTCCTTGCTCATCATCGATCAAAACTAAAATGAAGAAATATGTCGGAAGTGGAACGATATTTAAAGTAACCCTTCTTTTTGCCACTTCAATAAAAAGCGTTCCATCTCTTTCGGACAATCTTCCTGTCAACGCCAATGTGAACAGGCACATAGACGGGTCATACGGACAGGGGCGATCAGTAGAAAACCGGTTTTGATTTTCCAATATAAAAGTCGCACGGTGAAAAATCAGGCGAATACAGGGAGCGATTGACAGTTAAAACGGGATTTCTGGTCAAAAAATCGGTCACAAGGGTCGATCGATGAGATGGCGCGTGCGTGGCGATCGTGCAACAAACGCCAACTTCCTTCTGCACAATATTCGTGCCGAATACGGCGAATACAATACATCAAACGCTTCATAACACCAGGATAGCATTGGGGATCATCTGCTTGCGCCAGTGGAACGAACTCTTTGTGGACAATGGAATTGTAAAAGCAAATCATCATTGTCTGCACTTTTGACTTCTACAAACGAGATTTTTTGGGCTTGAGCTCGTCTGGCGCCTTCCACTTGGAACTTTGGTGCTTGTTTTCCCAATGTGGTTGTCGTTGTTTTTTTTTAGAACTAGGTACACGCTTTTGTCAAACACACTATAAATGAAATTGAAGAGTTTGAAAGAGAGAAAAACCAACCGGATGTAGTTGCACAGATTAGATTAGGGTTGATATTTTTTTTTATAATTCGCAATTGATATTTTTATAAATGCCAACAGCACGCGGGACTGGTACGAATTCCCATGCGGTCATAAACCATAGATAAACTAACCTAGATGCCAAACTCTACTAATACTTTTGTAAACCCTTAACTTTCGCACAGACATACTGTAAGTGAATTCCGACACTTTCACATCTCTATAACTTTGAGAATGAGAGAAATTTACAAGTAAAATCTTTAGAATGAGAGCGATTTGCACGAGTGTGTGTAATGTGGATGACGTTTTTTTGGCTAAAATGGGTGTGGTTTGTTTGAAATGGGAGGGAAATTGCGATTGATGACAATTCACACGTATTCACAGCCATTTACCTTGCTGGAAAATGCATTTTCCGATGAAAGGAAAACGTAGAAGTCCTCAAAATGGCTTATACCGACAAGCCGACCGACGTGGAAATCTGTATCGGAAAGGGACGGACTATTCGTAGTTAGAATAAAATAAATCGGTTTTGCCGAAAAACCTTTTTGTTGTTCTTATTTTTAAAAAGTCCTGCTTACTTTGGAACGCACCTTGTATTTGATTCACAGCTTCATAAGTTTTCAAACATTTTCAATCGGATTGGCATCTGAACATTTTTCTCTTTGAAGCTCGGAACGTTGTCCTCTAGTTGGAGCCAATCACGCTTTCCACGTCCGAACAACATTTCAATGGATGACACAAATCCTTTTTCAAGCAGTTTGATCATTCTTTGAGCATCGACCTTCCCGAAGCAGGTGACTAGATTAGCGAATTTTGCCGCACAGAAAAGTCGAATTTTCCTAGATGTGTCACTGTTCACTGAACGGCATGCGTAGAGAATATATGTTTTAAGGGATTGCTAATAAAAATATGAAACTTTTTCAGTTAAAATATTGTTGGTCCCATCGACATATTTGTAACTGTGAGCTCACTGTAGGCTTTTTTGTAACGTTTCATCAGGCTTGTGAATACTGATGATAGTACCTCGTAAACTTCTTCTAATAACACTTGCTTTACTTGTCCGAGGTTTACCTTGTTTTTTTTTTTTCGAAAATGTATGGTATTTTGTTTTCAACGGCTTTTGTTTTTTTCCCAATCAGGCAAATCGTGAAATTTTCCATGTTCTTTGCATCGTATCATCTACTGCTGCAGCCATAATGAATAATTTTGCTATCCATGAATGAGCAGCAAGAAACACAGCTTCAATGTGAGCTTTATATAGAACACTGACTACGGAATACGCGTAACTTGCAAACACGATATGCAATTTAAGTACAATTTCATTCCCCACTGAGAAAATAATTTTTACGTGCTACATGCTTTCTCCAAACACACGATAATATCGTAGGCGTATTATGAAAAATTAGTGACTAAATAATGCCAAAAAAAACTGATCATTGAATTAAATCTCTGCTCCGGTCTTTCTTAACACATTTCTTTTTACCTTTATCATAAAACTTGCTTACCAATAACCTTCATCAAACAAGGGGTACAGCTGCGGTATTTCTGGCGTCTTCTTAGCACCAATACCTCTGATCTTCAACACTTGATGTAAGTTACTTTTAGGTATACGCCATAATCAAAGGTTTTAACGGTTTCTTTCGATTGCAGCTATTTCCGGTTTAATTTTCTAACAACATATCTGTTGTTGTTGGGCTCGAGAACTGTAAATGTACCTGGGCTGCGATTAGGTAGTGATCCAAGTCTGTATTGGTCACTTAGAATGTTCGGATATAAGTTTTCAAGGACTATAATTTATAACACTAAAATGAGTCTATCCTGTCCTATTTTGGCGCGAACGTATATCAGCATACCGCACATCTTTATATTAAAATTAAATTAAATACAAGCCAACAAATATTTACACTTTATTGTAATTGCAAGAATTTGTACCAACATTTGTCCATCTGAATCTTAATAAACTATTCTACGTGAAGCATCGGTGTGTAGATATCATAAAATGTGATCATTTCCTGTAATAAACAATTTTAATCAATTAAACAAATTAATTCATTATGCTGCGAATGTGAAACTTACTCTACAAATTTCCAAATTGATGCTACATATCGACTGATTGGTCGATGAGACGAGTTCCTTTTCCTTTTTATTCGTAACGCGCACATGAGGCAAATTGTCCTCACCCGTTTCAATAGCAATCTTATCATCACGCGCTAAGAAGGATATTTGGAATGCATTCTCCACTGTATTCATAAAACTGTTTGGATCAATGATAATCTTAAAATATGGAATCGGAAGTCGATTGTTTGCTTCAAATGCCTGCAAGCCAAAATTATCTATTAACTGTTCATAAAAAAAAATTCATTAAGATCTCCAACTACCTCCACGATTTGTTTATAAATGATTTCCACTTTCTTTGCACCCTTGTCCTGTTTTGCTAACTGAGAAACTCTCTCGGGTTGCAGTTGTTCTGCGTCCTAAAGAAACAAATGGTAAACTCGTCAACAAAAAAGGGAGAATATTTCTATTTGTATCAATTGTATCAAACTAACATTTTTTGTAATTTTTCGTTTTTGGCGCTCTTTAATTGCTTTTTGGGATTCTGTTATGTTTGGATCGAACGATCCCAACATAGAAGCAGAAAACTTTGTTGTATGAGCAATTGCAACTGCTATATCGGTTAGGGCACCCCAGTTATCATTGTCGTCTCTAAAAACAAGGGCAGACTATTAAGAGGATTAGAATTTGAAGACAGATTTTGACCAGAAGACATACTAAAGCGTTTTGATAAATGCCATCATTGAAGTCCGTCTCAGCTTCCATAACTTTGGACACCAATTGATGGCTCATTTTGAGAAGTTGAGCGTCCATTACAACTTCGGCGGTATGTTCGGCTCGGTCGTCAACATTGCCTTCGTCGATGATTTCATCGGATTCCAAAATGATGTTGTTGATTGCATTTATCGTTGCTAGGGTGCTCTCTGTTTCAATAGATGTCCCTACAAGATATTTTCTTTGCATTTAGTTTCAGTTAACAGATTGCAGTAAAACCAAAGACATACCAATAGCGCTTCCCCTGTCCAAAAGTGCCTTGAGACGAAGTTTTCTATCACATGGATCTGCTCCATCTAAATTTGCCATTATTTTCTATTTGATTTAAGTGGAAGGATTTCCTCGAACTAAACAAAACTAAAATTAAATTAAACGGCGCAACAAATATACGAATTTTGACAGATGTCATTTTTCCTAGCACTTATACATCCCTGTCGTAAATCATTGAATGTATCCAGTGGTTAGAAATGAAAATGCTAGTTTGGCTTTCTAAACACCTTTCCGATGAATGAAACCTCAGAATTGTTTGTCGGATTCTAAAGAAAGAAGATAAATTGAACTGCGACAATTATAGTAGAATAAGTCAACTCAACATCGCATATTAAATCCTGTCTGTCGTATTATATGAAGGCCTAAGACCATTCGTAAGCAGGCTGACTGATGAGTCTTCATTGATTTGAAAGCCGCATATGACAGCATCTATAGAGATGAAATATACAGAGCCATGTCTAGTTTTGGCATCCTTGCCAAGCTCATCCAACTATGCTGGATGGCTCCGTCAAGGCCGGTACCTTTAATGTCAGAAAAGAACTTAAACAAGGCGATATGTTATCATATGACTTTCTCAATTTCGTTTTTAAAAAAAATGTGCGAAACTCGCAAGCCATCTTCAGAGACAACATATTTTTAAGGTCTGTTCAGTTAATCGCATATGAGCTCTCAATGAGGTGTTCGGGCCAATTGAAGCAGAAGCGGCAAAAATGAGCTTAGCGGTCAACGAATGAAAAACAATGTATATGATGTCATGAAAGAGGGACGCCACCCTGATGTTTAGGACAAAACGTCACGGTAGGCGGTTGCAGTCCTGCTTTACGTCAAAGGAGCTTGGAAACTGATGAAAGTGATGGACTCGGCTGATGCGAGAGGAAAGTTTTTCGGTTAATTTTCCCCTTAGTTTGCATCAATGGAGAATGGAGGAAGAGTTTTAACACCGAACTGTATGAGCTGCACAACGATGCCGACATCAAAAGTTACTGATAAATCGTCTTAGATGGCTAGTTTCCCGGAAAGTTTTCGACTCCAACCCAAAGGGACAACGCGGTAGAGTACGACTAAGTAAGTAAGATTAGGTCGTTGCATATGAAAGCGCCAACTTTTTTGTATATCGTAAAATAAAAAACGCTATTTTCAAATTCGAAAATTTTATAACATAAATTACATAAGCTCCATACATCGCCTTTCTGCAACGTTCTACTAAAGGAAATATGGTTCTTTTAAAGAAGTCCTTATTCTTTCGGATCAAAGTCTTCAAAGTTCTGTTTTACGTCATCTGACACTGCCCAGTTTGAAGGCAATTGCCTAAACTTTGCAAAAGAAGACAGGCGGGAGAGGTTTGCATGAGACAAAAATTTCATATACAAACCTTGCTAGCTTCAGTAGCCTTTACTATGCTCCATGTGGTTTTGCAAATTAGAAGTGAATGCTAATTTGACACAATTGTGATTGTTTCTCGGATGCCTAACCATCCCGTTGACATCTTTCTACTTTTTGATGCAAAAAGGAGTTAAACGGTGTCTGCTAGTTAACGAGTTTGTAACTTCAAAGCATTGCATCATATTCGCTGGTGTTAAGGTGACGACTTATAGTTACAGCTGAGTCTTAGAACCTCGTAGCAAGTTCATCGAAAGATATTTAGTCTGATATAGCACCCAGGCCCAGAATTTTACCTACGCATATAGATGGCACTGCTATTTTCTTCATACAATAAATTAGTTTTATTGCGATGCACAGCATTTTGCGCTAACCATAAATAACAATAATTTTAATTTACACTAAAACTGGTATTGTTTAGAGTTTTTGTGACTCTAGAATTTGAGAACAAGGGGACACAGCGGTCCCCCGATCATGAAACGCTAAATCAAACTAAAATTTGAAAATTTAAATCATTTTGAAATAGACATAAGGCGTGCCTCCGACGTCCGAACGGGCAGCTAACATTGATTCGGACCACCACCTTGTTGCAGAAAGGATGCGAATGCGGATTTTCCAAACGCCACAACAAAGAAGAACTGCTGTGAGAAGATATAATGTAGAAAAGCTGTAATCGCAAGAGACCGCTAGAATCTTCGCCAACCGCGTATCACAAAATCTTTCAACAACTACTATGCCGTCAACATTAAGTACCGAAGACCAGTGGCAACGTTGCCAACTTGCTATCAGAGACCCAGTAAATGATGGGTTTCACTCGTCCACCACCAAGAAATTATCAAACCAGTGATGCTGGCAAGCATATGAGCTCTATGAGCTGAAGAGACTATCGGCTTCTCCAGAAGAATAAAACAGAGAACAGGAAGCAAGCGATCGAAGGTATTGAGAGGTTGTACTCCAGGAATAATGTACGGAAGTTTTACTAACATGTAAAACGAACGTGTCAAGGCAAGAAGACTCGTACAGAAGCCTGTAGAGATGAAGAAGGAAACCTTGCAGTGAGTCACAGTCGGTGCTGAAAATATGGAACAACTTTTTCTGTAAACTGTCCGACAAAATATACCATTCAACATCCATCCACCTGACAAGAACGAAATAAAAATACAATATCTAAGCTAAAATCCAACAAATCAGCTGGAACTGACGGTTTATGAGCCGAAGTATTCAAAGTTGCTGGAAATGACCTTCTGGAGATCATGGACCAATTCATTCCTCGGATATAGTAAGAAGAGTGCCTGATGAATGGAATTTCAGCACCATAGGTCCGATCAACAAAAAAGGAGACCCCCTAACTATGGAGGTATAAGTCACTTCAACATCGGATACAAGATCTTATCTCCCATATTGTGTGGACGTCTAATACCCTTCTCTAACAACCTGATTGATCCCTGTTAACGCGGATCCACCAAATCTTCACACTTCGGAAATCCAGATCCAGGTAAAAACCCAAGAAGTCCAAATCGATATCCACCATATTTTTATCAATTTTAAGGTCGCGTACGATATTATAACAGAAATGTCAAAATTTGGTATCCTTGTAAAACTCGTCCGACACAATGACGACTGAAAATGCACGCCTCTCAATGAAGTTCGGCATAGACGGTGAATGGAGGAAAATAAACAGTGACGAACTATATGGGCTGTAAGCCAACTACATAGATCTAATCAGAAGAGTCCGAATACAACGGCTACGATTCGTGGGATATGTATGAGTACATACTAAAGGTATCTAGATTAATGTCGAGCAGGGTCCCTCCACCCGAGTAGACCGTATAAGGTATAAAAAAAATTACAGTTTGTATGGTATTGATATTGAAGTTGTGAGAACAACTCTCTATTTTATTTTATTTTTTTATTCCTTTTGAGTTGAAAGTTGCAAAGGTTTTCCGATTCTCTATTTTCAGTGACCTTAATGAACGTTATGGCACAATGCGGCGTAATAAACCGGAAACTGCAATTAAGGCACATTGGCATGTTTAACTCTATATCCAAGTCTTACATCCACACTCGAACTGACTTTGGGATGCTTTGCTTTGGCACATTTATGTGTTTATTGCGCTACCTAGAATCGCTTAATGCGTCTAAAAAACGGAGATGTAAATGGTTAAGAATTAACTCTTCACGTCTGCCCATTACCATTTTCTTCGCAACAAAACAAAAACAAAAACAATAATAAAAAACAGAAAACAAAAATCTCTTGGCTTTTGGTAGCTAGTTGGTATCTGGTATCAGGTATTTGTATCTGGTAGCAACTCATGGTCTCATTACGACTCATAGTCTCCCCACTCTCTGTTGTTGTTGTGCGGCGGCGGCGGCTATTGCTCGAGCACTGCGTTCATCGGTTGATCTCCACTTTCATCAGGTTAGTTACTTCGTGGCTCCCGTACTCTACGCTCTTACACCGAGGCTTAATACCATGCTACATCTTCACTAGCTTAACTTTGTCTGCAGAAACTGCACCTTGATCCCTATCACCACATCGTTTGGTAAAATTTTGCAAAAAAAAGAAACTACGTCGGTACTCTACCTCCCGTTGGTTACTCGTAAATCGTCTTTTGTTCCGTCTCCACATTTGCTAAATGGATACGCGATTTTTCTAAAAAAAAATAAAATAAAAAAATAACACTAAACCCAGAAACTCGTACAAGTCTCGTACTTTTGTATTGTTGTAGTGACGCGAAGAAAGATTTCGAAATGACAAGATCATTGATCGTGTAAGAGACCCGTGTGGACAGTGGCAGCTTTACAAAGTAAGGATTTGTTTACTTACAGATACTCGCTTTTGTATTCGTACACCTGCAGACCTCATTACGCATTCTTAAAGGTATGCATTGTGCAAAATTTTGATTAATTTTAATTAGTTCATCGTTAATTGTTGATAACTGGGCGGGTATTCCGATTTGTTTAAAATTGGTACAATTGTGTTGGAGTTGACTGTTGATGGGCGATCGTATTGTGCAGAAGTGGTAAGCGATCGGCAACAGCAACAGCAATAGTGCAACAGCGACTGTAATGTTTGGTTGAATGAAAAATTTTGCTTTCAAATCGATTTCCAATGGCGTTCTCTTGCAACTTTTAAGCCTGTTCATTGTATGGGTGTCGTATTTGGGTCAGCGCTTGAGGTACGCGCGTTTAGTCTTTGAGCTGGATTTGTAAAAGTTGCTGAATGAAAGTGGAAATAAATTATGAAATATGTATTTACTGTACTGTACGCTATGTGACTTATCATTATTCATACTTACGTGTATTTACCTATCCAATTCGTATGTTTCCTGGCTTTTCTATTATGTTCAAGAGCCGTGGAAACCAAATCTAATTGCTGGATGAATTGTGTTGAATATTTTCGCTTCACAGATACATATTATGTACTTATTCACAGTCATTGTAGGGAAGCGCAAATCGGTAGCGAATTTTAACTTTTATGATCTGCTCGTCGTCGTCTACTTTGGAAGTGTTGTTCCTTTACCCACAGAGTGAAGCAAAATCCAGTAGAGCATTGTTGTTCCGGCGAGTTTCACTTTAATTGATAAAAAAAAAATAGAAGAAGTATCCGTAATGTGAAATATTTTTCAAAATAATGAGAGTGAGTTTAAAAGCGGAAGAAATTTTTAAGACATCCTTATGGGTTTTAAAACAATGCACGGTTGCTGAAATGTTTTAATCAATTTAATGAGATGATTTTTTAAAGAAGACCCTTACAAAATTTCAAAACAGATATTAGGTACATATTTGGCTTTGTATTTGAGACTTGAAAGAAAGAAAATCAACAAACTGGAGACAACTGTTTCAATATAATTAACGACCACTTTCGTAATCTTCTTTCCTACTTAAGGCCAATGAACTACGAGTATGCACGGCATAATTTTATTTTTGAAATACCATCGATCGTTTGAATTAGATTGTAAATGCCCTGTGGATATTTTTATTAAAAAACTGACACATAGTGTGCTTTCGTTGGGTAACAACGCCGATAATTCCTTGCGAAACCGATGCTTTCAGGGCGTGAATAATTGATATTGCTTAGATTATCCTCTATGTTGAATTTTGGGTTAATATTTCTAACAATTACGGTTATCCAAAAGTGGCAATTGCTGATATTAATAGGTGATCTTGCAGAAAATCAGTGGTGTGTTCGTAAGCTATGATCAATTATATGATAAATGCGTTAACATGCTGCTATAGATGCAAACAGTAGATAGAAGGCACTAGCTATCGGTGTAACTTTAAAAAGAATTTCAAACTATTTCAAAAAATATCATACGTATATAGATAGATGTCTTCTACGTGTCATATGATAGATCTACAAAGATGTCTATACCTTCCGGTGCTCATTGCTCTTTAGATCACCGCGTTAGTGAAGCCAAGAGTTTGCTGAAATTCTTGCATTTGAGTGGTCCAATTATTTTTCTTTTGACGCGTTCTTTAAATCCCAGCTGGAATTGGAGCTCCTATTACTTTTTAGACCCGATTTTCTGACGACCGACTTGCTCAGCCTGAAGTTTGTTCCGGTTTCATAATGTGAAGACCATCACGTTCGCTGACGTTGGTAATATCTTCATTTTCGTTGCTGTAATTTTTGCTAACATACATACTCGTATATTGCAGTTGTCGTCCCCTTGTCCGGAGGGAGATTTATGTTTTTAAAAGTGAATAAAAGAAAAACTATGAGACATATTGTTTTCATAACTTAGTTTAACATAAACAGAAAGAATGTGCTGCAGCATACTTGGTTGAATGTCGTGAATTACACGGTGGATGACAGACCGCGGGTTGCTAGCATAGATTTTACATTTGAAGTACAATAGAAAAAAGTCAATGTGAGTTAAGTATGAAGACCTCGATGGCCACGGAACATCTCCAAAGCGGCTGATCAGTTTTCGTGGAAAATATTTACGCAGCAAATTCATGGAGATTGTAAGCGTATGCCGAGTCGCCCCATCCTATTGAAACCACGTGTGTGATGAGTAAGAAGTGTTTGTTTGGTCATGTGGCGATAATTTTCGCTGTTCGCATTTATCGTTCGTTCTCTGGAATTTTCAAAAAAAAAGCGCACCAAATACTAGCTTCTGTGGAATGCAAATGCCGTTGATGTATATGCCGCTGATTACGTTTTCGTGGAGCTCAGTAGCGACAGTGTTACTTATTTAAGAACCCATTCAGGTGGAAGAGGTCCTCGTCGTAATCTCTCCATTATTGTTTCACAAAAGTTTTTGTGTAAATTAAAATTATTTCCCTTTAGTTCTAGCACCAATTCAATCTTAAGGGGGTGCAATTTTAACTCTTTCTGTACAATTTCATAAACCATCATTTTTGAGAGTCCCTTCTTGGACATCACACAAACTTCGTTCCACTTCACGAATGTTTTTGGTGGACCTTGATATTCTCCTCGGCCCTGTCTGAGGGGTATTTAGAGCTGAAGATTCTCCGTGAAACTTTAGCAGCCGCGGACGAATTAAATTTACACTTAGCCCATCGCTCAATTGCCGACAAGCATGTGGGCGCACGTAAGAATCGCAAAAAAAAAAAAACACCTCGACGGCGAACGCACGATGCTCTCCCGACCACTGCGACGTTGGCATAACCCCACGCTCCCGATAATTCAAAAGACGCCAACCTCTCCAGCTTCTTAAAATATTCAGCGGCTTTAGCGGCTGCAAGTCCCTGAAAATTGAAAGAAGGAACACTCTTTACGGCAAAAAAAACCTTTTATTTTTCAAAAGAATCTCCTTTTACTTCGATACACTTCGTCAAAGGCTTCTCCAATTTGTTGATGCCCTCCAAATAAATCGATGTGAATGACATCGCGATCATTTCAAAAAAACTGTCGGCATGACCTTGTTGGCCGACAGACACATCTTGGCTTTTTCGGCTTGGATTCACTAATAGAAGTCCACTGTCTCGACTGCTCCTTGGTACCTTGTTTCATCCACGGTCATGAAACGGCGCAAAAACTCGTTCGGATTGTGATTGAACATCGCCAAACACTCCTTTGAAGTTGTCAAACTATTGCGTTAGCTGCCGTCGGTAAAGCGCAACTTTATTGCGTGCGCCCCCAGAAGATTATGGCCTGTGAGCAATCCAACAAGCGTATATCTCCCTTCAAGAGATTTTTACTTCTTTTGAATTTACTGAGTTCCGGGCATATTTGTCTTGAGGTGTCGCAGTTTGGAAGGTTTTTCCACACTTCCTTTAATTTTTATTTGTATCGTTCGGTCCACTCGTATTGTCAAAGTGCAGAGTGTAGGTTTGACATTTTGTTCCCTTTCTAGGGAGGATCCTTTTCGAGTTATATAGCTCATCTGCATGCTCATTGTCAGCCACTCCACTACGGCCAGGAACCCAACATAGCGTAACTTTATGCTGAACACAAAGAGCACTGAGCTCTTCGCGACAGCGCTTCACAAGCCTCGATTTGGTTTGCCTTGATTTCAGCCCGGCTGTCAATAAATATAGTAATATCCTCGTGGGGTAGCGCCCTTATTGCCGCAAGTTTGCCACTGTTGTAGTCTGTCAGGCGTAGTAAGCATCGTAAGTTCAATTGATTGGAGAAAATCCCAGTAACGGTTTCTGTTTTCATGTTTGAACTATACGTGAAAATGGATATCGATTCTGGTACCATTTGGTTCTTGTCCCATTCCTCTCTTCTTGGGAAAATGCAGCCGAATGGTGTTTCAAAGTCGTGATGGTATAATATAGTCCATATTAGAGCATAAACTCAGTTCACTTGTAGCTTGGCCTTTCGGGTTTGATTTTCACCCATTAAGCTATGGCTTTATCTTTTGTATAAGCATGCTGGTGACCCAAAATAGCTTGGCCTGTTGAATGGTGCAAAAGTCCGCAAATTTAGCCAACCGCATAAGCAGCGAAGTAGCTTTGGAGATGCGTGGAAGGAATACGCTCCATTAGATGTATGTAATTATACTCGATGGTTAATAAAAGAAGAAGAAGAATCAACGAAGCCCAAGTTACCTAAACGTTGGGGGTATTTACTAATCCTATGGAGGATACAAATATACAGCAAAACTTTTTTTTCTGTTACTATCATGGCTATGCTCATATGAAGTAATAAATCTTTCAAGCTGATGTGGAGAGTTGATCGTCCAAGTTCATCGTCCTTAAAGCTTCTTTTCGTTTTCCCTCACAAAATGCTAAAAAGAAACCAAACCAAATATTTTGTTTAGCTGAAAAAATCTGGTACTATCAGGTACTAGAAGTACCTACATTTATGCATAATAGCGATCAGTTAAAAGTTTGTTTTAATGAGATCTAAAGAGCTAGTGAAAATTTATTATAAGCTTCTTCAAATGTTGTTAAATTATTATATAATCATGATACTCTTATCCGTATGAGTGTATACCCCTAACATGTAAAAGCATCCAACTTCCAATCAACCGACAAAAGAATTTAATTATTCTTTTGGCGGGAAATGCCCCTTTCAAATCGTATAGGGTTGTGTGCGGATGCATAAAAGATGATTTCTTGGTTTTTATTGTTAGACACATATATCCGCACTTCAATCATTTTATGACCGTTGTGATTTGATGAGAGTATTCTTCTGCTTCATGCACTTAACGGAAACGTACTCAACTTGAGAGGGCTAAGATTAAAATGTGTGGATAAAAAGTTGAGGTTTCCCGCAACTGTAGCCGTAACAGCTTGCATGTTTGCATTAAAAATACTGATTAGCTTCCTATAATGTTTCAGAACTGACACGAAGGTATATTTTATTGGCTTAAGTACAACAGAATATTTTCCTTTTTTTATATCATTTTCTCTTAGCAAAGGTGGTAACAGTTTTTTTGATCCGGAGACGGTGCAAATCTATTATAGGAACTTGAAAGATGGTGTGACATAGAAGTGTGGTCTAAAAGCCAACATGCTTGTTATTATGCTTTGTTCCCTCATTCAATTCCGTGAAAATTCTTTCACGTACGTACAGATACTTCTAAGTGTACGCAGAGAGTGTCATTATGATGGCCATGTGCCTGTAGTTCCTATTTGTAGACTGTAGGAAATTATACGTAAGATATCGTTTTGTTGGCTTTGCTTGGTTGATTTCTATCTCTTTGGGGACAACATAAGCATAGTTAATAGCCTTGTTGTCTTTAGTTTGTAAACTTTTTTGCAACAATTTTTAGGTCGCACTGTCTGTTCATCATCAGAGTGTAAGTCGGAATTGGCATACGTAGAAAACTAGGACAATCGTTGGCTTATGGACTAAAGTCTTTCCCACTAGTTTTATTAGAGGAAGATTTTTGTGCGAGGCTAACTCATCTCGGATCATAAATGCAAATCTTTCTCTCCAGATCTGTGTCACCGTATAGCCTTATCAGCTGGTTTTTAAGATACGAGTAAGCCTTCTAAAATTTTCCCACTTAGAATGACCAAATGCTTTACGACATGCGGAGAAAAGTTTTTTAGATGTAGTTTTAGCGGATCAAAAGAAACCTATATTGGCAAGGTTGGTTGCCGGATTACAGAAGTACAATAATTAGTCGCTTGATTCATGAAACTGATATTCGGTTTTCCTCTTTTCCAGCCACTTTCTTGGCTGGGTAAATGTGTTCCATTTAGTTAAATTAACAGAGTTCATATTTATACGCATTAGTTGCGAAACTAATATCTACTCTGACGTACGAGGTTGACATCTTTAAAACTTGAAAGTTATAACAGTGACATTTTGAAGCAGATTTTTTTTATTGTAACTGAATACTTAGACAAAGAAGTAGAATTTCTCAGTCTTTTGCAGAAAAAACAAGTAAACGTTTTAGTAATAGAGTTCCAAGACACACCATATCAGAAGCGAATACCGGCGGGCTGTTACGAGCGTAGGCTGGACATTACCAGAGATAGTGTCCCGCTGTGCCTTCATAACTATAATACCAGGGTCGCAGCATATTGTGTTACATAAGCCTAGCATGCTTAAGTACTCAGCAAAAGCGTCTACAGAATTTCTTACTAAGGGACCGCTAAACTCTTAGAGACGTCCGGAGGTACTTGTTCCATGAGACTCAATTGTAAATGGAAGCCGTAACCGAGGCCGCAACGCCAGGTTCTGAAAAACTCTCCTCTGACCGTTACCTAGTAAACTCAAAACCTAGCAATCTCAAAACTCAGTGAATTCCGCCTTCTGACTACGGTCAGAAAAGCTTTACTTTATAGAATCAATATCGAAACGGTTCAGGAAGGCTTTAAGCCTTGCATTCTCGAACTACCTTAGAAATGGTAAGAGGACTGTCGCCACAGACACGTATACGTCACCAATGCTCCTTCACAATATATTGTAATATAGTTCATTGCCAACAGGATTGCGATCTTCTCCAAAAAGGTGCCGCATCATACATCGGTTTTAGAGCCATCCGTTTTCCTTTTCTGGCTCAGATTCTGGCCGACATCACTGCTGAGCAAAGAGCAAAGTCGATTTCGTACCTCCACAGCAACGGAAATACTGGTGTCATTGCTTCAGATGGGCCGCTTCAGAGTCAAGTAACTGTCGGCGCGCAAGATCATCAAAACTCCAGTGCATGCTACACCAAAGACTTGTGTTTTTTAAACGGAAGGTGGCTTTGAGAGTGCAGACAATGATATGAATGTCAAGGAGAGGGAGATCCATAAGTGCGTCTAGAGTAGAGCCAAGCGTGCTAGGGAAAGCCCTCTTACAACCGTGACAGGCTGTTTTTTGAAGTCTGGTAAAAGCACCAGTGTAAGTTTCTTTTACGAGACAGCCCCCACATAGGATATGCTTTGTTTTATTAAGGCCGTGTAGCGCGTAATTTTTCTTGTCGAGTGCGTCTTCACTTCCGCTCATCAGATTTTGAAGCGCAGTCTCGTGGAATCTTGGAAAAAGGATGCACTAGCAAAATAGTTTTGCACACACGAAGCTCGTCCATTCTTTCCCTGCTCCTTAACATGACGGGAGTCAGACTGATGGGTTTGAAGCTCTTGGCGTGTAGCTATCTTTTTCAATTTTCGGTATACAAATTGTGTGTCAGGCTAAGAGTGAAGATTCTTTTCAGGTTGCAAGCAACTGGTGCACATTTTTTTGAAGTATATAACTGAGTCTATGCCATCGGAAACGGATGACTTGAAGCTATGTAAAAAACCAACAGCATATTTTATAGCCTCCTTAACATAACAGATACCAGCTATGGAGAATTGTGTTACTCAGCTCATTTGCTTAGTCAGTGATAGGAGCTGATTCTGATCAGGATACCTGGAAAGTGATTCTTAAGCATGAGATACTCGTAGAAATTTTCGCTTTTTTTTCATCAGATTTTCTGACAATCTAAATCTAAAAAGGCGCTTTTTCTTTTCTCAATAAGAATTATCACATTTCCATTGTCCGCTCATCCCAGCGGACACTCTTTATGGCAGTGATATGCGGTTTATATATAGCAGTTTAGAGCCTTCACTTAATGTTCGGCAATATGTGGTGCTTGCATAGCGGAAAGTCGTTAACACTGCTGGTTGACTGCTTTTCGAAACATATAATACCAGTAGCTCTAATTGAGGTATTAGTACTATTGTTGGTACAATGGAAACTCCTGCGACCTGCGAAAAATAGTGGAGTCACAGTCGGATTTGAAAATGTTAAAAGGAAACGAACAACACAGGAAGCACTTTATAATTCTCTTATCGTCCTGGTGCTATTGTATAGCGTGGAAGCATGGATTTTATCTAAAGTTGACGAACATGTCCTTGGGTATGCCATCTATAAGATCGGCTATGCTGCATTTAACAAATGTTTACCAATTGGGATGGAGCAGATTGCTAAGTGAAAGTGTTGGACTTCCGCAATGAAACTGAAACGAAATCTATCACCCGTGAAAGACTCACTTCTCAACTTCTGAAAGTAAAGGCAATTCCATGGTGACTTATAACGTAAAAGATGCTCGTACATCATTCTAATGTGAAAAAACGTACCATTGTACGCGTTTCTGTGTACTATAAGTCACTGACAAGATAACGTATCGGTTAGTCATTGACAAATATTTCTTCCCTGCTCCGGTTTCACTTTCAATGGAACATTCCGTTAAATTGCTTTAATTTACATAATTTTCTGATTGTACAATTAATCAACACATTCCGAGTCTGCTTATTTCATATTTCAATTTCCTCCCAAATTTTTATTTATTTTTTTAGTTAGGAGGAGAGAACTACAATCAAAAAATCTCCAATGCAACATGTTGTTTTCTGAAATAATTAAGATAATAAATCAGGTAATTGGATCAGCCATTGAATGTGTTAAAAGCCGGTTTATAGGTAATTATGAAAGTGAAACCGATCGACCTCCAAGAAGTCTTTACTCACGTAACTTCTCACACGTTGTTTATAGGTAGGTTGGCAACTCACTGTCATTATCGCATAGAACTTTAATAGAACTGATGCAAGGAGATCAGCAATCTCTTGTAGTCGTTGTACATGCAAGTACCATATGTCAAGGTCCAGAATAGACATGCAACATCGACGTGTCATGCAAATATTTGCTGAAATACTCGTAATTTTTCGATTTGGTACTATGTATTTGTATTTTCCACGGTTGTAGATTAAACAATATTTTCAGCTACAAAAGGAACTATTAGTCACAACCTAATTATCATATTAATTAGTTAATACCAAATCGTTTGTTCAACTGCTTTCTCTAAATCTCTTTGGTATGTTTCATTGTGAGACAGTCAGCATTTAATCTATGTATCTTTGAATAATTTGCATTCGAAATCTTGGATTGCTTATACCAAAAAAACATGAACACTAACCAAATTTGTATTGTAGTTGAGGGAATATATAAGCCGCAAAATGGTTCCGAGAAGTTTCATCTTTTGTTGGAATTCATTAATTATGTTTACTCATTTGAATTTTATAAAATATTGTAGGTATTGGCGTCCCACAACATTTTTGCCTGGTTTCAATAGTTGCTGCGCATTTCGTACGTATTGAAAGACAGCTTTAGCACAGGGAAAGTTATTGCCTATATCAAATTCAATTCGGATAAAGTCCTTGATTACCTAGAAGTTATACACGCCTATTGTGATGTTGTCTGAGTTCCTTCGTTTACCGCCAGGCGCAGCTTGGCCTCTTCTGCTTTATTAATGCCAAATGCTTCATAAACAGCTCCCTGTATTCTGCCGATGAGCTGCTCTCCCGTTCATGAGCTTTCTCCATTGTCACACTTCATAGCAAGACAAGTTTAGAAGTGTTGCCAAAACAGAACATAGCTCATATAATCTTTCCCGATGTAAGCTATCATAGGCATATGGTGAGAATGTCTTTTACAAGACCTACCGTAATGTAAAAACCTGTTCAATGGTGGGCCTCATAGAATTTTGGATTAATCCTGGATTTTTATTTTTTATATAATTTACGCGCGCCTAAGGGGTTAGATACCCTTTTACTGTTGGGACGGAAAAATAGAAGGAGGAGAATATTTTTATTTTCTGTGCTTGAAACTCTACAACAGCCAAATCTACGTGTCAGTGTTATGCCTTTACACGCAGAATTTTTCTGTCTGAGTTCCAATTACACAATGAAAAACTGACTTGCCATGGGCAGGATTCGAACCTGGACCCTCCGAGTGAAAAGCGTTTGCTACTACCACTACACCATGGCCACTCCTTTGGCATCATAATAGGGCCTTTGTAGTTCGCTAGCCAAAATATCCCCTGATAGCATTCCCGCAGTAACACATTTCGCATCGTCTGAAACAGTCAGATAAGCACAGCATATTTTCAGCGTACATAGACGGTTGACGGAGTTAATCCTTCTTGCATAAGTCTTAATTTTCACTGCTTTGGACCATATTGGTACCGCATGCTTTACTATGGACTCTACCAGCCTTGACAGAATTAGTCTTGGTGCTCTAATATTCGACATTATCCTGGATAAGGCAGCACTCATTTACAAAGGCAGCTTTGTCGCAAGTTCTGTCAATGTGTTCCCTGTAAGCGAGCCTAGCTTTGACCATCTAGTTATCTGATCATCGGCTTGGACGATATATGTTGATCGCCTACACTGATGGTAATTGTACCCCTTTTCTTGCGACCGCTTACTAGTACTGCTTCTATTTTATGGTGGGAGAGCTCTACACGACAGATGCCATCCACCGTCTCACTTTTTGAATACATTCGTTCCCAAAGCCCACTATTTCCTCCGGGTGTATCGCCGCCACAAAAATTGCAATATCATCAGTAAAGCTTATGATTTTTGGCTAGTTTGGGATTTCAAACTTTAGAACCCTGTCACATATAATGTTTCACAGAATGGGACCTAGTACCGATCCTTGTGGTACTCCGCTAGATAAGTGGTATTGCCTTAATCCACCGTTTCTCAAATTAACTTAGTATTATTTTAATTATTAACCCTGGCACCATCATTGCTCTAAGGGAGTACACTATGCGTCTCAGAGTTGAACGAAATTTTAATGTTAAGTGTTATTATAGCGCCATATTTCTTTGCCCCTCCTCTCCCTTCTCTTACCTAAAATAGCTCCTTCCAAGATTTTAGTTACCCTTCGTATAGCATCTATTGCAGAACGAGCTTTTGTAAATGCATACTATTTGTTTGAGAGTCCCCGGCTTCATTAATTGCCACCTCCAGTCGGTGGCATATGATTCGTCCCAGTATTTTAGCCATTGTGTCTAACAGGCATATGGGACAGTATGACGAGGACTTATCTGATGATTTTTTCCTTTAGACAGGAGAACTAGACGTTGTTTTTTCCATTAGTTTGGAAAAACGCCTTCTGTTAGACACTTGTTATACATATATTTGGTATGCCATCCAATCCAGGTAACTTATTATCATCGAGCCGTCTGTATACGTCCAGGCGTTACATTTCTATGACGTCTGCGATCTCCTGTATTTCCTGAGGTGCTTCTGTACGCTCTGCTGGTATTTGCTGTGGAAATAATCCTGATATTATTTTTTGCATTATGAGTGGGCATGGGGGTGAGAGTGCCCCAATGCGTTTGAGTTTTACCACGACTGTGCTGTAGGCGGTACCCCAAGGATTTTTATCTGCTTGTTCACAGAGTTCTTTAAAGCGCTCTGTAAACGGTAAAACATGGTACTAGTAAACATGGTACCACTAACCAAGTTTTAGCTGATGTTGATCGTCTGCGGGCTGGTACGCGTACCAATCTTTTTGTCTCACCAACCTCAGAATTTGGTCTCACTAAAATCAAAACTGGTTTGATTTTTGTCGATGTTTGTGGCCGGAGTTTTGTATTGCTGATACTATGTTTGAGTGTCTGCGCTCTCATCTGAAGAGATGTGTTCAATTATGTTGGAGTGAATTGGTCTCAGCGTCTGCGGGTTTTAGTGGTATCATGTTTACTAGTACCAAGTCTTAGCGTCTACAGGACGCTTAAGGCTGCTGTTTTGCTTCTCCGGGTGGCTAATTTCAGGTCCCTACGCCTATTTTTGTTTTGAACCTGTAAATCCTGATTGGAGGGTAAACCCCTGGATCGTTGGTTGGCACAGTCTCGTGTGCTATCTCTTCGTTCCACCAGATCATTGTTACTTGTTTAGTAAACTCAGCGGCCATAGCATTTGCTGTTCCTGGGTTTATTGCTTTATTGTAGACTCTCCAAAAATTAGGGTAAACGAGTCTTCGTCCAGTGCTGGGCTGCGACCTCTAGCATCATCCAAGTGCCTATCCAACATACCCTGGAATTCCTCGTAGGTGCTGTTTAGAGACGCATAACAAGTGTAGATATGTACCACCTTGACCTTTGCTCGAACGAAGCCTATAACGGTTATCATAATTTTTTATTCAAAGTCGTAGTCTCCACAGGCCCAGATAGAAGCCCTTTTTGAGTCATCAACTACCCAAACTTCGTCGAGATCCTTATACTGCTCGCATAATACGGCTTCGCAAGTAGTTTAAGTTTAGTTGCAGCACTTTCATATTCATTTTGCGGCTTTTGCAGCTTCTTTATATACAGGGCATATAGTGCTTTCTGTCGCGAATTTGATGTTGCTACTCCCCCCCCACAAAAGACGCACCCTCCATCATTGCTGCAGTTCTTGGAAACATGACCTTTCTGTTTTTTTACGCCTTTACTAGATGTCCGAAGTATTATAAAGGCACATAAATGACAAAAGGCTTAAGACGATTACTTACTGCAATCATATTTTTTTTTGAACACTCAAGTGGGTATGAATACACTTAAAGTGCCTGAGCACGTGTTAAGTTTTTTGGTAAATGGGATAGAGAGAGAAAGAAAGTTGTTTGGGCTCAGTGGTTATTTCACTCCACGGTGACTACCAGCCGCCATTTTGTGAAATAACCTTGCGAGTGTCACTGAAGACATGATATTAATTAATAACAAAATTCAATATGGCGACTACCAGCCGCCAGCAACCAGAGTTCCTGTACCATTGCGTCATACAGCATGCCCATAATATCGGAGTCAAATAACAGTCAGAGCTGCTTCCTGTATTCTAGGATAACCTTCCAATCAGACAAAAATTTTTTTTGGGAGTCTATTAAAAGCAGCTGTGATGTATGATATTCGCGTAAAAGCTTATTCCACTATTCCACCGACGCATAGAATGAAATTGGTCTAGTTATAGCCTCATAGATCCAGAGGATTTTCTCGGTGGCAAACCTTATGTCTTGCTAGGAACTCCTTTACACTGTCCGAAGTCCGTTAAGGCCTTGAAGGATTTCGATAAGATATGTTTATTTAAAAGTACCGTATAGTATAGGGTAATAAGCAGATATTCGACCTACAAGCACCACTGCAGAGGTGACAGGACGCTGACCTGCTGGCAGGAACTGTTTATCGGGGAAGTGACTTTCGACTATAACACTGAATGAATAAATTGTTGTAATACAAATCTTGGCTTCCTACAGTATAGGTACCAACAAATTTTCTGAATGTTTTTAACCCCGCTAATTTGGCCCTTTTGAGCAGTTAGACCATTTGATTTCAGTTTAAGTGTCTGTTGACTAGTGATATGTTGAAACGGTGGCGACAGCTCAAATTTACGTCCACCTGGCCAAAATGAAGGCAATGTAGCAATATCTAAACTCAAGTACAACCAGAATGCCTATCTGCTGATTTATTTAAGGAAAGGAGACACTGCGCCAACTATAGAGGCATCAGTTTCTTTAAAGGAACGCACAAGATCTTCTCTGCCGTATTGTGTATACGCCTGAAACCATTGGTCTAGTTGCCCAAAGACTGTAGAGAATTATGGTGGAGAACGCCCGATGCTCCATAAAAATCGGAAGTAATCTAACCGAGAGCATTGCTGTCAAAAAAGGGAATATACAACGTGTTTGGCTGTCATGTGACTTCCCTAATTTCAACAGGTTGAAAGTTAGTTAGACATTCAAAATAAACTAGTCATTGAAGTTAACGTATATTAAAAGCCACTCAAATACTATCATACAATTGGCGTACACTCTTAGAATTAAAAACGAAATAAAAAAAACACTTAACTCGTACTGCTTTTACCTTTGACCTTCATTAAAGAGTTGTCTAGCCGTTGGTTTTTTATCTCGAATTAGGCCATGTAAAGATCGTTCATATAAAGTCAAAGATCTACAATTAAATTTTAATTAAAGTACGAGTAGCTTTAGGTTGAAGTTTTCGCAGTGACATTGGATTTTTTAAGTTTTCTTTGGTCGTTATAAAATTTGTTTATTGTTTTGGACTTCCTACAAACTATGATTCTATCCAGTCAAAATTGAGTATACGTATTGCGATCACGTTCGTTAAGATACATAACCTTAATCGTTCATCTTAATTGCAAAAAGGTATCTACATGTTGTATAGTACATATGAGTTCTCTCTGTTGTTGCAATCCTCGTGAAATACGTCTGTACAAGGAACACTTTTGAAATAAAAAATACAAAAAATGCTTGATTTTTTGTGGTAACCAGGTAGCAGTTCATAACATTTCACAGTGTGATGTATGCATTCCTAAAAAACAATTTCATTACAAAACTTTTCGTTAGAAACAAAAAGCAGGGGTTATTAACCCTTTGAGAATTACTCCTACATATTCTATTAAAAATATCTATTCGGTGTACGAGTATTAAGAAGCAAAAGTTACTGAATATGTTCGACACCCGCCTAGAGGAGGTAATTCGTAGTAGGCAATGTAACCATACCCGAAACAGAACTAATCATTGGATAAAAATTTCTTACTCCGGTAAAACGTAACAAGCCAAATATCTTCCTTGATTTAGGGCACGGGAAAGACCAGCCTGATTCAGTTGTATATCGTTAAGCTAAATGAAAAGCATTCTATGTTTTCTGATATTTTGGATTGACTTTCGGAACAGTTTCCAAAATGTGCCAGATTTCGGCCTGAGATGCGCAATTATCTTAATTTTTTCATAGCATACTAGATGAGATAATGCACAAATTTGGTCTTAATACAGAAAGTATAAATCCGTCTAATTGTATGAAAACCTACTACGAACCAATACCAGTAGCGAGACGAAGCCAAAATTCGTCGAAAATAATATAAAATACCACAGGCACGAGTTAACAGACAAACATATTTCAACTAAATGTTAAGTGCTAAAAAGTTTTGCTGTCGGAAACAAGTGCTTAGCAAAGAGCTAGTCAATTTTAACTTAATCTCAAAATATTTCATAGAAGGATGAGCAGCCGATTCAGTGAACAATTTCAACTATACCAGGAGCAGATGCCCCACCGCATTATTACTCTCACTTTGCAGGAGCTGATGTAATGTATGTCGAGCGCGTTTAGATGCTTCGCGGAGTGACACGTTTAGATGCAAGTACGAGTAAATGCCCGCTGACTTTTTAGAGACATCGAGAACCATTCGTTTGCTCTGCCTGAAATCTGAAGAGGCATGCCATCTATGCTTGTGCGGAAAAGAAGCTCAACTGTCACTGGCAGCTCTAACTGAGAGGACGTAGGCAATACCGACCCGGGTTCAAGTCCTGAGAAGTTTTCTTCCAAGAGTTGTCTATCAAGGTCATTGTCGATTTTATTTCTTGTGATCTCATTGTAAGGTGGGGCCCAACCAAGGTTCAAAGAATTCAGCCTTCCGACTGCATTCTTGAACTAACTTGGTAGTGGTAAGAGGGTTCTCCAAGGATGCATGTAGACACTTCGCCCTAGCTCCTATCTAACACTAAAAACATAATTTCCAATATTCAAGAACAGTTTTGAAGCCAAATGTGAAGATCTGACTCACCCCTTTCGAGGCTTAGAATCTCGGCGAGGACATTCCTTTAAGTACTTCGTATTTTCTTAGCAATCGAAGTTTGACATTCATTGCATCATACTACATATACAGAGCATTAGAGTCCACAGACCACTCACTTTTTTTTGACGAAAGTTGAATTGGATTTAAGCCAAAGATATAAATACAAGAATCAAGGGAAGTGAGATCCATGAGTTGATCTTGAGCAGAGCCCAAATAACTTGTAACATTTTTTGACGTCGGAAGGGTTATACCAGATAGCCTATTCCTTTTCACGATGAGAATAACATCAGTTAAAGTATTGATTAGAGTGTCTGCATCTTAGAGCATATATTCATAATCAAATAGAGCGAGTACATTATCTAGATATTCCTGAGCGTAGACGCTAGAGCAATTGAGAGTGTGAAGTAGTGAGTCGACCAACATGTACTATAGTAGCGGAGATAGGACACCGCTTTGTGGTCCTATTTGCTGTTATTCACAAAATTAGCGATTCCTGCACGCAGTCATGTCTGAGCGAATTACATATGCCGTCAAAAGTTGCGTTGTCCCCTCGAGTGTCCCTCCACCAGATTCATCTACCTTAGAATTTTTCTGAGCTAAATTGGAGTATTGGCGGATTTGCTAAACTCCTATTTAATGCGGGTGACATGAAAACCTCAAACAGTACTTTCTACAATAGCTGGTACGAGTAACTTTCTTAGCGTTCCTATTTCGTATGGCCAAGTCGATAGCTGATTTGTTGATATCCAAGTCAGATGATAACGTGAAGTCCACGAGATGAAGTTGCACTTGCTGCTGCCCCACAAAATATTATGAGCAATAGCGTCCCCACAAATGATAGTCCCTACTTCCTTGAATCACATTATTTAATGAGTCCGGCTAATGGCTTTGGTGATAGAAGTTAATCATATGAGTGACATTCTCATGTCATTCTCCGGTTGTTGCGGAGTTAATGGCTACAGTAGGCAGATGTTTATAGCAAAACTATTTAAATTTAGAGCCCGAAAGTAATTTTGGTACCATTAGGTTGAAAGCTTACCTTACAGTTGTACGAACCCTCATTAACATAGTACACCATAAATCCACATTCATTGTTCCTACTTCCTAAATTGATATTTTGAGGAGAGCTTTCTTTCATCGCTTTTGGTACAGCATCGAATGCCTTCGAACCATATCGGTTTGGCTTTTCTAAATCAGCGGCCCACATTAAGCTATGTGTCGTCCTTAGCGGATAGATAATTTGACCTTGGATCTTAAAAGTATCTGACAGATTACCTTTACCTCTAAGATATCTCTCTGCATTCAATAGTGAGTAATACTCGTATATAAAATCTAAAGGAGATCCAATGTGGAACTGATCATTGAAGCACTACACTATCGAAGTAACGTTTCTTCTTACCGGTGATGCGGCAATGAAATTTCAATAAGAGAACGGCATGTTCAACTGAAGCATATATCTCTCTTACTATGAATGCCCACCAATTTACCCTTAAGGCCAACTTCGGATGTTGCGTGAAATACTTTGGTTCCAAGAGTGCAATTCCGAAGCCGGTGAATACAATTCAGTTGCTTTTCTCAGTCATTGCCATCCGCAAACATTCAAAATCATGGGTACCTTACATTATCCTTTTTTCTTTCTTCTTTTGCCCATTCCGAATGCAATCATTTTATGAGTTTCCGTAATGCCAAAAACTCGGTTACTGCCAATGTCAGTGACATAAAATCCTGCTGAGTGTCCTTATCACTGCAGCCTTCCTTTCTGCGGATTAAAGTGCTATTACAAGCGACTGCTACTTCGGTCAGTTCCTTTTGACTTGAATCAGCAATCAAACAAATACAGGCTGCACAACTGCAGTAAAATACTCGTACCTCTTAGATTTTATAAAGGCCCGCCCATCAATGTTTGTGAGCCCCTGACAATGCCTTTATATATAAGACTTAGAGACAATTAAGCTCTACGACAGTCTCTACGAGTACATCTTGGGAATACTTAATGACAAATTTTGATGAAAAATATTGAAAAATGATTTTACGGTGATTAGTATGTGAGGAATGCATTTAGCATTTATTACACACAAACAAAAGTATATACGTCACCCTTGCCTAGTTTACCAAGACTTTATTATCAAAATGGTTTACGCAACGATGACTGACTGGATGGAAGTAACAATAAAGTTATGACATAAATGGCAAGAGGTTTTATTACTATTTTTTTTTTTAGTAGAATGAAGTTGTTTTTCTCTTTACGGTTAGTTGGTGATGCTTAAATTGTTTATATTTCCTTTTGGAAGCTTAGGTCTGTGCAGGTTTATTATCTACATTTGTTTGTCTTTAACGGCAGAGCAGAGGTATAAAAGGAATGAAAGTTCGATGAGCAATGAACAATGCAGTGGATGGAGATCTATTAAATGAGTTAAATACTGAGATAAAATATATCTACTTCGAATTAACTTGTGATCGCACTTAATTATGTGGATGCAGATAACAGTTTTCAGCATTGTCCATATATTGTTATTGACAATGACAATTTTGTCTAGGCCATCCTTTTATCCTCAATACCTTGACACTCTCCACAGCGGATGAAAACCATATTTTTTGATTTAAGCGAAAGATGTGGAGAAGAAAATGCAATGAAGAGTTATAACGCTTATACAAGAATCCGTAGGTTGAATTGCTAGTTCATGTAGAGCTCGTGAACACTAGTTCCCCAACTCGAAGAATCTTCGAATCTAAAAAGGATATGATCTGCCAATTGCGGGAGCACTGCGACTTAAAGATCTTTTGCACCACAAAATCAGTATTTTGATGAAATTGAGAATCTCATTGGTGAAGATTTTAAAAATTTTCCCAAGGATTAACATTTCTGTAAGGAAGTATCATCTTCTTAAGGCACTTAGAGCCATGCATTTACATAAAATGTGTCCGGAATTTCGTCGTCTTCCATGCAAGGACCACATTCAGTTTCTTGAATAAGACTTATTTTGTGTAGGTGATACTGAAGGTGGCAGTGCCGGGTTAGAAATCCAACTAGTATTCTTATATCATCCCTTTTGAATTGTAGGGATTCCTTCGATTTGTTGTGGAATGGTTTGATGGCTCTTTTAGCCTGGTGAAGCCCTGGGATGTGATTTTGTTCTCCCAACTCTTTATTGTTGATTTAATAACTGAATTCGGAATATTGTAGAACGGCTCAGGGTCGGTGACAGAATCAGCCGAACCGTTTTAAACCATATCGAGGATGAAATTTTCCCAGATCTGAATGGCATGTATATTTGCTTGAAATACACTGGGACTTTTTCTCATTGGTTGCGAAGGTCTGGTGTTTGGACCAAATATGTCAGCATCCGCCCCGTTGTCCATCTTTGATCCATCCATATATACCACTTGATACCTTTAAGGTTTGAGGTGGGGTTCTTGTAGTTTCTTGCTTCTCGGCTTGGGATTTTGAACCTTCTTCCGAAACACAGAGTCTTTGTGTTTTCGTTATGTTTTCCTGTACCATCTGGTTCCGAAATATGTATCATAGTTTCCCATCCAATCTCTCCTCATTGTCTGATGTTGAAGACCTTCTATATCGTGCAGTTTCCTCTTCCTACCTGATTGCCACCATGTGTTATTCTTGACGTAGTTATCATTGATGCAGTATCTTAAGAGCTTATCATGGTAATAATTCGTTTATCTTGCCATAATAAAACTAACAACTTCCTTATTCTTGAACGGAATCTGATAATCTGAATTTTTGAAGCCGGTTTTCTTATTTGTGTTGGCAAAAACTTTCTATCTTTATGTGTAGTCCCTGTTAAGTAATGTTTCATTCTAAGCAATTCTTTAGCTAGTGGAGCAATTGTATAGCATCTGTTGATGTAAAGATGATACCCTTCAGAGTTTGGAATTTATTCGAGCACATTCTTGTACAAATGCAAAACTAATTCAAGTTCAGGACAAATTAAAGACTCCAACGTAAGAGATCCAATATAGGGCAATATTGAATACACATATTCAGTATTTGAGTCAGAAAAAACATCCGTATTACCCATTTAGATGGCTTATTGGGACTATAAATTAGGCAATCTTCCTTTCCTTGTTATTGGATTGTCATTAGTACAGCAGTGACTTGATAATCCGAATACTCGCTAATCCGAACGCTTCAGTAATCCGAACGAACCCCCCCCCTGGGTCCGGGAACGAGAGCGAAAATTCGAAGAATTTTACGTATTTCTTCCTATCTATTTTGCAGCTTATGTGCACCGGGGCTTACTTTTTCTAGTAATGGTATCACTTCACATCAACAATCCCAATAATACACAGATACAAACATTTTAATCATAATTCGTGGAAGATGACATCTCAATCCAAGACCATTACCATTACAACCCTTTAGCTATCAATCATCATCGTCAACAACAAAGGGGGTTCGTAAATTTTTGGTTGCGCAGTAGGCCAAAGGGATGACTACAGGCTAACTGCATAGGCGTAACTGCGTATCTTCAGGGTGGACAGCTGCAACTTTATAACTATAAATAGGGAGGATCTTAAGTCATAAGTCATCAGTTATCAATTGTCTTTAAAAGTGAAGTCAGTAAGAACTGTTTTATTTATTGAATCGGGCTTACATTTTTTACAGTCAGTTTGTCGCGCAGTTTTGTTTTATTTAACACTGTTGAGTGGTATTTCTTCGACCATTTCGTGTGCTTTTTAAATTATGGTTTCAGCATCGAAGAAAAGGAAACATATCACATTAACAATATCACAAAAGTGCGAGATTTTGGACAAAATTAAGCAAGGTATCTCGTTATCAGTTCTTACAATGCAGTAAAACATTGGACAATCCACTATTTTTGACATTAAAAGCAAGGAAACAAGGAAAACTCCCAGCTTGAAGATGCTTTATTTACGTGGTTTTTAGAGTAGCGAAAAAAGAACGTCCCTTTGTCAGATGAAGTATTGATGGAAAAGGCCAAATTTTTCCAAGAAAGACTTGAAAAAGAAAAGTTCGTTACCAGTAGAGGATGAGAAATTGCCGAATGATGAAGCAGCTGTGAAACCATTCCAGCAAAAATTTATGAACGTTTATGGGGAAAAAGATCTGATTGCAGATCAAATCTATAAGGCTTGTACTGGAAAATGATACCAGACAAAACGTTGGCATCTGTGTCATAGAGTAGGGTCCCAGGCTCCAAAGTATCGAAGCAGATGATCACATTTATGCCATGCGCAAACGCAACCGGAACGCACAAACTGCCTTTGCTGGTTGTTGGCAAAGCACAACGGCCACGTGCATTTGCAACAACCAGAAGTTACCAGTTCATTAGACAGATCAAAGAAATGCTTGGGTTAGAAGACCAATATTTTTAGAGTGGCTAAAAGGACAAATTTTTTTTGAAAAAAAAAAAACCTACTGCTAAAAGCACTTCTTGATAATGCACCAGATAATGCATCCACTTGAAGAAGATCTGCAATGGATCGACGAAAATTTCACTGTTTTGTACATGCCACCTAATTGCACAGCTCTTATTCAACCCATGGACCAAAATGTGATTCAAAACATTAAAGTGACATGCCATATAAGAAAAAACTTCTATTGCAAATTTTTGGCCAGCAAGAAGTTGATCCAGAATGTGCAGTATCTGAACTGCTTGAAAATACCACAATGAAAGATGCGGTGTTTTCATTGGCTCAAAGTTGGCAGCATTTGTCTTCAAATTTGATTAAAAAGTCTTGGAAACCTCTGTGGCCTTTGTTATTCGAATCAAAGGAAATGTCTAGCCAAGTTGTAGATGATTTTGATCACGAAGATGATCTCCCATTAAGCATTTTTCGTAACAGAGGCTTTTCAGAAGTAGACACTAACAATTTCTTGTTAAGCAATGATGACATTGGCTGCCAGGAGCCGCTAACTGATGAAGGCACAGTAAGACAAGTAATGAATCAGCAGGACATCGAAAGCGAATAAGAATTGGAGTCATCAGAACCAGTTGCACTTACTCAAGCTGTGCCTGCCTTAAATACTTGCTTAAAATGGGCGGATGAAGTCGATATTTCGATTCCAGAAAAAATATTACTACGTAAAATAAGGGATAAAGCGTTTTCTATGTCGCTAAATACCACTGGTCAAAGTACTAAATTTGAATTTTTAAAAAAAGCGTAATTACATAAATTGCATTACACTCTAATATGTATTACATGTAACTATATAATACTTTTTACATTATTAAAATATATTTTAAATTACGAACAACTTTGTTTTGTTTCGAAAAGTACCTTGAAAATGTCTGCATACGTACTATAATCCGAACGATTCGCTAGTCCGAACAGGGTATACATTTTGGCTGTTCGGATTATCGAGGCTCTGCTGTATTCACATTTTAATATAAGTGGACCATCCAAAAAATTTGTTGAAATAATTAATAGGCTCCTGAATATTTCCAAAAATTAGACGACCATTATTTGAAAAGAGAAACACTAATATTATCTGCATCATTTTCTTCTTCTCTTGCATATTGTATAGGAACAAGTTTTCATTTTTTAGGAAATAAAGAAACGTTACTGCTAGACTCCTCACCAGAACTAAAATCACTTTCAGAACTGTCACTATTGAAATTTATAAAGTTTTCTTTATTCATTTTTTGGCCTACAAATAAATTCAAAAATTTAAAAAATGTATTGAAATTTCACTGCACAAGTTAACTAAGTCACTTCACACGTGCCATACGACCTCTGCAGAACACTACTGTTGCTACGTCAGAGGTGACTTACAACCGATAAGAGTTAATATATGAATTCGTTGGAGTACACAATTTCTGCACCGTTGAGTGAGGTCTGATTGAGGCTCAGATTTCTTTTACGAATGAAGGGAACAAGTATAGTTTTACAGAGATCGATTGAGAAATTTCCTTCAACACACCGGTTGTTTACTATCTTTAGAGCAATCTGCATTGTGTAACAAACGTCTTTAGGGCGCCTACCCTTCGTCGGCATATCCTATTGTTTGATAGCCCAGATTACTACGTTTTACTAGTGGGTCAGAACCCCTCATTGTGTACAATCTTTGAGGTCTGTGTCTCATCGTAAGAAGATTTTCCGGTTTTCGAGCATCGCTCTAACAAAACGGTTCGTGGGCTGGTCAATACTATTATTTGACATGGCATTCGAAATGGATTCATCTCCCGTATTATCGAAGGCACCTTCAATATTTAGGAAGGTACATAGTGCAATCTCCTTTTGTCGGAAGGCCTCTTTAATCTGTGTTACAAGATTAAGTAGAGGGCTTTCCGTGCATCTTTCTTTCCTGCATGGGTATTGGTGAGAGTGCAAATTTCTATTAAGAAGATTTCTTATGTGTACATCGATTAGTCTTTCCATGAAAAGTCAGTATGAACTCTGAATGGATTAGTATTAGCTGACGAGCGCTCGAGACGGGTTACTGAATCCAAGATAGCTATTTCCTTTTATCTAGGTGTCCGAGAAAGGACCTGAATCTCTGGTGTTTGGTGGATTATGTTTGACTACGTTAAAACACCATTGTTGCGAAGCACAATAAGAGCCTCGAAAGAGGACGGATTCACTGTTACTGATTTTGCAAAATGGAAAAAGAACACCTTGCTTCGGATCTGCATGTGGAATACTATGACCTCACAAGCAACATGCAGTAATAAAACTAGTGAGCCATAACATATTGTAAAATGTTTGTGTGGGTACAAATGATAGAACTTATTCTTTTCAATACAAATCCCTTTATTCAGTACAGTTACAATTCACTATTTAATTCTTTCTCTCAGTACAATTCAATTTCTCAACCACTTATACTTTTCTTATCTTTTACTTAAACCACTTAATCACTTCTCCTAATTAACACTTCAAATTACACTTTAGAACTCACTTGCATACCTTGGGGATGCTGGTATTTATACTCGAATGACATACTTCGAGAACAATCCTCGCCATCCAGCGTCCCATACAATTTCCAATTTGCTAGAAAATTCGATTCCACTCTCCAGTCGAGACTTTGTTATTCCAGTATCGACATTTTCTGCTAGATGTCGCTGCTCACATTTAAGTGGTTATCACATTGCTCCGTCCCTACAGTTGTTCGTCCCGAACAACTTCGTCATTCAGCATCCCGTTGAAATGACACATTCTATCCAAATGGACCACCTTCAATTTTCCTCGATCCCCACGCTGGATCCGGTAGACAACGTCATTAATGCGGGTTATCACCTTGTATGGACCTTCCCAGTCCTGTTGCAATTTTGGTGATTTGCCTTTCTTACGCTGAGGATTATACAGCCAAACCAGATCTCCTTCGTTGAAACCGGAAGATTTCGCCTTGATATCGTACCTAGTTTTCATGCGGCTGCTTGCTAGCTTCATCTTTTCTCTGGTGTCTTCATGCAATTTACGAATCCTGCTGCGTAAGTCATTCACGTACTCGTTCACCTCTTTGGGCTCCGTCGGTGGGGATCCGAATTTTGCTTCACTTGGCAACCGAATCGTTTGACCAAATAAGATCTCGGATGGTGTGTGCCCTGTTGAGCTATGGACCGCGTTTCGGTAGGCCATTAAGAAGAGGGGTATGTGACGATCCCAATCCCGCTGGCAGTTGCTGACAACCTTAGATAGATGCTCACTCAAGGTCCGATTGAATCGCTCGACCATTCCATCAGATTGAGGGTGTAGTGTCGTTGTCCTTGTCTTTCTTATTCCCAAATATTGGCAGATTTCCTAGAAGACTTTTGATTCAAAGTTTCGCCCTTGATCAGAGTGCAGCTCCATTGGGACCCCAAATCTGCTCACCCAGTTGTTGACTATCTGTTCGGCTACGGTCTTAGCCTCTTGATTTGGGATGGCAAACACTTCCGGCCACTTACTGAAGTAATCCATGACTACGAGAGTATATCGGTTTCCATTAAAGGTTTCGGGAAACGGCCCAGTGATGTCGATGGCTATTCGTTCGAAAGGTGCTCCGACATTGTATTGTTGCATTTGTCCATGCGGCTTTACTTTTGGACCCTTGGTAGCCGCACACCATATGCACTTTTTGCACCAATTCTCGACATCTTGTTTAGCGCTTAGCCAATAGAAACGTTGCCTTACCTTTTTCAACGTCTTGTTTATTCCCAAATGGCCTCCTGAGATTCCGTCATGTATTTCATGGAGCACTTGGTTGACTCTGGACCGTGGCACAATTAGCTGCATACGAGATGTTGTCCCATCTGCACTTTCCCATTTTCTCTTCAGCAATCCATCTTGCACAAAAAGCGAGTCCCACTGTGCCCAGTATGCCTTCAGAGTTTGGCTCCGATCTGATATCTGCTGCCAGCTTGGTCTTTCCTCGTGTTCCTTCCAGGCCAATATTGGTTCGATGTCATTGTCTGCCTGTTGAGAGGAACGGATTTCGTCTATACTCCAACCCTCTATTGGCTCAGTCCTGATCATTTGGATAGTTGCCTGTTCTTTCGCTTCTTTACGGTTGCAGTGTTCGCATTTTACCCCGCACGGTCGACGAGAGAGAGCATCAGCATTTGAGTGGAGTGTTCCCTTGCGGTGTTGCACTTCAAAGTCGTAGCCCTGCAACTGCTCGATCCATCTTGCAACTTGGCCTTCAGGGTTCTTAAATTGGAGTAGCCATTTCAGAGCTGCGTGGTCTGTCCGGAGAATGAACTTTTGTTCGTAGAGGTACTTATGGAAATGCTTCGTAGCCAGAATTAAAGCCAGAAGCTCGCGCCGGGTTACACAGTAGTTCCTTTCAGGTCTGGAGAGTACTTTACTGTAATATGCGACCACTTTCTCTTGACCATCATGAACCTGGGAAATCACAGCTCCGACCCCAACATTGCTAGCGTCTGCGTCCACGATGAACATTTTTCCGGGCGTCGGGTAACCCAAGATGGGGGCATTGCACAGCTGTCGCTTCAGTTCTTGAAATGCTTTTTCGCATTCTCCAGACCACCTGATCTGTCGGCCTTTTTCTGTAAGTTGATGCAGGCTCTTCGCAATGCCAGCAAAATCCTTTACGAACCTTCTGTAATACGTGGCGAGTCCCAAGAAGCTTCTCAGTTGGTGTTTATCTTTTGGAGAAGGCCAACTTTTCACGGCTTCGATTTTGTCAGGATCCGTTCTTACTCCTTCCGCTGATATAATATGACCCAAATATTTTACTTCCGGACGGAACAAGGCGCACTTTTCTGGGTTGAGTTTTAAATGAGCACTTCGCAGCCTCTCAAACACTTCTTTTAGATTTTCGCGGTGCTCCCCGAACGTCTTACCTATGACGATAACGTCGTCCAAATATACTAGACAGGTTTTCCAGGTGAGTCCTTGCAATGTTCGTTCCATTAGTCGCTCGAAGGTGGCCGGAGCGTTGCACAGTCTAAACGGCATCACTGCAAATTGCCAAAGACCGCTTCCTGTAGTGAAGGCAGTTTTCTCACGATCCGTACGATTTATCTCTACCTGCCAGTAACCGCTCTTCAAGTCAAGTGTTGAAAACCATTTCGCTCCAGAAAGCATATCCAAAGTGTCATCGATTCTCGGAAGTGGGTAGCTGTCCTTTTTAGTGACATCATTGAGACGTCGGTAGTCTATACAAAATCTCGTGCTGCCATCTTTCTTCTTCACGAGGACCACTGGAGATGCCCACGGACTTTGCGATTCTTCAATCACTCCCTCAGCTTTCATCTTCGACATCATTTCAGCAACTTCTGTTTGCTTTGCCAATGGAAGACGCCTTGCAGGTTGACGGATTGGTCGAGCGTCTCCGGTGTCAATGTGGTGTTGAACAATATGCGTACGTCCATATTCTCCGTCTTGTGTAGCAAATATATCAGCGTACTCACCGATTAGTTTTTCTGCCAGGATTCGCTGATCTTCGTCCAGATTACAGAGGCTGAGAATTTTGTTCTTGATTTTTATGCTCTGAACTGTTGTGACCGGTTTTGCACCCTTTTTTTCCGTTGTGGTCGATATAGCCTCAACAGGTACGCATTTTCCCACTATCTCCCCCTTTTTCACCTTTACACTGAATGTCTTTGGATTTAGAATCTTTACAGGGACCATGTTGTTCTTTGGCTCCACTAAGGTCTTTCCCACCATGTAGTCTCTTCTCTTTTCTGGCTCCATCAAATAGAATCGGTGGCTACCAGGACCACCTTCCACTTTTGCCCACAAAATTGCTTCTGACGAAGGCTCTAGACTCTGATTGCTGCAGATGACGACATTTGAGACTGTGGTATTGGCGTTTCCGTATATCATTGGTATCTCCATGTTTCCGTATTTCAGGGTTTGTGCCCCCAAGTCGACTACAAGTCCATGTTCTCTCATGAAGTCTGTACCAATGATGCACTCGTCACATATGTCAGCTACCAGAAACGCGTGAGTGAATGTTATTCCGGCCAATTGGATTTTTATGCGGACTTCACCATATACCTTAATCGTTGCTCCTGTAGCTGTTCGCAAGCTGCAACTGCTAGTGTTATGCAGCCAAGACTTCTGCACAAGATTCCTCCTGATGATTGAGGCCGTGGCACCGGTGTCTATTGTTGCCATCCATTTTTCTTTTCCACTGACTACTTCTACTAGAAGGCTTTCGCTGCATCGTTTTGCCAGCGAGACTTGGATGATGGTCCTGGGGCTGTCGACTCCTGCTACCAACTTCTGCCCCGCGAAGTTGGTGCTTAAGCATTTCCCGACTGATGGCTTCGGGAAGGTTGACCGGCTTCTTGATAGCTGTTTCTGCGGGTTTCTTCCTCTATTTGCTTGTCACCACAGTGAGGGCAGTCTTTTCGTCGCACCGGTTCTTTACACTGCCTTTGAAGGTGTCCTATTTTATTGCAATTCCAGCAGCGCATTATCCGTCTATCCCGTCGAGTATCTCGTTCCTCGGCACTAATTCTTGTGCAGGAACATTCGACAGATGCTACTTCCCTGACGAAATGTGTTCCCCTGGAAGCCTGATTGGCTGCTTCCATCGCCAGAGCGAAGGCAAGTGCTTCAGCAAGAGTTCTTTTCCCGGCCATCCTTACTGCTGACTGTAGCTTCGAGTCTGCAATTCCCCTGATAAATGCATCTTTTGCCATTTCGTCGATAATTTCCTGTCCTGCGGTGGGGTATATCAGATGTGCCAGTCTACTCACGTCTGCTTGGAGCTGCTGCAGTGTTTCTCCTCTTTGCTGCGTTCGGCTTTGCAATTGGACCTTGTAGACCTCCTGCATGTGGCTATCCACAAACCGTTTCTCGATAGCCTGTACTAAAGTCACATAATCTTTATGCTTTTCGATGTCTACTGTTTGCAGCAATTCTGCTGCAGGACCGTGCAAGGCCATTGTTAGGGCAAAGCACTTTTCCTCATTGTCCCAGTCGTTTGCACAGGCAGCCATTTCAAACTGCTTCTTATAAGTAGACCATGAAGTCTGGCCATCGAATGAGGGAGGCTTCAACTCTTTTCTCCTTGGACCGCTTAAAGAACATTCTCGCAGTTTCTGTTTTCGCATTGTGTCGAGCTCTTTTGCCAGTTGCTGAACTTTGCTGTCCATTTCTTCGAATTTTTCGCCAACATTCTTTTCTATTGTATCAAATTTGTCATCAACGTTCTTTTCTATTCTATCAAATTTGTCATCAACGTTCTTCTCTATTCTTTCAAATTTGTCATCGATTTCTTCGAATTTTTGCTGGAGAATGTTGTTTTGTTCTTTCAGATTATTCTTTTGTTCATCCATTTTCTGTTGAAGACCGTGCAGATTGTTGGTTTGTTCGTTGAATTTTTGTTCAATGCTGCTCTTCTGCTCGTCCATTTTTTGTTCCAAACTGTTCTGGAGAATGTTCTTCTGTTCTTCCATATTTTTCTTTTGTTCGTCCAGCTTTTGTTCGAGGCTATTCTTTTGTTCTTCCAGATTTTTGTTTTGTTGGTCGAGACTGTTCTTCTGTTCGTCCATCTTTAACAAGAGGAGTTGCATCATCGCAGCCATATCACTACCGGTACTTGTCTGTTCATCCTCGTCAACATCAAAGGAATATGCATCAGGATCATGTCCCTCGTTGTTCAAAGCCTCCTGAAGTCGGAGCACCAGGTCACTTTTTCCTCCACTGGCGCTGAGGCTTCTCTTGTTCAACTCGGATTTGAGTTGGACGAGGGTCAACTGCAATAGTTTTCGACCCATTCTAGCTTTTTCAAATAGTCAGAAAACACAGTTTTTTTTTTTTTTTTTTTTACACACAATAAGTTCTATCCCACTTCTGACACCGATGTAAAATGTTTGTGTGGGTACAAATGATAGAACTTATTCTTTTCAATACAAATCCCTTTATTCAGTACAGTTACAATTCACTATTTAATTCTTTCTCTCAGTACAATTCAATTTCTCAACCACTTATACTTTTCTTATCTTTTACTTAAACCACTTAATCACTTCTCCTAATTAACACTTCAAATTACACTTTAGAACTCACTTGCATACCTTGGGGATGCTGGTATTTATACTCGAATGACATACTTCGAGAACAATCCTCGCCATCCAGCGTCCCATACAATTTCCAATTTGCTAGAAAATTCCATTCCACTCTCCAGTCGAGACTTTGTTATTCCAGTATCGACATTTTCTGCTAGATGTCGCTGCTCACATTTAAGTGGTTATCACAATATGTATATCATCAAAGTTCTGTGGGATGGGGGAGGCAAAAGTAGTATAAAAAACTATGTCAGAATACTAACTGGTGAATACTACAGAGACCACGATTCATTAAATTTATTTCTCTTAAAAATTTACTTTAGTACACATTATTGAACTAAGAGAAAAAGGCGGATTAAAAATCATAAGATCACGAACATACAGTGCTTCTCAAGCAAATTCACAAAAAGGAAAGAAAAAAGCAAAAGTAACGCGATGACAAGAAAATGAGAAAGAGAAAATCGAACATCAAATTCATATTAAAATCAATGCATTAATCTATAAACGCAAGAGTCTTTGGGCAGGAGCCTACTCATAGATGGCGCTAACACTTAGCGATAGATTTGTTCAAATAGGTAGTCTTGATATTTTGCCACGTTAGCCTTCACCACGTGAGTCTGATGTGCGCTTACGCCCCGACAGAGTAATAGAGGAAAGAGACAATGCTACCAAAGAACGTCTCTATAAGCTTCTTAATGAAATATACGCGCAATATACGAGTAATATATACGAGTATGGTAAATGTGTGTCTAAAATTGTTGTAGGTAATTTTAAGGCAAAAATAGGAAAGTGGTAAAGCAAACTGAGTTAAGCTATTGTAATTGACTTTGCTGAGAGGCGGAATAACACTACAGATAAGACGAGGTCTCTCTACCTTAATGCAAGGCATAGTAGTATTATAAATTTCGGGAGGCGAAATTTAGGAAATTTAGCGTTGAACCGGTGGGGTATCTCTCAAACTCTTGACCATTAGTTCTATGCAACTGGGTTTCATTCCTCACGACAACCCCTGTATCGATGAAGAATGCAGGCAAGCTCATGTAGCGAAACAATTCTCCTACGAAGCGGCTACAAATTACGACTGCGACTCGGGTGCTCTATGAGCAAAAAACATGGAAAAATGAGAGTGGAATCAAAGAAATTAGGGCTGATCCACTAGAAAGAAGACCGTCTAAATAGTGTCATATGTAGAGGCATTGTAGAAGTCTCCTTAAGATCGCGTGCGCAAGTTGAAGATCTTGTCATATTGGGTGAATGCGAAAAACCACTTGTTTACGATCTGAATGGCCATTATCAGTTTCATCAAGTGTACAATTCATCAAATATTCACACTACAGCAGATCCCGGAGAAAACCCGGGACGAAGGATCTAGATCGATACTCGTAACCTTTTTATAGGTTTTAAGGTCGCATATAACAACATATCGCATATAGCCAAACACAACAGATTGCGTAGATTGATGTTGATCGACAACATTTCATTGAAGGCAATCTCACTGAGACTTCTGATGTCAAGAAAAGAACGGGCTAAGGCACTTGAGAAAAATGTGCGAAACTCGCGTGTCAACACCGAAGGCGCAGTTTCCAAAAAGTTTAAGCAACTACTTGCATACGCCGATAATGTTAATATTCTTGGCAGATATTTTCGAGATATCACTGGTGTGTTTGAAAATATTGAAACACGAGTGGCATGAATGGGATTAGTTCTGAATGAAATTGAAACCAAGTACCTATGAATATACTCGTACGTATGTTGTCAATAAAAAAGGGACGCGCCATACCGAAGACGACTCCACTATTTACTCCGATAATAACATCTTGCTAATAATTAAACGAATTTACAGCCGCTGTTTCGTTGATGTTAGAAATCCTTCGAGTAATATGGCCTTGTTAAGAAACAATGTCAGTCCCTGCTTCAGTCCTGCTTCACAGAAGTATGAACATTACCGAGAATGGATGAAAATATCATTAATTCTTATGAACGCAAGGCTTTTAGAGTGATAGATCGGTCCTAGGAAGAGGAGATACAAAAGCTACTTTTAGGAGCTATAGTCCAGTGAGAAAAGAAAAACATGGTGAGAAAAGTGTATAATAGCTCCATAAAAATGCCAGGGACACGTAAATTGAATGTTTTTCAACCGCCAGAGGGACAGCGCAAAAGATAAAGGCCTAGCTATAGGTGACATGCACCTAGGGAATTTGAATAGTTGCCACAGATAATAATAATTATTATTACAAAAATAGTGAAACTGGCATAATGACAAGATAAGAGGATTAACTTGGAACTTGGAATACTGATGTGGTTTTCTGGAATTGGTGGCTCTATCATTGATTGGAATTGTTTGTACGCACAGCCCAGACAACACAAACAAATTTAAGAAAACCGGACACCTCGGAACTGTTTACATAGTTATATGAAGCATGTTCTGAAATTAAGAAATGCAAACAACATTTTCAGCATCAGTTTAGGGAGAGACATTGAAAGCTTATTTCGGGTATATGAACACCGCGAGTGACAATTAAGTACAAAGTCGTCGGTCCAAATTTAGACCATCTGGAGCCATATATATGAAATAACTTGCCATGTGTAGTCTTTCATAGCTTTATTAGTTGCTGGTTTATCTATGTGAAGAGCCAATTCATGTACCCTCACAATAAATAAACGACTGGCGTTCGATCGCAAAAATCTTGATGCTCTCTCTCATCAAACTTTGGTCTTAATAAATCGATGGATTGGTCACAGTATGACGCGTAGCCTCATCTTGATGGAACCATAAACCGTTCATATGGATGTCATGTAAATTTATAATCATAGTTTATCTTTCCTCCATTGAGTCAAAAGTGGCACTTCCATTGAGTCAAAAGTGAGCCTCATCGCTAAACACAATTTTACGAGTATCATAATATCTATCATAACTCTGGATCATCTTACAATTGGTTTTGAGCATACCATGATCCAACGGCTTCAATCCTTGAAGTCTGTTAAATCCTAAAAGGGAGGATCCTTTCGGAAAATCTTCTAAGCCGGACAGGGGAACAGAGTCCAAGCACCTGCTAATTAAGAAATGCGGCTCTTCATTAACACTGACCTCAACTGCGTTGATGTTTTCTTCGAAACGCACTGGTTTCGCTCTTGTTGTTAGCCTTATGTCATAAAACGTTATGCAGTGTTAAATCATAAAATCGACGAAGTATTCGATAAATTCATTCAACCAAACACTGATTTTGGAAATAATAAAGGGTGTGTTTTTAGAGGTGTAGAACTTTTGAATAAAATGAAATACATAAAAATCATAGCAGTGACCATTATGTTGACTTTATTGGACAGAGAATTTTATGCCATTAATGCTTCAATACTATATATAGGACATGTAGCTACCGCGTTGACTTGAATAAAGCGCAGTTTGGAAGTTCATCTTTTTAAGTAGCTGAGGCCGTTTATCGGCGATACCGCAGCGAATGTTGGCTTCCAAGTCGCCCATCATATCTGGTTTGTCGGCGTAGACTATCATATATTCATAGATATGTATGTATATCAACACAGAAAATAAACCAAAGGTATGCATTATATCACACGACCTTAGAGACCAAGTCCATTATGAGGTTATCGAATGTTTCCCTCAAAAAATTAATTATGTGGCTTGTTGTGCTGCTTTGTTGAAACCACAGATTTTCCACATTAATGCCCTTCAGTTGGAGAACAAAGGGGTAATTAATTATGGGTCTGTGGTTCTCTCCATTGACTGTTACGTTCTGCGTGGCATCATTTTTGAAGAAATATAGACCAATGATACCATCAGCCCATATAGTATACCAAAAAGTAACTTTTTGTGGTTGTGCAGGCGTTTTGTGAAATTTTTCTTCACTTCAAATGCGGCAGTTTTGTTTGTTGCCTGGCTATTCAACCAAAAGTTTGATCTTTAAGCCAAGATCTTTTCGCAAAACCTTCCCTTCCATAAAGTGGATAGAGACAGCTCCAATTGCATCTTGACAGCATCTACTCGTACTCATTCGAGTTCTGCTCACGTATTATCACTTAAGAGTATCCGATCTATGGTTGTTCGAATTATTTGCTCAGATTGTGGATTATATCGACCGTAAAACGAATGTATCGTATTGAAAGTTTCGCGAACTGACATACGATTTTCGAAGAAAATTTGGTAACAATGTTGCTGTGTATCGTACCTAATTGGGAAACATCGTAAAGAGGGAGAAAATCTGACCAGATGGATACTTATACATTGTATAAGGAAGACAAAAAATATATACTCTCAAACATTGTATTCTAAACTTAGTTTTTCTTAGACATTGTAGCTTTCAAACTCTTAAAACCAATGCGAATCGGCACCTCATTTTGCTTCCAAGTTTCCAGTTTGTTCGTGCTGTCTGCAAGCATACTCGTATCTTTAAATGGGGGAACAATAGCTTGCATGTGCAAGATAGTTGCAGAAGGGGCGAAAAAATCAGACACGTGCATTGAAATTGGCAAAAGCCATGCAGAATACGCAATCGAAACAAGGCCATAAAATTCGTTCAACTCTATTCCATGTTTTTAAATTGGAATCACTGAATTCCACTCAAGTTCAAATCATCCGAAGAAAAGATTGAAAATTAAAAAAACAAAATCGAAATGAATGAAAAACTCATATGAATGAGGCATAACACTTTCCTAACTAAATTAGTTAAAGTCTTTGACCTGCGTTTTCAATTCC